>OX451736.1:1521221257-1522421257 GCA_948472305.1 Vicia faba | reverse complement strand
CACCGAGATACCCCTTTTTGCCCAAGCCTCCTTTTCAGGTTTTCGACTTGCCGGGTGTACAGATTTTTTTTCATTTTCATCCCTTATTTTTGCCCGAACCCTTTTGGTTCGCCGGGAAGCCCTTATTTTTGCCTAGGCCAGTCGACCTAGCGGGTCTTTGATTATGCGTAGTATCTTTTCACTATGTCTGCATTGACGGGGTGAGGAAGGTCGTCACCATCCATGGTGGTTAGAATCATAGCTCCTCCTGAGAAAATGTTCTTAACCACAAATGGCCCTTCGTAAGTAGGGGTCCATTTGCCCCTGGGGTCACCTTGAGGTAGAATAATGCGCTTGATTACCAGATCCCCAACTTGATACTCTCGTCGTCTAACTTTCTTGTTAAATGCCTTGATCATCCGCTTTTGGTATGTATGACCATGACAAATAGCAGTAAGTCTCTTTTCGTCAATTAGGTTCAGCTGATCAAGCCGGGTCTGAATCCAGTCATCTTCACTCAAATCTGCATCCTTCATGATTCAGAGAGAGGGTATCTGAACTTTAATGGGCAAGACAGCCTCCATACCATATACCAAGGAATAGGGTGTTGCCCCTGTTAACGTCCGTGCTGAGGTACGGTACCCATGAAGAGCAAATGGTAACATCTCATGCCAGTCTTTGTATGTCACTATCATCTTCTGCACAATCTTCTTAATGTTCTTATTAGCCGCTTCGACAGCCCCATTCATCTTCGGCCGATAGGGAGAAGAGTTATGATGCTGTATCTTGAATTGCTTACAGAGCTCGGTGATTATTTTGTTGTTGAGATTTGTACCATTGTCCGTAATGATCCTCTCTGGTACACCATATCGACATATCAGATTGTGCCGAATGAACCCTGCCACGACGTTCTTGGTTACAGTAGAAAATGAAGCTACTTCAACCCACTTTGTAAAATAATCAATTGCTACCAGGATGAAACGATGCCCGTTGGATGTTGTAGGTCTGATCTCGCCGATCATATCAATGCCCCACATTGCAAAAGGCCAAGGAGCTGTCAAGACGTTCAGAGGAACTGGAGGTATGTGCACCTTATCAGCATAAACTTGACACTTGTGACATGTCCGGGAATGCTGATAACAGTCGGCTTCCATAGTGGACCAATAATATCCTGCCCGTAGGATTTTCTTTGTCGTGGTGTGTCCACTGGAATGAGTTCCGAAAGTACCTTCATGTAATTCTGTCATGATCCTTTCTGCTTCGTTCTTATCCACACAACGCAGTAAGGTTGAATCATGGTTGCGCTTGTAAAGAATGCCATTGCTGATGAAGAACTTCGCCGCGAACCTCCTCAGAAACTTCTTATCATTAACAGATGCACCCTTGGGGTATTCCCGAGCTTCAAGATACCTCTTCACTTCATGAAACCAGGGTTTATCCGCTACCTCTTTAGTCTCAATATCACAGTAATATGCAGGTTCGTCTAATCTTTTAATGATAATTCGGGGAGCCTCGTTGTCCCAATTGACTTTGAACATAAAAGACATCATAGCTAGCGCGTCCGCCAACTGATTCTCCTCTCTCGGGAAGTGTTCAAAGGTTACCTCCTCAAAATGGGGAAGCAATGTCAATACATACTCCTTGTAAGGAATAAGGTTTGGGTGTTTCGTATCCCACTCGCCTTTGATCTGACTGATCACGAGAGCGGAATCTCCGAAAACACTTAGAAACTTAATCCTTAGGTCAATAGCTGCTCGAAGACCCATGATGCATGCCTCATACTCCGCCATATTGTTGGTGCAGTTGAAACATAGTCGGGCGGTAAACGGAGTATGAGAGCCTTTAGGAGATATGATCACGGCACCAATGCCATTACCCAAAGCGTTCGAAGCTCCATCAAAGTACATAGACCATCAGGATCCTTCCTCAGGTCCTTCATCCGGTCCAGGTGTCTCACAATAAGTCACCAACATGATATTCTCATCCGAAAATTCAAAGTTCATAGACTGATAATCATCCACTGCCTGATGTGCCAAATGGTCTTCCAACACACTTCCCTTAATTTCTTTTTGGGTCGTATATTGGATGTCATACTCAGTCAAGATTATCTTCCATCTTGCTATTCTTCCGAACAAGGCAGGCTTTTCGAAGATATACTTGATTGGATCCATTTTTGATATCAATAGAGTAGTGTGAGTCAGCATATACTATCTTAGCCGGAGAGTAGCCCATGCCAAAGCGCAGCAAGTTTTATCGAGAAACGAGTATCGGGTCTCACAATCGGTAAACTTTTTGCTAAGGTAATAAATAACATGCTCTTTTCGGCCAGACTCGTCATGCTGCCCCAACACACACCCTATTGAGTTGTCAAGTACTGTCAAGTATAAGATCAAAGGTCTCCCTTTACTGGAGGCATCAGAATAGGTGGCTCTTGGAGATACTCTTTGATCCTTTCGAAAGCGGCCTGACATTCATCGTTCCATCTTACCACTTGATCTTTCTTCAGTAGCTTGAAGATTGGCTCACAAGTAGCAGTCAGGTGCGAGATGAATCAGGCAATGTAGTTCAGTCGTCCCAGGAAGCCTCTGACTTCTTTCTCTATTCTGGGAGCTGGCATTTCCTGTATAGCTTTCACCTTTGCAGGATCCACTTGAATACCTTTGTCGCTTACGAAGAAACCCAGCAGCTTACCAGATCTCACCCCGAAGGTGCACTTGTTCGGGTTTAACCTCAGCTTGTACAACTTCAACCTGTCAAACAACTTATGAAGGTGGTCAAGGTGTTCCTCCTCAGTTTGGGACCTTTCAATCATGTCGTCGACGTATAACTCAATCTCATGATGGATCATGTCATGAAACAAAGCGACCATGGCACGCTGATACGTTGCCCCAACATTTTTCAGTCTAAAAGGCATGACCTTGTAGCAAAAGGTACCCCACTGAGTAATCAAAAGTTGTCTTCTCCATGTCTTCGGGAGCCATCTTAATCTGATTATAACCAGAGAAACCATCCATAAAGGAGAAGACTTTATGCTGAGCGGTATTGTCAACCAGAACGTCAATATGAGGTAGAGGAAAATCATCCTTGGGACTCGCCCTGTTCAGATCCCTGTAGTCAACACACATTCGAACCTTACCATCCTTCTTCGGCATAGGAACCACATTGGCAACCCACTGTGGGTAGGAAGTAACTGCTAGAAAACTGGTGTCAAACTGTTTCATAACTTCAGCCTTGATTTTCTCAGACATCTCTGGGCGTATTCGGCGGACCTTCTATTTCACTGGAGGACAGTCTTTCTTGGTAGGCATGCGATGAACCACAATATCAGTATCCAACCCAGGCATGTCTTCGTAAGACCAGGAAAAGATCTCAACGTAGTCACGCAACATCTGAATCAACCGTTGCTTCACACTAAGCTCCAGATTTGCACCGATCTTAACTTCCTTCTTGTCCTTTTCTGTACCCATATTTACTTATTCCACTGGCTCTTCGTGCGGCTGAATAGCCCTCTCTTCCTGAAGTAACAGTCCTGCAAGTTCACCAAGCACTTCGCAATCATCTTCGACTAAGTTGATCGGATTTTCGAAGTCATAACTGGCAGTAGCAGAGTCGTTACCAGTGAGATCCAGAGTGGATGTAGACCTGTATATGTGAGTGTGTGTAAAATAGCTGTTTTGCAATATATAATAAAAGAAAAACAAGGAGCGCAAGATTTGAAATGCAAGAGAACGTCCAATGCTTTTATTAATGATATATGAAAATGACACACATAAAGCCCTCACAAATGAAGCCACAGTGCCCCGGGTAAGACAACGGGCCATAAAGTTTAAAACCTAGTCTGTTACATATTCAAAACAAAAAGTTTCATTACTGGGTGATAACAGAAAAGGGCATAGAATCCTTTGTTGTCCAGTTGCTTAATCCACCATCGGTAGTAGGATATATCCAACTGTCAATGTCAAACTCTTCATCATCGTCATCCCCAATAGCATTCACCCCTGCATCTTGTTTAGGCTTTTCTGGTGCTCCAAACTCAATCTCCTTCGCATCGATCAAGTCTTGTACCTTGTTCTTCAAAACCCAACAATCATCTGTATCATGCCCCGGGCTATCAGAGTGAAAAGCACAACGGGTATTAGGGTTATACTTTGGTGATGTAGTGTTGGGATTCTTCGGGGCTTCCCTTGGAATCACTAGGTTGGTTTTCAGTAACTGTGGCAGAATCTGAGACAAAGTCATGCTGAGACTGGTGAATTTCCTTCGAGGTCTCTCGTCTTTTGATTGATTATTATGCTGAGGAGCACCAGCGGGTCTTGAAATAATACCCGCATTAACAGCTTGGCGGTGTTCAGGTCTACTCTGGCTTTTCGAACTGTAGAGAGCACTGGACTCCTTCTTAAAAGGCTTCTTCTCGGTGCTTGATGAAGCACCCTTCTGTATCTTACCAGCCTTAATACCAGCCTCAATCCTCTCATCGGTCATGATTAGCTCTGTAAACCCAGACGAAGAGCTTCCAATCAGATAGTTGAAAAATGGACCAGACAGGGTCCCCAGAAACATATCCACAAGCTCCCGATCAGCCAAGGGTGGTTGTACTCTTCCGGCGAGGTCCCTCCACTTCTGAGCATAATCTTTGAATCCTTCACCCGTTCCCATTGACATACCTGGAGTTGGGTACGCATAGGAGCGAGGTCGGAGTTGTACTGGTACTGCCTGTAGAAAGCAGTAGCCAAATCTTCCCAACTACGGATAGTGGCTCCGTCCAACTGGTAAAACCATTCAAGCTGAGTCCCCGAGAGACTGTCTTGAAAGAAGTGGATCCATAAGTTCTTATCAGCGGTGTACGGCTGAATCTTCCTTACATATGACCGGAGGTGCAACTTCGGACAAGAAACTCTGTCATACTTAGCAAAGGCTGGTGCCTTGAACTTGTGGGGAATCACTACCCCAAATGATAGACCCAGATCACCAAAGTCCAGACCAGGCACTTTCTGAACTTCCATAGCACTCAAACGGTCTTCCAGTTATTTGTATCTATCCTCAGCCGGAGGATACTGGTCTTCGTCGAAGTCTGTCTCGTTTTCGGAGACCACAGGGCTAGGATCCCTCCTTTCCTCTTGACTATCTTTCCCTCCATATGAGGTGGTCAAATCAACTTCATCCTGTAGTCTGTTTCCGAACCGGTGACCTGTGTTAAACATGACTGTCCTCTTCTTCTTTTTATTCTCTTTCAGAATCAGGGTCTTCAGATCTTGCTGACCCTTAGCTAGATTCATGAACAACTCTTGGAATTGGGCATTCTGGGCCTGTAGGGCCTTGATTGCTTGCTTGGTTGATGGTTCGGCAGACATGATGAGTGCTGAAATAAACAGCGAAGAAGATAAGAGACCTGCAATGGGTACCTGTTATGAAGTGCATGGGATGAAATGCGTATGACATGATTTCAAAGACAATCGGGAGATTCAAATTTGTAAACAAGAAATGAAACACACTTTTATTAGATAAACTTTGAAATTCAAATTGTTTAACAAATTGCCCTTAAGGCGTTACAAGAATGGAAATACTGAAAAGGAAATAAAAACTGGAAAGGAAATAATCAAAGGACAATCAGTGCTCCCATGGTCTCTTCTTGTCGGTGCGGACATAGTCATTGAGAATCCGCTCGTTTTCCAGCTGCCTAGTCAACTTCTGGATCTTCTGCTCTTGCTCGTTGAACTTTTCTCGGTAAGCATCCCGTTCTTCTCTTAGCTGCATCCAAGACCTTTTCAGTGCCCCAGTGTCAGTGGGCATGTAAGGATGGAGGATGGTAGGAAGAACCCCCTCTTCATTAGCAACTTCAACAATGATAGGCAGGACGGCTTCATATGGCATACCCAGCTTTTGGGCACGGATACAGACCCATCTGAGATATGGCTCCATTGGAAGAGAAGTCTTTGGGCCCAGCTCGTGTGGATCAGATCTGTGAACTCTATCCCAAGCCCTTATGAATCTGCGGTGTTGCTCGTCGCTATCCCCCTGAAAATCAAAGATGATACTAGGCATTAGCAGCTCATGAGGTCCTTCTCTTCTGGCTCTCCCAAACTGACGGAAGGCCAAGCATGGATTGTAAGAAATTCCTCCATGGGTTCCTATCAGTGGAACATTGGGGTACTCCCCACATCGATCAATAATAGCCACCTCATCCATACCCTTGATAGTCCAGATGATGTCATTATGAGAGAGAGAGAGAGAGAGAGAGAGAGAGAGAGAGAGAGAGATAACCCTATAGGCCCAGCCCATGCCTTCTTTGTTCTTCAGCACTGATTTGGGGAGGTGCAAAATAAACCACCTCGCCAATAATGGAGCACAGCACATCAAGGTTCCCAGCTTTCGGGCAGTACGAGCGTAAAGCTGATGAAGAATGTCACCCAAGAGAGTGGGTACAAGATTACGAGAGATGAAGATTTTCACCGCATTCACATCAACAAAGGAGTCAGGATTCAGAAACAATACCAAGCCATATATCAGAAGAGCCAGAATATCTTCGAATGCCTTGAAGTCTAGACTATCCCAGAAATAATTAGCCTTACCCACCAAGAACTTAGTCAGAAAGCCCTTTGCTCCGCTTCTAGTTTCCCAATTAGCCATTACCTCATCCTTTGTCAAATGAAGGGCTGAAGCAATCTCTTTCGGCCTAAGAATCTTCTCCCAACCAGTAAACGGGGTCTGCTCCAGAATAGAGATACCGAGCAGATCAGAGAACTCTTCTAAGGTGGGAACCAACTGGTAGTCCTGGAAAGTAATGCAATGCTACAATTGATTATAGAACTGGACCAAAACACTCATCATTTGCTCGTCCAATTTGGAGGTAACCAAACTGAGAAGATACCCATGTCTTCTGGTAAAGGAGGTAGTATTAGGCATCTTTGCAACCAATTCTTTAAGCATGGTGGGAACCTGGACAAAGTTGATCTGGATGGTATTCTTACGCATGGGCATCATGACCTACAAAACAGAACAAAGATGAATCCTTCCTGTCTTTGAAATAGGTTAGTCCAATGCAAGATGTATGAAATGTTATGATGCCATGATGTTATGATATAAAGCACACCACAAGTATCCACAAAGAGCAAACATGGTAAAGGCACACAAGTCACACAGAGAGCCCTTAGATTTCAGGCTGGCAAGGAGCTTAGATACTACCCTCTTTCAGTTCAGTTGGTTTAAACCTGTCCTAGAAATAGTAACCGGGTTCTAGAGGATCTCAATATCACTGACTACCCTTTATCGGTCATAATTCCAGTTTAGTAACCTTTTCTTGCAGCCGGAATCATCGCGAGAGTTTAGTCTCAATGAGTGTAGTATACTACTACTGTTATATGGCCAAGTTAGTCAATTTAAAGGTTCTAAGGTCAGTTGGTGCTTAATGACCCCTTATATGACACATATTCTCCTCGATCCAACACAAGGGATATCGGTACAATCTAAAGTGCCACACCAACGTAGCTACTGCTTCAACCGTATCGGTCTACGCCGTACAGTTCCCTCACAGTTTATTGCTACTTACCTAAAGGGTATCCCTAGATTCGGGTTAGGATCTATAGTAACTCCGATACAAGCCCACAAATATAAAGCTTACAAAGCAAACAATTGAAAACACAATTATCTAAGAATAAGGTACACCCCACTTATTAATAATCCCCAGCAGAGTCGCCAGTTCTGTGATACGGTGGGAAAGAACTGACTGTTTTTGGAATGCTGGTTTGCATTTTGCGTTTATTTTCGCAAAATGTCGCGGTAAGCAAGAGTCGCCACCGTCTTTTATTTTATCTAACAAGGAAAGGAAAAAAGCACAGAAAAATTCATTTTTCGAGATGTTTCTCGGGTCTGGGGGGTAGATTATAGAAAGGGAAGGTGTTAGCACCGTTTCTATCCGTGGTTATCCACGGGCTCTTAGGTACTTGCTCAAAGTGTTTTCAAAATTTGCTTTTCTTTGTGTTTGTGGGTTTGAAAAGAGTTTTTTGTTTGAAAGGTGTAAGTGCGAAAAGTTTTTGTTTTGTTTTGGAGAGAGCAAGTACTTAAGAACCATCTACCTACTCGAAAAAGGAATCAATCTGTGCTAATGTCTTTTAGACAATGTTATCCCACTATGAATGAGTAGGTAGCATCGTCGTTGGAGTTTAAGGGTCAATTCGATTAAGGGACGTGTGGTCACTAAAGCAATGTTAAGACGCCTTAGCGGTAACCCTAATGTCTTAGATCATTTTTCCGAGGCAACCGTTTCGAGGCAACTATGATCTTTGGACAAGAGGGCGACCTCTAAAACTTCCTATACTCAATGACCATATTCGAAGGCAACCAAGCGAGGTGTACCCTAAGAGTGCGCATGTGCGAGTGTGTTGTTTCGGTTAATTTTATCTTTGTACATGTCATGGGTTATCTATGTTGATTTTAGGTTTAAACATTTGATCTTGTCATGCATTCCCTATTACCAAACATCTAACAGTGTATAAGTTGCGGAAATTAAATTGCGGAAATTAAAACTAACTATTACAAGGCGTCGGGTATTTACATCGCCAAAAACAACCCTTGAAATTAAAATGCGGAAAATAAATAAAGCGATAAAAATATTAAAGGTCCTATTAAACTATTACATTCCGGGAAACAGATACAATATTGGATAAATATGGATCGTGTGCAGAAAATTAAATCGGGCACATTTTAGGGTTTTGGCCCTTTGATTATTAAAGAAAAGATTTTTTTGGTTTATTTTGAATTAAAAGAAAATTAAATTAGGTTAACATTAAATTAATAAACAAATTAATCAATTAATAAAAATGATATTTTTGGATTTTTGATATTTAAAGAAATAAAATAAATTTGATCAAAGTTAGTAAAACCTAATTATCTAAATTAATTTTAATTATTGCAAAAGATATTAAAGTTATTTCCTAATTAAACTAAATTAATTAAATTAAATTTATTAACAAAATAAAATACTGAAAATTAATTTTAATAAAGAAAATATTTTTGGTTTTTAATTTTATGAAGAAAAAGATTTAATTGGTTAGTTAAATACTGAAAATAATAAAACAAAATAATTAAATAAAATAAAAAAAGAATGAGGTAGAGAAACTCAGGGGGGGTGTGGGCCTGGAAAAGGAGTGAAAATTGCAATTTTGTGGCCCAACAGGCGCATGCCTGGTTGACTTCTGGAATTCCATGTGACACGTTTGATTGAGAGCATGATACACACTCCATCTGGACCACCAGATATGGCCTGGGGCCATCTGGTACTTTGATATCTGAGGGCATATGATAGGTCTTCAGCCTTGGCTTGCATTGGATAACCTATGAAAAAATAATAATATGCATTTGGGGGACCTAGGATTCGAACCCAGGTCCTGTTAGCCACTAAACACACGCCACTACCACTGCACCAACACGCTTCATCTGTTATTATAATGGACAATAAATATTATAATGGAAAACACAATAATATGCCAGAAAATTAAAAACACGCGCCAAGTATTTGAATGGGCCAACCAGGGAGAGCCACGTCTTTATCTTCCTCGCTCAGCCCTGGTTATTTACCTGTGGATACATATCCGCAGCTGAATCCCTAGGTCAACTCTAAAATCCATTCTAGGCCATGGAAATCGATTCCAAGAACATGGTCATGTTCATCTACCTCTCCTGATTATGTCCATGTCCATCAATTGTCCTGATTTTGCCTGAAAATAAAACGCCCAAAAACACAAACCAAGAACCCTAGATTCGGCTAGAGGGTTACAGGCTATACAAATGCAATCAAATAATGTAGAAAGTTTAGAAATTGCACAAGGATCATGAATATGTCAACGATTTGTCAAAAATATGCAAGAACATGGAGTTGCAATTTCAAATGCAAGGCGGTATTTTCAGAGACTTACAGCGCTTTAGAACGTGTATGGGGATTGGTTTTGAGTTGGCTTCGCTTTAGTGGATGCCCAACAATTGATTCACGTTGAGTTTTGCCTTTGAATTCGCCTCTAGGAGTGATTTCAGTTTCAAGCTTTTTTGCCAATTTTTCAAGTTTGCTTTTGGTGTTCTTACAGCCTCTAACCTTTTAAACTCGTGCCTTTGCATTGTATATGTAATAAGGAGTGTATTAGGTCAACAATTTTGGACTGAATCTTTGTGCATTATGGCTTGGAGATTTGATTTGATCCTCCATTGAAAACTTGCTTATTTTGTCCAAAATCCATCTTTTTGTTCATGATATGGTGAGATACGAATTTGATGCTGACCATGATGATAATTAAGACCTATAACAATCAAAAATATCCTAAGTGATCAATATTTGGATTTATTTGATTTAAATTGATTTAAAATGAATTAATTCAATAAAAAATCAAATAAAATAGAAAAATTAATAAATAAACACAAGGCTGAAGTTAGGACACGTGTGGAGTGTGACAAGATCAAATCAAGTGGAAAAGAATGGGCCCATTTGACAAAATTTGAAGTTTTGGGGATAGTTGACTTTTGGCAATTTTGCAAAAATGCCCAACTTCAAAAATGCATAACTTCTTCAATGTTGAACTTTTGGAAGTGTTCTTGGAAATTTTATAAAGCTTGAGATGTCCTATAACCAACCCTTTTGGTCTCATCTTATTTTGATATTCCATGCTCAAGTTATAAGCTTTGGCAAAAAAGGTGTTTTTGTTGACTTTCAAAAATGACCTATAATGTCCAAATTTGTAACTTTTTGTGAGTGCATTTCTTGATCTTGGGGTATGAAGATGGATTGTAGTAATTTGAATCCTATTCAAAATTAACTTTGTATGGGTCATTTCTCATAAAGTATGAGAAAGTTATGCTTGGTCAAAGTTGAGTTGACTTTTCCTACAAAGCCCTAATTTAGCAACTTTTGAGTCTTGATGAATTTTGAGCAATCCTTGATGAATCATGATCAATCCTTGATCAAATGATGAAATATCCTTCAAAATGATAATTTTGACAAAAAATCTTGAAGTTTGACTGTATATAGGCCATAGTTGACTTTTTCCCTAGCATGGTCGATTTTTGGACCCTTTGAGCAATTGACTGAGCAAACTTCCTCTGCAAGGCTTGAAATTTGACATGGATGATATTGAGAACATATTAGGACATTGGGGAGCACTTGAGGTCATTTGGATGCAAGGACCTTGATGCAACTCAAAACCCTAATTTGAGGTTGACTGCCTTAGGAGATAGCTTGACTGTCCAATTCTTGAGCAATTTTGAACCACTTGAAGATTATTCTTGCATGTCTTGGGAAATATGAGAGGGCAAATTTTGGGGTACAACAATAACCTACCCCCTGAACTCAAGAAAACATCTCTAAAGGTCTTTCCTGTTCTTTTCAACCTTTCCTTTTGTTGGATAAAATAAAAATCGATGGCGACTCTTGTTATCCGCAACAATTGCGATCAAATGCAAAACACCAAGTCAGTTCTCCCACCGTATTACAGAACTGGAGACTCTGCTGGGGAATTTTCTTAAAAGTGGGTTTACCTTAGAGCTAGATCACATTTACTTGCTTTGCTTGTTTGACTTGCTTGCTTTACATTATGGTCCTTTGTTTGGGATTGTTTTGATCCTCTACCTGGATCTGAGGCACCTTTTACGTAAGTAGCAATAGATTGTGGAAACTATGTGGGGTATACCGATATGGTTGAAGCGATGGCTATGTTAGTGTGACACATTTGTTGGTATCGGTATCCCTTGAGTAGTCAAGGAGAATATGGGGTCGTTATGTCGTGTTATGAAGCACTAACTGACCTTAGAACCTTAATTTAACAACTTGGCCATTAGGAAGTAGTGAGATAGCTGGCTTTGGTGTAGTCCGAAGTTGGTTGATACTCGATACTACGCTCATTGAGAATGAACTTTCAGGATATTTCGGTCGCCAATAAAGAGGCTTGCGCTGAAACAATGCCCGATGAAGAAAGATCATTGATATTGAGATTCCCTAGAACCGGATTACTTTCTAGGATAGGTTGAACCAACTAAGCTTCAAGAGGGTACTTACCTATGACTCCATGTAAGCCTATACCTAAGGAATTGTCTGCTTTGTGTGTATATGATTATTTGTACATAACAACTTGTTTGCTTTATTTACCTGTACATAACATCATGACATCATGACATCATAACATAAGCATTTTTCAATAACCATTTCAAGGATCTCAATGGCCTATGATGTAGGGTCATGTTGAACCAGACGTCCATCAAGGGGCAAGAGGATTCATTCTCCTCTAATCAGACGCTGTCAAAGACCAAAGCATGATAACTTGAGTCAAGGGCTATGACCCACTTGACATGGTGAGCTTGATTATCGTGGAAGGACATCCACCGATACAAAGTTCTCCAATCAAAGCTATGATCAAAGTTCAACTTATAACGTTTTCTTGTGTTTACCCCGTGAGATCTTTGAAAACATGCATCCATATATCATGCATGTCATTGTAGCAAGTTTTCCCCACATAGGTTTCTCATCTACTTACTGTTTATTTCAATAGAGATGGCTCTAGAACAGACTATCAAGGACATTCAGACTCAAAATTCTCAACTTCAAGAAATGTTCCTGAACCTATCCAAGGGCAAGAAGAAGTGAAAGCACTCCTCACTAGGGGCATGACCACAGAGAATCCTAAGGACAAAAAGGATAACCAGTTGGAACGGCTATAAACTGAGATAGCCACAATGAAGATCCAGATGATAGGACAAATGGTGGACTAGATGGCTCTTATCCAAAACTTGGCTTAGGGATAAGAAGAGCTGAGAGCCCTCGTCAACATGCTTCATCAAGACGGACGCAGCTGTATAAAACAAACAGTCGAGGCTGGGGATCAAGTCTTTAATCATCCCCTAATGAGACAAGAAGTTGGCTTGGTGGAGAGTAAAACTTTCCAAATTGCTTCTACGATATGATCCCAACAATAACAAGGTAATCGGTGTAAGCGGGATGCATCCAATAGGCAATATGCCAAACTCAACATGTCGGTGTCACAAGTCTTGCTACACGTGTTGAATTTGAATTTGGTCACATTGAAGGATCCTCCTCAGAATCCTAATACTTCCGCTCCTAGTTACCATCCCAATGAAAGGTATGCATATCACTCCAACAGTCCGGGGCACGATATTGATATCTGTTGGACGTTGAAATACAAAATTCAAGACCTGATTGACGAAGGAGAACTGGAATTCACACAAGATGGTTAGCTGGAATTTTTCTGTCACCCCTCAAAGGCACACCATCTGAAGTGACCAATTTAGGCGGAGAAACTTTTGTTTATTCGAGTTTTCAATTGTAATTTCGTTTTCTTGTTCGAACACCTATCTATTAATGTTAAACTTTTGTTCATTAATGAATTACATATGTTTGTCTTGAATTAATCTATTCATTTTCACTCTATTTAAACTAGGCTTTTTACTCCCTTTATGATATTCAACTCTTGTTTCAAAAGTTGAAAGCCTTTAGAGGGAGGATGACGAAAATAATGCCATAATCTCATACAGTATGCTTTTGGATAGACCCTGTTGATGATGTACAAACGTTATTTTAATTCCTAAACAGTGGAGTTATAAGAAAGATAATCCTCAGTCAACCCCTTTGAGCCAAAAAAGTAGGAGTTTTCTTTTTCACACAAATTGATACCTTTAATCAAAATCTGGGGCAGGGTAGTCTCTCAGTTAATTCAAGTGCGCGTCAGTCGCCAGCTTTCACTTCCTAAAAAACGAATGACATCAAGAACGTCCTTCTAAATCAAAATACGGCGATGGTTCCCTATCAAATAAGCAGTCATTTTCTCTCAAAAGAAAAGCCTGCTAAGTCAAAACCTACGAAGGAGACTTAAGAAAAACAGGGGCATCCCGCTGGCTATAATCTCAAAACGAGAACAATCAGGCAAAAATCAGGGATGATAAACCAAAGAAAAAAGGTCGCTACAAATCCTCAACAACATGATAAATGTTGCAAAAATGACTGCCTTCAAGCAAACTTAACTTGTCCAAACCATCACCAAAACATCATTTCAGACTCAAATGGAATTCAAATGCACAATTAATCGAGTTTAGGGATGAAGAACATTATAAAGAATGGGCGGGTACAAATACACTTTGAGCCTTGTCTTTTGTTTCTTAAACCGTGAACCATACCATGCTACAACCCTTAAAAGTCCTAATTGAAGCATGGGTTTGTTCGAAAGCATATTGTTACAAAAGGTATCCTGACTCCTGTAAGGCTTACTGCAAATCCTGAGTTTGAATTAATTTTCTTACAAAACTCTTTATTTGTTAAATTTTCATTCTCAAAACTTTAAGACAAGCATAAAATTTGCATTGTTTGAATATCGCTGTTTGCATATGGCTAATTATTTGACAGCGGAGAAATTCACACGACAAATATCCAGTGAACAAAAATTCTCAAGAAACAGAATCACTTCAAGTGGGAAGACACTTCCAATCACAAATCTCCTATAAGCAAGGGGGCATGATGTGTCTCTGTCCAACTCGTCTGGGGAAGTCAATTCGAGATTCCAAGAAATCTCTCAAGAAATGCTGAATGACAAAGGGCAGGTCTGTATTCGAATCACTTGGGGCATTGAACATGAATTCCAGCAAAGGGTTACATACGGCCAAGCAAACATTTCATGGAAGTACTACAACACTTACTAGGGGTAGTGACAAGTTTCCACAAACTCCTTTTCATAGGTTGATCCCTAGTCAAGTCCCCACAGAGTCGTCTCTACAAGGTTATCCCCACAGGATAATCTTCGCGGATAAGGGTACAAACCCCTCCAGGCCAAATTCATGGATATCCCCCACAAAGTTGGATTCAGGCTATCCCTATCCAGAGTTTCAATCTCTGGAAAACCTTCTTCCCAACTGAGTTAGTCTCAAGAAGAATCCTCGAGGTGTTCTACCAAAAGAAAACGCCTCCCCAGCAGTTTGTCAAATATTCTCTTCAAACAGGGTTTATTTCCCCAACAAACTACATATTCCCCAACTTGAGTTTGCCTCTCATACTTTCACAAATTAAGGGACCACAACTCCTAATCCCCAGTGAATTCATCAACAAAGCTCCTCTTCCCCAATAGAGTTTACCACTATCACCAGTGAGTTGCTGCAAAGCCTGTAAGTCGATCAGATAATAGTTAACTCCTTTATCCAAAACAAGTTGTTAACTTCCATTCTCTCTAATCAAGAGATAACTCCCCAGTAGAGCAACGGATGACTAAAACTCCTAAACTCTTTTCCCCAAGCGGAAATCAACATTTTCCATAAAGTTTTCCCTCAAACAAAGTCAATATTCCCCAGCGGAGTTCTCCTCAAACAACAAAACATGAATGCCCAGCAGAAACATTCCAAAACAAGGTCTGAAGGTGTGCGTACTCTTCATCCCCAACGGCAGTCCGAGATTTAACTTCCCAAAACTCCCTAGCATTTGTCAAGGATTTATTTTCCAAGACAAAGATACATTCCAACAACATTTCACATTTCATGCATCATATTACATACATGATAAATGCATACAATATAATCTCATTTATTTTGAGAATATCATCAAGCCATGCATACACATGCATGCAACTAACCCTCTTCCTTGCGGGGAAAAGTCAATCAATAAAAGTCCTCTTTGGGAAATACCACAACCATTTTCAAAAGGTCAGAGATTAATTCCTGAAACAAGACAGGGCAACTATCTCTACGAACAACAAAAGCAAGTTCCAGATCAATTCCCGAAACAGGACGGGGTGACTATCTACATGACAAACACTTCCTTCAGACATTTGCTGGTTCAATTTAAATCAACCAAAGATTTATTCTGATACTTTTCTAGTAGACACTTTTTCTGGTTCAGTTTAAATCGACCAAAGATTTATCCTAATTCTTTTCCAGTTAAAGACAATGCATACATCTGCTGGTTCAGTTTAAATCGACCAAAGATTTATTCTGATACTTTTCTAGTAGATACTTTTTCTGGTTTAGTTTAAATCGACCAAAGATTTATCCTGATTCTTTTCCAGTTAAAGACAACACAAACATCTACTGGTTCAGTTTAAATCAACCCAAAGATTTATTCTGATACTTTTCCAGTAGACACTTTTTCTGGTTCAGTTTAAGTCAACCAGAGATTTATTCTGATTCTTTTCCAGTTAAAGATGACACAGACATCTGTTGGTTTAGTTTAAATCGACCAAAGATTTATGCTGATACTTTTCCAGTAGACACTTTTTCTGGTTCAGTTTAAATTGACCAAAGATTTATCCTGATTCTTTTCCATTTAAAGACAACGCAGACATCTGTTGGTTCAGTTTAAATCGACCAAAGATTTATTCTGATACTTTTCCAGTAGACACTTTTTCTGGTTCAGTTTAAATCGACCAAAGAATTATTCTGATTATTTTCCAGTTAAAGACAATGCAGACATCTGTTGGTTCAGTTTAAATCGACCAAAGATTTATTCTGATACTTTTCCAGTAGACACTTTTTTGGTTCAGTTTAAATCGACCAAATATTTATTCTGATTCTTTTCCAGTTAAAGACAATGCATACATCTGCTGGTTCAGTTTAAATCGACCAAATATTTATCCTGATACTTTTCCAGTAGACACTTTTTCTGGTTCAGTTTAAGTCGGCCAAAGATTTATTCTGATTCTTTTCCAGTTAAAGATAACGCAAACATCTGTTGGTTCAGTTTAAATTGACCAAAGATTTATCTTGATACTTTTCCAGTAGACACTTTTTCTGGTTCAGTTTAAATCGACCAAAGATTTATTCTGATTCTTTTCCAGTTAAAGACGACACAGACATCTGCTGGTTCACTTTAAATCAACCAAAGATTTATTCTGATACTTTTCCAGTAGACACTTTTTCTGGTTTAGTTTAAATCGACCAAAGATTTATTCTGATTCTTTTCCAGTTAAAGACAACACAGACATCTGCTGGTTCAGTTTAAATCGACCAAAGATTTATTTTGATACTTTTCCAATAGACACTTTTTTCTGGTTTAGTTTAAATCGACCAAAGATTTGTTCTGATTCTTTTCCAGTTAAAGACGACACAGACATTTGTTGGTTCAGTTTAAATCGACCAAAGATTTATTCTGATACTTTTCCAGTAGACACTTTTTCTTGTTCAGTTTAAATCGACCAAAGATTTATTCTGATTCTTTTCCAGTTAAAGACGGACGCAGACATATGCTGGTTCAGTTTAAATCGACCAAAGATTTTGTTCTGGACTGGGCCCACCTTGGCCCAAAGTGAAAATAAAGGCCCAGATCCAAGCAGCTCCTCGGGGGATGTTCACAATCGGACCATCACCGAACGTCCCCGACCACGGACTACAGCTGCAATGCCCGCCGTTGCCCTCGACGAGCAACATCCCCGACCAAGGGAAATCCAGCTCGAGCACCCTTCCTGTAGGGCAGATTCTGTCCACTCTAACCGTTATGGAGTCCTCAAAGCTCTGGAAAGACCACGTCATCGTTCCTCCTCATTCTTCACAAAGCATCATCCAGGAAGGGGACCATGTGCGGGTCCCCACTACACACATAGAACCTGGCAGTTCCTTTATTGGGCCAATTCTGGTCGGCCCAATAAGGGGACCTTGGCCCAGCGCTGGGGGCTATAAATACCCTTTGTTCCAAGAGGGTCAGGTATTCATCTATCACACGCCTATACACTTTTTGCCTGCCCATTCCGTCTCTCATTTTAGCATCGGAGTGTCTTGCAGGTACCCCCCCCCCCATCTCTCTCACATCCAGTTCGAGCCAGCTGTAACGGTCCAAGTCTGATCCGGTAAGATCAGTGGCGCCATCTGTGGGAAGCTAATCTCCCCCGTCTTACAAGCTTTCAAAGACCAAAGCTAAAAATCATCTTCCACCATCATGGCTGACCAAACTCGGGAAGACCAAAACGTCTGCGTCGTCAATGCCAACAACAACCTTGCGGACAAGAACGGAATCCCCGACAACACCGGTAACCCCGGCCATAATACACTCCCCGGGGGCGTCATCCCCGGGCCCTCAGGCCACCGCGACGGGGCCACAGCCTCATCTTCTTCAGTCCCCCCTCCGCTTGAAGAAGACATTACAGCTCCCCCAAACCATCTGGTCGCCCAATTCCAGGAGGTCCATGTCCCCACCGGGGCAGACGCCACGACCAGAGCACTGTTCACGGCAATCAACCAGACCAATTACCTCATCTTTGCCTAGGGGGAAAGATTGAGGGTGCTAGAGGACGACAGGAGACCCCCGAGGAGACACAAGAGGCCTCAGACCCCGCCTCCTCGAAGAACAGAGGTATGTCTCCCGTCTCCCCCGCGGAGACAATATAGGGACACCTCCTGAAGCCCGTCACCCCGACAACCAGGGAGACGACCCCCCTTGGAGAGGGAACCAATCATCGAAGCCAGAGGGCGCAACCACGGCCCTTTATGGCAAGAATGAGGACATCCTAGAGACAGGCACGGAAGGACAGAACAACGAGCGCACCGCTCGAGGGATGCCCAACACGACCATGGACGTCGTGCCCTACAGTACCTCAGGTCCCCATCCCTTTCCCCAGAGCGAAGTGATGAGGACGACCCCCGCAGTCTCCTGTCACAAGCCATCATAGAGGCGCCTATCCCCCCGGGCATGGAGAAGCCCCCTCACCTGAAGGAATACGACGGAGTCGCCGACCCGGTCGATCATATAGACGGGTTCGAAGTTATGCGGCACTACCATAACATTGGGGGACCCATCAAATTCCGGTTGTTCCCCATAACCCCCAGGAAAGTAGTGATGGATTTGTACAAGGTTCTTGCCCTGGGGTCCATCACCTTGTGGCGAAACTTGAAAAACCAATTCATAAGCTCGTTCACCGCGTCACGGTGACATCCAAAGACCGAAGCGACGCTCGAGGCTATCGTCCAGAGGCAGGATGAAACCTTTAGATAATTCATCAACCACTTCAACCGTGAAGCCATCCAGGTCCCCTGCATGGACCACATGAAAATATACTTGCTAGAGAGGGGACTCCTCCCCGACACATAGTTCAGAAAAGCAGTGGGCATCGAACCGCCCCGAATGTTCGATGCTCTCCTCGAGAAGGCAAGGGCCTACATGGACTACGAGGAAAGGGAAGTAGCCAACAGAGCCCGTGACCCCAGAACTCGCGGATCCAGCAGCAACCCGCGCCAATAAGCCGTTCCTCCTCGACGGACCGAGGAGAAAAGAAAAGACGACAAACCCTGAGAAGCCCGAGAACAGAGAGGGCCCTCGGGGCATTTCACAGATTACACTCCGCTCACAGCTTCCTGCGAGCGCATCTTGGTAGAGTGTGCTATTACAAATTTCAAGGATGGTGGCGTCAAGCGCCCCCGACCAGCTCCTGCCAAGCCCGGGGTAGATAGGAGCAAATAATGTCAGTATCATAGGAGCCATGGTCATCTGACGGAGGACTGCGTCCACCTCAAGGACGCCATCGAAACCCTCATAAAGGGGGAGAGGCTCTCCCAGTACCGGCGAAATGACGCTCCTCGTCGCGACGCCCGTGAGACAAGGGAAGCAGAGGAAAATGCCCGACCATCCGACGAGTCGGTCCCCATCTAGACCGCCTTCTCCATCACCAGACTCGAGGACTTTTATGTCCCTGAACACTTGCAAGAGCCGCTGTTGACACACATCAAATGGGAGCACTTTCCCTCCGCCATGGTCATCAATGGCGGGGGGTTCAACGACCTGACCATAAATTCAGCCAAGAGGAAGCTGGATGAATTGGTCGACGATGTGCCTCCTCAGATGGTGACCTTTGAAAGGATGAAAGGTAGATTGGAGCCTATCACCTTTTACCTTGAAGAACTCCCTGGAGGAGCCCCCAATGCGGTCATTCCGCTGCTAATAAGAGCGAGAATGGCTAACTTTGACGTACACCGTGTCCTCATCGACGAAGGAAGTTCCGTCGACGTGATGTACAGTCAACTATTCCGGACCCTGCAGCTCGACGACTTGCACCTCTCACCTTATGTGGGGTCAAACCTGCAGGGCTTCAACGGCTCGACCTCCAAACCTTGGGGATATGTCGAGCTCATGGTTACCTTCGGCGAGGACACGGAGACCAGGCAGGTCAAGGTACGCTTCCTCGCCATCGATTGCCCGTCCCTTTACAACTGCATTTTGGGAAGGCCAACTTTGGCAAAACTGACCGCGGTACCCTCTACCGTCCACTTGAAGATGAAGTTCTACACCAAGCGGGAACGGGTCGCCACCATCCAAGGTGACCTAGCAGCTGCCCAAAGATGTTTCAACGCAACATCTAAGGGACGCGACACGGTCGACACCGGGACAAGGCCCGCCAAGAGACCAACAACCACACGACCAGAGCCCGAGGAGACAGAGTTCGTCAAGACAGAAGAGCAGAGAGCTCCCCCAAAGGTCGACTTCATAGCCTTGGACACCCGCTTCGACCAGGACGAGCCCTCCAGCGGAGAGCAAGTCCCCCTCTGACCAATTTCGGACGGAGACTTTGAGTTCGTCCCCCTCGGCGAGGACGCGAGCAAAGGAGTGAAGATCGGTAACGGCCTCCCCGACCTGGCGAGGAAGTAGATCAAAGCTTGCTTGCGCAAGAATGCTGACCTATTCGCGTGGAGCGCTGTAGAGATGCCTGAACTCGACCCTGAGGTCGCCTGTCATCGCCTCGCCATAAATCCAACCGCTAGGGCAGTAGTACAACATAGACGTAGGTAGTCCCCGGAGAAAACGGGGGCTACTGAAAAAGCTGTAAAAGACCTCTTAGAGGCAAATTTTATTTCTGAAGCCTGATATTCAACCTGGCTGTCAAATGTTGTACTAATAAAAAAGAATAATGGAAAATGGCGAATGTGTGTTGATTATACCAATCTCAATCGGGCATGACCGAAAGATGCGTTTCCCTTACTGAACATAGATATGTTGGTCGACAACTCGGACGGTTATAAAATAATGTCGTTCATGGATGCCAATTCAGGCTATAACCAAATCCCCATGGCCGCGAGCGACAAGAATTACACTGCTTTCATGACCAGCTTGGGCAACTATTACTACAACATAATGCCCTTCGGTCTAAAGAACGCAGGGGCAACATACCAACGTATGATGAACAAAGTGTTCCACAACCAAATCGGGGACATGCTCGAGGTGTATATGGATGACATGATCGTCAAATCTCGAGCAGATATCGACCATGCAGCTCACCTCAAAGAAGTCTTTGCTCAAGCAAGACAATGTAAGATGAGATTCAACCCCGAGAAGTGCACATTCGGGGTCAAGGCAGGGAAATTCCTCGGTTTTTACTTGACAGAACGAGGAATCGAAGCTAACCCCGACAAGTGTCGAGCCTTCTCCGACCTCCCAACACCCACATCGAAAAAATCCATACAAGTCATGAACGGCGTGCTCACCTTGCTTCCCGCTTCGTCGCGAGATTCGCTCGACACTCCCTCCCCTTCTTCAAACTCCTTCGCAAGGAGGCAGCCTTCGAATGGACCGGGGAATATGAACAGGCGTTGTGCCACCTAAAACAAAGCCTATCCCAACCACCCGTTCTATCCTGACCAACCTCCGGGGAACCATTGTTCGTATACCTGGCGGTCTCTGACGAAGCTGTCAGCGCGGCTGTCAGCGCGGCTCTCATTCGCGAGATGCCCGACGGACAAAAACCCGTCTACTTTACGAGCAAAGCACTGCAAGGGCCTGAGGTCAGATACCAACAAATAGAGAAAGTATCTCTATCCCTCGTCAACGCAGCGAGGAGATTAAGACATTATTTCCTCGCTCACACGATCATAGTAAGAACTGACCAACCAGTGAAACAGCTCTTAGGTCGACCCGACATGGCGGGAAGAATGTTGAAGTGGTCCTTGGAGCTCTCAGAGTTCGACATTCAATACGAGAGCAGGAAAGGCCTAAAGGCACAGGCCCTGGCCGACTTTGTCGCAGACACAACCCCCCACAGGGAAAGAGCATAAGTGGACCATCTTCATCAACGGAGCTTCCAGCTTATCCGGAAGCAGCGCGGGGATCCTCCTAGAAAACGAGGAGGGTGTGGTGATCGAGCACTCATTAACCCTCCCTTCCCAACTTCGAACAACCAAGCAGAGTATGAGGCCCTGCTCGCGGGACTGAGGCTAGCCGAGGACCTAGGGGTGCGTGAAGTACAAATTTTCACAGACTCTCAACTTGTTGCTTCCCAAGTCCAAGGGAGTTACCAGGCTAAAAACTACAACCTCATTGAATACTTGAACTTAGTCAGAGAACGCATGAGGAAGTTCGACCGAGCAAAAATATCGCACGTCCCGCGCGAGCAAAACACAAGGGTCGACATACTTTCGAAGCTCGCAAGCACAAGAAAGAAGGGCGGGAACAAATCCATCATACAAGAATCCCTATCGCGCCCAAGCATCGAAAGAACCTCGACCCCCGTCGAGGTACACGCTGTCGGAGACACTTTGTGCTGGATGACCCCGGTGTACAAATTTCTGACAAAGGGCGAGCTCCCTTCAGACCGAACAGAAGCGACCGCAACCAAACGATGAGCGTGCTCCTACGTGGTGCTCGAGCACAAACTGTACCGCAGGGGATTCTCCATTCCCCTCTTAAAGTGCATCGACGAATCCACAGTCCCTGAGGTATTACGGGAAATACACGAAGGGATCAACGCCCAGCACATGGGCGGTAAATCCCTAGCAAGGAAAGCCCTACGAGCAGAGTACTATTGGCCGACAATGCAACAGGATACCAAGGATCACGTTAAGAAGTGCGACAAGTTCCAGGAGCACGCCGACATGCATCTCACTCCCCCTCATGAGCTAAGCATATTGTCATCCCCGTGGCCATTTGCCTGGTGGGGGATGGATATCCTCGGGCCGTTCGTACAAGGGACATACCAAAATAAGTTCCTTATCATGGCCGTGGATTACTTCACAAAATGGATAGAGGCCGAGGCCCTTGCAAAAATCACCTCGCACAACATCTTCTGTTTCTACAAGAGAAACATCCTCGCCAGATTTGGAATCCCTAAGGCGCTAATCATAGACAACGGTACCCAATTCACCGACCACGGGTTCTGAAACTTCGTCGCCAAACTCAGGACCAAACAACATTTTACCTCAGTTGAGCATCCCCAAACCAACGGTCAAGCCGAGGCCGCCAACAGAGTCATCCTGCAAGGACTCAAACGCCAGCTCGGCGAAGCAAAAAGGGGGTGGGTCGAGGAGCTGCACAACGTTTTATGGGCTTATCGCACCACGCCCCATTCAACAACGGGCGAAACCCCTTTCCGACTAACATACGGCACTAAGGCCATTATCCCCGTAGAGATCAGGGAACCCTCCAGGCGGACAAAAATGCCTCTCGACGAGGAAATGAACGACGAGGCACTTAGAGACGAACTCGACCTGGTCGAGGAAATTCGATCAGGGGCAGCCCTGCACGAGGCCACTCTAAAACAATGAGTAGCCCTGCATCATAACGAAAAGGTCATCAGACGTGAATTCCAGATCGGAAGCCTGGTATTGCAAAGAAACCAGAAAGACTCCCGCGAAGGGAATTGGCCGCGAACTAGGAAGGACCATATTACGTTCATGGCACCACAGGCACCAGGGCATATTACCTCGAGTAGCTAAACAAAGAACCGTTACCGTGACTCTGGAACGCTGCTAAGCTAAAACTGTACTATAGCTAAAGCCCTCAAACACTGAGGACTTTCGCCGACGAACATCCACCTTTAGTCAACAAAAGGAAATGTCTCGACCACGTAGACAGGCCAAGGTACGGGCCCGTTCTACACCCAAACGGCATAACGCTGTTCAGCCAATGAGGTCGAACGACAATGCCCGACAAGGACACCTCGATCGAGCTCCACTGTTGAAGTACCCACATGGCAGAACACCCAGCTCGCGATGGGCAGTTCACGCCGCAGCCGTACGACCTTAATCTAGGTCATACGCTCGACATGCGGGCTCCACTCCGCACAACCGACGCATTTTGAAGTACGTCGAACCATCAAAGGGGTCGAAAGGATATCTCCGCTCGAGGACATAACTTAAACAAAATATTCATCACAAAAGTAACAGTCGAACATTAGCCTAGATACGAGCAAGTTAAGGCGAAATAAACATCCATTAAAAAAGTTTATGCACAAGACAAGTTAATAGTGAATTGACCAAAAAGGGCGATGATGTTCGAGGTTACAAGCCATGGCATAAGGGCCAAAAGAAATCAAGAAATTAGCACGGGCACGTAGGCCCCAAAAAATGAGCATGGGCACGTAGGCCCCAAAATAAATAAAAACCAATACGCGGGCGTGCAGGCCCGAACAAAAACTTGACGCTAAACGTCCCCAGGACTACCGGCATCTACTCCATGAGACTCGGGAGGAGGCACGACCTGGCCATCAATAATTTGGGACAGGAACCCGACCCACACGGTGTTCATGCCCGAATTCAGGACAGAGAGATGGCTGACCGCGGCCTCGAACCCATAAGCTAAGGCACCGACGCAATCCGACTCGAGAAGGTGGATCCGTGCAACCAAATCCGAACAGGTTTGTAGAGAGGCTATCTCATATGGCTCGTCGTCAGCAGGAAACATAGCAGCTTTTAGCTCCTCGATTTCCTTGGAAAATTGTTCGTTGTCACTCTCTAATCGTTCCTTGTCAAGTTGAGGCAATCCCTCTCCTCGGCAGCCTTCGCAGTCTTTTCCTTCTCTCCTGACAGCAGGTTGGCTTGCTCGTGAAACATCTCCTCGGACCGCTCGAGGGCCGCCTTTAACTTGCAAGATTTGGCAATGAAAGCAGCCTTTTTTGATTCTAACTCCCTGACACGGTCCGAAGAATCTGACCCTTCCTCGGCAAGGACCACGACCATCTCAGCCATCTTCACCACCCCGACATGCTGGCGGCAAGGTGTTTCCTTCGGCCTTATTTGTCAAGCTGTTTAATAGTCTCGGCCTTGTTATCACTCACCATTAGAGGAAACCCCTTGAAGAAATCCTTCTCCTTAAAACAGGGCGGTAAGCCGAAGACCCGCGCAGCTACGGACTCGTCACCAATCTCCGACCTGTTCTCAGCCCGACTCCTCTTCCTGGTAACCAGCTCGGTGGGTTGCTCGGTATCAGAAGAGCCCGAGGACCCACTGGACACATCTCCCCCCGAATTGGCTGGCGGGCCCATCTGTGTGGCTTGCGGTGCCCTCACCAGCCTCTTGTTTATCTTCTTGTCTTGGGTTAGCTTCAATAACCTTTCTCGTCGTTCAACTATGTGACCTGCAAAGAGGAGCGAACCCGGGTTAGCTACAAGCGAGCAAAAATAATAAAAAATAGGATGAAACGATAAGGACGGAAGCGAAAAACCTAGCAGATCTATGGCTTACCCGTAGGATTGGCACTCGACGAGCGCCTTGGTGTTGATGGGACGCGCCTCGAACGTCGGGTACCCATCCTCATCAAGAATGTCTTCCCCCTCCCTCGTGACCTACCGGGCGGGGAAGAAGCTATCAACAAACTTGCAAAGTACAACATAGGCCTCCTCATCCTCGACACCCATGCTCCCTGTAGGGGTGTGATAGTGCTTGGTGCCATGATCGTAATGACCCAAGCACCAATGGATTGGAAACTTAGAGATTCGCCCGACTGCGGAACTGCCCTCGGCATCCACGAGGGGCTCCCCGTCCGCGTCGACCACCACAGTTTTCTATTCGAATAAAGATTCCAGGGAAGTTTGGATGACCGGCTGTAGCACATACCATTTATCTTTGAAATCCCTTACCGAGTCCATGTACATCCTGAACAGCCTCTTCGACTGTTTTAGGGATACCCAGTTGTGCTTGCCTCCTCGAGACTGATCCTGCAGATGAAAGACCCTGAAGAAAAGGGGAATCGTCGCCCCAATTCTCAAGAAGCGGCAGTTCAGCTTGAACGCCCGAAGGAAGGCGGTCGAATTAGGGTGAAGCTGCGAGGGGGCCAAGTTCAGATGACTAAATACCCCGACTTGAAAGTCACTAAAGGGCAGCCTAAGACCGAGATCCCTGAACATAATCTCGTACATAGGGAATGCATACTCAGTAAACTCCGAGCAGATACGTGCGTCAACCATCGACCTTATTATTATAAAGTTCTTTTGAAAACCCGGCTGAGTGCCACCATGCTCGACGACAGTATAAGCACGCCGACTACGACGGAAGTACGCCGAAGCAATCCCCCGGGGCTCGGCGCCAACCCAGTCCAACGTGGGGTCGTCGATGGTGTCGACTAATGTAACATTCTCTTCGGTACTTGTTTCCTCGATGTCAGGATGCCTCGAAGATTCCGGATTATCGGCCATTTACCTGCAAAGCACAGGAAACCGGTGAATTTGACAGCAAATCTGTGTGCTCACCACAGAGGCGGGGAGAAGTACAAAATGATCCAGGAATAAAAGCCTAACGCGGACACCCTGGCTCCGACCATGCATCAGGGACAACGCGAGCATAACATGAGCGCCCCGAGCGAATCATGAATCACTCGACCGAGTTCCTGAATTCGCCTACCCGACACTAGGATACCGCGAGGAGACTACCCTACATACTTCCTAAAAAGATGAACATCCCGGCCAGTTCATAAGTATGCCGACCAAACACATGAGGATCACGAGAAATATCATGAGTTATATGCCTAAAACTATGAATGTCACGGGCAATATCACAGATTATGTGCCTAAACTATGAATACCACGGGCAATATCATGAATTAGGTCCCTAAACTATGAGTATCGCGGGCACAGTCATGAATCTACCGGGCACTACTTCCAAATATGGGTTTCTAGTATCAAAAACAGCATCAAAACTACCTACAACAAAGAGAAACAGGAGGAAGGGACACTTACTTGGAAGAAAAGAGGTACGAACGACGGCAGTGGAAGTAATCAACGGTGAATGGTGAGGTGATCTCACGGTGTTACGGGAAACGACGGCAGCGGAATCAGAGAAAGAGGGAGGAGCGTGAAGAGGAAAAACAAATTATGGGCCTAAGGGTCCTATTTATATGGATGACGTGGAATGTGAAACATCGCACCGGGGAGACACGAACTTCCCCCGTCCTCGACACCTACTCCCCTAGGCAATGATGACCCTATTTGCTAGGGTGGCGTTACAATTCCCAAGGACTGCGCCACGTACCCGACGGATGCATCCCGCATATCCCCGCGAAGAAATACCTCGAGCACGCTTAGAAAGACAAAGCCCTGGTCCGCACATCAGGTCCCCGCGGCAAAAGCAAGCTGAGATCAAGTCATAACTCCTGCGACAGGAGCAACGACTTGGGGGGCTCCTGTTCTGGACTGGGCCCGCCTTGGCCCAAAGTTCAAATAAGGGCCCAGATCCAAGCAGCTCCTCGGGGGATGTTCACAATCGGACCATCACCGAACATCCCCGACTACAGCTGCAATGCTCGCAGTTGCCCTCGACGAGCAGCGTCCCCGACCAAAGGAACTCAAGCTCGAGCCCAGCTCGAGCACCCTCCCCGTAGGGCAGATTCTGTCCACTCTAACCGTTATGGAGTCCTCAAAGCTCCGGAAAGACCGCATCATCATTCCTCCTCATTCTTCGCAGAGCATCATCCAGGAAGGGGACCACGTGCGGGTCTCCACTACACACGTAGAACCTGTCAGTTCCTTTATTGGGCCAGTTATGGTCGGCCCAATAAGGGGACCTTGGCCCAGCGCTGGGAGTTATAAATACCCTCTGTTCCGAGAGGGTCATGTATTCATCTATCACACGCCTATACACTTTTTCCTGCCCATTCCGTCTCTCATTTTAGCATCGGAGTGTCTTGCAGGTACCCCCCCCCCCCCCCCCCCATCTCTCTCACATCCAGTTCGAGCCAGCTGTGACGGTCCAAGTTTGATCCGGTAAGATCAAATTTATTCTGATACTTTTCTAGTAGGAACTTCTTCTGGTTCAATTTAAATTGACCAAAGATTTATTCTGATACTTCTTCCAATTCCTACTGTGATACGGTGGGAGAACTGACTTGAGGTTTTGCGTTTGTGTTCACAAATGTTTCGGTTTAGCAAGAGTCGCCACCGACTTTTTATTTTATCCAAAGGAAAGGTCAAAAACCACAGGAAAGACCTTTGAGATGTTTTCTTGGGTCCGGGGGGTATATTATGAAAAGGGAAGGTGCAAGCACCCTTTTCATCCATGGTTATCCATGGGCTCTTAGTTACTTGTTTAGATCACTTGCTTTTTCTTTTCAATTGTTTGAAATGGTGCTTTGTGTGTGGTTTTTTTGAAAATGTTTTGAAAAGAGGCCATCGTTGTGGAAACCTTTGTAATGATTCTTGTTTGAATGTATACAAAGGTGTTTTGTCTTTTGAAAAGATGTTTCAATGTTTGAATGTTTGAAAGTTTGTTTTGGGAAATGTTTTAAAATTGTGTTGTGAGGTGTGTTTGAAAATAGCAAGGATGTTTTTGCAAGTTTTGATCAAGTAACTAATAGTTGTCTACCATATCTACTCAAGAGTCTTTCCTACACATTTTTAACCCTTTTGACAATGTTGTTTTACCATTGCATTTGGTAAACAACCTTGTGTTTGGATGTTAAACGGGACAGGCGCGGGTCATCGTATTGACCATGATAGCAATAGTGCTAAGTATCTTTAGCAAATTTTTGAGGGACTAGATCATTTTTTGTATAGGCAACCAAGATAGCGTCATCGAGGGACTATGATCTTTTGTTTTGTTTTTGTTTTGCCAAGATACTCAACATGCATAACATGGCCATTTTAAAGGCAACAAGTGGATGAAACTCTAGGGGTGCATGTGTGCGTTGAGTTTGTCATTTTCATGCATTTAGGTCTTGTATTAGGTCTAACTATTTGTTTTGATTTTGGATATCGCATACAAACCCTAATCTCTATCATGGTATATTTGAAAGCTATAAATGCGTAAAATAAATCTACGATTATTACAACATTGATATGGGGAGGGGGATACAATTTTGAATAGGGGATTATTTTGCAAGAAATTAAAACCCTAATATTTACTATTACATCCAAATTGAACTCTTTGCATCAAATAATAAATAAGCAATAATTAAATAAACAATTTAAATATAAATGTGCAAAATATCATAAATATGTAAATAATGTTTTTGTTTATTTTTATGTGTATAAAAATATGATATTTAATGTATTAAAAAGAAAATAAAATGGAAGATTATTTTTGCTAAGGATAGAAACCCTAATTTTCTTTAGGAAAGTATATACATATTAATTATATTATTTATGTACAATAAAATAATAAAATATATACAAATGTCAAAAAATAAAAATATATTGGAAAAAATATTATTTAAGTATGTAAATAATAAAAATAAAGATATAATATTTTTAAGTATTATTTTCAAGTTTTTATTAAATAAAATAAAAGTATGTTATCTTAATAATTATTTTTATGTTAAAAAAAACAATAAAAATACAAAATAAAATGTGAGAATTTATGAAAATAATTTTAGTAATTTTTTATATTTAGAAAAAATATTTTAAAGTCAGAACTAAAAATAAAAATAGAAAAATATCAAATAATAATGAAATGGGCCAGGGGGTATGAACAACAAAGAGGGGGTGTCAAAAACAAGCCAAACCAAGCCCAGCCCAGATCAGCTTCATCTTCAACCTTTGAAACTCAAAAGCGTGCGCCTGTAACTCCAGTTCTGTTCTCTCTATTCTTTGCATGAAATCAAAAACTCAAAACATGAAACTTGTAGAGCATTAAATCACGATTCTAACCATATAAAAAACTTAATCTAACTCTCAAAGACCAGATAGAATTTCTCTGGCCCTAATTTCTAACCTAACTTTTTCAGGATGTTCATCAATCAAATTCTCTCAGCACACTTAACTTAAATGAAAACTGAGCATATGTACAGCTTAAGGGCTATGAGTACTACATTTTTTATTCACAAACCTAAGCCTAATGATTCCTAAATAGAGAGATAGAAAGTTGACAAATACCTGTTTCAGTTGAACTCGTGTATGGTAATGTGGAGATTTTCAGTGAGGCCTTAGATGCTTGGGAGCTTGCTTGAACTTCCTCTGACCTTCCTCAATGCTTAGTTTGCTTTGGATGTGCTTGAACAAGCTTGTAGAAGTCAACCTGCACAAGCTAAAAACAGAAATGTTGAAGCTTGCAAATGGGGTTACAGTTAATGGCCAATGGTTGGGATAGCTCAGGTGGGTGATATGGAATGTGTTTGAACAGGTTTGGGGAAAAACGCACTAGTAGTTTTGGTTATGGAACTCAAAGTGCAGAAACTGCCCGTTTTGCAAGAGGAAGGTGATTTTGTGTTTTGGAAGGCTTGAGGGTTCAATAACTCGTGTTTCTGGATCAAAGTAAAGTGAAAAACTTGTTTCAAATGCTTGCAAGAGTTGGTTCAAGTTATGTAGACTTTTGCACAAGTTATGTAGACTTTTGCACATTTCTTGGTTATGAAGCAAAAGGTGGGAAGTGACCAAGAGCAGGCCTGTACAGGCTAGCTCTATACCTGCATACATTTGGTGAGCTTAGCCCCAAGTTTGTGGATTTGGTTTTCTGTCTAAGATTTGGTTCAAGGCTCAAGAGATGTAATTTGACATAAAGCAAGTTTTGACAAAAATGACAATGTTGCCTTTTTGCTATTTTTGGATTAATCTCTTGTGTAATCCTCTAATGATCAGAAAAAAGCTTCAAACCATTGGTATTGAATTTAATAATTGAGTATGGAAGGGTTTAGATACCTGTGAGCAAGTACAAGTGAGGCTAAATAGAGTTTGCAAATTGTGTCAATATGAAACATGCCATGGATCAAAGTGAGTTTTTGCCAAATTCAAACCTTCGATTATCCCTAACCACGAATGATTTTGGAGAGTTATTGGACATTTTAGAAAGCTTGTAACATGATCTACAATCCATCTTTGAAATTCATTTTGAGATTCTAAGTGGAACTATGTGGAAAATGGTCATGAAGATGGGTCAAAATCCTGCCTAAACTGGGGCAAAATTTCACTAAGTTAAAAGTTTCATGGACCCTTGTTCCAAAAATCATAACTTGAGATCCAAGCTTATTTTGGGAAAACTTTGTGAATCAAAGTTTTAGACTTTGTGGAGGACTACAACCTTCATGTTGGAAGTTTTGTTTGAATCCAATTGCATCTTGGTGAAAATGTTGGGCAAAGTTGGGGAAAAATAAGAAAAGTTCATAACTTAGAAAAATTCTAAGTTATGAAAATTTTCAATTTTAAACCCTAATTTGCAAAATTAGGTTTCTTGATGAACAAGTTTCATGTTTTGACTCATCTTGATGAAAAATGACCCTTGGCACTTGATTTTGACCAAAAAGTCAAAGTTTGACTTTTCAATGTACAGTCAAATTTTGATCAGTTGACTGAAAAATTCATCTGTCAATCCAATGCAATTGAGATCTTTTGAACCTTGTGAATAGGTCAAGATGATGCCATTGATTCATTGAATCCATGCTTGAACCCAATTTGCCATTGTCTAGGTTAAAAATCAGAAATTGCCCATGTGCAGTCAAAACCCTAAAAATGACCATTTTGCCCTTTTGATGATCTGATCAAATTTCTTGAGGAGTTGTGGTCCAAACTTCATCAAATGGTTCATATGAGTCTATAATGTTGATGTGGATCAAAAATTACGAGGTTTGACTGTAAATTGGCTATAGTTGACTTTTTTCCCAATACAGTTGATTTCTAAGTCAACTGTCCAATTGACTGGGCAAAAATTTGATTCAAGGCTTGAAGCTTGGTAGAGGAAATCTTGTAAGCCCAACATGAAGTATGAAAGCCACTTTGAGCATTGAAAGTCCAAAAATCCATGTGCAAACTCAAACCCTAATTTAGGTCATCAGTGCAAGGAAATGTCTTGAGCAGAGCAAAACCCTAATCTGGTCTTGAGTCCAATGAGTCTTGTGAGGGGAAATTTTGATAAAATGAGAGGGAAAATTATGGGGTACAACAGCTTCCCATGTTCAATATTCTTGAACCTGAAGAGTTAGATTGGCGAGTTTGCCTTTCGTGACTCGAAGGTAAAAGAGGATTGGACACTAGAGTGCCTATAAATTTGCACTCGTCAAAATGTAAATGAGGGAATGGGCTTAAAGATGCCATTTGGAGATGGTAGAATCTTGCTGGAGATGGGCTTAAATATGCCATCCAAGACTGTTTGTTGAAAATCAGGAGAATGAACACCAGATTGGTATCTGTATTTGGAACGTATCTGAGTTATATTTGGAGATTGGATTCGTATAAGCAAAGGAATGGCGTCCGTGTCTGGAGCGTATCCGAGCTGTAAATGTATTTGATTCTTGAATGAATATCAGAATGACTGCCGTGTCTGGAGTGTATTTGTATTGTATCTGAAGTTGAGATCTGTATGAGTAGCAGAATGACTTCCGTGTCTGGAGTGTATCCGTACTGTAACCGGGATCTGGACAAATGACAGAATGACTTCCGTGTCTGGAGTGTATCTGAAACTGAGGTTGATAGTTGAATTTGAATGATAAATAGAATGGCCTCCGTGTTTGGAGCGTATCTAGTCTGTATCTGATTGCTGAAGTCTAAATGAGTAGTAGAATGACCTCCGTGTCTGGGGTGTATCCATATTGTATTTTGACTTGAAATTCTGAATGAGTAGTAGAATGACCACCGTGTCTGGGGTGTATCCATATTGTATCTAAAATAAGAGATCTGAATGAGTAGCAGAATGACTCCCATGTCTTGGAATGTATTCGCACTGTATCTGAAGTCTTTGAACATTTGTTAAAAGTAGCTTTTAATCTTATCCTGAAAAGGGTAAAATGTTAGCTAAAACATAAAGTTATGTTGCATGACATGTATGATGCAATAAAATGTGTTCTATCAATGTTTATGATATATGAATGTAATGGATGCGTATGTAACCTGATTAGTCGTCTTGCTGAGGAAAATAAATCCTTGATAGCTGGAGATAATGAAATCTTTGACTGCTGCCGGGGAAAACAAATCCTTGGACCACTGTTGGAGATAGAAAATCCTTGGTGACTTGTGGGGATTAACACGAACATTGACAGCTTCTGTGGGGAGGTGAGAATCCTTCATGACTTTCCTGGAGATATAGGGATCCTTCAAGTCTGCTTGGGAAACCTGCTTGAGGAATCCAGAGATTTTTGATGACTAAGGTTGGGGAATGAGGAAAACTCTAACGATCTCTACTGGGGAATTGAAACCTTGGAGGCTTCCACTGGAGAAATAAGAATGAGAATCTTCGATCTGCTGGGAAATAACTCTGTGGGGAGAATGTTTATTCTGTTGAAGAGTTCTCAAGGGCTTGGGTTGTATGCCAATCTATTGAGAAATTATCCAAAGTTGTCGTCTGGTTTCTAAGATAACTTGTAGGGGAATCTTCTGATTTTAAGACAAATATCTGGGGAATTGGAGGAAATTGGATGGTCTTCCATCGGGGTTTAAGGGTTGAAGTTTTGGACTCCGTTGGGGAAGAAAGTTTTATCTTCACTGAGGGTTTGCAGTTCAAAGTTTTCTGGCTCTGCTGGGGATTGGGAGTTTGGAAACTTAGTTTTGATGGGGATTTTGAAACTTAACTCCGCTGGGGATATGTATTTCAAAGCTATAGCTCGGCTGAGGATTTCTCCTGGAATAGCCCAAAGACGTTATCCCATACTTTCAATTTGTCAATAATTATTCTTTCTCATTTCGTTGTAAGCAGTGATTATATTCAAATGCATATGCTCATTTAATAAATCATTGAACGTTTTCAAATAAAACATAAGCGTAAAAAGAAAGAAAAGGCAAACAAATTTCTGCACTTTGAAGTATCTTTGTATTAACTTTGTGTAATTATTTTGTACAAAGGAGACATACATCCTAGTAAGAGAATGTTGTCATAAAATTGAGAAAAGAATTATACAAAGAAAGATGGCTATGTGTAACAATTCCATGGGGTTCCCATTCTGCTATAGCCTTCGTAACTCTGAGTATCTTGTCCATTCGTTGCTTCGTTCGCAGATGATTGGATTGATCAAAAGCTTGGAGCTTGTCCATGAAGAGATTGTCCTTAAAGTGATCCGACGAGACATAGTCATACGCTTTAATTCCCTAACTTTTTCCTGGATCGCTCTTTCGGGTTTTCGATCCACCGGGAAACCCTTTTTTTCCCAAGTCGCCCTTTCGGGTTTTCAACTTGCCAGGTGTACATATTTTTTGTTTATCCCTAATTTTTGTCTGAACCGCGCTTTCAGGTTTTCGATTCACCGGGATGCCCATTTTTTCCCAAGTCACCCTTTCGGGTTTTCAACTTGTCGGGTCGTTTATGCGTAGTATCTTTTGACTATGTCTGCGTTCACAGGGTGCGGCAGGTCATCACCGTCCATGGTGGTCAGGATCATTGCCCCACCAGAAAAGATATTTTTGATCACAAATAGTCCTTCGTAAGTAGGAGTCCATTTGCCCCTGGGATCACTTTGCGGTAAGATGATTCGCTTGATTACAAGGTCCCCGACTTGATATACTTGTCTCTTGACCTTCTTGTTGAAGGCCTTGATCATACGTTTCTGATACGCCTGACCATGGCAAATAGCAGTAAGTCGCTTTTTGTCAATCAAGTTATGTTGATCAAGCAGGGTCTGAATCCAATCGTCTTCACTCAAACTGGCATCCTTCATGATTCTCAAGGAGGGAGTCTGAACCTCGATAGGTAAAACAGCCTCCATGTCGTATACCAAAGAAAAGGGTGTTGCCCCAGTTGATGTACGCACCGTGGTACGGTATCCGTGCAGAGCAAACGGTAACATCTCATGCCAGTCCTTGTAGGTGACTGCCATCTTTTGAATGATCTTCTTGATATTTTTGTTCGCGGCTTCGACAACACCGTTCATCTTAGACCGATAGGGAGATGAATTGTGATGTTGAATCTTGAACTGCTCGCACAGAGCGGTGATCATAGTATTGTTCAAATTTGTACCGTTGTCAGTGATGATCCTGTCGGGGATACCATACCGGCATATGAGGTTCTGCTTGATGAAGCGGGCAACCACATTCTTTGTAACGGAGGCGAAGGAAGCTGCTTCGACCCACTTGGTAAAGTAATCAATAGCCACCAGGATGAAACGGTGTCCATTAGATGTTTTAGGCTTGATCTCTCCAATCATGTCGATTCCCCACATCGCGAATGGCCAAGGAGCCGTTAAGATATTGAGAGGAACTGGAGGAATATGTACCTTATCTGCATAGATTTGGCATTTGTGACAAGTACGAGAATGTTGATGACAATCAGCTTCCATGGTAGACCAGTAGTAGCCTGCCCGTAGAATCTTCTTAGCCATCGTATGACCGCTTGAGTGGGTGCCAAAGGTGCCATTATGTAGTTCGGCCATGATCTGCTCAGCGTCAACCTTCTCCACACAACGGAGTAGGACACAATCAAGATTGCGCTTGTATAAGATACCATTTCTTAGAAAGAACTTGGCAACGAACCTCCTTAAGAACTTTTTGTCATTGACTGAAGCTCCTTCAGGGTATTCTTGTGCTTCGAGATACCTTTTGACGTCATGAAACCACGGTCGGTCCACCACTTCTTCGGTATTAATCTCGTGATAATGTGCAGGTTCGTCCATTCGTTCAATGGTGATTTGAGGTGCCTTATTATCCCAGTTAATTTTAAACATGGATGACATTGTAGCTAGCGCATCTGCTAGCTGATTCTCTTCTCGCGGGAAGTGCTCGAAGGTAATCTGCTAGAAGTGTGGTAACAATGTCAGGACATGTTCTTTGTAAGGGATGAGGTTTGGATGTTTAGTATCCCACTCTCCTTTGATTTGACTGATAACCAGAGCTGAGTCCCCAAATACAATCAAAGATTTGATTCCCAAGTCAATAGCGGCCTTGAGACCAAAGATACAAGCTTCATACTCGGCCATGTTATTGGTGCAGCTGAAGCAGAGTCTAGCAGTGAAAGGTGTATGGCAACCTTCTGGAGAGATAAGTACCGCGCCGATACCGTTTCCAAGTGCGTTGGAGGCACCATCAAAGTACAGAGTCCATCGGGATCCTTGTTCAGGTCCGTCATACGGTCTGTTTTCTTCAATGTTGCTCAAAGTCATGATATCCTCGTCGGGAAAGTCAAACCTCATGGATTGGTAATCTTCGACAGCTTGATGGGCCAAATGATCGGCTAGCACACTCCCCTTTATATCTTTTTGGGTCGTGTACTGTATATCATATTCGGTGAGGATCATCTGCCATCTAGCGATTCTTCCGGATAGAGCAGGCTTCTCGAAGATGTACTTGATCGGATCCATCTTAGAGATCAGTAAAGTGGTATGTGTCAACATATACTGTCTTAGCCGGCGAGCAGCCCATACCAAAGCGCAACAAGTTTTCTCGAGCAGTGAGTAGCGAGTCTCACAGTCGGTAAACTTTTTGCTAAGTTAATAAATGGCATGCTCTTTTCGGCTAGACTCGTCATGTTCGCCCAGTACGCACCCCATTGAATTCTCCAGGACAATTAGATACATGATTAGCGACCTTCCTTCGACGGGTGGCATCAAGATAGGAGGTTCTAGCAAATACTCCTTGATTTTATCGAAAGCAACTTGACAGTCATCGTTCCATTTAACCACCTGATCTTTCTTCAACAACTTAAAGATTGGTTCACAGGTAGATGTTAGGTGAGAAATGAACCTTGCAATGTAGTTTAGGCATCCCAAGAAACCTCTGACCTCCTTCTCAGTGCGAGGGGCAGGCATTTCTTGTATAACTTTGACTTTGGCAGGATCAACCTCAATGCCTTTGTTATTGACGATGAATCCCAAAAGTTTACCGGACCTGACTCCGAAAGTGCACTTGTTAGGGTTCAGTCTGAGCTTGTACTCTTTCAATCTGACAAACAGCTTTTGCAGATGGTTGAGGTGTTCTTCTTATGTATGTGAACGGGCTATCATATCGTCTACGTAGACTTCAATCTCATGATGTATCATGTCATGAAATAAAGCTACCATGGCTCACTGATAGGTTACTCCGGCATCCTTCAGTCCGAATGGCATCACTTTATAGCAGAAGGTACCCCACTGCGTAACAAAAGTAGTCTTCTTCATGTCTTCGGGGGCCATTTTGATTTGGTTGTACCCTGAAAATACATCCATGAAAGAAAATACCTTATGATGAGCTGTGTTGTCAACCAAGATGTTAATGTGTGGTAGTGGAAAGTCATCTTTAGGGCTAGCCCTGTTTAAGTCTCTGTAATCTACGCATATTCTAACTTTGCCGTCCTTCTTGGGCACGAGCACAATGTTAGCAACCCATTGTGGATAGGAAGTAACAGCAAGAAAGCCAGCATTAAACTTCTTCATCACTTCAGCTTTGATCTTTTCGGATATGTCGGGCCTCATTCAGCGGACTTTCTGTTTGATTGGTGGACAGTCTTCTCTTGTAGGGAGACGATGAACCACAATATTTGTATCAAGTCTCGGCATGTCTTCATAGGACCAGGCAAAGATCTCGACATATTCATTCAACAGCTGAACTAAACGCTCCTTGACACTTGGCTCCAGGTTGGCACCCACTTTAACCTCTTTTCTGTCTTCCTCTGTTCCCAAGTTGATAGTCTCTAACAACTCCTCGTGAGGTAGAATAACCCTTTCTTCCTGTTGCAAAAGTCTGGCCAACTCTCCAGGCACTTCACAGTCTTCATCACCTTCGTATTCGGCATGATTGACCAGATCTTCAGAGTCACTGAAGGCCATAGAAGAATTGTTACCCATGGAATCCGGAGTGGATGGGTACCTGCATTTTGTGAGTGTGGGTATGTGTAAGGGATAGCCACCTTTAAACAAATAAAATGTAAAAAGAAAGAAAATGAACACAAAAGTTTATATATGAAAACATCCATGATTCATTAAAAGTGTCATATGAAGATGAAAAATCAAGCCCTTACAAATGGACCTATATGCCCCGGGTAAGGCAGAAGGCAAAAAGTGTACGAATTGTTTAAAAATTATTACAGACCAACAGAAAATATTCAAAAGATAAATTACTGATTGATGAAAGTAATGGGAACGAAGTCTTTCGCCTCCCAGTTGTTCAGTCCTCCTTCAATAGTTGGAAAGATCCAGTCTTCAAAATTGCTTTCTTCTTCATCATCCTCTAAAGCATGAACTCCATGATGAGTGATTTTCAATGGCGGTCCTCCAGCCCGGGAGCGACGCACAGCCTTCTGACTAGCAGCAATGAAACCCAAGCCAAACTATCTGTCTTGTAAGGAAAATCTGGCAGTTGACCCCAAAATGTGCTTCCTCCTTCCTCGATCACAGCCTTCGTATCTTTAAGGGATGACTTTCGGGACACAGGTTTGGTAATGACGGGCACAGAAGTCATTGTCTTGGCTACCGCAACTTTAGGAGAAACCTCTTCAAAGTGTTGAAAGGGGGTCTCGATGAATTCACCATCTAATTCAACATAGCGGAATGAATTCAGATGGCTTATCATATACTCCTCCTCGCTGCGAACTGTCACAATTTTCCCCTGGACTGGGTACTTAAGTTTCTGATGTAGAGTGGACGTAACGGCCCCATCATGATGAATCCAAGGTCTTCCTAACAAGTAAGAGTGGGAGGGACGGATATCCATGACATAAAATGTGGAGTGGAAAGTTTCAGTACCCGCTTTAATTGGGATGTCCACTTCCCCGTGGACCATCCTCTTAGAACCGTCAAAGGCTCTAACAATGATATTGCTGGGCTTTAGGTTAAAACCTTCACAGTCCAATCGGTCCAATGCTTTCTTTGGTAGGACATTTAAAGATAACCCGGTATCAACCAGAACGTGAGCAAGAGTAGTCCCTTTGTATTCCACCGAGACGTGCAGCGCGTCATTATGCTTTCTCCCCTTAGATGTTAGATCGGCATCGGAGAAGTCAAGACCATTGTCGGCGGTTAGGCTGGCTACACACTCTTGGAACTGGTCCGCATAGGTTTCCTGAGGCACATGGGCCGTCTTCAAGAATTTGATCAGGGCTTTGGCATGAGCTTCGGAACATAGCAACAAGGCCAACATAGAGATTTTTGAAGGGGTTTGCCCCAGTTGTTCTACGACATCATAGTCGCTTTTCTTAATTATTTTTAAAATCTCCTCCATTTCCTTTTGAGTGGTCTCGGGGATGACCAAAGGCTGAGCCCTCGTCCTGACGGGCGCTTCTTGGATCCCCTTACCTTTATCAGCAGTAACAGCAAAGGGTACAGCTTCGGGAGTTATAATTTCTTCAATCACTGGAGTTCGTACAGATGTGTTGACTGGCACAGGAGTAACCTTAGGAGCACTTGAGGGTCCGAAGATTTCCCTTGGAGGAGCAATCTCCGGAGAGAAGATTCTTCCGTTGCGGGTGATCTTACTTGTCCCCGCAATATTTCCTACATCAGGAGTCTCTTCATTGGAACTTTCTTCAACTGATTCGATCTGCTTAACACCGTGGTAGAAGATCTCTCCTCCATAATTCCACGGTATTGTCTTGTTGGACTTGTATGGGATAGGCCCCGACATTGTTATCTTCAGAGGTACAAACTTTGGATCGGGTGTAATCTTAACAGGTCTTTTGGAGACCTTGGAAAGATTGTCGGAAATGGTGATTATAGAAACATTGTTGATTGGAGTAACAGGAGTAACAGGAGTTTTTTTGAAGAGGATTTCTTGATTATCCATCAGGCATTGGATGCCTGACTTCAATAGCGGATAGTCGAATTACAAGGTCGAACAAAGGTAACAATCTTTTTCACAGCCCGGGAAAATCCCGGCTTTCAACAGATTCATCTTGATCATTGGCAATGGAGTCATTAAGTCATCAACAGCAGCAACATAAAGATCTTCTATAACAGCATGGACATTATGACCATGTTTTGGCATTGGAGCGGATATCACATTAGTTTTTTCAGGTGCGTCAAACTCCACCTCCTTGGCATCTATTAAATCTTGGATCTTATTTTTGAGGGGCCAACAATTGTTGGTGTCGTGCCCCACACTGTCTGAATGATAAGCACACTTTGCATTTGAATGGTAATAGAGAGAAGAGGTATTTGGATTCTTTGGCGCCTCTTTCAATTTTGTAAGGTTTAACTTCAACAGATGAGGGAGAACTTGAGCAGGTGTCATATTGATCCGGGTGAATTTCCGTGCAGGCCTTTCCACCCTGGCTTAGTTAGCCCTGGGTTGACTGCTTCGAGGTTGATCGGCTGCAGAATTCTGAATCATTACAGCCCTTACCGCTGGTCAGCGCTCAACTCTTCCTTGATTTCTCCGGAAGTAAACAGCTGAGACCTCTTTCTTGGCTGGAAAGGTCTTCTTGATAGCAGCGGAAGCAGATGCATCCTTCTGAATTTTACCGCTCTTAATGCCAGCTTCGACCCTTTCACCGGTCAGAATTAACTCGGTGAACCCTGCAGATGAGCTCCCGATCAAGTGATTAAAGAATGGACCTGACAGGGTCCCCAAAAACATATCCATAAGCTCTCTCTCAGACAATGGTGGCTGCACCCTTCCAGCCAAATCCCACCACTTCTGGGCATACTCTTTAAAGCCTTCATTAGAGACCATGCCCATACTCTGTAATTGAGTACGAGTAGGTGCTAAATCTGCATTATATTGATATTGTCTGTAGAAGGCAGCAGCCAGATCCTCCCAGTTATGTACATCAGATCTCTCAAGCTAGTAGAACCAATCCAATTGCGTACCCGACAAACTATCTTGAAAAAAGTGGACCCACAGATCCTTATCAAAAGAATGAGGTTGGATCTTTCTGATGTAAGACCGCAGATACATCTTCGGACAAGACAAACCATCGTATTTAACAAATTTAGGCACCTTGAATTTAGGGGGAATCACAATCCCAACAACCAACCCTAGCTCCTCGAAATCCATCCCAAGTACTCTTTGTACCTCCATGGCTGCCAAACGCTCTTCCAAATTCTTATACTTGTCATCTGCAGGAGGGTACTGCTGCTCAGAGTAATCTTCATCCTCTTCTTCTTCTTCTTCAACCTCAGACTCGGAGGGTACTGCAACTCCCTTTCCTTTGCCAACCCCTTCATCAAACGTCGAGAGGAAATCCAGGACTCTGCTAGCTTGGTTCTCAAATCTTCTTCCCATAGTGGCCACACCAACTCTTTTCTTTTTATTTTTCTCCTTTTCTTTTTCCAGTAGACCTTTGAGCTCCTCCTGACCCTTTGCCAAGGTCATGAGTAGTTGTTGGAACTGTGAATTTTGCGCCTGTAGATCTTTGATCGTCTGCTCTATATCCATCTTGCTGAAATAAACAGCAGAGAGATAAGGAAACCTAGTGTGAAGGCATGTTTATGCATATGATGAATGATATGTATTCATGTAATGCATTCAAGGATTCAGAAATTCAAAGTTGTTGCAAACGAAAAAGAACGCACGCCATATTAATAAGAAGAATTTGTTAGTACATAAGTGCCCCATGGGCAAAATAAATACAAAACTCTAATGTAAAAAGATATTGCGCATCCTCTTTGGTGTGATGTAGGTGTTGAGAGTCTGCTCTTCATGGAGTCGACGAGTAAGTTCCAAAACCTTCTTCTCACTGGCGTAGAAGCTGGCTTCAAAAGTGTTCCGTTCTTCCTTGAGCTGTATCCAAATATTTTGCAAATCCTCCAATGATGTTGGCATGTCAGGATGTAGGAGGGTGTATGGAACCTCTCCTTCCATAACAGGCTCTTTGATCATAGGAAGAATGTAGGGGTAAGGCATCATAAGACTCTGGGCGCGGGTTCGTACCCACTTGAGGTAAGGCTCAAGGGGGATGAAATTCTTGTGTCCTAGTGTCTTACTGTCCACTTTGTTGGGCATCCTCCAAGCTCGGATAAACCTTTGTCGAAGTCCTTGAGCGTCATTGTCGAAGTCAAAAACCAAGTCTAGAATCAGCATGTCATGAGGGCCATCCCTTCGGGCATACCCAAATTGTCTCAGAGCCAAGCAGGGGTTGTAGGTAATGCCTCCCCTAATGCCAAGTAATGGGACATTAGGTAATTCCCCACAACGATCAATGATGATGACATTTTCTCTGGACCGAGAACACCAATGAACATCAGAATATGTAAGAGTCATCAACCGTTGTGACCACCTCAAACCTTGCTCATTCTTCAAGACTATTGGGGAAGGTGAGAAATAAACCACCTTGCTAGAAGAGGAGTATAGCACATGAGAACACCTCTTTTCCTTATTGTTCGTGTGTGAAATGAGTGGAGGATATCCCCAAGCAATGTAGGCACAGGATTCCGAGATATGAAAATTTTGACAGCATTCACATCTATAAGTTGATCAGGATTTGGGAACAAGACCAACCCATAGATGAGAAGTGATACAATCTCTTCAAAAGCTTGCAGATCTAGAGAATTCCGGCAGTCTTGTGCCTTCTCAAACAGGAACTTTGCCAAGAAACCCTTGACACCACTTCTGGTTTCCCAATGACCTTGGATGTCAGATGGTTGCAAGTGTAAGGCTTGAGCAACATCTTCAGGCTTTGGTTCTCTTTCTATACCGTTGTAGGGTAGTTCATGGAGAATAGGAATCCTCAGGAGTTGAGAAAATTCCTCCAAAGTAGGCACTAGTTGGTAATCAGGAAATGTAAAGAAATAGTGTAGGGGGTCAAAGAACTGGAAGAGAACTTTCACCATGTCTTCTTCAATGTTGGAGTTGACCAAGTTGAGAAGTCTACCATGTCTTTCAGTGAAGGGAGAATTCTCTAGAATCTTGGAAGCAAGCTCCTTGAGTTGAGGAGGAATTCTCACAAGGTTGACTTGGATTTTTTTTCTGCGGAGTGATTCCATACCCTACAAAACAGGAACAAAGATGAAGATCCAAACCCTTGAAATGGTTAGTGGATGCATATGATGCATATGATGCTTTATGATGTTCATGATGTATGCACAAGTTTATGTACAAGCAAATCACACAAGTTCCTAGTTTCACGCTTGCATGGGGTTTCATAGGTAAGTACCCTTTTGAAGTTAGTTGGCTCAACTTGTCCTATAAATAGTAACCGGGTTCTAAGGAGCTCAATATCACTGGATTATTTTCTGTGTTCATTGTTTCAGTTTAGCCACTTAACTGGCGACCGAAATATTCCAAGAAAATAACCCTCAATGAGTGTAGTATCGAGTATCTACCAACTTCGGACTGCACCAAAGTCGGTCATCTCACTACCCCTAATAAGGCCAAGATGGTCAAGTAAAGGTTCTAAAAGTCCATTAGTGCTTCATGACATCACTCAGCGGCCCGTATTCTCTTTGATTGACTCAAAGGCTACCGGTACCCACAAATATGTCGCACTAATATAGCTATTGCTTCAACCATGTCAGTATACCCCGCATAGTTTCCACAACATATTGCTATTTACCTATGAATATTTCCCAAATCCGGGTAGAGGATTTCAAACCCAAGCAATAGAGCTAAGTGTAAAGCAATCAAAGCAAACAAGGTAAGCATGTAAAGGTGATCTAAACCCTAAGGTAACCCCACTTTTAGATTACTCCCCAGCAGAGTCTCCAGTTCTGTGATACGGTGGGAAAACTGACTTGAGGTTTTGCGTTTGTGTTCGCAAATGTTTCGGTTTAGCAAGAGTCGCCACCGACTTTTTATTTTATCCAAAGGAAAGGTCAAAAAGCACAGGAAAGACCTTTGAGATGTTTTCTTGGGTTTGGGGGGTAGATTATGAAAAGGGAAGGTGCAAGCACCCTTTTCATCCATGGTTATCCATGGGCTCTTAGTTACTTGTTTAGATCACTTGCTTTTGCTTTTCAATTGTTTGAAATGGTGCTTTGTGTGTGGTTTTTTTGAAAATATTTTGAAAATAGGCCATCATTGTGGAAACCTTTGTAATGATTCTTGTTTGAATGTATACAAAGGTATTTTGTCTTTTGAAAAGATGTTTCAATGTTTGAATGTTTGAAAGTTTGTTTTGGGAAATGTTTTGAAATTGTGTTGTGAGGTGTGTTTGAAAATAGCAAGGATGTTTTTGCAAGTTTTGATCAAGTAACTAAGATTTGTCTACCCTATCTACTCAAGAGTCTTTCCTACACATTTTTAACCATTTTTGACAATGTTGTTTTACCATTGCATTTGGTAACAACCTTGTGTTTGGATGTTAAACGGGACAGGCGCGGGTCATCGTGTTGACCATGATAGCAATAGTGCTAAGTATCTTTAGCAAATTTTTGAGGGACTAGATCATTTTTTGTATAGGCAACCAAGATAGCGTCATTGAGGGACTATGATCTTTTGTTTTGTTTTTGTTTTGCCAAGATACTCAACATGCATAACATGGCCATTTTAAAGGCAACAAGTGGATGAAACCCTAGGGGTGCATGTCTGCTTTGTGTTTGTCATTTTCATGCATTTAGGTCTTGTATTAGGTCTAACTATTTGTTTTGATTTTGGATATCGCATACAAACCCTAATCTCTATCATGGCTTATTTGAAAGCTATAAATGCGTAAAATAAATCTACGATTATTACAACATTGATATGGAGAGGGGATACAATTTTGAATAGGGGATTATTTTGCAAGAAATTAAAACCCTAATATTTACTAATACATCCAAATTGAACTCTTTGTATCAAATAATAAATAAGCAATAATTAAATAAACAATTTAAATATAAATGTGTAAAATATTATAAATATGTAAAGAATGTTTTTGTTTATTTTTATGTGTATAAAAATATAATATTTAATGTATTAAAAAGAAAATAAAATGGAAGATTATTTTTGCTAAGGGTAGAAACCCTAATTTTCTTTAGGAAAGTATATACATATTAATTATATTATTTATGTACAATAAAATAATAAAATATATACAAATGTCAAAAAATAAAAATATATTGGAAAAATATTATTTAAGTATGTAAATAATAAAAATAAAGGTATAATATTTTTAAGTATTATTTTCAAGTTTTTATTAAATAAAATAAAAGTATGTTATCTTAATAATTATTTTTATGTTAAAAAAAACAATAAAAATACAAAATAAAATGTGAAAATTTATGAAAATAATTTTAGTAATTTTTTATATTTAGAAAAATTATTTTAACGTCAGAACTAAAAATAAAAATAGAAAAATATCAAATAATAATGAAATGGGCCAGGGGGGTATGAACAACAAAGAGGGGGGTGTCAAAAACAAGCCAAACAAAGCCCAGCCCAGATCAGCTTCATCTTCAACCTTTGAAACTCAAAAACGCGCGCCTGTAACTCTAGTTTTGTTCTCTCAATTCTTTGCATGAAATCAAAAACTCAAAACATGAAACTTGTAGAGCATTAAATCACGATTTCAACCATATAAAAAATTTAATCTAACTCTCAAAGACCAGAGAGAATTTCTCTGGCCTTAATTTCTAACCTAACTTTTTCAGGATGTTCATCAATCAAATTCTCTCAGCACACTTAGCTTAAATGAAAACTGAGCATATGTACAGCTTAAGGGCTTTGAGTACTATATTTTTTATTCACAAACCTAAGCCTAATGATTCCTAAATAGAGAGATAGGAAGTTGACAAATACCTGTTTCAGTTGAACTCGTGTATGGTAATGTGGAGCTTTTCAATGAGGCCTTAGATGCTTGGGAGCTTGCTTGAACTTCCTCTGACCTTCCCCAATGCTTAGTTTGCTTTGGATGTGCTTGAACAAGCTTGTAGAAGTCAACCTGCACAAGCTGAAAACAAAAATGGTGAAGCTTGAAAATGGGGTTACAGTCAATGGCCAATGGTTGGGATAGCTCAGGTGGATGATATGGAATGTGTTTGAACAGGTTTGGGGCAAAACGCACGAGTAGTTTTGGTTATGGAGCTCAAAGTGCAGAAACTGCCCTGTTTTGCAAGAGGAAGGTGATTTTATGTTTTGGAAGGCTTGAGGGTTCAATAACTCGTGTTTCTGGCTCAAAGTAAAGTGTAAAACTTGTTTCAAATGCTTTCAAGAGTTGGTTATAACAGATACTTAAGTTATGTAGACTTTTGCACATTTCTTGGTTATGAAGCAAAAGGTGGGAAGTGACCAAGAGCAGGCCTATACAGGCTAGCTCTAACCCTGCATACATTTGGTGAGTTTGGCCCCAAGTTTGTGGATTTGGTTTGTTGTCTAAGATTTGGTTCAAGGCTCAAGAGATGTAATTTGACATAAAGCAAGTTTTGACAAAAATGGCAATGTTGTCTTTTTGCTATTTTTGGATTAATCTCTTGTGTAATCCTCTAATGATCAGAACAAAGCTTCAAACCATTGGATTTGAATTTAATTATTTAGTATGGAAGGGTTTATAGACCTGTGAGCAAGTACAAGTGAGGCTGAATAGAGTTTGCAAATTGTGTCAATATGAAACATGTCATGGATCAAAGTGAGTTTTTGCCAAATTCAAGCCTTTGATTCTCCCTAACCACAAATGATTTTGGAGAGTTCTTGGACATTTTTGAAATATTGTAACATTCTATATAATAAATCATTGAAATGTATTTTGAGATTCCAAGTGGAACTATGTGAAAAATGGTCATGAAGATAGGTCAAAATCCTGCCTAAACTAGGGCAAAATTTCACTAAGTTAAAAGTTTCATGGACCCTTGTTCCAAAAATAATAACTTGAGATCCAAGCTTCTTTTTGGAAAACTTTGTGCATCAAAGTTGTAGACTTTGTGGAGGACTACAACTTTAATGTTGGAAGTTTTGTTTGAATCCAATTGCATCATGGTGAAAATGTTGGGCAAAGTTGGGAAAAAATAAGAAAAATTCATAACTTAGAAAAATTCTAAGTTATGAATTTTTTCAATTTTAGACCCTAATTTGTAAAATTAGGTTTCTTGATGAACAAGTTTCATGTTTTGACTCATCTTTATGAAAAATGACCCTTGGCACTTGATTTTGACCAAAAAGTCAAAGTTTGACTTTTTAGTGTACAGTCAAATTTTGATCAGTTGACTGAAAAATTCATCTGTCAATCCAATGCAATTGAGATCTTTTGAACCTTGTGAATAGGTCAAGATGATGCCATTGAGTCCTTGAATCCATTCTTGAACCCAATTTGCCATTGGCTAGGTTAAAAATCAGAAATTGCCCTTGTGCAGTCAAAACCCTAAAAATGACCATTTTGCCCTTTTGATGATTTGATCAAATTTCTTGAGGAGTTGTGGTCCAAACTTGATCAAATGGTTCATATGAGTCTATAATGTTGATTTGGATCAAAAATTATGAGGTTTGACTGTAAATTGGCTATAGTTGACTTTTTCCCCAATGCATCTGATTTCTAAGCCAACTGTCCAATTGACTGGGCAAAAATTTGATTCAAGGCTTGAAGCTTAGTAGAGGCAATCTTGTAAGTCCAACATGAAGTATGAAAGCCACTTTGAGCATTGAAAGTCCAAAAATCCATGTGCAAACTCAAACCCTAATTTAGGTCATCAGTGCAAGGAAATGTCTTGAGAAGAGCAAAACCCTAATCTGGTCTTGAGTCCAATGAGTCTTGTGAGTGGAAATTTTGATAAAATGAGAGGGAAAATTTTTGGGTACAACAGCTGCCCCTGTTCAATCTTCTTGAACCTGAAGAGTTAGATTAGCGAGTTTGCCTTTCGTGACTCGAAGGTAAAAGAGGATTGGACACTAGAGTGCCCGTAAATTTGCACTCGTCAAAATGTAAATGAGGGAATGGGCTTAAAGATGCCATTTGGAGATGGTAGAATCTTGCTGGAGATGGGCTTAAAGATTCCATCCAAGACTGTTTGTTGAAAATCAGGAGAATGAACACCAGATTGGTATCTGTTGTACCCCAAAATTTGCCCTCCCATATTCTTCAAGAAATTGCCAAGTCATGCTTCAAAATTCCCCAAGGGTTGCACAGTGTAAGAGTCTCCTGAACAGTCAAAATTAGGGTTTTGGTCCTGATCAAGAAAATGAAGTTTCTAAAGGTCCAATCAAATCACACACCACCCCTAGGGTACGCCTCATTGTTGCCTTGCCTCGAAAGGTGATCGTCGAGTAGAGGATGTCTTAGTAAGTCCTCATGATCCGGGAACCTGGCATGAGGGTAGCTTCTAAGGTGTCTTCCCATTGCTCTGGTGATCACCATGTCCTGAACCTCGAATCGACCCGAACACCTCCAATGGTGGTGCTACCTACCTCTCAATGGTGGGATGGCACTACTTTAAAGGACATTTACACAGACGAATTCCTTAGGGTAGGTAGACGACTCTAGATACTTGCTCTAATTTCAAAACAAATTCAAAAAATACTTTTCACACCGACACCTTTTCAAAAAGCTTTCGAAAGCAATTTTTCAAACACTCTTGAGGACCGATACAAGAGTCGAACTGGAATTTTCAAAGAAACTTTTTAAACCCACAGTTGAAAAGTAAACAAACCATTTTTGAAAACATAATGAGCAAGTATCTAAGAGCCCATGGATAACCATGGATAGAAAGGGTGCTAACACCTTCCCTTTCTATAATCTACCTCCCGAACCGAGAGCAATCTCTTTAAGGAATTTTTCTGTGCTTTTGTCCTTTCCATTTGGAGAAAATAAAAGACGGTGGCGACTCTTGCTTCCGTGACATTTCGCGAACCAGCGTTAAACAGTCAGTTCCAGATCCACCGATCACAGAACTGGCGACTCTGCTGGGGACCAAACTTAAAGTGAGGTGTACCTTAGGGTAGTTCATAACTGTGTTTTCAATTGTTTTCCTTGTGTGCTTTAAATTGTGGGTTGCTTGGGAGTTCTATAGATCCTAACCCGGATATGGGGGATACCTTCTTAGAAAGTAGCAACAAGACTGTGAGGGAACTGTGCGGGGTATACCGACATGGTTGAAGCAGTCTGCTACGTTGATGTTGCACTTTGGTGTGTACCGGTAACCCTTGAGTTCAGTCAAGGAGAGTACGGGGCCTCCGCGTGGTGTCGTGAAGCATCAACAGACCTTAGGAACCTTAATTGAACAATCTTGGCCTCTTTAGGGTAGTGAGATAACTGACTTTGGTGCAGTCCGAGGTTGGTTGATACTCGATACTACACTCAATTGAGGGTTGCTTTCCTGGAATATTTCGGTCGCCAGTTCAGTGGCTAAATCGAAACGATGAACAATGAAAGCAATCCCGTGATATTGGGACCCTTAGAACCCGGTTACTTTGATAGGACAGGTTGAACCCACCAACTTCAAGAGGGTACTACCCAGACCCCATGCTGGCCTTAAACCCTAAGGGCTTGTCTTGTGTGCCTTGTGTGCCTTACATGTTTGTCTTTGTAAATATCTGTGGTGTGTTTAATCATAGCATCATGACATCATCCAGCATCATATGCATTGACTAACCATTTCAGGGGTTCGAATTTTCATCTTTGTTCTTGTTTTGTAGGACATGGAAACTGTTCGTAGAAAGACAATTCAAATCAGTCTTGTAAGGGTCCCTCCTCAACTTAAGGAGCTTATATCCAGGATTCCCGAGAACTCTTCATTCAGTGAAAGACATGGAAGCCTCATCAGCTTGGTCAAGACCAACATTGAGGAAGACATGATAAAGGTCCTGTTCCAGTTCTTTGACCCTCTGCATCACTGTTTCACCTTCTTGGACTATCAGCTGGTACCTACATTGGAGGAGTTCTCCCGGCTCCTGAAGATCCCTATCCTTGATCAGCTACCCTTCAACAGTACAGAAAAGGAACCTAAGCTTGAAGAGATTGCTAAAGCCTTGCACCTACAGTCATCTGACCTCAAGGGACATTGGGAAGTTAGAAGTGGTATCAAAGGGTTCTTAGCCAGGTTTCTGTTTGAAAAGGCCCATGAATGTTGGAACTCCCTTGACTTGCAAGCTTTTGAAGAAGTGGTGGCCCTCCTTGTCTACGGTTTGGTGTTGTTCCCTAATCCAGATCAGCTTATAGATATCAGTGCTGTCCAGATCTTTATGTCTAGGAATCCTATACCTACGTTGCTGGGGGACATCCTTCACTCATGTTACACTCGAACCATGAGAAAAAGGGGTGTCCTTATGTGTTGCACTCCTCTCCTGGGAAGGTGGTTTATTTCGCACCTTCCACAATCAGTCTTGAAGAATGAGCGGGGTTTGAGATGGTCATAACGGTTGATGACTCTTACACATGCAAATATACATTGGTGCCCTAGGTCCAGAGAAGATGTCACTATCATTGATCGTTGCGGGGAGTACCCTAATGTTCCTTTACTTGGAATTGGAGGAGGTATTACTTACAGCCCATGCCTGGCTTGGAGACAGTTTGGTTATGCTCGGAGGGATGGTCCCCATGACATGTTAATTCCTGACATAGTTTTTGACTTCGACAACGATACTCAAGGACTTCGCCAGAGATTTATCAGAGCTTGGAGGATGCCAAGTAGGATAGACAGCAAGACACTGGGGCACAGGAATTCCATCCCGTTGGAACCTTATCTCAAATGGGTACGAGCCCGCTCCCAGAAGTTAGTGATGCCTTATCCCCATATGCTCCCTGTGATCAAAGAGCCAGTCTTGGAAGGAGAAGTGTCCTACACTATTCAACACCCTGATATGCCCACATCCTGGGAAGAGATGCAGAAGAGCTGGATCCAGCTTAAGGAAGAACGGAATTCTCTTGAGACCAGTCTACATGCCAGTGAAAAGAAGGTCTTGGAGCTCACCCGCCTGTTGCATGAGGAGAGGAATCTCAACACTTACATAGCTCCAAAGAGGATGCGCAGTGTATTTTGGGATTGATTTGCTTTTGTATTATTTTTCCCATGAGGCCTTGATGTACTAAACAATTATTTCCTTAATAATAACGTGTGTTCCTTTTTGTCTACAACAAATTTGAACTTTAGAACCCTTGAATGCATTGCATAAACATATATCATTCATCATGTGCATAGCAGGTTTTCCTCTTTTCAGGTTGCTTACAGTTCTTCGCTGTTTATTTCAACATCATGAATCCCGACTCGTCATCCACCGAGACATCCATCAAAGCTCTTCAGGCGCAGAATGCGCAATTTCATGAATTAATCAAGGGTTTGGCTCAAGGCCAAGAAGAGCTGAAGGCTCTGCTCCTGAAGAAGGAGAAGAAGAAGAAGAGGAGAACCGTTCTGTTCAACTCGGGCCGAAGGTTTGGCAATACTCTGCAGCATGAAGAGGCTGATTCTTCTGTTGGCAAGAGTACTCCTCAGGCAGAAAAGGGTCCTAGTCCGGTAGTCTCCGACAACGAGACTGATTTTGATGAAGAGCAATATCCTCCGGCAGAAGACCGTTATAAGCAGTTGGAGGATAGGCTGAATGCTATGGAGATACAACAGGTACCTGGGCTGGATTTTGGAGATCTGGGTTTGTCTACTGGTGTGATCATTCCTCGGAAGTTCAAAGCACCATCTTTCACTAAATATGACGGGGCGTCTTGTCCCAAGCTACATCTCAGGTCCTATGTTCGGAAAATTCAACCGTACTCAGCGGATAAGAATTTGTGGATCCACTTCTTCCAGAAGAGTCTTTCAGGGACTCATCTCGAATGGTTCTATCAGCTGGATGGGACCAAGATTCGTAACTGGGAGGAGTTGGCTACTGCTTTCTATAAGCAGTATCAATATAATGCCGACCTTGCCCCTACACGTACCCAACTCCAGGGTATGTCGTTAGGTTCAAGTGAAGGTTTTAAAGAGTACGCTCAGAAGTGGAGAGACCTGGCTGGCAGGGTGCAGCCTCCGTTGACTGATCGGGAATTGGTAGACATGTTCTTGGGGACCCTATCTGGGCCGTTTTTCAACCATCTTATCGGGAATTCGTCTGCAGGGTTCACTGATCTGATTCTGAATGGAGAAAGAATTGAGGCTGGGTTGAAGTCTGGAAAGATTCCGAAGGGTGCATCGTCTAGTTCTGAGAAGAAACCCTTCAAAAAGGAGGCTAGTGCTGTATATGGCTCCCGGAGATCAGAAAGATTTGAGCGCCGCCAATCTGTCAGTGCGGTAACGATTGCTAAGCCTGCTGCCGCTCCTCGGCCCACCAATCCTCAAAGGGCTGAAAGACCCCGGAGAGAATTCACCCGGTTGAGCATGACCTTATCGCAGATCCTGCCGCAGTTGCTATCCACCAATTTAGTGACTGTCAGAGAGGCTCCGAAGTTCCCTAATACTACATCTCCTAAGTACAACCCAAATGCTCATTGTGCTTACCATTCAGATAGCCCGGGGCATTCTACTGATGACTGTTGGGCATTAAGGAGTAAGGTGCAAGACCTTATCGACGCGAAGGAGATACAGTTCGAAGCGCCTGAGAGGCTGAATGTAGTTACTGCTCCTATGCCTCAGCATGGGGTAAATGCTGTTGACGAAGATGTTTACGCTGTTTCTGTGGATGATCTAGACACTCCTCTGAAGACTGTCAAGAGAAACCTGCTGCTGGCCGGTTTATTTCCGGGTTGCAGCGAGGGTTGCCCGTTCTGTGCTGTTTCTCTATCTGGTTGTCCCTTGCTGAAGTTAGGCATCCAAAGCCTAATGGATAGCAAGGAGATTCTGTTTAAGAAGTCTGCTGTTCAGTTGGTCCCGGTAGAAGAAGTTTCTGTGGTTACCATCTTTAATAACCCAATCAAGGCTCTCCCGAAGAAGCCTATTCAAATCATGACTGTTGCACCTGTGGTTATCACTGTTCTGGGGCCTCTTCCCTATGTATCTGATAAGGCTGTCCCCTGGCATTATGGGGCCGATGTGTATGTAAACGGGATTAAACAAGAGTTCAACACTGGCGCCAGTATTTGTGATATCACTGGCCCAGCCAAAGTCACCCGCAGTGGCAGGCTCTTCTCGCCTGACATTGCACCGCCTGCTACCCGAAGACCACTCCTTATAACTCCTACAAGTGTACCTGTTCCTGTTGCTGATCAAGTTGTTCCTCCTGCTGCCGAGTCATCCAATGCTCGGGGCAAAGGAATTGAAGTTGAGCCTGCCCAGATGGAGGCACCTATACCTGTAACTGCTGAAGCCTCCCAACAAGAGATGGAGGAAATCTTGAAAATTATAAAGAAGAGTGACTTCAATGTTGTGGAACAGTTGGGGCACACGCCCTCCAAAATCTCCATGCTCTCTTTATTGTTGTGCTCCGAGGCCCATGCTAAGGCCCTGATCTCGTTTCTCAAGACGGCCCATGTGCCACAAGAGACTTCTGCAGTCCAGTTCACTGATTGTGTAGCAAATCTGACAGCAGATAATGGCTTGGGTTTCTCAGATGCTGACCTGACTGCGAAGGGAAGAGACCATAATGATGCCCTGCATGTCTCTATCGAATGCAGGGGCACCACTCTGGAACATGTATTGGTGGATACTGGTTCGTCCTTGAATGTTCTACCAAAGAAGGCTTTAGACCGTCTGGATTGTGAAGGCCTGGAATTAAAACCCAGCAATATCATCGTCAGAGCCTTTGACGGTTCAAAAAGGATGGTTCATGGGGAGGTTGACATTCCTATTCGTGTGGGCTCTCAGGTGTTTGACTCTACTTTTTATGTGATGGATATTCGTCCATCTTACTCTTGTCTATTGGGTCGACCTTGGATACATAAGGCTGGGGCAGTGACCTCTACCTTGCACCAGAAGCTGAAGTACCCTGTCAGAGGGAAGATCGTCACTGTGCAAGGAGAGGAGGAGTATATGGTAAGCCACCTGAATTCCTTCAGATACATTGAGATGGACGGGGAGTTCATTGAAACCCCCTTTTAGCATTTCGAGGAGGTGCTTCCAATTTCAGCGGCAGCAGAAACAGCGGTCGAGGAGAATGTTCCTTTGAAGATGGCTTCCCTGAAGGATGCCCGGGCTGTGGTTCAAAAAGGTGAATGTGCTAACTGGGGCAGGCTTCCAGACTTTACACAGAAAACTGATAAATTTGGGCTGGGTTTTACTGCAGAGGGTCAGAAAGCTATGCGGAAGGCGAAGATCAGAAGACCTCCTGTGTTCATTACAAATCCGGGAGTGAATGCTGTTGGGGAAGACAACGAAGTGGATGAAGCAGAATTCAATAGCTGGATCTACCCGACAACCGAAGGCGGATTGACCAATTGGATTGCCAAAGACCATACTCCTGTTACCTTTGTGACGCAGTAATAAATTTCTTTGTTTCGTTATTTGTAATAAACAATAAATAAACTCTATGGCCCGGTGTCTTACCCGAGGCACCGTGGTTTCATTTGTGAGGGCATATAAATTGTCATTTCATATATCATGAATGAAAATCTTGGACGTTTTCTCGCATTGCAAATTTTATGCTCCTTTTCTGTCTGGCTTTCCTTTTTACATATATTTCAAAACAGCTGTATTTACACACACACTCACTCATACAGGTTTCAATCCACTCTGGATCTCACTGATAACGACCCTGCTACTGCCAGTTATGACTTCGAAAATCCGATCAACTTAGCCGAAGACGAAGGTGAAGATGATTGCGAAGTTCCTGGCGAGCTTGCAAGACTGTTGCTTCAGGAAGAGAGGGCAATCCGACCCCATGAAGAGCCAGTGGAAACAATAAACTTGGGTACTGAGGCAGACAGGAAAGAGGTAAAGATTGGTGCCAACCTAGAGCTCAGCGTGAAGCAACGGTTGACTCAGATGCTGCATGATTATATTGAGATCTTCGCCTGGTCCTACGAAGACATGCCCGGGTTGGATACCGACATTGTGGTCCATCACTTGCCAACTAAGGAAGACTGCCCTCCAGTTAAGCAAAAGGTCCGTCGGATGCGTCCAGAGATGTCTGAGAAGATCAAAGCCGAGGTTATGAAACAATTTGATGCCGGGTTTCTTGCAGTGACTTCTTACCCTCAGTGGGTTGCTAATGTGGTGCCGGTACCGAAGAAGGACGGCAAGGTCAGAATGTGTGTCGACTACAGGGATCTGAACAGGGCCAGCCCCAAAGATGACTTCCCTTTACCTCACATTGATGTCCTTGTTGATAATACAGCTCAGCATAAGGTATTCTCTTTCATGGATGGCTTTTCAGGTTACAATCAGATCAAGATGGCACCTGAAGACATGGAAAAGACTACATTTGTTACTCAGTGGGGCACCTTCTGTTACAAGGTCATGCCTTTCGGGTTGAAGAACGCTGGGCAACCTACCAACGCGCCATGGTTGCTTTGTTTCATGACATGATCCAACATGAGATAGAAGTGTATGTTGACGACATGATCGCAAGGTCCCAGACTGAGGAGGAGCACCTAGATCATCTGCAGAAGTTGTTTGACCGGTTGAAACTGTACAAGCTGAGATTGAACCCGAACAAGTGCACCTTCGGGGTAAGATCTAGAAAGTTGCTAGGCTTCGTTGTAAGTGACAAGGGAATTCAAGTGGACCCTGCCAAGGTCAAAGCTATTCAAGAGATGTCAGTTCCCAAAACAGAGAAAGAGGTCAGAGGCTTTTTAGGACGTCTGAATTACATTGCTCGGTTCATCTCACACCTAACTGCTACCTGTGAGCCAATCTTCAAGCTGCTGAAGAAAGATCAGGTAGTACGTTGGAACGATGAATGTCAGGCTGCTTTTGACAGAATCAAAGAGTATCTCCAAGAACCACCCATCCTTATGCCACCGGTTGAAGGGAGACCTCTGATACTATATCTGACAGTGCTTGACAACTCAATGGGGTGTGTGCTGGGGCAGCATGACGAGTCTGGCCGAAAAGAGCACGCCATTTATTACCTTAGCAAAAAGTTTACCGACTGTGAGACCCGATACTCACTGCTTGAGAAAACTTGCTGCGCTTTGGTATGGGCTGCTCGCCGGCTGAGACAGTATATGCTGACTCACACTACCTTGTTGATCTCAAAAATGGATCCTATAAAGTACATATTCGAAAAGCCTGCTCTGTCTGGGAGAATTGCAAGATGGCAGATGATCTTGACGGAATACGAAATTCAGTACACAACCCAGAAAGCCATCAAGGGGAGTGTATTGGCAGACCACTTAGCACATCAGGCCGTAGATGACTATCAGTCAATGAACTTCGAGTTTCCAGATGAAAGCATCATGATAGTAACTGACTGTGAAGTACCTGGACCGGATGAAGGACCTGAGGAAGGATCCCGATGGTCTATGCACTTTGACGGAGCCTCCAACGCTTTGGGAAACGGTATCGGCGCCATAATCATATCACCTCAAGGTACTCATACTCCGCTTACTGCCCGGCTATGTTTCAACTGTACCAACAACATGGCAGAGTATGAGGCGTGCATCATGGGTCTTCAAGCTGCGATCGATCTAAGGATCAAGTTTCTGAGCGTCTTCGGAGATTCCGCTCTTGTGATCAATCAGATCAAAGGAGAGTGGGATACGAAACATCCGAATCTTATTCCTTACAGAGAATGTATGTTGACCCTGATCCCCCACTTTACAGAGATAACCTTTGAACACTTCCCAAGAGAGGAGAATCAGATGGCGGACGCGTTAGCTACAATGTCTTCTATGTTCAAGGTCAAATGGGATAATGAGGCTCCCCGGATCATCATCTGGAAACTGGACGAACCGGCATACTGTTGTGATCTCGAAACTGAATTGGTAACTGATAAACCTTGGTACCATGAGGTGAAGAGATACTTGGAAGCTCAGGAATACCCTGAAGGTGCCTCTATCAATGATAAGAAGTTCCTGAGAAGATTCGCAGCAAAGTTCTTCCTTAGCAACGGCATCTTGTACAAGCGAAACCATGATTCAACCTTACTGCGTTGTGTGGATAAGAATGAAGCAGAAAGGATCATGGAAGAGCTACATGAAGGGACCTTTGGTACACATTCCAGTGGGCACACTATGGCTAAGAAAATCCTACGGGCGGGATATTACTGGTCCACAATGGAAGCTGACTGCTACCAACATTCCAGGACATGCCATAAGTGCCAGATTTATGCAGACAAGGTGCATGTTCCTCCAGTCCCTCTGAATGTTCTAACTGCGCCTTGGCCATTTGCAATGTGGGGCATAGACATGATCGGTGAGATTAAACCTACGGCATCTAATGGGCATCGCTTCATCCTAGTGGCGATTGATTACTTTACAAAGTGGGTTGAAGCAGCATCCTATGCTACGGTAACCAAGACTGTGGTGGCACGGTTCATTCGGCATAACTTGATCTGTCGATACGGCGTCCCAGAGAGGATTATTACAGACAACGGTACCAATCTGAATAACAAGATGATCGCTGAGCTCTGCGAGCAGTTCAAGATACAGCACCACAATTCTTCTCCTTACAGACCAAAGATGAATGGGGCTGTAGAAGCAGCAAATAAGAACATCAAGAAAATCGTGCAGAAGATGACAATGACTTATAAAGATTGGCACGAGATGTTACCGTTCGCTCTACATGGGTACCGTACCTCAGCTAGGACGTCAACCGGGGCAACTCCTTTCTCTTTGGTTTACGGCATGGAGGCAGTCTTACTGATCGAAGTGCAAATACCCTCTCTCCGGATAATGAAGGATGCAGATCTGAGTGAAGATGATTGGATCCAGACACGACTTGATCAGCTCAACCTTATTGACGAGAAGAGACTTGCTGCTATCTGCCATGGTCAGACGTATCAGAAACGGATGATCAGGGCATTTAACAAAAAGGTCAGACCACAGGAATATCAAGTTGGGGATCTGGTAATCAAGCGAATCATCCTTCCTCAGAGTGACCCAAGGGGCAAATGGACCCCTACGTACGAAGGGCCATTTGTGGTTAAGCATGTGTTCTCAGGAGGAGCAATGATATTGACCAACATGGATGGTGACGACCTTTCTCACCCCGCCAATGCAGACATAGTAAAAAGATACTACGCATGAAAAAAGACCCGCTAGGCTGACATGCCTAGGCAAAAATTAGGGCTTCCCGGCGAACCAAAAGGGTTCGGGCAAAATGAAGGGATGAAATGAAAAAAATCTGTACACCCGGCAAGTCGAAAACCTGAAAAGGCGGCTTGGGAAAAAATGGGTATCCCGGTGGACTGAAAACCCGAAAGGGCGGTCCAGGCAAAAATTAGGGATAAAAGCGTAATACTATGTCTCATTGGATCACCTTGCATCCAGAATCCGGTATCTACATCAAGTTCAAACGGCATCGATCAGTCAGCTTCAGCTCCGTTTAGGTCATCAAGTGATGAGACGCTCGGAGTTATAAAGGCAATAGCAGAATTGAAACCCAGTGGGATCATCCATTTCACACAGCTGTTTTATTTTCTTTTGTACAAAATTTGTATAAACTTTTGTTCGGCGGCATTCTCTTACTAGGACGTCAGCCTCTTGTACACAAAACGCCTATTTTCAGGCCATTCAAAAATCAATACAAATATATTTTTCAGTTAAAACGTGCCAACTATTTTTTCTTTTCTGTTTTGTTTTGCGAAGAACGTCCAAGGTTCAATTTGTGATATATGCATTGACAATAATTTGCTAACTCATAAATATTTGCATACGAAATAAAGGATTAATTACAGGTAACATTAGAAACAGGGGCAATAAAGAGTTGTCTAGCAATCTAATTGTTCTATCCTCCAAGGTACCAAGGTAGGTTCAGCTAAAGAACATGACCAGATATCCTAATTCCCCAGAAAGTGAGCCAGCAAGTCAGTACACTCTCTCCAAGCAAAGCTATCAAATCTTAAGGAAGTTGGGTATCTTCCAGCAGATCTCAACATTCCCCGACAGCATACATATTCTTAACAAGCATCCCCGGCAGTCTTGACCTAAAGATTGTTCCCCGGCGGCATATAAACATTCAAAGGAATCACTTCCTCCGCCGTTCAAAACTTCCCCAAGAGAGTCCAATCTAGTTCCCCCGGAAAGTTGGAATTTATCTCCCCAAGCAGTAAGCTTATCCCCAGTAGATTCTGGAAGCTTATCCCTGCAGAGAACGAACGCGTCGCCCGGCTTTATTCAAAGAGTTATTCCCTCACCAGGATATAACTGGGTTATCCTCAGCCAAAAGCCATGGAAAGATCGTCGTCGACAAAGTCTTCTTATCCCCAGCGAAGTCTAGTAACACTTCCAACGCAACAAGAGTATCCCCAGCAAGTTACCAACAACTCAGCAAAGCGTCTCTCTCCCCACAGAATATTGCTTCCCAGCAAGATCATTAGAGTACTTTTCTCCCTGCAGAGTTATTCCATTCGCCAAGTTTATTCCCCAACGGAGTCATCTTCTCCTACCGGTATTCTTGCAATTATCATCCCCAGCAGAAGCAAAATCTATTCTCCAACGTCAGCCCAGGAGTGACTTCCCGGCACCCGTCAAGGATTTACTTTCCTAGACGAAAACATACATTCCTAAACATTCTCATACATCATTTTAGCACGCATATACGCATCACATCTTACAAATCTCATTTATGTTGAGAACATCATCGCTTGATCCATATCATGCATTACATATGACTGACCTTTACCTTTCAGGAAAGATTCAGCTAAGTTCTCAATCATATTTCAAGACCTAGACCGGTTCAGTTAATCGACTCCAAAGATTTCTTATCCAGTCCAAGGCCTCCTCTAGTCCAGCTAAATCGACCCCAAACAGATTTTTCTGATGAAGACTCAATAGAAGTTATCAGGTTTTTCTCAAACGTCCGCTTTTGAGATTATAATTTCCTATGGTTCTCTCCCCAACGGTGCGGAGACGATAATTCCATCCCAGGTTTTTCTCAAACGTCCGCTTTTGAGATTATAATTTCCTATGGTTCTCTCCCCAACGATGCGGAGATGATAATTCCATCCCAGGTTTTTCTCAAATGTCCGCTTTTGAGATTATAATTTCCTATGGTTTTATCCCCAACGATGCGGAGATGATAATTCCATCCCAGGTTTTTCTCAAACGTCCGCTTTTGAGATTATAATTTCCTATGGTTCTCTCCCCAACGGTGCGGAGATGATAATTCCATCCCAGGTTTTTCTCAAACGTCCGCTTTTAAGATTATAATTTCCTATGGTTCTCTCCCCAACGGTGCGGAGACGATAATTCCACTCCAGGTTTTTCTCAAACGTCTGCTTTTGAGATTATAATTTCCTATGGTTCTCTCCCCAATGTGGCGGAGACGATAATTCCAACCCAGGTTTTTCTCAAACATCCGCTTTTGAGATTATAATTTCCTATGGTTCTCTCCCCAATGCCGCGGAGACGATAATTCCATTCCAGGTTTTTCTCAAACGTCCGCTTTTGAGATTATAATTTCCTATGGTTCTCTCCCCGATACTGCGGAGATGATAATTCCCACCAAGCATCTGAAGACTAGCTCCTGTAACCAGTCAGGACACATCTATACCAAGCATCTGAAAACCAGCTCCTGCAACATGTCAGGTACTCTTTTTTCTTTTGCAGGTACGCAGGTTCTCGCTAAGGAATCTCTTACGTGATCAACATCCAGATGGCATCTATAAGCCCATCATCCTATTCATCAATCTCTAAAATGGCATCTATAAGCCCATTCCCATCATCACACTGCTACTATGAGAGCGCAAATTTCTGGGCACTCTAGTGTTCAATCATCTTCTACCCTCGGATTACGAAAGGCACGTCAGCCAATCTGCATCCTCAGGTCCAAGAAGATTGAACAGGGGCAACTGTTGTACCCCAAAATTTGCCCTCCCATATTCTTCAAGAAATTTCCAAGTCATGCTTCAAAATTCCCCAAGGGTTGCACAGTGTAAGAGTCTCCTGAACAGTCAAAATTAGGGTTTTGGTCCTGATCAAGAAAATGAAGTTTCTAAAGGTCCAATCAAATCACACACCACCCCTAGGGTACGCCTCACAGTTGCCTTGCCTCGAAAGGTGATCGTCGAGTAGAGGATGTCTTAGTAAGTCCTCATGATCCGGGAACCTGGCATGAGGGTAGCTTCTAAGGTGTCTTCCCATTGCTCTGGTGATCACCATGTCCTGAACCTCGAATTGACCCGAACACCTCCAACGGTGGTGCTACCTACCTCTCAATGGTGGGATGGCACTACTTTAAAGGACATTTACACAGACGAATTCCTTAGGGTAGGTAGACGACTCTAGATACTTGCTCTAATTTCAAAACAAATTCAAAAAATACTTTTCACACCGACACCTTTTCAAAAAGCTTTCGAAAGCAATTTTTCAAACACTCTTGAGGACCGATACAAGAGTCGAACTGGAATTTTCAAAGAAACTTTTTAAACCCACAGTTGAAAAGCAAACAAACCATTTTTGAAAACACAATGAGCAAGTATCTAAGAGCCCATGGATAACCATGGATAGAAAGGGTGCTAACACCTTCCCTTTCTATAATCTACCTCCCGAACCGAGAGCAATCTCTTTAAGGAATTTTTCTGTGCTTTTGTCCTTTCCATTTGGAGAAAATAAAAGACGGTGGCGACTCTTGCTTCCGCGACATTTCGCGAACCAGCGTTAAACAGTCAGTTCCAGATCCACCGATCACAGTATCCGTATCTGGAACGTATCTGAGTTGTATTTGGAGATTGGATTTGTATGAGCAAAGGAATGGCGTACGTGTCTGGAGCGTATCCGAGCTGTAACTTTATTTGATTCTTGAATGAATATCAGAATGACTGCCGTGTCTGGAGTGTATCTATATTGTATCTGAAGTTGAGATCTGTATGAGTAGCTGAATGACTTCCGTGTCTGGAGTGTATCCGTACTATAACCGGGATCTGGACAAATGACAGAATGACTTCCGTGTCTGGATTGTATCTGAAACTGAGGTTGATAGTTGAATCTGAATGAGAAATAGAATGGCCTCCGTGTCTGGAGCGTATCTAGTCTGTATCTGATTGCTGAAGTCTGAATGAGTAGTAGAATGACCTCCGTGTCTGGGGTGTATCCATACTGTATCTTGACTTGAAATTCTGAATGAGTAGTAGAATGACCGTCGTGTCTGGGGTGTATCCATAATGTATCTGAAATAAGAGATCTGAATGAGTAGCAGAATGACTCCCATGTCTTGGAATGTATTCGTACTGTATCTGAAGTCTTTGAACATTTGTTAAAAGTAGCTTTTAATCTTATCCTGAAAAGGGTAAAATGTTAGCTAAAACACAAAGTTATGTTGCATGACATGTATGATGCAATAAAATGTGTTCTATCGATGTTTATGATATATGAATGTAATGGATGCGTATGTAAGCTGATTAGTCGTCTTGCTGAGGAAAATAAATCCTTGATAGCTGGAGATAATGAAATCTTTGACTGTTGTCGGGGAAAACAAATCCTTGGACCACTGTTGGAGATAGAAAATCCTTGGCGACTTGTGGGGATTAACACGAACTTTGACAACTTCTGTGGGGAGGTGAGAATCCTTCATGACTTTCCTGGAGATATAGGGATCCTTCAAGTCTGCTTGGGAAACCTGCTTGAGGAATCCAGAGAGTTTTGATGACTAAGGTTGTGGAATAAGGAAAACTCGAACGATCTCTACTGGGGAATTGAAACCTTGGAGGCTTCCACTGGAGAAATGAGAATGAGAATCTTCGATATGCTGGGAAATAACTCTGTGGGGAGAATGTTTATTCTGTTGAAGAGTTCTCAAGGGCTTGGGTTGTATGCCAATCTATTGAGAAATTATCCAAAGCTGTCATCTGGTTTCTAAGATAACTTGTAGGGGAATCTTCTGATTTTAAGACAAATATCTGGGGAATTGGAGGAAATTGGATGGTCTTCCACCGGGGTTTAAGGGTTGAAGTTTTGGACTCCGTTGGGGAAGAAAGTTTTATCTTCACTGAGGGTTTGCAGTTCAATGTTTTCTGGCTCCGCTGGGGATTGGGAGTTTGGAAACTTAGTTCTGATGGGGATTTTGAAACTTAACTCCGCTGGGGATATGTATTTCAAAGCTATAGCTCGGCTGAGGATTTCTCCTGGAATAGCCCAAAGACGTTTTACCATACTTTCAATCTGTCAGTAATTATTCTTTCTCATTTCGTTTTATTTGTAAGCAGTGATTATATTCAAATGCATATGCTCATTTAATAAATCATTGGACGTTTTCAAATAAAACATAAGCGTAAAAAGAAAGAAAAGGCAAACAAATTTCTGCACTTTGAAGTATCTTTGTATTAACTTTGTGTAAGTATTTTGTACAAAGGAGACAGACATCCTAGTAAGAGAATGTTGTCATCAAATTGATAAAAGAATTATACAAATAAAGATGGCTATGTGTAACAATTCCATGGGGTTCCCATTCTGCTATAGCCTTCGTAACTCTGAGTATCTTGTCCATCCGTTGCTTCGTCCGCAGATGATTGGATTGATCAGAAGCTTGGAGCTTGTCCGTGAAGAGATTGTCCTTAAAGTGATCCGACGAGACATAGTCATACGCTTTAATTCCCTAACTTTTGCCTGGATCGCCCTTTCGGGTTTTCGATCCACCGGGAAACCCTTTTTTGCCCAAGTCGCCCTTTCAGGTTTTCAACTTGCCGGGTGTACATATTTTTTGTTTATCCCTAATTTTTGCCTGAACCTCCCTTTCGGGTTTTCGATTCACCGGGATACACATTTTTGCCCAAGTCGCCCTTTCGGGTTTTCAACTTGTCGGGTCGTTTATGCGTAGTATCTTTTGACTATGTCTGTGTTTGCAGGGTGCGGTAGGTCATCACCGTCCATGGTGGTCAGGATCATTGCCCCACCAGAAAAGATATTTTTGATCACAAATGGTCCTTCGTAAGTAGGAGTCCATTTGCCCCTGGGATCACTTTGCGGCAAGATGATTCGCTTGATTACAAGGACCCCGACTTGATATACTTGTCTCTTGACCTTCTTGTTGAAGGCCTTGATCATATGTTTCTGTTGTACCCCAAAATTTGCCCTCTCATGTTTTCAAAGGTCTTCCCATACATGGTTGGTCACAAACACTTGCCTAACGAAAATAAAGTTTTTTTTGAAGATGAACAAAGTGTCTTTCGATTGGCATATGGGAAAACTCTTCGATTGGGTATCCAAAATCCTTCGATACAGGCTTGGCTCACCAGTCTTCGATTGGGCATTTGGCACTCTTCGATCAGGCTTTGATTAGTAAGCTTCGATTAGGTGTTTGGAACCCTTCGATCAAGCTTTGGTTTGCAAGTCTTCGATTGAGCACTGGACCCCCTTCGATCAAGTCAATTTCACAATGCTTCAACTATGCATTAACTACTTCAGGCTTACCTTCGACTCACGAGGCAAGAATCTCCTACAAGTTTATTTCGATTCACAAAGGAAAAGGCCCCTCAACTTGCCAGCACACCAGGCAAGAGGCTCATTCTAAGAACATGTAAATGACTCATTCGAAGAACATGTAAAGGTCCATTAGAAGAAGCATTCAAAGGGTCAATTCGAAGAACATTCAAAAGGTCCATTTGAAGAAGCATTCAGAAGGCCCATTCGAAGGGTACATAAGAAGTCCATTCGAAGGAGGCAACTCAAGACCAATCGAAGAGCATGGCCTGGAGGCATTCGAAAATCAAAGGTGTCCAGGTTCATTCAAGATTCCAAAGAGACATGAATATTTCAAAAAAGGAAATCTTTTAATATGTCTGATTCTTGTCTCATGGCTTTAAAGGCCTGGTTAAATGGTTGTCCCTTGCCATTTTCATGCACCCCCACACTCTTATAAATACGAGGCCAGTGACACATTACAGGGGAAGGAAAAAAGGAAAAAGGAAAAAAAGGAGGATTTGGAGATACGCTGCCCACAAACCCACAAAAGGTTATCAACATTTTCATAAGTAATCCAAGCCAAAGCAGCCATTCAGCAAACATCTCCACACCCAGAGCCACATATCATATATCTTTAATTGGTAAGGGTTTGCAAAACCAAAATTGCACCTTCATGACATTTAAATACACATTACATATGTATTCTTGTTATTACTGATTATGTTGCATGTAAGCTAAAGCGCAAAGATGACATCGTGCCATTGCTTGGGCACGATCTAAGTTCCTCCTTCAAATCTCAGGATAAAACAAACCCAGACCCAGATTCAGCAGATTCAAATTGAGGAAGGATTCGAATTGGGAGGAGATTCGAATCAGGGGGGTAAAGTCCCCCCTGGATCTTTAACATTTGTCTCATTTTGCAGGAAATATCTTCTCAGAATCTTGTTCAGAGCTTCGAAGCTTAGCAGCTTAGCTTCAAACTGGATCCAGGGTTCCCAGATCGAAGGATGACATATCCAGATCGAACACCCCCAAAGTTCAGCCCCTCATGCACCTTCGATCAAGCCTCTTCACTGGATCGAAAGACAGCCCACACCTCTTTCGATCCAGGCCTCCAGAATTATACCTTTCTTGATTTACTGCTTGTTCCTTCGATTTCATCTTTGTTTTGACTATTTTATTTCTTTTTTTTAATCAACATAAAATCAATTAAAAAAAAACCACAAAAACATTAGGCTAGTTTTTTCTATTAAATTAACTTTGTTAATTGATCATTTAATTATCTTAACATTTTCTCAAAACTAAAATTAAGAAGATTTAGATCATTTTCCCAAAATAAAATAAAACAACAAAAAGATATTATTCTTAGGATTTTTAGAGGTTATTTTCATATTCGCGCGCGTTTATTTTATTGTAACTGCCTACTGGTTTGTGATAGCTTAACTAAGACTTTTACACTTTACTGCTTTATTCCCCCAATTTTGGACATGTAAATAATCCCCCTCCCCGAAGCCTTGTAATAGTGTAGGATTTACAATTCCCGCACTTTAAATTCCTATACCTATATTAACTGTTTAGATGTATGCTAACTAGGATTGCATGACAAGATCTGGAAAAAAACGGTAGAACACCTAAATAATACAAAGATAATGTAACTGAAAAACAATACACTCGCACATGCCACTCTTAGGGTACACCTCACTTGGTTGCCTCGAACGTGGTCATTGAGTATAGGATGTTTTAGAGGTCGCTCTCTTGTCCAAAGATCATAAGTTGCCTCGAAACGGTTGCCTCGGAAAAATGATCTAGGACATTAGGGTTACCGCTAAGGCATCCTAACATTGCTTTAGTGACCACACGTCCCTTAAATTGAATTGACCCGAAAACTCCAACGACGATGCTATCTACTCCTCAATAGTGGGATGGCATTGTCTAAAGGATACTTGCACAGTCTAATTCCTTTTTGAGTAGGTAGATGTTCTTAAGTACTTGCTCCTTTTAAAAACAAAACAAAACTTTTCGCACTTACACCCCTTTTAAAACAAAAACTCTTTTCAAACCCACAAACACAAAGAAAAGCAAACTTTTGAAAACATAGTGAGCAAGTACCTAAGAGCCCGTGGATAACCACGGATAGAAAGGGTGCTAACACCTTCCCTTTCTATAATCTACCTCCTAAACCCGAGAAACATCTCGAAAAGGAATTTTTCTGTGCTTTTGTCCTTTCCTTGTTGGATAAAATAAAAGACGGTGGCGACTCTTGCTTACCGCGACATTTTGCAAAAACAAACGCAAACGCGAACCAGCATTCTAAAACAGTCAGTTCTCATTCCCACCGATCACAGAACTGGCGACTCTGTTGGGGAATCTTCTATAAGTGAGGTGTACCTTAGGATTAGATCACTATGTTTTCAATTATATGCTTTGTATGCTTTAATTTTGTGGGCTTGTATCGGAGTTCTATAGATCCTAACCCGGATCTGGGGATACCCTTTAGGTAAGTAGCAATAAAACTGTGAGGGATGTGTCCGGCGTAGACCGACACGGATGAAGCAGTAGCTACATTGATGTGGCCCCTTGGTCTGTACCGATATCCCTTGTGTTGGAACGAGGAGAATATGGGTCTTCTAAGGAGTCATTAAGCACCAACTGACCTTAGAACCTTTAAATTGACCAACTTGGCCATAGAACAGTAGCAGTATGCTACACTCATTGAGACTATACTCTCGCGATGATTTCGGCCGCAAGAAAAGGTTGCTAAACTGGAATTATGACCGATCGAGGGTAGTCAGTGATATTGAGATCCTCTAGAACCCGGTTACTATTTTTAGGACAGGTTGAACTAACTAAACTGAAAGAGGGTAATACCTAAACTCCATGCCAGCCTAAACTTAAGGCTGTTTGTGTGACTTGTGTGCCTTCAAACTTGAACTACTTGCACATTCTTGTTATCTGACAACTTGAGTTTCTGGCAGGTTTTGTTTACAGTCCTTATCCAATAATTTGGATTTATTGCAGGGTTTACTTACAGCACCTCACACTTTTGCTTAAACGCATAGCATACACATCATAACATCATGCCTTAACATTTCCTTAACCATTTCAAGGATCTCAAGGGCTGGTGATGCAGGTTATGGTAAATCAAATGTCCAGCAAGGGGAAAAGGGGATTTATTTTCCTCTAGCCAATGACGTCTAGAGATCAAAACATGACAACTTGAGTCAGGGGCTATGACCCACTCGATATGGTGAGCTTGACTCTTGAAGAAGGACTCTCGACAACATGAAGTTCCTTCAATCAAAGCTATAAGATTCAAATTCTATCAGTTTCTTGTTTACCCCGCGAGATCCTTGAAAACATTACATACATATATCATACATATCATTGCATAATAGGTACCCTTTACAGGTCTCTCATGTTCTCGCTGTTTATTTCAGCAATGGCTCTCCCACGAGACAACCAAGATCTCCGGGCTCAAAACGCTCAACTTCAAGAAATGTTCCTGAACCTATCCCAGGGGCAGGAAGAAATAAAAGCTCTCCTCACAAGGGGCGTAGTCCTAGGGAATCCAGGTGGCGTCAGGAATGATCAGTTGGAAGGGCTACAAATTGAGTTGGCAACAATGAAGATCCAGATTATGGGACAGTTGGTGGGTCAAATGGCTCTCATTCAAGACTTAGCTCAAAGACAAGAAGAGCTCAGGGTCCTCGTCAACAAGCTGCTTCAAAATAACCAAGTGGGGCAAACAACTAGGGTTGAAGATCAAGTCATCATTCAACCACCTTTAGGGCAAGAAGACAAGGGAAAAGCTCCTCAGCTTGCTTCAGGGTCACAAGCCCAACATCAACCTCGTCAGCATCAACGGGGTAATCGGCGCAAGCGAAATGCATCTGGAAGACATTTCTCTGAGACTGGTATACCATCATCTCTAATACTGAAACGCTTGTTGGAGGTCAATCTGATTACTTTAAAGGATCCTCCCCGGAATCCCAACACCTCTGCTCCTGGCTATCGTCCCGATGCATTTTGTGTATACCACTCCCATAGTCCTGGACATGACACCGACGACTGTTGGACTCTGAAGAACAAGGTCCAAGTCATGATTGATGCCAAGGAGATCAAGTTTGACCCTCCGGAGACTCCAAACATAATCACTACTCCTATGACGAATCATTGAAAGATTTTGTTCATTTGAATTTTCAAGTTGTAATCTCTTTGTTATTCAAACAATTATCTATTAATGCCAAACTTTGTTTCATTAATGCATTGCATATGTTTGTCTTGATTTGATCCAATCATTTTCATTACATTTAAACTATGCTTTTTACTCACTTTATGACATTCAACTCTTGCTAAAAGTTACAAGCCTTTAGAGGGAGGATGACGAAACAATGCCATAACCTCATCCAGTATGCTTTTGGACAGACCTTGCTGACGATGTACAGGCATTTCTTTCAAATCCTAAACACTGGAGTTATAAGGAAGATAATCCCTAGTCAACCCCTTCGAGCCAAAGAAGTGGGAGTTTTCTGTTTTAAACACAAATTGAAACCTTTAATTTAAACCTGGGGCAGGGTAGTCTCTCAGTTAATTCAAAAGATGCGCATTGAAGTCGCAAAACTCTCAGTTCATAATACAACGAACAACATCAAAACATTCCTATGGAATCAAAAGACACTGGTGGTTCCTTATCTCATAGGCAGTCAATCTCTCAAAAGAGAAAATCCCATTGAGCCAAAACCTATAAAGGAGGCTTAAGAAAGTTGGGGCATCCCGCTGACTGTAATCTCGAAGACAGAAACAGGCAGGCAAAAGTTAGGGATAATAAAATCAGAAAGGAAGAGATCCTGCAAACTCAACAAAATGACTGCCTGTTCAAAATAAATTGTCAGTATCCGAACCATCACTGGTATATCAGAGCAAAGACTCAAACAAGATCTAATGCACGATTAGCTGAGTTTAGGATCGAAGAACATCACGAAGAACGGGTGGGTACAAATAAAATTTGAGCCTTTATCCTTTGTTTCTTAAACCGTGAACCAGGCCACGTTATAACCCTTAAAAAGTCCTAGCTGAAGCATGGGTTAGTCCGAAAGCATACTGTTACAAAAGGTATCCTGACTCCTGTAGGGCTTGCTGTAAATCCTGAGTTAACGTCACATTTTACAAAATTTTCCTATCTTACTGAAAAAATGCATTTTCAAAAACTTCAAGACAGACATAAGCTTTGCATTCTTAAAATAGCATTGTTTGCATATGACTATTTGTTCAAATAGCAGAGAAATTCACACGATGAATATCTAGTGAACAAAAACCTTTTCAATAAAAAAGGATCACCTCAAGTGGAAAAACACTTCCAATCAAGGGGCACGGCATGATCATTGTCCATCATCTGGGGCAGTCAAGTCAAGATTCAAGGAATCTGTCAAAATGCCAAATAGCCAGGGGCAAATCTCCATCAGAATCAATTGGGGCATTGGACATGAATTCCAGCAACGAATCTTGCATGATCAAACGGAGATCTTTTGGTAGTATGGCAACACAACACTACCGACAATGACACCTCTCTACATCCTGAGGGAATGGACATAGTCAAAAAATACTGCGCGTGAATCAAAGACCCGCTAGGTTAACTGGCCTAGGAAAAAATAAGGGCTTCCCGGCGAACCAAAAGGGTTCGGACAAAAATAAGGGATGAAAATGAAAAAGTCTGTACACCCGGCAAGTCGAAAACCTGAAAAGGCGACTTGGGCAAAAAAGGGTATCCCGGTGAACTGAAAACCCAAAAGGGCGGTCCAGGAAAAAATTAGGGATCAAAGCGTACGACTATGTCTCGTCATCTCGTCACTGGCCTACCAGAAGAAGACTTGTCATTTTGACCGAAAGATACCAAGCACCTCATAGGTGGGGATAATAGTCGATCCACAGGGCCTCCACATGCACCTTCTCCCGCAAAAAAAATAGGGGCAAATAAGAATTGTCCGAACTGTACAAGTTGCTCTGTCCACCAGGTACCAAGGTATATATTCAGCTGAAGAATATGGCTAAGATACTTTCACTCCCCACAGAGTAAGACAGTAATGATAGCTCATTCTCTCAGCTGAGACTTGTAACTATGAACGAATCAGCAATACTCTCCCCAAGCAGAGTTGGTCTACCATCAGCCCTAAAAAGGTTGGGTATCCCCATAAGGTCTTAATATTCCCCAGCGGAGTATAAGGATATTCCCCAGCAAGCATAAGAGTATCCCTGGCAGTCTTAATATTCCTCAACGGAATATAAGAATGTTCCCTGGCAGAATTCAAGATACCCCCAGTGGAGCCATTTCCCCAGCGCAGTCTAAAAAAGTTTCCCCAATGGAGTTGAATCATCTTCCCCAGTATATTCTGGAAGCTTATCCCTTGCGAAGCACAAATAAGTCTCCCCAGCCGAATTCAGAAGGTTACCCTCATAAAAGCCTAACTGGGTTATCCTCAGCAAATTGCAACTGAAAGATCATCCCCAGCAAAGTTCTTTCTTTCCCCCCAGCAGGACTTCTATCCTCAACAGGTTCAATATCACCAGCAACGGTAATCTATCCCCAGCGGAGTTTATCATCAAAATCCCCAACAGAGCTTATCAATGGAATCTGAAACGGAGTTTATCGTTAAAGTCCTCAATAGAACATCTCTTCCCCACAGAGTAATTCCCCTCAGAGTAATCTCTTCATCAAGTTTATTCCCCAACGGAGTTCTTTTCTCCTGCGGGTTTATTCTCACAATCATCTTCGTTCATCATCCCCAGCGGAAACAAAGAACTCAACTCTATTTTCCAGCAGCTCCGGGATTTATTTTCCCCAGCTAAAACATCACATTCCCATACATCATGATACATGCATATACGCATCATACGAATACAATCTCATTTATTTTGAGAACATCATTGCCTGATCCATATCATGCATTGCATATGACTGACCTTTACCTTTCAGGAAAGATACAGTTAAAGTTCTCAATTACGTCGAAGACCCAACCGGTTCTTAAATCTCAATTGAATTATCCTCGGTTGAATTTCAGATAAGGTTCTCAATCTCGACGGTTCCCCTACGTCATAGTGTGGACGAGTACTATAACCTCAACGGTATACTCCATTGAGCACGAGTCAGTTCCTAGATCTTGATGTTCTCCTCCGTCATAGTGTGGACAAGTTCTATAACCTCAGCGGTATACTCCCGGTGGGCACGAGACAATTCCTAGATCTTGATGAAGATGTTTCCCTACGTCATAGTATGGACGAGTACTATAACCTCAACAATATACTCCATTGAGCACGAGTCAGTTCCTAGATCTTGATGTTTTCCTCCGTCATAGTATGGGCAAGTTCTATAACCTCAGCGGTATACTCCCGGTGGGCACGAGACAGTTCCTAGATCTTGATGAAGATGTTTCCCTACGTCATAGTGTGGACGAGTACTATAACCTCAACGGTATACTCCATTGAGTACGAGTCAGTTCCTAGATCTTGATGTTTTCCTCCGTCATAGTGTAGGCAAGTTCTATAACCTCAGCGGTATACTCCCGGTGGGCACGAGACAGTTCCTAGATCTTGATGAAGATGTTTCCCTACGTCATAGTATGGACGAGTACTATAACTTCAACGGTATACTCCATTGAGCACGAGTCAGTTCCTAGATCTTGATGTTTTCCTCCGTCATAGTGTGGGCAAGTTCTATAACCTCAGCGGTATACTCCCGGTGGGCACGAGACAGTTCCTAGATCTTGATGAAGATGTTTCCCTATGTCATAGTGTGGACGAGTACTATAACCTCAACGGTATACTCCATTGAGCACGAGTCAGTTCCTAGATCTTGATGTTTTCCTCCGTCATAGTGTGGGAAAGTTCTATAACCTCAGCGGTATACTCCCGGTGGGCACGAGACATTTCCTAGATCTTGATGAAGATGTTTCCCTACGTCATAGTGTGGAAGAGTACTATAACCTCAACGGTATACTCCATTGAGCACGAGTCAGTTCCTAGATCTTGATGTTTTCCTCCGTCATAGTGTGGGCAAGTTCTATAACCTCAGCGGTATACTCCCGGTGGGCACGAGACAATTCCTAGATCTTGATGAAGATGTTTCCCTACGTCATGGTGTGGACGAGTACTATAACCTCAACGGTATACTCCATTGAGCACGAGTCAGTTCCTAGATCTTGATGTTCTCCTTCGTCATAGTGTGGACAAGTTCTATTACCTCAGCGGTATACTCCATTGAGCACGAGACAATTCCTAGATCTTGATGAAGATGTTTCCCTACGTCATAGTGTGGACGAGTACTATAACCTCAACGGTATACTCCATTGAGCATGAGTCAGTTCCTAGATCTTGATGTTCTCCTCCGTCATAGTGTGGACAAGTTCTATAACCTCAGCGGTATACTCCATTGAGCACGAGAGAGTTCCTAGATCTTGATGAAGATGTTTCCCTACGTTATAGTGTGGACGAGTACTATAACCTCAACGGTATACTCCATTGAGCACGAGTCAGTTCCTAGATCTTGATGTTTTCCTCCGTCATAGTGTGGGAAAGTTCTATAACCTCAGTGGTATACTCCCGGTGGGCACGAGACAATTCCTAGATCTTGATGAAGATGTTTCCCCCCAATTGAATTACGAACAGGTTCTTAAAACTCAGCTGAAGCATTCTCTCAGTTGAAGTACAGGCAGGTTCCTAAATCTTAACAAAGTTAGACTTCCCCAGCGGAATCTTCTACAACAACAGGTATGCAAGTTATCGCTAAGGAATCTCTTATGCGATCGACACTCCTGCAGATGGCATCTATAAGCCCATCCTCCTACCAACAATCTCCAAATGGCATCTGTAAGCTCATTCCCGACGTCACAAAGCTGATACTACACCATGCGAGTGCAAATTTCTGGGCACTCTAGTGTTCAATTATCTTCCACCTTCGGATCATGAAAGGCTCGAAAGCCAATCTATATCCTCAGGTTTAAGAAAATTGAACAGGGGCAACTGTTGTACCCCAAAATTTCCCCTCTCATGTTTTCAAAGGTCTTCCCTTACATGGTTGGTCACAAACACTTGCCTAACGAAAATAAAGTTTTTTTTTAAGATGAACAAAGTGTCTTTCGATTGGCATCTGGGGAAGTCTTCGATTGGGTATCCAAAATCCTTCGATACAGGCTTGGCTCACCAATCTTCGATTGGGCATTTGGAACTCTTCGATCAGGCTTTGATTAGTAAGCTTCGATTAGGTGTTTGGAACCCTTCGATCAAGCTTTGGTTCGCAAGTCTTCGATTGAACGCTGGACCCCCTTCGATCAAGTCAATTTCACAATGCTTCGACTATGCATTAACTACTTCAGGCTTACCTTCGACTCACGAGGCAAGAATCTCCTACAAGTTTGTTTCGATTCACAAAGTAAAAGGCCCCTCAACTTTCTAGCACACCAGGCAATAGGCTCATTCGAAGAACATGTAAATGACTCATTCGAAGAACATGTAAAGGTCCATTTGAAGAAGCATTCAAAGGGTCAATTCGAAGAACATTCAAAAGGTCCATTTGAAGAAGCATTCAGAAGGCCCATTCAAAGGGTACATAAGAAGTCCATTCGAAGGAGGCAAATCAAGACCAATCGAAGAGCATAGCCTAGAGGCATTCGAAAATCAAAGGTGTCCAGGTTCATTCAAGATTCCAAAGAGACATGAATATTTAAAAAAAGGAAATCTTTTAATATGTCTGATTCTTGTCTCATGGCTTTAAAGGCCTGGTTAAATGGTTGTCCCTTGCCATTTTCATGCACCCCCACACTCCTATAAATACGAGGCCAGTGACACATTACAGGGGAACGAAAAAAGGAAAAAAGAAAAAAAAAGGAGGATTTGGAGATACGCTGCCCACAAACCCACCAAAGGTTATCAACATTTTCATAAGTAATCCAAGCCAAAGCAACCATTCAGCAAACATCTCCACACCCAGAGCCACAGATCATACATCTTTAATTGGTAAGGGTTTGCAAAACCAAAATTGCACCTTCATGACATTTAAATACACATTACATATGTATTCTTGTTATTACTGATTATGTTGCATGTAAGCTAAAGCGCAAAGATGAGATTGTGCCATTGCTTGGGCACGATCTAAGTTCCTCCTTCAAATCTCAGGATAAAACAAACCCAGACCCAGATTCAGCAGATTCAAATTGAGGAAGGATTCGAATTGGGAGGAGATTCGAATCAGGGGGGTAAAGTTCCCCCTGGATCTTTAACATTTGTCTCGTTTTGCAGGAAATATCTTCTCAGAATCTTGTTCAGAGCTTCGAAGCTTAGCAGCTTAGCTTCGAACTGGATCCAGGGTTCCCAGATCGAAGGATGACATATCTAGATCGAACACCCCCAAAGTGCAGCCCCTCATGCACCTTCGATCAAGCCTCTTCACTGGATCGAAAGACAGTCCACACCTCTTTCGATCCAGGCCTCCAGAATTATACCTTTCTTGATTTACTGCCTGTTCCTTCGATTTCATTTTTGTTTTGACTATTTTATTTCTTTTTTTTAATCAACATAAAATCAATTAAAAAAAACCACAAAAACATTAGGCTAGTTTTTTCTATTAAATTAACTTTGTTAATTGATCATTTAATTATCTTAACATTTTCTCAAAACTAAAATTAAGAAGATTTAGATCATTTTCCCAAAATAAAATAAAACAACAAAAAGATATTATTCTTAGGATTTTTAGAGGTTATTTTCAGATTCGCGCGCATTTATTTTATTATAACTGCCTACTGGTTTGTGATAGCTTAACTAAGACTTTTACACTTTACTGCTTTATTCCCCCAATTTTGGACATGTAAATAATCCCCCTCCCCGAAGCCTTGTAATAGTGTAGGATTTACAATTCCCGCACTTTAAATTCCTATACTTATATTAACTGTTTAGATGTATGCTAACTAGGATTGCATGACAAGATCCGAAAACAAACGGTAGAACACCTAAATAATACAAAGATAATGTAACTGAAAAACAATACACTCGCACATGCCACTCTTATGGTACAACTCACTTGGTTGCCTCGAACGTGGTCATTGAGTATAGGATGTTTTAGAGGTCGCTCTCTTGTCCAAAGATCATAAGTTGCCTCGAAACGGTTGCCTCGGAAAAATGATCTAGGACATTAGGGTTACCGCTAAGGCATCCTAACATTGCTTTAGTGACCACACGTCCCTTAAATCGAATTGACCCGAAAACTCCAACGACGATGCTATCTACTCCTCAATAGTGGGATGGCATTGTCTAAAGGATACTTGCACAGTCTAATTCCTTTTTGAGTAGGTAGATGTTCTTAAGTACTTGCTCCTTTTAAAAACAAAACAAAACTTTTCGCACTTACACCCCTTTTAAAACAAAAACTCTTTTCAAACCCACAAACACAAAGAAAAGCAAACTTTTGAAAATATAGTGAGCAAGTACCTAAGAGCCCGTGGATAACCACGGATATAAATGGTGCTAACACCTTCCCTTTCTATAATCTACCTCCCGAACCCGAGAAACATCTCGAAAAGGAATTTTTCTGTGCTTTTGTCCTTTCCTTGTTGGGTAAAACAAAAGACGGTGGCGACTCTTGCTTACCGCGACATTTTGCAAAAACAAACGCAAACGCGAACCAGCATTCCAAAACAGTCAGTTCTCATTCCCACCGATCACAGTTTCTGATACGCCTGACCATGGCAAACAGCAGTAAGTCGCTTTTCGTCAATCAAGTTAAGTTGATCAAGCCGGGTCTGAATCCAATCGTATTCACTCAAACCAGCATCCTTCATGATTCTCAAGGAGGGAATCTGAACCTCGATAGGTAAAATAGCCTCCATGCCGTATACCAAAGAAAAGGGTGTTGCCCCAGTTGATGTACGCGCCATGGTACGGTATCCGTGCAGAGCAAACGGTAACATCTCATGCCACTCCTTGTAGGTGACTGTCATATTTTGAATGATCTTCTTGATATTTTTGTTTGCGGCTTCGACAACACCGTTCATCTTAGGCCGATAGGGAGATGAATTGTGATGTTGAATCTTGAACTGCTCGCACAGAGCGGTGATCATAGTATTGTTCAAATTTGTACCGTTGTCAATGATGATCCTGTTCGGGATACCATACCGGCATATGAGATTCTACTTGATGAAGCGGGCAACCATATTCTTTTTAACGGAGGCGAAGGAAGCTGCTTCGACCCACTTGGTAAAGTAATCAATAGCCACCAGGATGAAATGGTGTCCATTGGATGCTGTAGGCTTGATCTCTCCAATCATGTCGATTCCTCACATCGCGAATGGCCAAGGAGCCGTTAAGACATTGAGAGGAACTGGAGGAATATGTACCTTATCTGCATAGATTTGGCATTTGTGACAAGTACGGGAATGTTGATGACAATCAGCTTCCATGGTAGACCAGTAGTAGCCTGCCCGTAGAATCTTCTTAGCCATCATATGACCGCTTGAGTGGGTGCCAAAGGTGCCATTATGTAGTTCGGCCATGATCTGCTCAGCTTCAACCTTGTCCACACAACGGAGTAGGACACAATCAAGATTGCGCTTGTATAAGATACCATTGCTTAGAAAGAACTTGGCAGCGAACCTCCTTAAGAACTTTTTGTCGTTAACTGAAGCTCCTTTAGGGTATTCTTGTGCTTCGAGATACCTTTTGACGTCATGAAACCACGGTCAGTCCACCACTTCTTCGATATTAATCTCGTGACAATGTGCAGGTTCGTCCATTCGTTCAATGGTGATTTGAGGTGCCTCATTATCCCAGTTAAGTTTAAACATGGATGACATTGTAGCTAGCGCATCTGCAAGCTGATTCTCTTCCCGCGGGAAGTGCTCGAAGGTAATCTGCTCGAAGTTTGGTAACAATGTCAGGACATGTTCTTTGTAAGGGATGAGGTTTGGATGTTTAGTATCCCACTCTCCTTTGATTTGACTGATAACCAAAGTTGAGTCCCCAAATACAATCAAAGATTTGATTCCCAAGTCAATAGCGGCCTTGAGACCAAAGATACAAGCTTCATACTCGGCCATGTTATTGGTGCAGCTGAAGCAGAGTCTAGCGGTGAAAGGTGTATGGCAACCTTCTGGAGAGATAAGTACCGCACCGATACCGTTTCCAAGTGCATTGGAGGCACCATCAAAGTACAGAGTCCATCGGGATCCTTGTTCGGGTCCGTCATACGGTCTGTTTTCTTCAATGTTGCTCAAAGTCATGATATCCTCATCGAGAAAGTCGAACCTCATGGATTAGGCTTGATGGTCCAGATGATCGGCTAGCACACTCCCCTTTATAGCTTTTTGGGTCGTGTACTGTATATCATATTCAGTGAGGATCATCTTCCATCTAGCGATTCTTCCGGATAGAGCAGGCTTCTCGAAGATGTATTTGATCGGATCCATCTTAGAGATCAGTAAAGTGGTATGTGTCAACATATACTGTCTTAGCCGGCGAGCAGCCCATACCAAAGCGCAACAAGTTTTCTCGAGCAGTGAGTAACGAGTCTCACAGTCGGTAAACTTTTTGCTAAGGTAATAAATGACATGCTCTTTTCGGCCAGACTTGTCATGTTGGCCCAGTATGCACCCCATTGAATTCTCCAGGACAGTTAGATACATGATTAGCGGCCTTCCTTTGACAGGTGGCATCAAGATAAGAGGTTCTAGCAAATACTCCTTGATTTTATCGAAAGCAACTTGACAGACATCGTTCCATTTAACCACCTGATCTTTCTTCAACAGCTTGAAGATTGGTTCACAGGTAGATGTTAGGTGAGAAATGAACCTTGCAATGTAGTTTAGGCGTCCCAAGAAACCTATGACCTCCTTCTCAATGCGAGGGGCAGGCATTTCTTGTATAGCTTTGACTTTGGCAGGATCAACCTTGATGCCTTTGTTACTGACGATGAATCCCAAAAGTTTACCGGACATGACTCCAAAAGTGCACTTGTTAGGGTTCAGTCTGAGCTTGTACTCTTTCAATCTGACAAACAGCTTTTGCAGATGGTCGAGGTGTTCTTCTTCTGTCTGTGAATAGGCTATCATATCGTCTACGTAGACTTCAATCTCATGATGTATCATGTCATGAAATAAAGCTACCATGGCGCGCTGATAGGTTACCCCGGCATCTTTCAGTCTGAATGGCATCACTTTATAGCAGAAGGTACCCCACTGCGTAACAAAAGTAGTCTTCTCCATGTCTTAGGGGGGCATTTTGATTTGGTTGTACCCTGAAAATCCATCCATGAAAGAAAATACCTTATGCTGAGCTGTGTTGTCAACCAAGATGTCAATGTGTGGTAGTGGAAAGTCATCTTTAGGGATAGCCCTGTTTAAGTCTCTGTAATCTACGCACATTCTAACTTTGCCGTCCTTCTTGGGCACGAGCACAATGTTAGCAACCCATTATGGATAGGAAGTAATAGCAAGAAAGCCAGCATTGAACTGCTTCATCACTTCAACTTTGATCTTTTCGGAAATGTCGGGCCTCATTTGGCGGACTTTCTGTTTGATTGGTGGACAGTCTTCTCTTGTAGGGAGACGGTGAACCATAATATCTGTATCAAGTCCCGGAATGTCTTCATAGGACCATGCGAAGATCTTGACATATTCATTCAACAGCTGAACTAAATGCTCCTTGACACTTGGCTCCAGGTTGGCACCCACTTTAACCTATTTTCTGTCTTCCTATGTTCCCAAGTTGATAGTCTCTAACAACTCCTCGTGAGGTAGAATAGCCCTTTCTTCCTGTTGCAAAAGTCTGGCCAACTCTCCAGGCACTTCACAGTCTTCATCACCTTCGTATTCGGCATGATTGACCAGATCTTCAGAGTCACTGAAGGCCATAGCAGAATTGTTACCCATGGAATCCGAAGTGGATGGATACCTGCATTTTGTGAGTGTGGGTGTGTGTAAGGGATAGCCACCTTTAAACAAATAAAATGTAAAAAGAAAGAAAATGAACACAAAAGTTTATATATGAAAACGTCCATGATTCATTAAAAATGGCATATGAAGATGAAAAATCAAGCCCTTACAAATGGACCTATATGCCCCGGGTAAGGCGGAAGGCAAAAAGTGTACGAATTGTTTAAAAATTATTACAGACCAACAGAAAATGTTCAAAAGATAAATTACTAATTGATGAAAGTAATGGGAACGAAGTCTTTCGCCTCCCAGTTGTTCAGTCCTCCTTCAATAGTTGGAAAGATCCAGTCTTCAAAATTGCTTTCTTCTTCATCATCCTCTAAAGTATGAACTCCATGATTAGTGATTTTCAATGGCGGTCCTCCAGCCCGGGAGCGACGCACAGCCTTCTAACTAGCAGCAGTGAAACCCAAGCCGAACTTATCTGTCTTGTAAGGAAAATCTGGCAGTTGACCCCAAACTGTGTTTCCTCCTTCCTCGATCACAGCCTTCGCATCTTTAAGGGATGACATTTGGGATACAGGTTTGGTAATGACGGGCACAAAAGTCATTGTCTTGGCTACCGCAACTTCAAGAGAAACCTCTTCAAAGTGTTGAAAGGGGGTCTCGATGAATTCGCCATCTAATTCAACATAGCGGAATGAATTCAGGTGGCTTATCATATACTCCTCCTCGCCACAAACTGTCACAATTTTCCCCTGGACTGGGTACTTAAGCTTCTGATGCAGAGTGGACGTAACGGCCCCAGCATGATGAATCCAAGGACTTCCTAACAAGCAAGAGTAGGAGGGACGGATATCCATCACATAAAATGTGGAGTGGAAAGTTTCAGTACCCACTTTAATTGGGATGTCCACTTCCCCGTGGACCATCCTCTTGGAACCGTCAAAGGCTCTAACAATGATATTGCTGGGTGTGATACGGTGGGAGAGCTGACTTTGGATTTTATGTTTGTGTTCGCAAATGTTCCGGTTTAGCAAGAGTCGCCACCGACTTTTTATTTAATCCTAAGGAAAGTTCAAAAAGCACAGGAAAGACCTTTGAGATGTTTTCTTGGGTTCGGGGAGTAGATTATGAAAAGGAAAGGTGAAAGCACCCTTTTCATCCATGGTTATCCATGGGCTCTTAGTTACTTGTTTAGATCACTTGCTTTGCTTTTCAATTGTTTGAAATGGTGCTCTTCAATTGTTTGAAATGGTGCTTTGTGTGTGGTTTTGAAAGATGTTTTGAAAAGAGGCCATCATTATGGCAACCTTTGTAATGATTCTTATTTGAATGTATTCAAAGGTGTTTTTGTCTTTTGAAAAGTTTTCAATGTTTGAAAGTAGGGTTTTGAAATTGTGTTGTGAAGTGTGTTTGAAGATAGCAAGGATGTTTTGCAAGCTTTTGATCAAGTAACTAAGAGTTATCTACCCTATTTTACTCAAAGATCTTTCTTATGTTTTTAACCCTTTTAATAGTGTTGTTTCACCATTGCATTTGGTGAACAACCTTGTGTTAGGATGTTAAACGGGACAAACGTGGATCATCGTATAGACCATGATAGCAATTGTGTCAAGTATTTTTGGAAATTTTCTTAAGGGACTTGATCATTTTTGTTTAGGCAACTCAGATAGCGTCATCGAGGGACTATGATCTTTTGTTTGTTTTTTTTTTGCCAAAGTACTTAACATGCATACCATGGCCCATTTTTGAAGGCAACAAGTGGATTGTAACCCTAGGGGTGCAAGTGTGCATTGTGTTTGTTTTTCATGCATTTTTATCTTTGATTAGGTCAAACTATTTGTTAATTTGATTTTTGCATACAAACCCTAATTCTCTAATCATGGCATAATTGAAAGCGTTAAAATGCGAGAATTTAAATTCTAAGCTATTACAACATGATTATGGGGATGGGGGTACAATTTTGAATAGGGGGTATTTGACAAGAAATATAAACCCTAGTTACTATTACATCCAAATTGAATCTCAATGCAACAATATTTAAATGTACAATTATTTAAATAAATAAAATAAATAAATGTTAAATGAAATGTATTATGCAAAAAAGAAGTTTTTATTTATTTATGTATGTAAAGTATTTTTATTGTGAAAAAGGTGTAAATAATTAAAATAAAAAAGTTGATTTTATTTAATTAAGGGGTAAACCCTAATTTTCCTTAAGAAAATAATATTATATATTATTTATATACAAAAATATATTAATATGTACAAAAATGAAATATATTGAAGAAAAGGTATTTTTTAGTATAAAAAATAAAAGGGTAATATTTTTATATTTTTATTCTAATTATTTAATAAAATAAAAGTATATATATATATATATATATATATATATATATATATATATATATATATATATATATATATATATATATATATATATATATATATATATATATATATATATATATATATATATATATATATATATATATATATATATATATATATATATATTAAATATGTATAAAAATAAAATAAAATATTTACAAAAATAAAATATATTCAAGAAAATATTTTCAATGTGAATAAAAAATAAGAAATAAAAATAAAAGTATTATTTACATTATTTTTAAATTTAAACAAATAATAAAAGTATTAAAAATGTTTTTAATGTTAGAAAGAAAAGAATAAAATGCCAAATAAATGTAAAAAAATGTGAAAATATTTTTAAGCATTTTTTATATTTGGGGATAAAATAATAAAATCAGAAATGAAATAAAAATGCAAAAAATAACAAAATATAAAGAAATTGGGCCAGGGGGTGTGAAACTGAAAATGGGGGTGTCAAAAGTGAGAAATAGCCAGGCCCAGCCCAGCTACTTCATCTTCTTCCTCCAGAACTGTCAAACGCGCGCGCCTGGTTCCAACATGAACATCCTGGAAATGTGATCTTTTACCAAAACTCACAACATCAAACTTGTAGAGCATTAAATCACGATTCTAACCATATAAAGCATTAATCTTAACTCTCAAAGACCAGAGAGAATTTCTCTGGCCCTAAAATCTGACCTAACTTTTTCAGCATGTTCATGGATGAAATTATCTTAGCACACTTAATATAAATGAAAATTGAGCATATGTACAGCTTCATGGCAATGAGTACTACATCTTTCATTCACAAACCTAAGGATAAATGTTCCTAAATAGAGAGATAGAAGTTTGAGAAATACCTGTTTCAGTTGGATTCGAGTTGAACAATGCAACAACTTTCAGTGAGGCCTGAGGTTCTTTTGAGCTTGCTTGATGTTCCCTAGACCTTTCCCAATGCTTAGTTTGTCTTGAAATGGTCTGAATCTCTCTATAGAACTCAACCTGCAAAGCTTCAAAACAGAAATGGTGAACACTGTAAATGGAGTTACAGTTGGCAATGGAGGTTTGGGATAGCTTGAGTGAGTTGAATGGAAGGTATTGGAACAAGTTGCAAGCAAAACGCACGAGTGGATGTGAAAATGGAAGTGGTTCTGCAGGGCATGCTCTGTTTTGCAAAAAAAAATGTGATTTTTGTGTATAAGGGTGTTTGAGGGATGAATGGCTCGTGTTTTTGGCTCACAGGAATGTTCAAAACTTGTTTGAAATGTTGGCCAAAGTTGAATATATCAGATATGCAAGCTATGTCCTTTTGGCACAATTACTTGGTTTTGAAGTAAAAAGTGAGAGTTGACAATGTTATGGATGTAGTGGCTTGTACCCTAGCTGCACAAAGTGGTTGAGCTTTGCCTGACATTAGGGAGCCTTGTTTGCAGCAAAGGGCTTGGTGTATGGCTCAAGAAAATGAATTTGACATAAAGCAAGCTTTATGTAAATGGAAGTGTTATCTTTATGCCCAAAATGGATTTATTCATTGTGCCAAGCTCTAATGATCAGAATAACACCAATGTACAATGTCTTTGCAATTAGTTTTTGAGTGTGAATTGGTTTAGATACCTGTAAACAAGTACAAAGCTAGTTTGGACAGATTTTGCAACTTGTATGAACATGTATTGGCCATGGTTACAAAGTGAGTTTTTGCTAACTTCAAGCATTCGATTCTCCCTAACCACAAATGTGTTTGAGGATTTTTTGGACAATTTGGAAAGCTTGAAACATGTAATATAATCCATCTTTGAAATGAAACTTGAGATTCCAAGTGGAACTATGTGAAAAATGGCCAAGAAGATGGGTCAAAATCCAGCCTAAATTAGGGCAAAATTTCTCTAAGTTAAAAGTTTTAGGGACCTTTGTTCCAAAACTCATAACTTGAGATCCAAGCTTCTTTTGAGAAAACTTTGTGAAACAAAGTTGTATACTTTGTGGAATACTATAACTTTAATTTTGTAAGTTTTGTTTGAATCCATTTGCATCATGGTGAAAATGTGGGACAAAGTTAGGAAAAATTAAGAAAATTTCATAACTTAGAAAATTTCTAAGTTATGAAATTTTTTCAATTTCAAACCCTAATTTGCAATTTTGGGTTTCTTGGTGAACAAGTTTCATAATTTGACATATCTTGATGAAAAATGACCCTTGGCACTTGATTTTGACCAAAAAGTCAAAGTTTGACTTTTCAGTGTACAGTCAAGTTTTGATCAGTTGACTGAAAAATTCATCTGTCAATCCAATGCAATTGAGGTCTTTTGAAATTGTTGAATAGGTAAAGATGATGCCATTGAGTCCTTGAGTCCATGGTTGAACTTGATTTTCCATTGGCTAGGTCAAACAGTCAAAAGTTGTCTTTGTACAGTAAAAACCCTAAAAATGACCATTTTACCCTTTTGGTGATTTGATCAAATTTCTTGTGGATTTGTAGTCCAAACTTGATCAAATGGTTCATATGAGTTCATAATGTTGATGTGGGTCAAAATTCATGAGGTTTGACTGTAAATTGGCCACAGTTGACCTTTTCCCCAATACAGCTAATTTCTAGGTCAACTGTCCAATTGACTGAGCAAAAATTTGATTCAAAGCTTGAAACTTGGTATAGACAAACTTATGAGTCCAACATGAAGTATGAGATTAAATTTGGGCATTGAAGGTCCAAAAATCTCTGTGCAAACTCAAACCCTAATTTAGGTCAACAGTGCAAGGAGGTGTCTTGAGCAGAGCAAACCCTAGCCTGGTCCTGAGTTCAAAAAGCCTTGTGATGAGAAATGTTGATAAAAATGAGAGGGCAAATTTTGGGGTACAACAGTTGCCCCTGTTCAATCTTCTTGAACCTGAAGAGTTAGATTGGCAAGTTTTCCTTTCGTGACTCGAAGGTAAAAGAGGATTGGACACTAGAGTGCCCGTAAATTTGCACTCGTCAAAAATGTATCTGAGGGAATGGGCTTAAAGATGCCATTTAGAGATGGTAGAATCTTGCTGGAGATGGGCTTAAAGATTACATCTAAGATTTGTTTGTTGAAAATCAGTGGAATGAATCATCAGAATGGTATCCGTATTTGGAACGTATCTGAGTTGTATCTGGATATTGGGTTTGTATGAGCAAGGGAATGGCATTTGTGTCTAGAGCGTATCCGAGCTGTAACTGTAGTTGAATTTTGAATGAATATCAGAATGACTGTCGTGTCTAGAGTGTATCTGTATTGTGAATGGGTAACACAGAATCATCTGTGTATGGAGCAACTGTGTGCTGGGGATAAATTCCGAATGAGTGACAGAATGGCAGCCGTGTCTGGGGGCGTATCTGGACTGTATCTGAAATTGAGATCTGTATGAGTAGCAGAATGACTTTCGTGTCTGGAGTGTATCTGAAACTGTAACGGGGATCTGAATAAATGATAGAATGACTTTCGTGGCGACTGCACTGGGGAGAATCAAACTTATGGTATAAGGGCCTGAATGGCATCCTTATTTCGAGCGTATCTGAACTTGAAGTTGTTAGTTGAATCTGAATGAGAGATAGAGTGGCCGCCGTGTCTGGAGCGTATCTAGTCTGTATCAGATTGCTGAAGTCTGAATGAGTAGTAGAATGATCGTCGTGTCTGGGGTGTATTCGTACTGTATTTTGACTTGGAATTCTAAATGAGTAATAAAACGACCGCCGTGTCTGGGGTGTATCCATACTGTATCTAAATAATTGTTAACGATAGCCTTTTAATCTTATCCGGAAAAGGGTAAAAAGTTAGCTAAAACACAAAGTTATGTTGCATGATATGTATGATGCAATGAACTGTGTTTCATCAATGTTTATGATATATGAATGTAGTTGATGTGCATGTGAGCTGATTAGCTGTCTTACTGAGGAAAATAAAATCCTTGATAGCCGGAGATAATGAAACCTTTGACTGCTGTCGGAGAAAGTAAATTCTTGACCGATGCTGAGGATTCAAAAACCTTTGATTGTTGAAGATGAGAAATCCTTGCTAACTGCTTGGGGGTTGAATATCTTTGATTGCTGAGAATGAGAAATCCTGGGACCACCGTTGGGGATTGAAAATCCCTGGTGACTGATGGGATTTAACAAGAGCTCTGACAACTCCTGCGGGGAATCAGAATTCTTCATGACTTTCCTGGGAAATAAGGAAAACTCTAACGACCTCTACTGGGAAATTAAAACCTGGGAGGCTTCCAATGGAGAAACAGGAACTAGAATCCTTATTTTGTCGGGAAATAACCCTGTGGGGAGAGTGTTTACTCGGCCGAGGAAATCAGGAGCTTCAGTTGTATGTCAATCTACTGAGGAAGTTGGGGAGAATTGAATGGTTCCTAATGGGGATTGATAGTTGGAAATTCGGCTTCGCTGGGGAAGAAGGTTTAGAACATTCTAGCTCCGCTAGGGGTATGTATTTCAGGGTTTTCGGGCTCCACCGGGGATCTTGAAACTTAAACTCCGCTGGGGATTTATACTCCAAGGTTTTAGATTTATTGAGGATCTGAATGATATAATGCAGGGGATTTCTTCTGGGATAGCACAAGGATATCTTCCTACACCTTCAACCTATCAGTAATTATCCTTTTTCAATTTCGTTTTATTTGTAAGCAGCGATTATATTCAAATGCATATGCCTATTTAACAAAACATTGGACGTTTTCAAGTAAAACATAAGTGTAAAAAGAAAAGAAAGGTAAACAAATTTCTTCACTTTGAAGTATCTTTGTATTAACTTTTGTAAGTATCTTTGTACAAAGGAGACAGACATCCTAGTAAGAGAATGTTGTCATAAAATTGAGAAAAAATTTATACAAAATAAAGATGGCTATGTGTAACAATTCCATGGGGTTCCCATTCTGCTATAGCCTTCACAACTCTGAGTATCTGTCCATTCGTTGCTTCGTTCGTCGATGATTGGATTGATCAGAATCCTGGAACTTGTTGGTGAAGAGATTATCCTTAAAGTGATCCGACGGGACATATTCATACGCTTTAATTCCCTAACTTTTTCCTGGACTGCCCTTTTGGATTTTCGATCCACTGGGAAACCCTTTTTTGCCCAAGTCACCCTTTCGGGTTTTCAACTTGCCGGGTGTACAAATTTTTTTTTTTTATTTATCCCTAATTTTTGCCTGAACCGCCCTTTCGGGTTTTCGATTCACCAGGATGCCCATTTTTGCCCAAGTCGCCCTTTCGGGTTTTCAACTTGTTGGGTCATTTTATGCGTAGTATCTTTTGACTATGTCTGCATTCGCAGGGTGCGGAAAGTCGTTGCCGTCCATGGTGGTCAGAATCATTTCCCCACCAGAAAAGATGTTCTTGATCACAAATGGTCTTTCGTAAGTAGGAGTCCACTTGCCCCTGGGATCACTTTGTGGTAAGATGATCTGCTTGATTACAAGATCTCCGACTTGATATCCCTGACGCCTGACTTTCTTGTTGAAAGCCTTGATCATCCGTTTTTGATACGTATGACCATGACAAACAGCAGTAAGTCGTTTTTCATCGATCAAATTAAGTTGATCAAGTCGGGTCTGAATCCAATCGTCTTCACTCAAACTAGCATCCTTCATAATCCTTAAGGAGGGAATCTGAACTTCCATAGGTAAAACGACTTCCATGCCATATACCAAAGAAAAGGGGGTTGCCCCTGTTGAAGTACGCGTCATGGTACGATATCCATGCAGAGCAAATGGTAACATCTCATACCAGTCCTTGTAGGTGACTGTCATCTTTTGAATGATCTTCTTGATATTTTTGTCCGCGGCTTCAACAACACCGTTCATCTTTGGCCGATAGGGAGATGAATTGTGATGATAAATCTTGAACTGCTCGCACAGAGCGGTGATCATAGTGTTGTTCAAATTTGTATCGTTGTCCGTGATAATCCTGTCGGGGATACCGTACCGGCATATGAGATTCTGCTTAATGAAGTGGGCGACCATATTCTTTGTAACAGAGGCGTAGGAAGCTGCTTCGACCCACTTAGTGAAGTAATCAATAGAGACCAAGATGAAGCGATGTCCATTAGATGCCGTAGGATTGATCTCTCCAATCATGTCGATGCCCCCACATTGTAAATGGCCAAGGAGCTGTTAGAACGTTGAGAGGAACAGGAGGAATATGTACTTTTTCGGTGTAGACTTGACATTTGTGGCAAGTACGGGAATGTTGATGATAATCAGCTTCCATGGTAGACCAGTAGTAGCCTGCCCTTAGAATTTTCTTAGCCATCATATGTTCGCTTAAGTGGGTGCCAAATGTGCCACTATATATCTCGGTCATGATCAATGCAGCTTCAACCTTGTCCACACAACGAAGTAGAACACAATCATGGCTGCGCTTATATAAGATGCCATTGCTCAGGAAGAACTTGGCAGCAAATCTCCTTAAGAACTTTTTATCATTGACGGAAGCTCCTTCAGGGTATTCTCGAGTGTGGAGATACCTTTTGATTTCATGAAACCAGGGTTGTTCCACTACTTCTTCGGTATTAATCTCATGACAATGCGCAGGTTCGTCCATTTGCTCGATGGTGATTTGGGGAGCCTCATTATCCCAATTGAGTTTAAACATAGAGGACATTGTAGCCAGAGCATCTGCTAGCTGATTTTCTTCTCGCGGGAAGTGCTCGAAAGTAATCTGCTCGAAATGAGGCAACAATGTCAAGACATGTTCTTTGTAGGGGATAAGATTAGGATGTTTAGTGTCCCAATCTCCTTTGATTTGACTGATAACCAAAGCTGAGTCCCCAAATACGACCAAAGATTTGATTCCCAAGTCTATAGCAGCCTTGAGACCAAAGATGCAAGCTTCATATTCAGCCATGTTATTGGTACAGCTAAAGCAAAGTCGGGCAGTGAAGGGTGTATGGCAACCTTCCGGAGAAATGAGTACTGCACCAATACCGTTGCCAAGTGCATTTGAAGCACCATCAAAGTACAGGGTCCATCGGGATCCTTGTTCAGGTCCGTCATACGGTCTGTTACCTTCAATGTTGTCCAATGTCATGATGTCCTCGTCAGGGAAGTCGAATCTCATAGATTGGTAATCTTCGACGGCTTGATGAGCTAGATGGTCAGCTAGTACACTCCCCTTTATAGCTTTTTGGGTAGTATACTGGATATCATACTCAGTTAGGATCATTTTCCATCTAGTGATCCTTCCAGATAAAGCAGGCTTCTCGAAGATATACTTAATCGGATCCATCTTGGAAATCAACAAAGTGGTATGAGTCAACATATACTGCCTTAGCCGGAGAGCAGCCCATACCAAAGCGCAACAAGTTTTCTCGAGCAGTGAGTAGCGAGTATCATAGTCGGTAAACTTTTTGCTAAGGTAATAAATGGCATGCTCTTTTCGGCCAGACTCATCATCTTGGCCCAGTACGCACCCCATTGAGTTATCCAAAACAGTCAGATACATGATTAACGACCTTCCTTCGACGGGTGGCATCAAAATAGGAGGTTTCAGCAAATACTCCTTGATCTTATCAAAAGCAACTTGATAATCATTGTTCCATTCAACTACCTGATCCTTTTTCAACAGTTTGAAGATTAGCTCACGGGTAGATGTTAGGTGAGAGATGAACCTTGCAATGTAGTTTAAGCGTCTCAAGAAACCTCTAACCTCCTTTTCAGTGCGGGGGGCAGGCATTTCTTGTATAGCTTTTACCTTAGCAGGATCAACCTCAATGCCTTTGTTGCTGACGATAAATCCCAAAAGTTTACCAGACCTGACTCCAAAGGTGCACTTGCTTGGGTTTAGTCTGAGCTTATACTCCTTCAATCTGACAAACAGCTTTTGCAGATGGTCGAGGTGTTCCTCTTCTGTCTGTGATCAGGCTATCATGTCATCTACGTAGACCTCTATCTCATGATGTATCATATCATGAAACAAAGCTACCATGGTGCGTTGGTAGGTTGCCCCGGCATTCTTCAGTCCGAATGGCATCACTTTGTAGCAGAAGGTACCCCATTTCGTGACAAAAGTAGTTTTCTCCATGTCTTCGGGGGCCATTTTGATCTGGTTGTATCCCGAGAACCCATCCATGAAGGAAAATACTTTGTGTTGAGTTGTGTTGTCAACCAAGATGTCGATGTGTGGTAGGGGAAAATCATCTTTAGGGCTAGCCCTGTTTAAGTCCCGATATGTCGGCATTGAATTGCTTCATTGCCTCAACTTTGATCTTCTCAGACATGTCGGGCCTCATTCGGCGAACCTTTTGTTTGATCGGTGGACAGTCTTATCTTGTAGGGAGACGGTGAACCACGATATATGTATCTAACCCCGACATGTCTTCATAGGACCAGGCGAAGATTTCAACATATTCATTCAGCAGCTGAACTAAACGCTCTTTGACACTTGGTTCCAGGTTGGCACCCACCTTAACCTCTTTCTTGTCTTCCTCTGTTCCCAAGTTGATGGTCTCTAGCATTTCTTCATGGGGCAGAATAGCCCTCTCTTCTTGTTGCAAAAGTCTGGCTAACTCTCCCGGTACTTCACAGTCTTCGTCAACTTCGTACTCAGCATGATTGACCAAATCTTCAGAGTCACCGAAGGCTAAAGCAGAATAGTCACCCATGGAATCCGGAGTGGATGGGTACCTGCATTTTGTGAGTGTGGGTGTGTGTAAGGGATAGCCATCCTTAAACAAAACAAAATGCAAAAGGAAAGAAAATGAACACAACAGTTTATAGATGAAAACGTCCAATGATTCATTAAAACATGGCATATGATAATGAAGAAAATCATGCCCTTACAAACGGACCTATATTCCCCGGGTAAGGCATAAGGTGAAAATAGTGTACGAATTGTTTAGTTATTACAGACCAAAATAGGAAATTATTCAAAGATAAATTACTGGTTGATGAAAGTGATGGGAACGAAGTCCTTCGCTTCCCAGTTGCTTAACCCTCCTTCGACGGTTGGAAAGATCCAATACTCAAAGTTGTCTTCTTCATCATCATCTTCTAAGGCATTAATTCCATGGTGAGTGATTTTTACGGGTGGTCCTTCGGCCCTGGAGCGACGCACAACTTTTTGGCCAGCAGCAGTAAAACCTAGTCCGAACTTGTCTGTCTTGTGAGAAAACTCAGGAAGTTGCCCACACACTGTACTCCTTCCTTCTTTGATTACATCCTCTGTATCCTTGAGAGATTCCATCCTAGACGCATGCTTGGAAACGATAGGCTCATTAACCATTGACTTTGCAACTGCGACCTCAGGAGAAACCTCCTCAAAATGTTGGAAAGGCGTTTCTATGAATTCGCCATCCAACTCCACATAGTGGAAGGAGTTGAGGTGACTTATCATGTACTCTTCCTCACCGTGAACCGTTATAATCTTACCCTGAACAGGATACTTTAGCATTTGGTGTAAAGAGGAGGTAACTGCCCCAGCATAGTGGATCCACGACCTTCCCAACAAGCAAGAATATGAAGGACGGATGTCCATCACATAAAAGGTGGAGTTGAAAATTTATGTGCCCACTTTGATAGGAATGTCCACTTCTCCATGAACCATCCTCTTAGAACCATCGAAGGCTCTAACAACGATGTTACTGGGTTTGAGGGCCAATCTTTCGCAGTCCAGTCTATCCAACGCCTTCTTCGGTAGTACATTCAAAGATGAACCGGTATCCACCAAGACATGGGCAAGTGTGGTTCCCCTGCATTCTACTGAGACATGCAGCACGTCGTTGTGTTTCCTTCCCTTAGGGGTCAAATCAGCATCGGAAAAACCAAGACCATTATCAGCAGTAAGGCTAGCCACGCACTCTTGAAACTGGTCAGCCGAAGTTTCTTGAGGCACGTGTGCTGTTTTTAAGAATTTGATTAAGGCCTTAGCATGGGCCTCAGAGCAGAGTAGAAGAGCCAACATGGAGACTTTGGAAGGGGTCTGCCCTAGCTGTTCCACGACGTCGTAGTCGCTCTTCTTGATTATCTTTAAGATTTCTTCCATTTCTTTCTGGGTGGTTTCGGGGATTACCACAGTCTGAGCCTTCATCCTGACAGGCGCTTCTAGTATCCCCTTACCCTTATCGGTAGTATCAACAGAGGGTCTAACTTCAGGAGTATCCAATTCTTTAATTATCGGGCCTTGCACAGATGGCTTAATAGGCACAAAAGCTTTCGAGGGTCCGAAGACTGCTCTGGGGGGAGCAATCTCCGGAGAGAAAATCCTTCCGCTGCGAGTTATCTTGCTTGTTCCCGCAATGTTCTCTATATCAGGGGTTTCATCATCAGAATTCTCCCGGACTGATTCAATCTGTTTGATACCATGATAGAAGATTTCTCCTCCGTAGTTCCATGGTATCGTCTTGTTAGATTTATACGGGACAGGCCTCGACATGGTGATTTTCAACGGCAGAAACTTAGGATCAGGTGTAATCTTGACAGGCCTTTTGCAAGCCTTGGGAAGATTTTCGGAGATGGTTATTATTACAGTGTCAAAGGTAGCAGGAGTAACAGGAGTGAAGGTATCAACAAGAGTCTTTTGGAAGAGTATCTCTTGGGTATCCATCAGGCGTTGGATGCCTGATTTCAATAGTGGGCAGTCAGCTTGTATGTTTAAACAGAAGTAACAGTCTTTTCCACAACCTGGGAATATCCCGGCTCTCATCAAATTTACTTTAATCACTGGTAACGGAGTCAAAAGTTCAGCAACATTGGTAATATGAAGGTCTTCCATAACGACATGAACATTATGATCGTGCTTGGGCATTGGGGCAGAAATCACATTTGGCTTTTCGGGCGCATCGAATTCTACCTCCTTGGCGTCAATCAGGTCTTGGATTTTGTTCTTAAGAGCCCAACAGTTGTTGGTACCATGCCATACACTGTCAGAGTGGTAAGCACATTTTGCATTGGAGTGGTAATATGGAGAAGAGGTATTAGGGTTCTTTGGCGCTTCCTTCAAATTGGTAAGATTCAGCTTTAGCAAATGAGGGAGTACTTGAGTCGGTGTCATGTTGATTCGGGTGAATTGCCGTTGTGGCCTTTCTACCCTTTACTGATTAGATCTTGGTTGATTGTTGCGAGGTTGATCATTTGAAGAGTTTTGGATCATCACAGCCCCCACAGTTGGTCGGCGCTCGGTTCTTCCTTGGCTTTTCTGAGAATAAATAGCAGAAGCTTCCTTCTTAGCTGGGAAGGTCTTCTTAATGGCAGTGGACGCTGAGGCATCTTTCTGAATCTTACCACTTTTAATGCCAGCCTCGACCCTTTCACCGGTCATAATTAATTCGGTGAATCCTGCGGAGGAACTCCCAATTAAATGATTGAAGAAAGGGCCAGACAGGGTCCCTAAAAACATGTCAACCAGCTCTCTATCCGACAATGGTGGCTGCACCCTTCCCGCCAGGTCACGCCGCTTTTGGGCATACTCTTTAAATCCCTCATTAGAAGCCATACCCATACTCTGTAGTTGAGTACGAGTAGGTGCTAAGTCAGCGTTGTATTGGTACTGTCGGTAGAAGGCGGCAGCTAAATCTTCCCAGTTATGAACCTCATACCTCTCAAGTTGATAAAACCAGTCCAATTGTGTGCCTGACAAACTATCATGGAAAAAATGGACCTAAAGATCCTTATCAGATGAGTGGGGTTAGATCTTTCTGACGTAGGATCTTAGATGCATCTTTAGACACGACAGACCGTCATACTTAGAAAACATAGAAACTTTGAATTTGGGAGGAATAACGATCCCAGCGACCAACCCCAGTTCTTCGAAATCTAAACCAGGTAACCTTTGCAACTCCATGGCTGCCAACCTATCCTCAAGATTTTTAAACTTATCATCCGCCGGGGGATATTGCTATTCAGAGTAATCTTCGTCTTCTTCCTCTTCTTCTCCTTCAACTTCAGATTCAGAAGGCATTGCAGTTCCTTTTCCTTTACCACCCCCTTCATCAGACGTTAGGGGAACTCGATAACTTTTCTAGCGTTGTTTTCAAACCTCCTTCCCATAATGACCACACCGGGCCTTTTCTTCTTTTTCTCTTTATCTTTCTCCAACAGTGCTTTAAGGTCCTCTTGACCCTTTGCTAAGGTCATGAAGAGTTGCTGGAATTGAGAGTTCTGCGCTTACAGATCCTTAACCGTCTGCTCCAAATCCATCTGGCTGAAATAAACAGCAGAAAGATAAGGAAACTTGGTGTGAAGACTTGTTTATGCATATGATGAATGATATGTTATTCATGTAATGCATTCAAGGATTCAGAAATTCAAATTTGTTGCAAACAAAAAGAACACACGTCATATTAAGAAGAAATTTGTTAGTACATAAGTGCCCCATGGGCAAAATATTACAAAATTCTTAATGTAAAAAGACATTGCACATCCTTTTTGGCGCGATGTAAGTGTTGAGAGTTTCCTCCTCATGAAGTCGGCGGGTAAGCTCCAAAACCTTCTTCTCACTGGCATAGAAGCTGGCTTCAAAAGTATTTTGTTCTTCTTTGAGTTGGATCCAACTCTTTTGTAATTCTTCCAATGATGTTGGCATGTTAGGATGTAGGAGGGTGTATGGAACCTCTCCTTCCGTAACAGGCTCTTTGATCACGGGGATAATGTGAGGATATGGCATCATAAGATTCTGGGCGCGGGTTCGTACCCACTTGAGATAAGTCTCAAGGGGGATGGAATTCTTGTGCCTCAGTGTCTTACTATCCACTTTGTTGGGCATCCTCCAAGCTCTGATTAACCTTTGTTGAAGTCCTTGTGCATCGTTGTCGAAGTCAAAAACCAAGTCAGGAATCAGCATGTCATGAGGGCCATCCCTCCGAACATATCAAAACTGTCTTAGAGCTAAACAGGGGTTGTAGGTAATGCCTCCCCTAATGCCAAGTAGTGGGACATTAGGGAATTCCCCACAACGATCAATGATGATGACATTTTATGATGATGACATTTTCTCTGGACTGAGAACACCAATGAACATCAGAATATGTAAGAGTCATCAATCATTGTGACCACCTCAAGCCTTGTTCATTCTTCAAGACTGACTGGGGAAGGTGAGAAATAAACCACCTTGCTAGAAGAGGAGTACAGCACATGAGAACACCTCTTTTCCTCATTGTTCGTGTGTAAAATGAGTGTAAGATGTCCCCAAGCAATGTAGGCACAGGATTCCGAGATATGAAAATCTTGACAGCATTCACATCTATAAGTTGGTCAGGGTTTGGGAACAAGACCAACCCATAGATGAGGAGTGCCACAATCTCTTCAAAAGCTTGTAGATCTAGAGAATTCCAGCAATCTTGTGCCTTCTCAAATAGAAACTTTGCCAAGAAACCCTTGACACCACTTCTGGTTTCCCAATGACCTTTGATATCAGATGGTTGCAAGTGTAAGGCTTGAGCAACATCTTCAGGCTTTGGTTCTTTTTCCGTACCGTTGTAGGGTAGTTGATGAAGAATAGGAATCCTCTGGAGTTGAGAAAATTCCTCCAAAGTAGGTACTAGTTGGTAATCAGGGAATGTGAAACAGTGGTGCAGGGGGTCAAAGAACTGGAAGAGAACTTTCACCATATCTTCTTCAATGTTGGAGTTGGCTAAGTTGAGAAGTCTACCATGTCTTTCACTGAAGAGAGAATTCTCTAGAATCTTGGAAGTAAGCTCCTTGAGCTGAGGAGGGATTCTCACAAGGTTGACTTGAATTGTTTTCCTGCGAAGAGATTCCATGACCTACAAAACAAGAACAAAGATGAAGATCTAAACCCTTGAAATTGTTAGTGGATGCAAATGATGCTTCATGATGTTCATGATGTATGCACAAACATATGTACAAGCAAGTCACACAAGATCCTAGTTTCAGGCTTGCATGAGGTTTCATAGGTAAGTACCCTCTTGAAGTTAGTTGGCTCAACCTGTCCAATAAATAGTAATCGGGTTCTAAGGAGCTCAATATCACTGGATTATTTCCTGTGTTCATTGTTTTGGTTTAGCCACTTAACTGGCGACCAAAATATTCCAAGAAAACAACCCTCCATGAGTGTAGTATCGAGTATCTACCAACTTCAGACTGCACCAAAGCCGGTCATCTCACTACTCCTAAAAAAAGGCCAAGATGGTCAAGTAAGGTTCTAAGAGTTCATTAGTGCTTCATGACATCACTCAGCGGCCCCGTATTCTCTTTGATTGACTCAAAGGCTACCGGTACTCACAAATATGTCGCACTAATATAGCTATTGCTTCAACCATGTCGGTATACCCTGCACAGTTTCCACAACGTATTGCTATTTACCTATGAATGTTTCCTAAATCCAGGTAGAGGATTTCAAGCCCAAACAAGAGAACCAAATATAAAGCAATCAAAGCAATCAAGATAAGCATGCAAAGGTGATCTAAGCCCTAAGGTTACTCCACTTTTAAAGGAATTCCCCAGCAGAGTCGCCAGTTATGTGATACGGTGGGAGAACTGACTTGGGATTTTGCATTTGTGTTTGCAAATGTTTCGGTTTAGCATGAGTCGCCACCGACTTTTTATTTTATCCTAAGGAAAGGTCAAAAAGCACAGGAAAGACCTTTGAGATGTTTTCTTGGGTTCGGGGAGTAGATTATGAAAAGGGAAGGTGCAAGCACCCTTTTCATCCATGGTTATCCATGGGCTCTTAGTTACTTGTTTATATCACTTGCTTTGCTTTTTAATTGTTTGAAATGGTATTCTTCAATTGTTTGAAATGGTGCTTTGTGTGTGGTTTTGAAAGATGTTTTGAAAAGAGGCCATCGTTATGGCAACCTTTGTAATGATTCTTGTTTGAATGTATACAAAGGTGTTTTTGTCTTTTGAAAAGCTTTCAATGTTTGAAAGTAGGGTTTTGAAATTGTGTTGTGAAGTGTGTTTGAAGATAGCAAGGATGTTTTACAAGCTTTTAATCAAGTAACTAAGAGCTATCTACCCTATTTTACTCAAAGATCTTTCTTATGTTTTTAACCCTTTTAACAATGTTGTTTCACCATTGCATTTGGTGAACAACCTTGTGTTAGGATGTTAAACGGGACAGACGCGGGTCATCGTATAGACCATGATAGTAATTGTGTCAAGTATTTTTGGCAATTTTCTTAAGGGACTTGATCATTTTTGTTTAGGCAACTCAGATAGCGTCATCGAGGGACTATGATCTTTTGTTTGTTTTTGTTTGGCCAAAGTACTTAACATGCATACCATGGCCCATTTTTGAAGGCAACAAGTGGATTGTAACCCTAGGGGTGCAAGTGTGCATTGTGTTTGTTTTTCATGCATTTTTATCCTTGATTAGGTCAAACTATTTGTTAATTTGATTTTTGCATACAAACCCTAATTCTCTAATCATGGCATAATTGAAAGCGTTAAAATGCGAGAATTTAAATTCTAAGCTATTACAATATGATTATGGGGATGGGGGTACAATTTTGAATAGGGGGATATTTGACAAGAAATATAAACCCTAGTTACTATTACATCCAAATTGAATCTCAATGCAACAATATTTAAATGTACAATTATTTAAATAAACAAAATAAATAAATGTTAAATGAAACGTATTATGCAAAAAAGAAGTATTTATTTATTTATGTATGTAAAGTATTTTTATTGTGAAAAAGGTGTAAAGAATTAAAATAAAAAAGTTGATTTTATTTAATTAAGGGGTAAACCCTAATTTTCCTTAAGAAAATAATATTATATATTATTTATATACAAAAATATATTAATATGTACAAAAATGAAATATATTGAAGAAAAGGTATTTTTTAGTATAAAAAATAAAAGGGTAATATTTTTATATTTTTATTTTAATTATTTAATAAAATAAAAGTATATATATATATATATATATATATATATATATATATATATATATATATATATATATATATATATATATATATATATATATATATATATATATATATATATATATATATATATATATATATATATATATATATATATATATATATATATATATATATATATATATATATATATATATATATATATATATATATATATATATATATATATATATATATATATATATATATATATATATATATATATATATATATATATATATATATATATATATATATATATATATATTGTGTATGTATAAAAATAAAATAAAATATTTACAAAAATAAAATATATTCAAGAAAATATTTTCAATGTGAATAAAAAATAAGAAATAAAAATAAAAGTATTATTTACATTATTTTTAAATTTAAACAAATAATAAAAGTATTTAAAATGTTTTTAATGTTAGAAAGAAAAGAATAAAATGCCAAATAAATGTAAAAAAATGTGAAAATATTTTTAAGCATTTTTTATATTTGGGGATAAAATAATAAAATCACAAATGAAATAAAAATGCAAAAAATAACAAAATATAAAGAAATTGGGCCAGGGGGTGTGAAACTGAAAATGGGGGTGTCAAAAGTGAGAAATAGCCAGGCCCAGCCCAGCTACTTCATCTTCTTCCTCCAGAACTGTTAAACGCGCACGCCTGGTTCCAACATGAACATCCTGGAAACGTGATCTTTTGCCAAAACTCACAACATCAAAATTGTAGAGCATTAAATCACGATTCTAACCATATAAAATATTAATCTTAACTCTCAAAGACCAGAGAGAATTTCTCTGGCTCTAAAATCTGACCTAACTTTTCAGCATGTTCATGGATGAAATTCTCTTAGCATACTTAATATAAATGAAAACTGAGCATATGTACAGCTTCATGGCAATGAGTACTACATCTTTCATTCATAAACCTAAGGCTAAATGTTCCTAAATAGAGAGATAGAAGTTTGAGAAATACATGTTTCAATTGGATTCGAGTTGAACAATGCAGCAACTTTCAGTGAGGCCTGAGGTTCTTTTGAACTTGCTTAATGTTCCCTGGACCTTTCCCAATGCTTAGTTTGTCTTGAAATGGTCTGAATCTCTCTATAGAACTCAACCTGCAAAGCTTCAAAACAGAAATGGTGAACACTGTAAATGGAGTTGCAGTTGGCAATGGAGGTTTGGGATAGCTTGGGTGAGTTGAATGGAAGGTATTGGAACAAGTTGCAAGCAAAACGCACGAGTGGAAGTGAAAATGGAAGTGGTTCTGCAGGGCCTGCCCTATTTTGCAAAAAAAATGTGATTTTTGTGTATAAGGGTGTTTGAGGGATGAATGGCTCGTGTTTCTGGCTCACAGGGAAGTGCAAAACTTGTTTGAAATGTTGGCCAAAGTTGAATATATCAGATATGCAAGTTATGTCCTTTTGGCACAATTACTTGGTTTTGAAGTAAAAAGTGAGAGTTGACAATGTTATGGCTGTAGTGGCTTGTACCCTAGCTGCACAAAGTGGTTGAGCTTTTCCTGATATTAGGGAGTCTTGTTTGCAGCAAAGGGCTTGGTGTATGGCTCAAGAAATGGAATTTGACATAAAGCAAGCTTTATGTAAATGGAAGTGTTATCTTTATGCCCAAAATGGATTTATTCATTGTGCCAAGCTCTAATGATCAGAATAACACCAATGTACAATGTATTTGCAATTAATTTTTTAGTGCGAATTGGTTTATAGACCTGTAACCAAGTACAAAGCTAGTTTGGACAGATTTTGCAACTTGTATGAACATGTATTGGCCATGGTTACAAAGTGAGTTTTTGCTAACTTCAAGCATTCGATTCTCCCTAACCACAAATGTTTTTGAGGAGTTTTTGGACAATTTGGAAAGCTTGCAACATGTACTATAATCCATCTTTGAAATGAAACTTTAGATTCCAAGTGGAACTTTGTGAAAAATGGCCAAGAAGATGGGTCAAAATCCTGCCTAAATTAGGGCAAAATTTCTCTAAGTTAAAAGTTTTAGGGACCCTTGTTCCAAAAATCATAACTTGAGATCCAAGCTTCTTTTGAGAAAACTTTGTGAATCAAATTTGTATACTTTGTGGAGGACTACAACTTTCATGTTGTAAGTTTTGTTTTAATCCATTTGCATCATGGTGAAAATGTGGTACAAAGTTAGGAAAAATCAAGAAAATTTCATAACTTAGAAATTTTCTAAGTTATGAAATTTTTTCAATTTCAAACCCTAATTTGCAATTTTGGGTTTCTTGGTGAACAAGTTTCATAATTTGACATATCTTGATGAATAATGACCCTTGGCACTTGATTTTGACCAAAAAGTCAAAGTTTGACTTTTCAGTGTACAGTCAAGTTTTGATCAGTTGATTGGAAAATTCATCTGTCAATCTAATGCAATTGAGGTCTTTTGAAATTGTTGAATAGGTCAAGATGATGAAATTGAGTCCTTGAGTCCATGGTTGAAATTGATTTGCCATTGGCTAGGTCAAACAGTCAAAAGTTGCCTTTGTACAGTCAAAACCGTAAAAATGACCATTTTACCCTTTTGGTGATTTGATCAAATTTCTTGTGGATTTGTAGTCCAAACTTGATCAAATGGTTCATATGAGTTCATAATGTTGATGTGGGTCAAAATTCATGAGGTTTGACTGTAAATTGTCCATATTTGACCTTTTCCCTAATATAGTTGATTTCTAGGTCAACTATCCAATTGACTGGGCAAAAATTTGATTCAAAGCTTGAAACTTGGTATGCACAAACTTATGAGTCCAGCATGAAGTATGAGAGTCAATTTGGGCATTGAAGGTCCAAAAATACCTGTGTAAACTCAAACCCTAATTTAGGTAAACAGTGCAAGGAGGTGTCTTGAGCAGAGCAAACCCTAGCCTGGTCTTGAGTTCAAAAAGCCTTGTGATGAGAAATGTTGATAAAAATGAGAGGGCAAATTTTGGGGTACAACACTGGGCTTTAGGGTCAAACCTTCACAGTCCATTATGTCTAATGCTTTCTTTGGTAGGACATTTAAAGATGACCTGGTATCAACCAGAACGTGAGCAAGAGTAGTCCTTATGCATTCCACCGAGACGTGCAGCACGTCATTATGTTTTCTCCCCTTAGATGTTAGATCGGCATCGGAGAAGCCAAGACCATTGTTGGCGGTTAGGCTGGTTACACACTCTTGGAACTGGTCCGCAAAGGTTTCCTGAGGCACATGGGTCGTCTTCAAGAATTTGATCAGGGCTTTGACATGAGCTTCGGAACAGAGCAACAAGGCCAGCATAGAGATTTTTTAAGGGGTTTGCCCCAGTTGTTCTACGACATCATAGTCGCTTTTATTAATTATTTTTAAAATCTCCTCCATTTCCTTTTGAGTGGTCTCGGGGATGACCAAAGGCTGAGCCCTCGTCCTGACGGGCGCTTCTTGGATCCCCTTACCTTTATCAACAGTAACAGCAGAGGGTACAGTAGAGGGAGTTATAATTTCTTCAATCACTGGAGTTCGTACAGATGTGTTGAATGGCACAGGAGTAACCTTAGGAGCACTTGAGGGTCCGAAGATTGCCCTTGGAGGATCAATTTCCGGAGAGAAGATTCTTCCGCTGCGGGTGATCTTACTTGTCCCTGCAATATTTCCTACATCAAGAGTCTCTTCATCAGAACTTTCTTCAACTGATTCGATTTTCTTAACACCGTGGTAGAAGATCTCTCCTCCACAATTCCACGGTATTGTCTTGTTAGACTTGTATGGGATAGGCCCCGACATTGTTATCTTCAGAGGTACAAACTTTGGATCGGGTGTAATCTTAACAGGTCTTTTGGAGACCTTAGAAAGATTGTCGGAAATGGTGATTATAGCAACATCGTTGATTGGAGTAACATGAGTAATAGGATTTTTTTTGAAGAGGATTTCTTGATTATCCATCAGGCGTTGGATGCCTGACTTCAATAGCGGACAGTCAGATTGCAAGGTCGAACAAAGGTAACAATCTTTTTCACAACCCGAGAAAATCCCGGCTTTCAACAGATTCATCTTGATCATTGGCAATGGAGTCATTAAGTCATCAACAACAGCAACATAAAGATCTTCTATAACAGCATGGACATTATGACCATGTTTTGGCATTGGAGCGGATATCACATTAGGTTTTTCAGGTGCGCCAAACTCCACCTCCTTGGCATCTATTAAATCCTGGATCTTATTTTTTAGGGCCCAACAATTGTTGGTGTCGTGCCCCACACTGTCCGAATGATAGGCACACTTTGAATTTGAATGGTAATAGGGAGAAGAGGTATTTGGATTCTTTGGCGCCTCTTTCAAGTTTGTAAGGTTTAACTTCAACAGATGAGGGAGAACCTGAGTAGATGTCATATTGATCCGGGTGAATTGCCGTGCAGGCCTTTCCACCCTGGCTTGGTTAGCTTTGGGTTGACTGCTTCGAGGTTGATCGGCTGCGGAATTCTGAATCATCACAGCCCCTACCGCTGGTTGGCGCTCGACTCTTCCTTGATTTCTCTGGGAGTAAACAGCTGAGACCTCTTTCTTGGCTGGAAAGGTCTTCTTGATAGCAGCGGAAGCAGATGCATCCTTCTGAATTTTATCGCTCTTAATGCCAGCTTCAACCCTTTCACCGGTTAGAATTAACTCGGTGAACCCTGCAGATGAGCTCCTGATCAAGTGATTAAAGAATGTACCTGACAGGGTCCCCAAAAACATATCCACAAGCTCTCTCTCAGACAATGGTGGTTGCACCCTTCCAGCCAAGTCCCGCCACTTCTGGGCATACTCCTTAAAGCCTTCATTAGAGACCATACCCATACTCTGTAATTGAGTACGAGTAGGTGCTAAATCTGTATTATATTAATATTGTCTGTAGAAGGCAGCAGCCAGATCCTCCCAGTTATGTACATCAGATCTCTCAAGCTGGTAGAACCAATCTAATTGCGTACCCGATAAACTATCTTTAAAAAAGTGGACCCACAGATCCTTATCAAAAGAATGAGGTTGGATCTTTCTGACGTAAGACCGCAGATACATCTTCGGACAAGACAAACCATCGTATTTAGAAAATGTAGGCACCTTGAATTTAGGGGGAATCACAATCCCAGCAACCAACCCTAGCTCCTCGAAATCCAGCCCAGGTACTCTTTGTACCTCCATGGCTGCCAAACGCTCTTCCAAATTCTTATACTTGTCGTCTGCATGAGGGTATTGCTGCTCAGAGTAATCTTCATCCTCTTCTTCTTCTTCTTCTTCAGCCTCAGACTCAGAGGGTACTGCAGCTCCCTTTCCTTTGCCAACCCCTTCATCAGACGTCGAGGGGAAATCCATGACTCTTCTAGCTTGGTTCTCAAATCTTCTTCCCATAGTGGCTAAACCAACTCTTTTCTTTTTCTTTTTCTCCTTTTCTTTTTCCAGTAGACCTTTGAGCTCCTCCTGACCCTTTGCCAAGGTCATGAGTAGCTGTTGGAACTGTGAATTCTGCGCCTGTAGATCTTTGATCGTCTGCTCTATATCCATCTTGCTGAAATAAACAGCAGAGAGATAAGGAAACCTGGTGTGAAGACCTGTTTATGCATATGATGAATGACATGTATTCATATAATGCATTCAAGGATTCAGAAATTCAAAGTTGTTGCAAACAAAAAAGAACGCACGTAATATTAATAAGAAGAATTTGTTAGTACATAAGTTCCCCATGGGAAAAATAAATACAAAACTCTAATGTAAAAAGATGTTGCGCATCCTCTTTTGTGCGATGTAGGTGTTGAGAGTCTGCTCTTCATGGAGTCGACGAGTAAGTTCCAAAACCTTCTTCTCACTGGCATAGAAGCTGGCTTCAAAAGTGTTTCGTTCTTCCTTGAGTTGTATCTAACTCTTTTGCAAATCCTCCAATGATGTTGGCATGTCAGGATGTAGGAGGGTGTATAGAACCTCTCCTTCCATAACAGGCTCTTTGATCATAGGCAGAATTTAGGGGTAAGGCATCATAAGACTTTAGGCGCAGGTTCGTACCCACTTGAGGTAAGGCTCAAGGGGGATGGAATTCTTGTGCCCAAGTGTCTTACTGTCCACTTTGTTGGGCATCCTCCAAGCTCGGATAAACCTTTGTCGAAGTCCTTGAGCGTCATTGTCGAAGTCAAAAACCAAGTCTAGAATCAGCATGTCATGAGGGCCATCCCTTCGGGCATACCCAAATTATCTCAGAGCCAAGCAGGGGTTGTAGGTAATGCCTCCCCTAATGCCAAGTAATGGGACATTAGGGAATTCCCCACAATGATCAATGATGATGACATTTTCTCTAGACCGACAACACCAATGAACATCAGAATGTGTAAGAGTCATCAACCATTGTGACCACCTTAAACCTTACTCATTCTTCAAGACTGATTTGGGAATGTGAGAAATAAACCACCTTGCTAGAAGAGGAGTACATCACATGAGAACACCTTTTTTCCTTATTGTTTGTGTGTGAAATGAGTGGAGGATATCCCCAAGCAATGTAGGCACAAGATTCCGAGATATGAAAAATTTGACAGCATTCACATTATAAGCTGATCAGGGTTTGGGAACAAGACCAACCCATAGATGAGAAGTGCTACAATCTCTTCAAAAGCTTGCAGATCTAGAGAATTCCAGCAGTCTTGTGCCTTCTCAAATAGGAACTTTGCCAAGAAACCCTTGACACCACTTCTGGTTTCCCAATGACCTTTGATGTCAGATGGTTGCAAGTGTAAGGCTTGAGCAAAATCTTCAGGCTTTGGTTCTCTTTCCATACCGTTGTAGGGTAGTTGATGGAAAATAGGAATCCTCCGGAGTTGAGAAAATTCCTCCAAAGTAGGCACTAGTTGGTAATCAGGAAATGTAAAGCAATGGTGTAGGGGGTCAAAGAACTGGAAGAGAACTTTCACCATGTCTTCTTCAATGTTGGAGTTGACCAAGTTGAGAAGTCTACCATGTCTTTCAGTGAAGGGATAATTCTCTGGAATCTTAGAAGCAAGCTCCTTGAGTTGAGGAGGAATTCTCACAAGGTTGACTTGGATTGTTTTTCTGCGGAGTGATTCCATACCCTACAAAACAGGAACAAAGATGAAGATCCAAACCCTTGAAATGGTTAGTGGATGCATATGATGCTTTATGATGTTCATGATGTATGCACAAGTATATGTACAAGCAAATAACATAAGTTCCTAGTTTCAGGATTGCATGGGGTTTCATAGGTAAGTACCCTTTTGAAGTTAGTTGGCTCAACCTGTCCTATAAATAGTAACCGGGTTCTAAGGACCTCAATATCACTGGATTATTTTTTGTGTTCATTGTTTCAGTTTAGCCACTTAACTGGCGACCTAAATATTCCAATAAAATAACCCTCAATGAGTGTAGTATCGAGTATCTACAAACTTCGGACTGCACCAAAGTCGGTCATCTCACTACCCATAATAAGGCCAAGATGGTCAAGTAAAGGTTCTAAAAGTCCATTAGTGCTTCATGACATCACTCAGCGGCCTCGTATTCTCTTTAATTGACTCAAAGGCTACCGGTACCCACAAATATGTCGCACTAATATAGCTATTGCTTCAACCATGTCGGTATACCCCGCACAGTTTCCACAACGTATTACTATTTACCTATGAATGTTTCCCAAATCCGGGTAGAGGATTTCAAACCCAAACAATAGAGCCAAGTGTAAAGCAATCAAAGCAAACAAGGTAAGCATGTAAAGATGATCTAAACCCTAAGGTAACCCCACTTTTAGATTACTCCCCAACAGAGTCGCCAGTTCTGTGATACGGTGGGAGAACTGACTTGAGGTTTTGCGTTTGTGTTTGCAAATGTTTCGGTTTAGCAAGAGTCGCCACCGACTTTTTATTTTATCCAAAGGAAAGGTCAAAAAGCACAGGAAAGACCTTTGAGATGTTTTCTTGGGTTCGGGGGGTAGATTATGAAAAGGGAAGGTGCAAGCACCCTTTTCATCCATGGTTATCCATGGGCTCTTAGTTACTTGTTTAGATCACTTGCTTTTGCTTTTCAATTGTTAGAAATGGTGCTTTGTGTGTGGTTTTTTTGAAAATGTTTTGAAAAGAGGCCATCGTTGTGGCAACCTTTGTAATGATTCTTGTTTGAATGTATACAAAGGTGTTTTGTCTTTTGAAAATATGTTTGAATGTTTGAATGTTTGAAAGTTTGTATTGGGAAATGTTTTGAAATTATGTTGTGAGGTGTGTTTGAAAATAGCAAGGATGTTTTTGCAAGTTTTGATCAAGTAACTAAGAGTTGTCTACCCTATCTACTCAAGAGTCTTTCCTACACATTTTTAACCCTTTTAACAATGTTGTTTTACCATTGCATTTGGTAAACAACCTTGTGTTTGGATGTTAAACGGGACAGGCGCGGGTTATCGTATTGACCATGATAGCAATAGTGCTAAGTATCTTTAGCAAATTTTTGAGGGACTAGATCATTTTTTGTATAGTCAACCAAGATAGCGTCATCGAGGGACTATGATCTTTTGTTTTGTTTTTGTTTTACCAAGATACTCAACATGCATAACATGGCCATTTTAAAGGCAACAAGTGGATGAAACCCTAGGGGTGCATGTGTGCATTGTGTTTGTCATTTTCATGCATTTAGGTCTTGTATTAGGTCTAACTATTTGTTTTGATTTTGGATATCGCATACAAACCCTAATCTCTATCATGGCATATTTGAAAGCTATAAACACGTAAAATAAGTCTACGATTATTACAATATTGATATGGGGAGGGGGATACAATTTTGAATAGGGGATTATTTTGCAAGAAATTAAAACCCTAATATTTACTATTACATCCAAATTGAACTCTTTGCATCAAATAATAAATAAGCAATAATTAAATAAACAATTTAAATATAAATGTGCAAAATATTATAAATATGTAAAGAATGTTTTTGTTTATTTTTATGTGTATAAAAATATGATATTTAATGTATTAAAAAGAAAATAAAATGGAAGATTATTTTTGATAAGGGTAGAAACTCTAATTTTCTTTAGGAAAGTATATACATATTAATTATATTATTTATGTACAATAAAATAATAAAATATATACAAATGTCAAAAAATAAAAATATATTGGAAAAAATATTATTTAAGTATGTAAATAATAAAAATAAAGGTATAATATTTTTAAGTATTATTTTCAAGTTTTTATTAAATGAAATAAAAGTATGTTATCTTAATAATTATTTTTATGTTAAAAAAATAATAAAAATACAAAATAAAATGTGAAAATTTATGAAAATAATTTTAGTAATTTTTTATATTTAGAAAAAATATTTTAAAGTCAGATCTAAAAATAAAGATAGAAAAATATCAAATAATAATGAAATGGGCCAGGGGGTATGAACAGCAAAGAGGGGGTGTCAAAAACAAGCCAAACCAAGTCCAGCCCAGATCAGCTTCATCTTCAACCTTTGAAACTCAAAAACGCGCGCCTGTAACTCCAGTTCTGTTCTCTCTATTCTTTGCATGAAATCAAAAACTCAAAACATGAAACTTGTAGAGCATTAAATCATGATTCCAATCATATAAAAAACTTAATCTAACTCTCAAAGACCAGAGAGAATTTCTCTGGCCCTAATTTCTAACCTAACTTTTTCAGGATGTTCATCAATCAAATTCTCTCTTAAATGAAAACTGAGCATATGTACAGCTTAAGGGCTATGAGTACTACATTTTTTATTCACAAACCTAAGCCTAATGATTCCTAAATAGAGAGATAGGAAGTTGAAAAATATATGTTTCAGTTGAACTCGTGTATGGCAATGTGGAGCTTTTCAGTAAGGCCTTAGATGCTTGGGAGCTTGCTTGAACTTCCTCTGACCTTCCCCAATGCTTAGTTTGCTTTGGATGTGCTTGAACAAGCTTGTAGAAGTCAACCTGCACAAGATGAAAACAGAAATGGTGAAGCTTGCAAATGGGGTTACAGTCAATGGCCAATGGTTGGGATAGCTCAGGTGGGTGATATGGAATGTGTTTGAACAGGTTTGGGGCAAAACACACAAGTAGTTTTGGTTATGGAACTCAAAGTGCAGAAACTGCCCTGTTTTGCAAGAGGAGGGTGATTTTGTGTTTTGGAAGGCTTGAGGGTTCAATAACTCGTGTTTCTGGCTCAAAGCAAAGTGCAAAACTTGTTTCAAATGCTTGCAAGAGTTGTTTATAACAGATACTCAAGTTATGTAGACTTTTGCACATTTCTTGGTTATGAAGCAAAAGGTGGGAAGTGACCAAGAGAAGGCCTGTACAGGCTAGCTCTAACCCTGCATACATTTGGTGAGCTTGGCCCCAAGTTTGTGGATTTGGTTTGCTGTCTAAGATTTGGTTCAAGGCTCAAGAGATGTAATTTGACATAAAGCAAATTTTGACAAAAATGGCAATGTTGCCTTTTTGCTATTTTTGGATTAATCTCTTGTGTAATCCTCTAATGATCAGAACAAAGCTTCAAACCATTGGATTTGCATTTAATTATTGAGTATGGAAGGGTTTAGAGACCTGTGAGCAAGTACAAGTGAGGCTGAATAGAGTTTGCAAATTGTGTCAATATGAAACATGCCATGGATCAAAGTGAGTTTTTGTCAAATTCAAACCTTCGATTCTCCCTAACCACAAATAATTTTGGAGAGTTCTTGGACATTTTGGAAAGCTTGTAAGATGCTATACAATCCATATTTGAAATGAATTTTGAGATTCCAAGTGGAACTATGTGAAAAATGGTCATGAAGATAGGTCAAAATCCTGCCTAAACTAGGGCAAAATTTCACTAAGTTAAAAGTTTCATGGATCCTTGTTCCAAAATTCATAACTTGAGATCCAAGCTTCTTTTGAGAAAACTTTGTGAATAAAAGTTGTAGAATTTTTGGAGGACTACAACTTTCATGTTGGAAGTTTTGTTTGAATCCAATTGCATCATGTTGAAAATGTTGGGCAAAGTTGGGAAAAAATAAGAAATTTTCATAACTTAGAAAAATTCTAAGTTATCAAATTTTTCAATTTTAAACCCTAATTTTCAAAATTAGGTTTCTTGATGAACAAGTTTCATGTTTTGACTCATCTTAATGAAAAATGACCCTTGGCACTTGATTTTGACCAAAAAGTCAAAGTTTGACTTTTCAGTGTATAGTCAAATTTTGATCAGTTGATTGAAAAATTCATCTGTCAATCCAATGCAATTGAGATCTTTTGAACCTTGTGAATAGGTTAAGATGATGCCATTGATTCCTTGAATCCATGCTTGAACCCAATTTTCCATTGGCTAGGTTAAAAATCAGAAATTGCCCTTGTGCAGTCAAAACCCTAAAAATGACCATTTTGCCCTTTTGATGATCTGATCAAATTTCTTGAGAAGTTGTGGTCCAAACTTGATCAAATGGTTCATATGAGTCTATAATGTTGATGTGGATAAAAAATTATGAGGTTTGACTGTAAATTGGCTATAGTTGACTTTTTCCCCAATACAGTTGATTTATAAGTCAACTGTCCAATTGACTGGGCAAAAATTTGATTCAAGGCTTGAAGCTTGGTAGAGGCAATCATGTAAGTCCAACATGAAGTATGAAAGCCACTTTGAGCATTGAAAGTCCAAAAATCCTTGTGCAAACTCAAACCCTAATTTAGGTCATCAGTGCAAGGAAATGTCTTGAGCAGAGCAAACCCCTAATCTGGTCTTGAGTCCAATGAGTCTTGTGAGGGGAAATTTTGATAAAATGAGAGGGTAAATTTTGGGGTACAACACCTACCAACAATCATCTTTAGATGTTATCTATAAGCCTATCTCCGACAACTCTCCATCATCTCTCCAAATGGTATCTTTAAGCCCATTCCCTACATAATCAACCACCACATCATCGAGTGCAAATTTTAGGGCACTCTAGTGTTCAATCATCTTCTACCTTCGAGTCACGAATGGAGGACTCTCCAATATAACTCTTCAGGTTTAAGAAGATTGAACATGGGCAGCTGTTGTATCCCAAAATTTTCCCTCTCATTTCTCAAGATTTTTCTCATAAAATTTCCACTGGGTCAAGACTGCACAAGTACAATTGGATCATATTAGATTTTCAAGCACCAAGTCAAAGAGGAAACTATTGAAAGAGCAAAGCAGGTAAATTTGATTTCTTGACAAAATTGAAGAAAAACAAGCTTGCTTCTATTCATACTAGCTTTGACTTGGCATTGCTTTGATTCATGCTAGTTTCGACAAAACTCCTTCCTTCATGCTAGCTTGTACTGGGCAATGTTCCCCTTTGAAACAGCTTGCTTCGATCCAGAGGTTTTCGATTGGAAATTTGGCCTCTTGCATGCAAACTTCATTTGGACAATGGCTATTTTGACACCAAGATTTGATCATACAAAGGGCTACCTTCACAATAAAGCTTCGATTGGAGTATTGGTTTCCTTTAAAGCAACATACTTTAAATCCAACTCTGGACCCCTTTATGAATCCTTTGGTCCACAAGCTTCATTCAAGTAGTTGCTTTCTACATGCATCCTTCGATTCACAAGCAGCAGCCTCTTATATACATCCTTCGATTCACAAGCATTAGCCTCATGCATGCTTGTTTCGATTCACAAGCAGTACATCCTTCATGCCTTCTTTTGATCCACAAGGCAAGTGCCTCCTCTATGCTTGTTTTCGACCCATAAGGAAATGGCTTCCTCTGTGGTTGCCTTCAATGCACAAGGCAATGGATTCCTTTCATGCTAGCACCCAAAAAGCAAGTGGCCTCCTACATGCAAGCTTCAATTGAGCAATGACCCCTTACATGATGCTTGCTTTAATTCACAAAACAATGGCCCCTTACAATGTTTGTTTCGATTCAGGAAGCAAAGGCCTCTTTCCTGCTTATTTCAATTCACAAGGCAGGAACTCCTCTCATGCTGGAACCCACAGGGAATTGGCTATTTCCATACTAGTTTTGACAGGACAATATCTCTCTTTGAAATAGCTTGCTTCGATTCCACCCTTGAAAACCTTTAACACACATAGTTTCTATACTATGACACACAGTTGATGTCCCATTCGAAATACATATCTTGGTGGGCCATTCGAAGAATTGCAAGTGGTGCACACAAGTGATGCATGTGGTCCCTTCGAAGGACACACATATGGTCCAATTTAAGGATATACATTTGGCCCCTTCAAAAGATACACATATGATCCATTCGAAGGACACATATTGGTTGGGAAAAAATATTGTTGTCTGAAGAGGAGTCTAGTCATAGGTTGAACCTATGTGGTCAATATGAAAGGGTGAAGTATTCAATGATGCTTGTGCTTCTAAGTACAAGCCTGCTGCACTGGCCATAACACGCCAAAACTGCTGCAAAGCAGTCCTGCTATACTGCTCCCATATTTGCACTAAATTGACATACAAAGACTGCACCTCAAAAGCTACAAAAACACCATACCCAATTTTTTCAAATCTCATTTGTTTTCCCTCCCAAACCTCAGCCAATTTAATCTATAAATAAGATGTTCCACAACACGTCTTGGGGGGGGGGGGGGGGGCTTTTGGTAGCTGGAAAAACTTTTGTTGTGTGAAAAAATCATCAAACACTTAACACACTCTAAAACCCATAATCAAAAGACCACACCCTTGTTTCTGTTCTTTCGAGTCCATAACTAAATAAACACAACACTTGTTTCTTTTTCTTCGAATCCAGAAACAAACAAGCACAACTCTACCTTTCTTGGTTTTCGAATCCAGTCAAATAAACACAACACTTGTTTCTCTCCCATCGAATCCAAGAGCACCCAGGTCAGCAACTCAAATCCAAAACCTACATTATAGCTTCAAGCAAGGTAAGTCCTCTTAACTTTAAACCTTTTGTTTAAGGAATAACATGTAAATAACCATTTCCTTTTGTTTCAAACATCATTATTACCCTTTGGTTTGTTTTTGTTTCCACCTTTTCTGTTTGTTTTCGTTTCCACCTTTTTTGTTTGTTTTTGTTTCTAACCTTTTGGTTTGTTTTCTTTGTTTGTCAAACATATTTTAAGAACTAACTTGACCATGAAACAATATTAGCATGGCTTCAAACCATGCTGCTATTTAATCCTAAACAAAAGAAAACATGAAGAAGGTTTTATGAATCGAAACCTTAGGCTTCACCCCATGCTGCCATCTAACCCCAAATGAAAGGAAACTAAAACAAAGGTGTGTGAATCGAAGGATGCAGGCTTTGATACACACTGATTGCAGGCCCCAAACAAATGGAAGCAGAAAAAGGGTGTGATCAAAGAGTACATACTCATGCTGATTTGCAGGTCCAAACAAAGGGAAAGAAGGGTGAATCAAAGGGTGCATGTTCACATTGACTTCCAGGCCCAATCGAAAGAAGCGAGAAAGGGTTGAATCGAAGGGTGCTTACTGCATGGATCGAAAGACTTGTTTTCCCCTCTTTTACTTTGTTTTGTTTTTATATTTTCTTGCTATTCAATATGGTGGTAATAGCGTAGGACATTTATTTTCTGCAATTTACCGCTTTTATATAAAATGCTAGTAATTAGGGTGTGTATGGAAAGATAAAACCAATATTTAGACCACCCTAATTCAAGATAAAAGTGCATGAAATCAAACACACTATTCATACACATGCACCTCTAGGGTAATCTCACTTGTTGCCTCGGAAAATAGTCATATCCCTCGAATATGGGCGTTTTAGCAAAGACCCTCGATAAAAGATCGTAGTCACTCGATGACCCTTGATGTTGTCTTCGTTAAATGATATAGTCCCTAACAAAAATTGCTAAAATGTCCCATAGACTGCCTTCTATGATTATACAAATGACCCACACCCGTCTCTTCACATCCAACGATGGGGCTTTTTTATCAATCAATGGTAAGATAGCAACATCTAAAGGAGGAGGAAAAGAACAAAGACCTTTCAAGTAGGTAGGACACTCGTAGTTGCTTGCTTGCTCACGACTAAAAAAACATTTTCACACCAACACTTTCAATTGAAATATTTTCAAAAGTCAAAACACTTTGGACGCATTCTTATAGAGACCAGAATCATTACAAAGGCACTTTTCAAAATCACTTTCAAAAACATCTTCCACAACAAACATCTCTTTGAACTATTTTCAAAACCAACATTTTGTATGCATTCTTATAGAGACGAGAATCATTACAAATACGTTTTCAAAATATTTTCAAACCCACACCACAAACACATTTTCAAACAAAAGCAAGTGATCTAGAAAGCAACTAAGAGCCCGTAGATAACTACAGATGGAAAGGATGCTAATACCTTCCCTTTTCATAACCTACCCACCGAACTCAAGAAAACATCTCTAAAGGTCTTTCATGTTATTTTTAAACTTTCCTTTTATTGGATAAAAGAAAAGTTGGTGGCGACTCTTGCTATCCGCAATAATTGCGATCAAACGCAGAACACCAAGTCAGTTCTCCCACCATATTACACTTATTGTTATTCTTCCTTTTATATTGTTTTGATATCTCACTTTTCTGTTTAAATGTTACCTCTGCATGGGTCACATGCAGATGATCTAAAGTAGCTCGAGGTTGAGGTTAGTTGAAGAGTTACCTCAGTTGTGTAGATTAAGTCGGTGTCTGCTATGATACGTAACACTTGAGAGTTTTGTGTTTGTCTTATTATGTTGGGAGTAAACTTTGTGTAACTTTGTTGTTTTGAATTTACCTTATGATTATGCTGATTTTTGGATGATGAAAAATATCACTCATGTTGAGAGTTGAGAATAATTATTTATTGATGATTTCCGCTGCGAATAAATGCAATAAAGTTAAGACTTTGAAGTTTATGATTTTGTGTTATGTATCCTATTTTTTGAGCGTGTATGATGTATGACAACGTGACATCCTATTTGTTGATGTTTATTTTAGAAATTAATTTACTCAGGTTTTTTATTAAGATTACCGATGGAGAAATAGGGTGTTACATTCTTTGTACTAATCCTCTAAATTTCTGTATACTCGTTCAACACCCTTAGTTATTGAAATTCATGCCTTCTTGTACGAGGGAGTATAATTATATCGTGTAACAATATGGGAGATTATTGCACTCATCTTCAATGAATATTCCTTGCTAACGAGCGACAAAAGTTCTTTGCATATTATTTGAGAGATATGTTTACGATGATCATGCATTGGATTGGTGATAATACATGTGTGAGGTGGATCAATATAACCTATCTCCCAAGAATCATTTTTCTTGTTGTCAAATGAAACACGTATATTAGTTTTTTATGACACAAAATGACGTACCTCTTTATATCAGTGTGATCTATAGTATAATCAACTGATATTTCCATGTGAAACTTTTTTATAGCTCTCACACAATCTTTTTTTGTATAAAGTTGTCTCCCACTTTTAACGCTCCATTTGTCTGCATATATTGGTTGTAAAAGATATCTGAGGATGGTTCATCTTCATCCAAGTTCAAGTTTTTCATATGTTCAGGTGGACAATACATATGGCTCAAAGGTAATGGCTTGTACTTGTGGTCTACAGAGTGATCGTTCACCATATAATCAGCAAGTGTCATATCTTGTTCTTCTTCGTCATCAACAACATCGACTTTGATTTGGTCGTCATCGTCAATTTCGTCAAAAACTTATGACTTATCAACAAACTAAGACTTTTGAGGTTGTTATAGTAAAATATACAACTCGATATCGTTGAATCCAAAATGTTCATGAGTTGGACATATATTTTGAACATCATCATCATTTCAAACCTTTAGGTGAAAATATATGACTTGGTCATTGTCAAATACAATTGGAATCTTGTTAATAAGTTGGTAAACTGGACCAAACTGCAACTTCTCCTCTAATCGATCTTTGAAATGTGAAAATTTTGATATTTTATTTATTCTAAACCGGGTAATATCAGTATTACAAAAATTAAGCCCAGATTTTTCACAGTTAAATGTCTCACCATTTATGTGATCATTAACAGTGTAATGTGGTGCAGTTGTTATTTTGTGAAAATTTTGGTTGGATAGTATTGTTTTTGGTGCAAATGAGTAGTATAATATGGTGTCGTTGAGGAGTATAATTTGGTGTAGATGAGGAGACGAATGCAATTAAATATGAGAGATCAAAAGCATAAGTAAATGCATGCACGCGCCACATGTATTAGTGCGTGCTTTATAAATTGCACTCAGGTGCCATATGCATTGGGGCATCCTTTAAAAATGAACCTAGGCACCATTTTAACTAGCGCATGAAATAAAGTTACTGCCACGTTGCACCTTGCATGCATTCCACACTATCACCCTACACACTACATGCATGTTACATTACATCCTAGTCTACATGGATATCCTGACTTGGATGGGCCACCTTGAATGACACATGAGTGTAAAAAATAATGCATGCACCGAATGTATTGGCGCCTATGTGAAAAAAAAGAAAACATGTGTAATATGCAACGTCACATATGTGTAACGGAATGCATGTAGAACATTTGTCACATGAACCTCTCTTGATCACTATAAATAACACCTGCAATCGTTTCATTTTCATAAACAACAAACCTTCTATCAATTTATTTTCATCAGCATCAAACACACACATATTTTCCAAAATATGACTCTCTTAACCATGGGTGATGCACATAAAGTTCTTATTTCACAATAAAATATGTTTTCCATTTCCTCAATAATTTATTTTCCTTGAATATTTTGCAATCATATATCTTTTTCACAATAAGATATTTTTATTTTGTTAGGATCCAAAGAGATTTTATTGTCGTGTACATCAATATGTCTCACATGACGAAATGATAGAACCGTATTTACAATTTTCCGGTTTTGAGAATCTCCTTAACACAGTCTCCTACATTATTGATTACAAATTTATACTCATATTGGTAGAACGATAGAAACCCGAGACACACACATTTCATCTTCCTACCGATGAATATACTATCACACTGGAGGGCGTGTACATGTTATTGGGTTTATGTATCGAATGTAAGGTTATTAATGGTTGAGTCAACCAAGATAATGAAATTTGAGAGAAACTTTTTTGGTGCCGAGTTATTTGAAGAAACATCGAGGGGACAAGGCATTAAATCTAAAGTACCTTAAAAAACATTATTGAGATGTGAAATTAACCGAAGATTTGACCGAGAACGAAAAAATAATTAAAATTAGATGTTATGTTATGATATTATTTGGCCACTTTTTATTTCCTAAAACTATCGGTAATACTGTAAATATCATGTTCTTACCTTTGTTAAGTTAAATGACTAAAATAGGAACATATAGTTGGGTTTCAGCCGTATAAGGATACTTGTTCATTTTATTCTTGCATTTTTTACTACAAGCATGGGGTTGGTCAAGAATTTCGTCACTAGCCCCCATCAACGAGAACAACTTCACATTCCCCTACGCAACAAAGTAAGTTTATAACATTATTTCAAAATAATTACTTTATGCTATAAATAAATGCAAATAATTAATTTTTCACTCTTTCGGTATAGGTGCTCCGTACAAGGGATGAACTACAACAAATGTCCTAAACATTGTATAATGCAATATCACAATATTTTGGATCACCTTGGACAAGAATGTGCATTACAACTAAACTACTCATCATCCCATTAAACTAGTTTTAACATTAACAACTTATTAGTCAAATAATATATGTTTCCTCTACAGTTTATTTGGAGGCCATGTCTAGGTCTCAACCATGAGATTAATCTCGAAGACACTGTTGTTTAGACTACAAAAATAATAATCATCATGTTCACTACTGTCAAGATGCACCATAGTGAGTGTGTCAAATTGCAGTTCAGGATGCAGCAATGAATCCCTAAAGATCTAGCGTGTTTGGGACAATGACATCAACTTAAAGTCGATGCCCAATGGAAGTTTGAGGATTAGAGAGACTTCACTAGGGATGTATGTCGAATATGGAAGCGTCTTCATTGTCTAGCCATAAACAAACCTACCATTCCAGACGAATCTAAACCACCTCGAAATTATATGAATTGGTATAGATCGATTACAACACCACAATTTGTGTTTGACGTGAGATATTTGATCGACCCACGCATATAATCTTCGTCGTTATACGTAAAACATGACTACCAAAACCCTTACACCCAACAACCAACCCAACAAAATTATCAACCCACCTACACCTAACAATCAACCCTACAACATTACTGATCTGACCTGATCAGAAATGGACCGTCACGGCTGGCTCCGAGCTGAAAGCTTTTTGAACGAGGTGGGGGGGGTACCTGCAAGGCACTCCGATGCTGAAGTAAGTAGAAGCACGAGCAGGCAATAATAAGTGTATGGGTAGAATGATGAATACCTGACCCTCTGGAAACAGAGGGTATTTATAGCCCCTAGCGCTGGGCCAAGGTTCCTTCATTGGGCCGGGCAGGTTTGGCCTAATGGAGGAACTGCCAGGTTCTACGTGCGTAGTGGGGACCCGCACGTGATCCCCTTCCTGGATGTTCTGCATGAAGTGCGGGCGGACGGAGACGCGGTCTTTTCGGGGTCTCGTTGGGAGTGCAGTGGACTGAGTCTGCCCTAGTTGGGGTGCTCGAGGTGATGTCGAGCTGGACAGCAGGATGTCGAGCTGGAGATGTAGAGGTCGAGCAAGTAACCTCAGGGAGCACGTCGGGCACGACTGTGACCCTTTGGTCGGCGTGGTCCTCAGTAAGTCCATTTGGATTGGGCCTTAGCAATGTTATTGGGCCTGTCGGGCCCAGTCCAGAACAGGAGCCCCCCAAGTCGTGGTTCCTTTGTTAGGAGCCATGGCTTGAACTCAGGTCGTTTCCGCTTCGGGGTCTCGCGCTCGGGACAGAGATGCAGGCCCTTGAGGGCCTCTCCGTGTCGTGCTCGGAGACATCTTTCGCGGTGGATGCTCGGAGGATCCTCACCGACGCGTGTCTGTCGAGCACATGAGGTATCTTTCGGGAACTGTGCCGCCACCCTATGATGATAGGGTCATCATTGCGTTGGGAGCAGTGCATCGAGGAGAGAAACTTCGTGGTTGCCCGAGGTGACGTTTGGTATTCCACGTCATCACTATAAATAGGAACCTTGGGCCCCATAACACGTTTCTACTCTTTGCGCTCCTACTGCTGTTGTTCTTCCAGATTTTTCATAGCTGCGATCTTCTGTTACAGATTATTTTCCTCCATAGCCGAATCCACCTTTTGATTCCAAGTAAGTGACTTATCTTCTTTATTTTCCTGTTGTAATGCATGATTTTCAGCGTTTGTAGACGTTTTAGGGACTGTGCACGTGGGACTAGCCTGGTAAACTCATGCTTAGCTCGACATATTCATGCTTAGGACCGGCAAACACATGCTCGTGGCCGGTAGATTCATAGTTTTAGGTAATAATCAGCAGCGCTGCCCGGGGTCTTCATGATCCAGGGCGCCTGATTCATGATCGCGCCCGGTATGTTCATGGTCCTGGCCGTAGGTCTCATGATGTTGCTCGCCATGTTCGTACCTTGGGTCGACATGTTGGAGAGTGGCCGCGTAGTCGGTTTGGAGAAGGACACATCGAGTTTTCGGGATGTCGGGGAGGCGACTACTTGTTGCAAACTCTTTTGTGGTCATGCATGGGATGACGTGGTTTGTCGTGCACTACACTCGGTCCGCTAAGTCGAGCGTATGGTTTCGTGCCCAATTGACTGGTTTCCTGTGCTCTGCAGGTAACCATGGCGGACGAGCCGTGCTCCTCTGGACGCCACGAACATGAGGAACAAAGTGCCGATGAGGCGGTGAGCTTGATTGATACTGTCGACGACCCATTGCTGGATTGGGTGGGCGCCGAGCCCCGAGGAATTGCGTCGATATATAGCCGGCGTGACCAAAATCCATATGATGTCCTCGAAGCGGGTCAGGGCCATCCTGATTTCCAAAAGAATTTCGTTGTCATGCGTCCGACCTCCCGTGCCCGGGTCTGCTCGGTGTACCCAGAGTATAGCTTCCCGATGTACGAGATCGCGTTCAAAGATCTTGGGCTGCAGCTTCCCTTCAGTAACTTTCAGACCGGGGTCTTCACCCATCTGGAGTTGGCCCCGTCGCAGCTACACCCGAACTCACTCGCCTTTATCCAGGCGTTTGAGCTGACATGTCGCTTTCTGAGGATCGGGGCGACCATACCGCTCTTCTTTAGAATTTTTCATCTGCAACGCCAGTCCCGAGGAGGGAAACACAGCTGGGTCTCCTTAAAACAGTCGAGGAGACTATTCAAAATGTACATGGACTCCGTGAGGGGTTTTAAAGACAAGTGGTATGTCGTGCGGCCAGTTACCACATCTGCTTTAGGATCCCTGTACGAGGAGGAGGCGCCCATAAGCGATGATGACGGGGAGGCGGTATTAGGCAACGATGGGTATCCCGTGATGGCCCGTACAGCCAAGTTCCCTGTGCATTGGATGTTCAGGCACTACGAGCACGGGACTGGATACTACCATACTGCCGCCGGGGACATGTGTTCGGAGGACGAGGAGGCGTACGCCACTCTTTGTCGGTTCGTCGACAGCTTCCACCCCGCCCGGTGGGCCACGAGGGAAGGGGAAGATGTCTTGGATGCAGAGGGTTATCCGACATTTGAGTCCCGGCCGATTGATACTAAGGCACTCGTGGAGTGTCAGACGTTCAGGCAGGCTGCTCGTCTGCTAGGTCGTTTATTGCTTGAATTTCTTTGCTCGTCATTTATTTATGAACTTGCTCGACACTAACCCGTCTTTTATTTTGTGCAGGCTCGATGGCCGGTCGAAGGGAAAGACTTTTGAAGCTGTCTTGCGACCAGAAGCGAGGCAGGAGGGTCGTGAAGGCTCCCCGGGCGACGAGGATGGGCCCGCCACATAGTCCGGGCGCTCCTCAGGTGGTGAGGGTGGATTCGTCGCCCAGCTCGGGGGCCGCGTCGGACGGGATCCCAGAGGTTCAAGAGGTCGATCCTAATGCCGACCTGATACAAAGAAAGAGGACCCGGGTGGAAAGCGGTCCGGCTGTCAACGAGGACACCACCGTCGTCAGGTCTTTCGGGTTTCCCCCTTGTTTCAAAGAGGAGGGTTTCTTCGAGAGATTCCCTCTGTCAGTGGTTGCCGACGAGGCTGAGACTATCAAAAGGATGAGTAAGGAGGATCGGAAGAGGAATCTGGCCGCCAGCATGGACGGGCTGGTGAAAATGGCCGAAATGGCCCTGGTGTTGTCCGAGGAAGGGGGGGATCCTGTCCGTATTGAAGAACTTGAGCAGGAGAAAGCGGCTCTCACCTCGAGCTCGCGGAAGTTAAAGACTGCCCTGGAACACTCCGAGGAGATGTTCCGCGAGCAGACATCGCTGCTGGATGCTGAGAGGGAGATATTGGTCCTGGAGAAAGAAAGGTCGGGGAAGCTGGCCGAGGAGGGAGAGCTTCTCCACGCGGACAGGGATCGTCTGGAGACCGATGTCGGGCGCTTGGCCCAACAGATCGAGGACATGAAAGTTGCCATGCTGCCTGCCGAGGACGAGTCGGAAGACATAGCGGCTTTGAAGAGTCGATCGGAGCTGGTCGCCCATATCCGGCTACTCGAGGCAGATTGCGTCGGTGCTCTGGAGGAGGGGTTCGACTCCGCAGTCGGCCAGCTTTCCTTGTTAAACCCTGGTCTGGTCACTAAGGGGACGGGCTACACACATCAGATAGTGGATGGCGCGATCGTGCCCCCGCCTGACTCTCCAGTCATCGATGCTGATGGTTCCGGGGACACCTGATCGTAGGATAGCGGGCATGCGTGCCTTTGATATTTGTATTTTTTTTAGGCCTGCGTGCCCGTCGGTTGTACGTTATGAACATCGCCGGCCTTCTTGGTCGGTTTATAATTGTTTGTTTTGTCGCCTTTGGGCATTTTTATTTGAATGAATGCTGTTTTACATTTGAATGTTTTGCCCGTGCTTGAAATCTTATATATTTGCATAAAATTTAGCCTAAGTCATGGGCCCGAGGAGTGCCCGTAAGTGGCTATGATTTAGCGGGCGAATCTTCCCGTTTTCCATTTGTATATGTGCCCGGCCTTCTTTCGCTGGCCGGAGTCACCTAAGTGTTGCGCTCGAGGGGAGAGACTTCCCTTTGACCCTTTTAGATGGCCCGTCATTCTTGACGACTTGTCGGGCATATGGAGCGAAGTTGCTCAGTCGGGCGTGAAGCCCGGTAGGGACTATTTGCCCTTGGCGTGAACTGCCCATCGCGAGCTGGGTGTTCTGCCTTATGGGTACTACGACGGTGGTGCTCGGTGTAGCTGTCCACGTCGGGCACTGTCGATCGGTCTCGTTTGTCGAGCGATGTTGTGCGGTTTAGCCATATGTCGGGCTTGTACCTTAGCCTCTATACGGAGTCGGGCGTTTTTCCTCGTCGACTGGGCGCGGGTGCCGATGGTCGAGGGTCCTAGGTGCTGGTAGTTTTTAACTATAGTACTGCTTTAGCTTAGCAGCGTTCCAGGGTCGTGGTAATGGCTCTCCGTCTAATTGCTCGAGATAGTATGCCTCGGTACCAGTGGTGTCGTGGACGCGATAAGGTCCTTCCCAATTCGCGGCCAGCTTCCCTTCGCGGGAATCCTTCTGGTTCCTACGTAATACCAGGTTGCCGATTTCGAACTCGCGTTTGATGACCTTGTCGTTGTGGCGTAGAGCCACTCGTTGTTTTAGGGTGGCTTCGCACAGGGCTGCACCCGATCAGATTTCCTCGACTAGGTCGAGTTCGTCCCTTAGCGCCTCGTCGTTCATTTCTTCGTCGAGGGGGTTCTCTGTTCGTCTGTAAGGTTCCATGATTTCAACTGGGATAACGGCCTCGGTGCCATACGTCAACCGAAATGGGGTCTCGCCCGTCGTTGAGTGGGGCGTGGTTCGGTATGCCCACAAGACGCTGTGGAGCTCCTCGACCCATCCCCTCTTGGCCTCCCCGAGTCGACGTTTGAGTCCTCAGAGGATGACTCTATTCGCGGCTTCGGCTTGCCCGTTGGTCTGAGGGTGTTCGACTGACGTGAAATGTTGCTTTGCACCTAGTTTGGTGACGAAGTCTTGGAACCCGTGGTCGATGAACTGGGTACCGTTGTCGGTCACCAGGGCCCACGGAATTCCGAATCTGGCGAGGATGTTTCTTTTGTAGAAACGGAGGATATTGTGCGAGGTGATTTTTGCGAGGGCCTCGGCCTCGATCCACTTCGTGAAGTAATCCACGGCGACGATGAGGAATTTGTTCTGATAGGTTCCTTGCACGAAGGGCCCGAGGATGTCCATACCCCACCAGGCGAACGACCATGGGGACGACAGTATGCTCAGCTCGTGCGGAGGGGCGAGGTGCATGTCCCCGTGTTTCTGGCACTTATCACATTTTTTGACGTGTTCCTTGGCATCCTGCTGCATCGTCGGCCAGTAGTATCCAGCTCGAAGGGCTTTCCTTGCTAAGGATTTACCGCCCATGTCCTGGGCGTTGATCCCTTCGTGTATCTCCCGCAGTACTTCGGGGACGGTGGACTCGTCGATGCATTTCAGGAGGGGGATGGAGAATCCTCTTCGGTACAGTTTCTGCTCGAGAACCACGTACGAACATGCTCGTCGCTTGGTGACGGTAGCTTCTGCCTGGTTCGACGGGAGTTCTCCTTTTGTCAGGAAATTATAAACCGGGGTCATTCAGGACGTAGCATCCCCGATGGCATGGATCTCGACTGTAGTCGAGGGTCGTTCGATACTTGGACGCGCTAGAGATTCCTGGATGACGGATTTGTTCCCGCCCTTCTTTCGTGTGCTCGCGAGTTTGGACAATATGTCCGCCCTCGTGTTTTGCTCGCGGGGAACATGTGAAATTTCTGCTCGTACGAACTTTGTCATGTGTTTTTTGACTAAGTTCAAATACTCGATGAGGTTGTCGTTTTTGGCCTGATAGCTCCCCTGTACCTGAGAGGCGACGAGCTGGGAGTCGGTGTAGATCTGTACCTCGCGGGCTCCCAGGTCCTCGGCCAGTCTCAGCCTTGCGAGCAAGGCTTCGTATTCTGCCTGGTTGTTTGACGTCGAGAAGGAGAGAGCTCAGGAGTGCTCGATTACTACGCCTTCCTCGTTTTCCAGGAGGATTCCTGCGCCGCTTCCGGACGAGCTGGATGCTCCATCAACGAAGATGGTCCACTTGTGTTCTTTCCCCGGGGGAGGGTCGTGAGTGGTCATTTCCGCGACAAAGTCGGCCAAGGCCTGTGCTTTCAGGGCTTTCCTGCTTTCGTACTGAATGTCGAATTCGAAGAGTTCCAAGGACCACTTCAGCATCCTGCCCGCCATATCTGGCCGACCCAGGAGTTGCCTCACCGGTTGGTCGGTTCGTACGATGATGGTGTGGGCTAGAAAGTAGTGTCTGAGCCTCCTCGCAGCGTTGACGAGGGCCAGAGCAACCTTTTATATCTGCTGGTATCTGCTTTTGGGCCCCTGTAAGGCCTTGCTCGTGAAGTAGACGGGTTTCTGCCCGTCGGGGGTCTCGCGGACAAGAGATGCGCTGATGGCTTCGTTTGAAATGGCCAAGTACAAGTACAGCGGTTCCCCGTCGTCTGGTCGAGATAGCACGGGCGGTTGAGACAAGCTTTGCTTTAGGTGGCGTAGTGCCTGCTCGCATTCCTCATTCCATTCGAAGGCTGCTTCCTTTTGAAGGAGTTTGAAGAAGGGAAGGGCGTGCTGAGCGGACTTCGCGACGAAGCGGGACAGCAACGTGAGCATGCCGTTCATGATTTATATCGACTTCTTCGACGTCGGTGTTGGGAGGTCGGAGAATGCCCGGCATTTGTCGGGGTTGGCTTCGATTCCCTGTTCTGTTAGATAGAATTCAAGGAATTTTCCCGCCTTAACCCCGAACGTACATTTCTCGGGGTTGAACCTCATTTTACATTGCCTTGCTTGGGCAAAGACTGTCTTGAGATGAGCTGCGTGGTCGGTGTCTGCTCGGGATTTGACGATCATGTCGTCCATGTATACCTCGAGCATGTCGCCGATCTGTTTGTTGAAAACTCTGTTCATCATGCGTTGGTAAGTTGCTCCGGCATTTTTCAGTCCGAAGGGCATTACGTTGTAGTAATAGTTGCCCGAGCTGGTCATGAATGCCGTGCAGTGTTTGTCGCCCAGGGCCATTGGGATTTGGTTATATCCCGAATAGGCGTCCATGAACGACAAAGTTTTGTAGCCGGCCGAATTGTCGACCAGCATATCTATGTTAGGCAAGGGAAAAGCATCTTTCGGGCAAGCCCGGTTGAGATCAGTATAATCAACGCACATTCTCCATTTTCTATTATTCTTTTTCACAAGTACAACATTTGACAGCCAGGTGGAATACCGGGCTTCAGAAATAAAATTTGCCTCTAGGAGGTCTTTTACAGCTTTTTCAGCAGCCTCCGTTTTTTCTGGAGACTGCCTACGCCTACGTTGTACTACGACCTTGGCGGCTGGATCAATGGCGAGGTGGTGACAGGCGACCTCAGGGTCGAGTCCAGGCATCTCCACAGCGCTCCAGGCGAAAAGATCAGCATTCTCGCGCAGACAGGTCTTGATTTGCTTCCTGGCCAAGTCGGGGAGGTCTTTGCCAATCTTCACTCCCTTGGTCGGGTCTATGCCGAGGGGAACGAGTTCAAAATCCCCATCCGGTATTGGTCGGAGTGGGATTTGCTCGTTGCTGGATGGCTCGTCCTGATCGAAGCGGTTGTCGAGAGCTATGGAGTCGACCTTTGGTGGAGCTTTCTGGACTTCTTCCTCGGGGGATGCTTTCCTGTCGGGCTCCTGTTTTATCCTTTTAGCGGGTCTGCTCCCTATGTCGACGGTATCCCATCCCTTAGAAGCAGCGTTGAAGCACCTACGGGCAGCGGCTAGGTCTCCTTGAATGGTGGCTACCCGTGCCCTCCTGGTGTAGAACTTCATCTTCAGATGGACGGTCGAGGGCACCGCTGTCAACTCTGCCAGTGTCGGTCTCCCCAAGATGCAATTGTATAGAGACGGGCAATCAATGACGAGGAAACGGACTTTAACTTGTCTCGTAGTCGTTCCTTCACCGAACGTAACCAGGAGCTCGACATAACCCCAAGGTTTGGAAGTCGAACCGTTGAAGCCTTGTAGATCCGACCCCACATACGGAGAGAGATGTGAGTCGTCCAGCTGTAAGATTCAAAACAGCTGGCTGTACATCACGTCGACGGAACTCCCCTCGTCGACCAGTATGCGATGCACGTCGAAATTAGCCATTCTTGCCCTTATCAGTAAGGGGATGACCGCGTTCGGGGCTCCACCGGGGAGCTCTTCTAGGTAGAAGGTGATGGGCTCTGACCTGCCCTTCACCCTTTCGAACGTTACTGTTTGCGGGGGAGCCGCGTTGACCAGCTCGTCCAACTTCCTCTTAGCTGAATTGATGGTGAGGTCGTTGAACCCGCCCCCGTTGATGACCATGGCGGAGGGAAAGTATTCCCACCTGCTGTGCGTTGTCAGCGGCTCTTGCAGGTGCTCGGGAATGTCGAAATCCTCGGGCCTGGTTACCGAGAAGGAGGCCTGGATAGGCACCGACTCGTCTGATGGTCGGGCGTCTTCTTCTGGCTCCTTGGCTTCATGGGCGTCACGACGAGGAGCATCGTTTCGCCTGTATTGCGCGAGCCTCCCTCCCTTGATGAGGGTTTCAATGGCGTCCTTGAGGTGGACGTAGTCCTCTGTCAGATGACCATGACTCCTATGGTATTGACAATATTTATTTTTATCCGCCCCTGGCTTGGCGGGAGCAGGTCGGGGACGCTTGACGCCGCCGTCCTTGAAGTCTGTACTGGCACACTCCGCCAGAATACGCTCGCGGGAAGCTGTGAGTGGAGTGTACTCGGTGAAACGGCCCGAGGGGCCCCTTTGTTCCCGGACTTCCCGGGGTCGGTCTTCTTTCCTTTTCTCCCCGGTACGTCGGGGAGGAGCCTCTTGGCGTGAGCTGCTGCTGTTGTTGGGACCCCGAGTCCTGGAGTCTCGGGCCCTGTTGGCAGCTTCCCTCTCCTCGTAATCCATATATGCTCGAGCTTTATCGAGGAGGGCGTCGAAAGACCTGGGCGGCTCGATTCCCACGGCTTTTCTGAATTCTGTGCCGGGGAGGAGCCCCCTCTCCAGCAGATATCTCTTCATGTGGTCCGTGCAGGGGACCTGTATCGCTTCTCGGTTGAAGCGGTTGATGAACTCCCTCAAGGTCTCATCCTGTCTTTGGATGATGGCCTCGAGCGCCGCCTCGGTCTTTGGATGGCGCCGAGAAGCGGTGAAGGAACTGATGAACTGGTTCTTCAGGTTCCGCCACGAGGTGATTGAGCTCGGGGCGAGTCCTTTGTACCAGTCCATGGTCGCCTTCCTGAGAGTCGTGGGGAAAAGACGGCACTTGATGGGCCCCCCCAACATTATGATAATGGAGCATGGCCTCGAACCCGTCAATATGGTCGACCGGGTCCGCAACTCCGTCATACTCCTTCAGATGTGGGGGCTTCTCCATCCCCGGGGGGATGGGTGCATCCATGATGGCCTGCGACAGGGGACCGCGGGGGTCGTCCTCATCGCTCCTCTCCGGAGATAGAGATGGGGACCTGTAGTATTGTCTTGCACGGTGGTCGTGATGAGTCTCCCTCGAGCGTGATGCTCGCTGGTTGAATGTTACACGCCCGTCCCCGGCGTGTCTCTTGTCGTGCCTTACCGGGTCGCGACTGGGTTCTCCGGCAGGGATGACGGGCTGTCTCTCCAAATATGGGCGCCTCTGCTTTGGCCGGGGAGAGGGGCTTCTGGAGTTCTCCCTGTAGTGTCTCCGCGGGGGAGAAGGGTGTCGAACTTCTGTGACCCGAGGAGGTGGAGAATGTGGCCTCCGATGCCTCCTCGGGGGTCTTCGGTCATCTTCAAGCGCCCTTAGTCTTTCTCCTTGGGCGAAGATGAGATAGTTTGTCTGATTAATGGCCGCGAACAGTGCCTGAGTCGTGGCATCTGCCTCGGCGGGAACTGGGACTTCATGGAACCGGGCAACTCTGTAATGAGCGAGGGCCGCCGGGTCGTCTTCAAGTGGTGGTGGGAGCGGGGAGGATGATGCAGTAGCCCCGTCCCTGTAGGAGGAAGTTCCAGGGGCGATCGTCACAGGAATGGTACTATGGCCGGGGTCGCCGGGGTTATCGAGGTGTCCGTTTTTGTCCGCCGTGCCGTTGTTGGTGTCAGTGACACGAACGTTCTGCTCATCGCGAGCTGGATCAGCCATGACAGGTAGTTGAATTTTGAGCTTTGGTCTTTTGAGTTGTTTGTAAGACGGGGAAGCTAGTTTCCCACAGACGACGCCACTGATATGAACTGATCAGAAATGGACTGTCACGGCTGGCTCCAAGCTGAAAGCTTTTTGAACGAGGTGGAGGGGGTACCTGCAAGGCACTCTAATGCTGAAGTAAGTAGAAGCACGAGCAGGCAATAATAAGTGTATGGGTAGAATGATGAATACCTGACCCTCTGGAAACAGAGGGTATTTATAGCCCCCAGCGCTGGGCCAAGGTTCCTTCATTGGGTCGGGCAGGTTTGGCCCAATGGAGGAACTGCCAGGTTCTACGTGCGTAGTGGGGACCCGCACGTGATCCCCTTCCTGGATGTTCTGCGTGAAGTGCGGGCGGACGGAGACGCGGTCTTTTCAGGGTCTCGTTGGGAGTGCAGTGGACTGAGTCTGCCCTAGTTGGGGTGCTCGAGGTGATGTCGAGCTGGACAGCAGGATGTCGAGCTGGAGATGTAGAGGTCGAGCAAGTAACCTCAGGTAGCACGTCGGGCACGACTGTGACCCTTTGGTCGGCGTGGTCCTCAGTAAGTCCATTTGGATTGGGCCTTAGCAATGCTATTGGGCCTGTCGGGCCCAGTCCAGAACAATTACCAAACCACATACACCTAACAACCTACCAGACATGGTAACCAAACCACATACACCCAAACCTGCGACCAATTCATGCCACCCACCCAAACACAAAACCAAGAACATTATCCATACAACCAACAAACATATGTCTCCACGATATATTACCATAACATCAATGAGGCATATGATACAACCATACCATACCATAGCCTTCAACCAATATACACCCAAACATTGCACCACCAAAGCACTCAAACATCACACCACCAAAGCAATCAACCAACATATACCTATCAAACATCACAACAACAATTTCCTCATTTCCAAAATGAATCAATGTTCCAATTCATCCAATTCAACCAACCAACCCGCCAACCCTAAACCCAACTACGACGGCATGGACATCAATCTCGAGTACTATAAAACATGTAACTAGCGAGAGATGATATATATGATTGATGATATTTATGTCTTAGGGACCTCGCACCAAACACTCCAGGTGAATCCATGGATCCACCAAACACCTCAGATGAATTTTGAGAGACAACAACCACCTCATAGGCATCGTGTGCAACCTCCACGACGAAGGGCAACGCCGGATTGTGGAACCAATGATCGTTATGATCAATTACATCATTAAATATGTTACAAAATTTAATGCCTTTTTATTTAAATTCAATATTATTAGTATTTTTCAATTTATTTTTAATTTATTATAATTTTATTTAAAAATACCAATGCATTATGGCGCCAGAGGGAATGGTTCCTCCTCTTATGCAGTCAATGGATGAAACATTTCTCTTGGCATCATGGTGGTGCATGCGTCACATGTAGTGGCGCTTGTTTACAAAATTGACTATATGCAACAAATGGTTTGGCGTTTTCTCTTGCATTTAATTTTTTATTTGAAACATGGTTATTTTGGTAAATTACTTAGAATGTTAGTTATATGGGTAGTTGTTTTGAAAAAATTGATTATTTAAAAAAATTTGAATTAACATTTCATTAAATTATGAAAATGATTGATAAATAAAAAGTTTAATTATATTTTCTCTATTTTAAATTGAAACCTTTATAACTAAATTTGATTTTATATATATATATATATATATATATATATATATATATATATATATATATATATATTAGCCTTTTTATAATTAAAATTGATTATATTTTCTTTTGATTCTTGCATATGATGTCTCTGCACAATTATTAATTGAACTGATTCAATAAAACATTAAAATTTATTTTTTTTAATGAATAATATATTATTTTGTTAATATGATATTCGTCACATTCTACCTAAAACACAGTTAAAAAAATAGACCGTTTAAAATTAAGATATGAGAACTAGTTTTATATTGAATTAAAATATGAAAATCAAAATATTAATTAAATTCAAATAAAAATTGTTATGGGTCATCCAGGCCCAATAATGACGGCTTGGAAGGTAAAATGACTCACTGATCCACGCAAGAAACATGTGCATTATCTTGAGTTTCATGTCCCAAATTTGTTTCAAGATCATTCATTCATCGTATTTACATCATTAGTCGGTCATTCATTCATTTAGGTTGATCAAAAGTCAATTTTAAATCAACATTTACATCGTTTTAGAGTTAAAAATACCCGTTAAAAATGTATGAGGTGTACATGGATTTGTTTTAAAGATGCATCCCTTGAATAAACTTTAGGAAAAAAATGAAATTCAACTCAAGTGATCATGATTTTGGTGAGACAAATGATACACTCGGAGATATATTTTTGAAATTAAGACAAATTCAAATTTTTCCTAGTGTTTTTTTACCATTTAGAGTAGAATTAGCAATTCCATTTAGTTTTTTTTTTTTTGGTTCACAAAAGCAATTACATTTAGTTTTTTTTTTTGTTCACAAAATTACATTTAGTTAATTTAAGGCAATAAATGGTTATTGGTTTTTTTTTTTTTCCAGAAGAGGAGTAAAGGAGTAAAAGCTGAATGTCATAATTTTCAAAACAATAATTGTATTTCTACATTACTAATGAGCATTTTCCATAAGGTTAATGGTTGCTTGCTTATACTACGCGAGAATCAAACACAGGAATGCAATAAAAAAGAGAGAGAAATTTGGAAACCACCAATCAAAACATGACACGTGTGATAACAAAGCAGATAACGTTTATTTGGAAACAGAAAAACAAAGCGCGCTTTCACTTTCCTCATGGCTCACATCTGCCAATGTCTGAGTCGACTGTTAACCTCCCGGCGAGACTCTCCGGTGACCATTTCCGGCAACCACCGCAAAACCGGTCAACAGTTTGTGGAGGAAGTTCTGTCACTCGCACACGGTCTTCTCCAGCTTGGAATCTCACCCGGTGACGTTGTCGCCATCTCTGCTTACAACAGGTAGTATAGAATATAATCTAGTTCTTGCTGCTTGTTCATTATCAATGATTTTACGGATGGTGAATTGATTTGAGTTTTCATTTCAGTGATTCGTATTTGGAATGGTTATTAGCCATTGCATTTGTTGGAGGAATTGTTGCTCCTTTGAACTATCGCTGGGTATGTAAATTTGATGTATACATGAATGATTGCCCTAATTTGTATTATATCTTTGTGGTTTGAAAAAAATTTCTACCTTGGAAGAGTTTTGAAGAGGCAAGGTTTGCAATGGGTGTAGTGAAGCCAGTGATGTTAGTGATTGATGAGAGTTGCTATTCATGGTACTTCAAATTCCAACAAATTGATTTTCAATTTTTGAAGTGGCGTGTTTTCTTGGGTTCTCCTTCTTCAGATTTTGCAAACAAATGGAACGGTAGGAATATTTGTGTGTGTTCATTTAAGCCGCGGCAAAACGATATCAGCATGTGCGGATACTGATACTGTTATCACCGTTTTTATATTAAAGAATAAATTGTGGTTAATTCACACGGCAACGACCGCAATTAGTGTTGTGACACTTTTACCGACCGAAATCGCGAAAGTCTTTACGCGAGTGCCAACTTTTTTAAAACCTTATACTAAAGTACAATTTATGTATAAAAACTTTTATAAGCTTGAATAATCTTCTTAACTTAATTGCTCTTGTTGTTTTGCAGTGTTGACTCCAGGGATACTTAAGAAGCATATTGTGAAACCTATAGAGTTTAATTACTCCTGGGCATCTGAAGGAGTTGTCATAATATGCTTTACTTCAGGTTCTACATTCTCACTTGAATATTGCCTCAAAAATAAAAACTTCTCACTTAGTTACTAAACGAGATTCATATCCAAAAGAGATGTGTATTGATTGAGTTCAATTTTGTATTAAATCGAGATATGACTTGCATGTATGTTAAGATACTAATAAGTGTCGTGTTAAGTTTTCAGAGATGCTATGCAGGTTTATCATGGTTTAACTGTGGAAAAACAAATAGGGGCCCTATTTTGTTATGGTTTAATCAAAACTGTTTTTTTTTTTTGGCTTTCGTACTCTGGTTCCCAGGGGAAAGGGGCCCTAGTAATCCAGAGTTCATACCGAGAGGTATGAGCACTGGCCAAACAGATATTATGAGGCCTTTTTTAGCCACAGTTTAACAATGAAAATTTTTGGGCCCTGTGCGGTACCCCACCTTGCACGCACGCCCTCATAGACGGCCCAGCTGATAACTATACAATAGATATGATTTTTCGATAATAATATACATGCTAGTGTTCGAATATTAATCTAGGGAATACACTTCCAAATTGCTGAAATTGTGATGTGATTGACTCCTAGGAACTACTGGAAAACCCAAGGGAGTGACAATAAGCCATGAAGCTTTGATCATACAGTCCCTCGCAAAGATTGCCATAGTTGGATATAGTGAAGATGATGTATGCCATTCCCCATTGCATCCAGTTTATGTTACTTATTGGTTTTGACAACTTACATTATATCATAACATGATGAGGTTGTCAATATTAACTACTTAGATTCTACTTACTTGCATGTTACTACATTATTAACCAAGTTGAAACATTCAATCATCTAGTAGATATTTGAGCTCTCCAAGTTTTTTCCATTTCTTAACAGGTTTATCTTCATACTGCTCCATTGTGTCACATTGGTGGCTTGTCATCAGCAATGGCCATGCTCATGGTTGGAGGTTGCCATGTATTCATGCCAAAGTTTGATGCAGAATTAGCTGTTGGTGCCATAGAACAACATGCTGTCACATCTTTTATCACAGTTCCTGCCATAATGGCCAGTTTGATTTCTATTGTTAGGTATGTTCTAGTTTCAAATAGTAACAAAACTTTGTTCCTTTCTGAAACAAAAATGGTCATATGACACAACATCTAAAAATAATTTAATCTATAAAATAACCTAGCTTAAATGAAGTTTTGGTCCTCTATTTTATCCCATGCGATTGTAGTCTCCCTACTTTTCAAATCCACGATTTTAGTCTTCCAATTTTTCAAATGACTAAACTTTTCCCACCTTAAAGCTGAACTTTGATTATGTGATGAGGGAAATGCTTAAGTAGTACCTCAGTTGGTGAAGTAACACTCTCTAGGTGGATTCTTACTTAACTAATTTCCAATTTATCAAAATATAATATACATTAATCTATATCACGAAAGCAACTAACTAAATTTGATATAAAATATTGTTTAGGTGAATTCTCATTTAAAAGTCCATTTCCATGTCTTCGACTTATTTATAGTATCTAATTCGCTAAATCATAAAAAAAATCAACACCAAATGTAAAGATTTGGAAAATGTAATACATTTTGAAAACCGTTGAAACAAATTTGTAGATTTAAAACTGAGGGGACCAAAATCATAAATGAGACCAAATAAAAAGACTTAAAAATTGCTTTAAGCCATTAAATTAATGCAAATGTGGTATTACAATCGTTTAATCTTCAGCAAAGAAAATGTTATTTTACACATACAAGATAATTCATCACTTCCATCAAAAGGTTTCCTAGTTTAGACGAAACAGTAAATAAAATATCCTAAAGTAGTGTTTACTATTATATCAAGTCTTTAGATGTTTTGATATTTTTAGGAAAAAAGAAACATGGAAAGGGGGAGAACCTGTCCAGAAAATACTTAATGGGGGTGGAAGCCTCTCACTTGAGCTTATCAAAGATAGTAACATATTCTTCCATAAAGCTAAGCTTATTTCCGCTTATGGTAAGTCTTTCTTAACCCATCTTGCCTATAGGAAAGTTTTTTTACTAAAATATATTTGGATTATTTTATTTGAACTTAACTACTGGTATTAGCACCTGTGAAGTTGTTTGGAAGAGCTTAAGGATTAAAGGATACAACTTATGACATGTCCATATGCTGTTTTCAGCTTATTTTCATAAGCTTTATATATTACTATTAGTTTATGAAAATAGCTTATAACATATATAAAAATAGTTCAACATTATTTCATCTTTTTCTACAGAAATAGCGTTTATATAAGTACTTTAGCACATTTAAATGACCATACTTTTACATGTAGCTAGTGCTTCTGATATCATTATCTGTAACAATTTTCATTTATTGAAGGGATGACAGAGGCATGCTCTTCACTGACATTCTTGACTCTATATGACCCAATGCAAAAAACCACAAGCAATACTTTTCAATCAAATGGTGAGGTAGAATCCAAACATCTCATTCACCAACCACAAGGTGTTTGTGTTGGCAAGGCTGCACCTCATGTAGAGCTGAAGATATGTACAGATTCTTCTGGTGACACTGGAAGAATTTTAACTAGAGGACCACATTTAATGGTCAGGTATTGGGATCAAACTCTCACAAACTCATCTACTAATCGGAGGAATGAAGTATGGCTTGACACAGGGGACATTGGATCAATGGACTGTCATGGTAATTTATGGCTCCTTGGACGTACAAACGGTCGCATCAAGAGTGGAGGGGAGAATATTTACCCTGAAGAGGTAATAAACATGCGCAACTACAAAGATTAATATTTAGAGTTGAATGTCGAGTAAGACTAAATAGACATGTGGTGCTGAGAGAACATACTGTTTTATTACAAAGTTCAATCCTTCAAAATAAAAGAGATACACTAAACATTTCTGGGATTTAGATTCCTTGCATTTGAAAATACACATATTATTTGATCTCGAACACTTGTTTGTGATCAGCTGGCTCACACTATACCTTCACCAAATTATCTTCAAATAGTTTATACCTTTGATTTGAGATCAGATGACTAAGACTAATCAGTGTGTAACACATTTAATGTGTGGTATCCGACTCACATTTCTTCTAAGTGTGTTTAGGAGTTCATAACTTCTTTTTCTTTTACCTTGTTAAGTGCTTATCTTGTGTGGACATGTTATGTGTTTGTAGGTTGAGGCAACTCTATTAGGACATCCGGGGATTGCAAGTGTTGTTATTGTAGGAATTCCAGATGCTCGTTTCACAGAGCTGGTAACAGCATGTATCCAACCTAGTGAAAATTGGCAATGGTTAGAGCATTCTACTTCAAATGAAGAGTATCACTTATCTAAAAAGAATCTCCAACAATACTGTTTGGAAAATAGTTTAAGCAGGTTTGTATCCAAAATTTTATTCATGTTTGTTAAGCTAGATTTTGATTGAACTAACTTCTAGTTTGCTAAAACTTTTCAATTAAAATAATTTGTACTTCTTTTTTTGATTGTACTTCTTTTTTTCTCCTTTCAGGTTTAAGATACCAAAGATATTTATTGAATGGAAGAAGCCTTTTCCAGTCACTACCACAGGAAAAATAAGAAGAGACCAAGTTCGAAAGGAGGTTGTGTCTGAGCTACAATCTTTGCATAGTAATCTTTGAAAGAAGTTTCTTTTATCATCATGTTAAGGCCTTAGCACCCCAATTTGCTCTCGGTTGATAACACAATTGAGGACATACATTTTTATGTAAAAACTTGTAATTGCATATTATTATTTTAATATATATTTTTAACTAAATATAGTACACTGAAATATCAAAACAAAACAATAGTAATATAAAAACAAAATCCTCATAAGAAATCTTGAGCCTTGGCTTTTAAGAACGGGTGCACATTAGAAGGGATATGTATGCAATGTATTAGTTAGGGGTTTTCCATACCAGGAGTCATTTGAGAAATTAATTAATTCTCCACTTCCAACACCAAGTGCTATGATCCAGAATTTCCTGGTGTTTCTTCATTGATACGGTTAATAATCCGTTACCAATCAATTAGTATTGATTGATATTCAATTAGTAATTAATGTAATTGATATTGTTTCCTATTGTATATTTCTTATTTGTATATTGATATACACCATGTGTGATCATATTCGACACATAGAGATATAATTACAACATGGTATTTAGAGCTGGTTGACCTCCTGTCTTCCACACAAAAAAATTTCTTTTTTTTTCCGGCCATCTACTGCCGCCGCCATCTCCGCCGCTCCTGTAGACTTTTCGACGAGATTCGTATATCGTCGAAATCATCTCCTCCAAATCGGCCGGATTCCAAAAACATCATTGCCTTCCGCCGCCGCACACGTCTGCATGAGCCTCTTCTTCATTTGCGCGTGAATCTCATGCGTAGAATTTCCATTCGCGTGTCCGCAGCCTGTCGTTGTCGCACGTTTTTCTCGTTGTCTCGGTTTTCGCTCTTTTTTCCATATCTGCTCTCGGTTTTTTGTTCTGAGCCATCAAATACCATGAGAGATATCGATTTTGTCATGTTCACTAAAGTTTCACTTATTTCGTGTGAAAAACTGATCGGAACAGCCAACTACAACATATGGGTTGATGCTGTCATGATGTGGTTTCACAATCAGGGATATGAGGATCACTTAACTACAAATGTCGATACTATTCTCGCCGCCAACGTGATAAGTGAAAACAAACTGATGTTTCTCTATGCACTGTGTTATGGTTTTCCATAACAATTGATCTCCAAGCACAATACCTAGCATATACCTCTTGCTACAAGGTTTGGGAAAAGGCTAAGAAAGTCTTCTCAAATGATGTCCATAATCTTTACAGTGTCATCACCAAACTCCGCTCTTTGATATTGGAGAATATGAATATGCAAGGCTATCTGACTAAGCTTGATGCGTTAAAGGCAAATTTCACAACCTTAATTCCCTTTACAAAAGATGCAATAACTTATGTTGAACAACAAAGTAAGTATTTCATGATCATGACACTTGCTGGACTGCCATCTGAACTTGATTCTGTTCGGAATCAGATTTTATCAGGAACCAATGTTCCTAACTATGAAGCAGTTAGTGAACAACTGTTACACTTGGCTACACCTCATGTTTTTGGACCGGTTCCTACTTCCTCTTCCACTGAATCATCTGCTCTCGCTTTCCACTATCATAGTCGTGGTGGACGAACCGGAGGACGGGGTGGACGTCAAAGTATTCGTTGTAACTATTACAATCGTTACGGTTACATTGAAGTTGATTATCGTACAAAGGCAAGAGAACAACAACGACAACCACAAATCATTGTCGTCGCTCAACCGGATATCTCTAAAGATGTCACTATTCTCGCCGCTGATTACAATGATTTCCTTCAATACAAAGAAGCCCATCAACAATCATCATTTTCCGCTGTTGCTCGGTCGGGTAATCCTGTAGCCTTTGTCTCTACATCTTCTCTTAGTCCTTGGATCCTTGACTCTAGTGCCTCTGATCATATGACTGGTAATAAATCTCTTTTATCTCACTTGTCTTATTCTGATTCTTTGCCTTTTGTCACCGTGGTAGATGGTTTTAAAATCAAAGTTAAAGGCCTTGGTCAGGCACATCCACTGTCTTTAGAGTCTGTTCTTTACATTCCTGGTTGTCCCTTTAATCTAATATTTGTTCACAAGCTTATTTGTACTCTTGATTGTTCAGTCCTTTTTAATGATAATTCTGTTTATATTCAGGATCGACGTACAGGACGGATAATTGGAGCAAGGAGTGAAGCTGGAGGATTATATCATCTTTCTCCACTGGTGACATGTGCTTCTATTGCTTCTCTAAAACTCACACATCAACGTTTGGGTCACCCTAGTCTTAATAAAATGCATCTTTTAGTTCCTAGTTTTTCTAAGCTTTCGTCTTTTGAGTGTCAGTTGTGCCAATTAGGCAAACATACTCGTAGTACTTATTGTCAACGAGTAAATAAAAGTGTTGCATCATCTTTTGCTTTAGTTCACTATGATACTAGTCGTGTGAAGTCTATTTTAGGATACTATTACTTTGTAACTATCATCGATGATTACTCACGATGCACTTGGTTATTTCTAATGAAAAATCGTTCAGATGTTTTCCGTATCTTTCAAGAGTTTTATGTTGAAATTAAAAACTAGTTTAACACTTGCATTAAAATTTACGCACTGATAATGCTCGTGAATATATGTCATCCCAGTTTCAATATTTTTGAACATTATAGGGAATTATTCACTAATCATCATGTGCTTATACACCACAACAAAATGGTGTTGCTGGGAAAAAAAATCGTCATTTAGTTGAAACCGCACATACTTTTTTACTTCACCACAATTACCCTCTCGTTTTTGAGGTGATGCTCTCCTCACCGCATGTCACCTTATCAACTGAATGCCTTCATCGGTCCTTCAAGATCAGATTCCATATTTTATCTTGAATCCGCAATATGATCTCTACCTCATTCCCCTTTGCGTTTTTGGTTGCACATGCTTTATTCATGATCTTAGTCCAGGTAAAGAAACACTTTCCGCTAAATCTCTCAAATTTATTTTTCTAGGCTACTCACATATACAAAAGTGATATCATTGTTTTTATCCTCAACTTCAACGGTACATTGTCTCCTCCGATGTTACATTCTTTAAAGGTTCCTCTTTCTTCTCTGCCTCTTCGTCACCCGATGAAACTTGTAATTAGACGATCAAGATATCCCTTTTGTCATCCCTACTCCCATTAAACCTTCTTTGCTGGTATATCAGCGATGCACTTCGCGTCCATCGGCAGTTAGAGATGATATTGATCCACCAACATCATCCCCTACTCTAATTGTTCCTCCAGCTACGTCACCTGAACTTGACCTTCCAATAGCATTACAAAAAGGTATTCGATCTCATAATCCAAATCCTAAATATGTATGTGTTTTAAATTATAACCGTCTCTCTACTTCCTATGTTTCTTTTGTGTCTGCTTTGGATTCTGTGTTTATTCCTAAGTCTACAGGTGAAGTTACGACTGATCTCAATTGGCGTCAGGTGATGGTGGAAGAAATGGTTTCCTTGCACTCAAATAACACTTGGGACATTGTTCCTTTTCCTTCAAACAAAACTCCAGTGGGATGTTGATGGGTTTATACAGTGAAGTTGGACCAGATGGTCAGATTGATCGTTTTAAAGCTCATTTGGTAGCCAAGGAATACAAACATATATTTGGCCTTGATTATGGTGACACTTTTTTTCCAGTGGCCAAGATTAGTTCAGTATGTCTCTTCCTTGCAATGGCTGATATTAATCATTGGTCGCTTCATCAGTTGGATATTAACAATGCCTTCTTACACGTAGAATTGGAGGAGGAAATGTATATGGATCAACCTCCCGATTTTACTGTTCCTGGTAATTCAAGACTTGTTTTTCGGCTTCATCGCTCTCTTTATGGGCTGAAACAGTCTTCACGTTCTTGGTTTGGTCGCTTCAGCTCTGCCTTGATACAGTTTGGTGTGACTAGATGTGAAGTAGATCACTCTATTTTCTTCCTTCACTCTTCCACCGATCATCATATTTTTCTTGTGATTTATGTTGATGACATTGTTATCACTGGACACAATACTAACCTTTTCAAAAAATCCCCTTTTCAAAAACTTTCAGACAAAAGATTTGGGTTCACTCAGATACTTCTTAGATATTAAAGTTGCTCAGTCCTTATCAGGTATTGCAATTAACCAGTGTAAGTATGCATTAAACATCATAACTGAAATTGGTATGATTGATTATCGTCTGATTGGTACTCATATGGATCTCAATGTCAAGCTTCTTTCGGGTCAGCGGGAGTTGTTGAAAGACCCAGAAAGATATTGACGTCTAGTGGGTAGACTCAGTCATCTTACCGTCACCAGATCGTATATTACTTTTGCAGTGAGTATTGTGAGCCAATTCTTGGATGCTCCTTGTGATACTTGTTGGAATGCAATTATTTAGATTCTAAGATATATAAAGAATGCACCAGGACGAGGCCTATTATATGAAGATAAGGGTGATGCTAAAATCATTTGTTATCAGATGCAGACTGAGCACGATCACCGTCAGATAGGAAATCTACTTCTAGATATTGTGTTCTTATTGGAGGAAATACGATCTCATGGAGGAGCAAGAAATAAAACACTGTTGCACTATTTAATGTTGAAGCTGAATATCGTGTTACGGAGCATCCTCAAAAGAACTTGCATGGCTTAAAAATTTTCTCTCAGAACTTAAGTCTGGTGACCTTTAACATCTCTGTTCCACCCCCGCAATTAAAAACATGGTTTTTTTTCTACACTCACATCCGCCTCCACCCTCAATTAAACGATTTTTCTCCATTAAATTCGATGCAGGGTGGCCGGATTCGGTTTTTTTGTCATGCCAAAATATGACATTTGATCTTGTGTTATGCTCTCATAGCACATGTGCGATTCATATTCCTTGAATGAGCACAACTATAACTACATATTTTTGTAGTAGTGGATCCTTCGCTCGAACCACTTTTTTGACTTGGGAAATTGCAAATTGAGAATCGATCCGTATTCTGATTTTTTTAACTCTTGTTTTTTACGTGACCAACAATTAAAACTTAATACCCCACGTAATTATTGATGTTGGAAAGTTCAAATCATATGAAAATCTCTATAGCAAACCTTCCATCACTCTAAGAATGAGACCAACTCTATTTCCTTTAATAGAAGATTTCTGATTTCATCTCATGTTTTTCTAGTATACCGCACGAAATTCTAAAAATACTCCTGAAAATCAAAAATATATTTTTGATCCATAATTTTAAAAAAAAAAGTATGTATCGTGCTTTCCACTTATTCTAGCCTATGACATTCTATAACTTAAAAATGAAACAACAATATTCACTCCCCTAAATTTTCTAAAATAATATTATAGTGAATTAGTGATTTTACTTTAATCAAAGAAGAATCTTGAATTATTCTTATTGATAAAGTCAATGGTCACACTCACAAAAATGCACTACATACTCCTCAAATTTAGTGAATTTTTTATTTTATATAAGAATCGAAAATATACTTTAAATTTATATCAGAAGTACATTTCTAATTTTACATAAATATAATTTAAAAAAGATGTGCATCAAAAATATATTTTTAATTTACTAAAAATAATTTCAAAATTACAAATAATCTTTCTTTTAAACATTAGCTGAAATGGTTCCTGAATCGTAATCGTTAGTACAAGCACAACCCAATCTTGAAATGTTTAGATTGTCCATCGGATCTACAGGAATGATAAGATTAAACTAATTTTTCCAATTTATCAGTACTAGTATACTACACTACAAATCACTAGTCATTTTCAAAATAAACCTAAGATAATTTTTTGTAGGCTAACTGTTCTTTTCTATATTTAAATATACCGTACTTGTTTTTTTATTGGCGAAAATATTTAGTACTGTATTAATTAAGGGATAAGGATGATAATGGATAAATAGCTGGCAATTGTTCCAAATTATTTGGTCAACTATCACTTTTGTTTTTTTCATAGAATCTGATCCCAACAAGATCACGATGAAACAGTATAATCATAACGTTGGTCAACAGTCATATAAAAACAAAGTACACTACAAATGCAACTTTCACTTTTACTATATTAATAATAACTTTTTTATTATATTAACGAATTTTATTATGCGAGAAAATAAAATATTTATTCAGCTAAAACTCAATTTTTCTTTCATTTCTAACCTAGCAACCAAATCTGACATGCAACCTTGAATATGAAATTTACAAATAAAGTTGAAGATATGCAAATGACCTTGTTGAAAGTGACAAAGAAAATAATTCAAGTTGATTTATTGTAGAATCAATTACAATCGAACAAAATAAGTTAGAAAATATATCTTCACGTAGAATCAAGTTTATTAGAATCGTTTTTTAAATAAAGTTTATGATTTGGAATTGTAGAATCAATTTATATCAAATAGGGAAGCTATAAAAGATAGAAGTATAATCAAATTTATTAAAAAAAATTGTATGAGATATAAAAAAATTGTTATACCATTATATACCGTAAATAAAACATAGTTAGATTGGAATATTAATTATTAAAAATTTGTTATATAATATAACACAAAAACAGTTAGATAGATTGTAATATAAATTATTAAAAATGTGTTATTTCCTTCGTTCTATATTATTTGTCGTAATTGATCATTTCACACATATTAAAAGACAATAATAAATAAAAGAGAGAGAAAATAATAATTTTATTAAATTATCTAGATTAATTATTGGTGTATTCAAATTAATATTAATGTTAAGTGAAAATATAATAAATTAAAAGTATTTATTAAAGGATATAATTGGAAGATTAAATATAAAATTGCACTGGTAATCTAAAGTGACAAGTATTTTGGGACAATTTTTTCTTCTAAATGCAACACTTATTTTAGAACAGATGGAGTATATAATATAAGAGAATTTCTTAATGCACCTTATATGTTTCTTATGCACCAACGTAAAATTTTTAAAAGTGCCCCCAGAAATCAGAAATGTATCTCTAGTGCATATCCTATTATATGAAAAAAAAACATACAAATTGGAAGTATACTTACGGTTCCCAAATAGATGTTGTATTTTTGGTTATACTCTAAATAAAATTAAGAAAAACATTGTGAGAAGCCACACCCTACCAGTTGATATGAACCGCAAATGCAACATCGGTTCCAAATCGTATGTGTATTTCCGATTTGTATTTTGACATTATACTCGCGCTACCTCTTCTCCTTCCTCATTTGCTTCAAATAGAAACAAAACCAAAAACTTCTCAAACCCCATTGTTCCAAAATACTTCAAAATCCATTAATTTATCGCAACATGTAAGTAATACATCAGACATAATCGAAATCAACTAAAGAGAATCAATCATTGTAAGTTGTTTTTGAGCATTATTGAGTTTTTTTATTTTACATAAAAATTGTGTTTTTGGGTAGTAAAATATAGTTTTTTTAGTTCACGCAATGTTTGAAGTCAATACAGAAGTGTTATACATGTCTTTTTGATGATCAATGCATGTTTTTTGGTCCCCATTAGGCGTCAGCTTCACCATTGACGCACTTGTTAAGTTGCAGGTCATACCAGAAGTGTATTTTCGGTTTTGTTCTTGACTAGAACCGGAAGTATACTTTTGGTTATGCAACAAACAATTTCCCCCTATTTTTTGTACAAGAGTGATTGTTTAATACTTTATTCGTTTATTCTACAAGTATTATGGCTGAGAGACAATCCAGATTACGACACAGGAGACTTTCACAGCATGCTTCCGTGCGTAAGGAGAGGACTCAATCTTTTCAGGCGCCTAGGTCGACTGTTCCGGATACTTCCACTCTATCGACTCGCAAGCGAGAGTCTCCTGTCCATCCATCTCCACCTCCATCTTCCCACAGATGTACATGCTCACCGCATGTATCCGGGCCAGGAGAGGCATTTGAGTCCCACTCACAGACTACACCATATTCAGTCCATACCTCTCCACCTCCTATGGTCTTTGAGACAGGAGAGTCTTCTTCATTCCAGTCGACACCTGATCTCACCCAGCCTATACTGGTTCCCACCCATCAGACACCAGAGGCCACTCCCACCCAGCAGACACCAGAGGCCACCCAGTCTGCACTGGCGGTCCACCCGAGGCAACACCAGAGGCCCATCCAGAGGCAGCACCAGAGGCCCATCTACAGGCAGCACCAAAGGCTCATCCATAGGCAGTAGTAGAGGCGCCTCAGGCCTTTAGAGGGGGACCTTCTGATTTGTTATTATTATTGTTGTATCCAGACCATGTTGCCAGACACTTATGGGATGGAGACATAAATATTTCATTTAATAATTGTTACGTGTTGTGTTACATTATTTTTTCTAAGTATTGTGTTTATTTACGGATTGGGTGTTTATCTATGCATACAAGACTATGATCCACTCAAGATAGTTAACCATGCTAGGAAAATCAGTTGTCTGGTACCACTCGTCGAGCCATGGTTCTGAGAGCTGTTGCACATCACTGAGCTGCGTGATTTGGTCTTATGTGGATATACTACTGTTAATCATGGTATGATTAACACTTTTGTTGAGATATGACATTACAAGACATCATCGTTCTACCTACCACATGGTGAAATGACAATTACATTGGACGATGTCGCGTGTATGTTGCACCTTCTGATTAGAGGAAGGTTTTTAGATAATGAGAGGTGCAACAAAGAGGAGGCGTTGGATATGTTGGTGGAGTACTTAGGAGTTACTTCAGAGGGTGCTCTGGCTGAGATAGACAAAACTTGTGAGTGTCATGTCAGATTTAGCTACTTGCAGAAGGTATTCGCAACTGAGCTAGGGCGTGCACGATAGGCTGATGGTGATGATATGTAGGTAGCCCAATACAGAGCACGTGCTATGAGGGTATATCTTTTGTATCTGGTTGGCACGTAGATTTTTATAGACACGAGTTCCACTTACACCGATATCATGTACTTGCGGTTCTTTAATGATTTTGAGCGGATCGTTGAGTGGAACTGAGGGGTAGCTTGTTTGGTGTATTTATACCATAAGTTGTCTGAAGGTGCTAAGTGGAATACAAAGCAGATGCCCGACAACATCACACTTTTTATGGTAACATTTCTTATTCTTATATTATTTTTGTCTTGATATGTAAATTACTTTGATGTTGTATCATACTAATGACAATAACATTTGAGGTCTGGATTCTACAACACTTCCCTCACATATCTGGATGGTCACTTGAGCCTACATATACTGAGGTTCTACCACATACTGCTTCATTCGACCCACTCTGAGGGAACCAGGCGACCGAGCCATTTATGGTGTGTATATAGACCGCCTAGCCTATGAGGATATATGCTTCCATGCATATGAGGCTCACCGTGAGACTATACCCTTTGACGTCATTGTGTTATTCATTGGACGGTTGGCATGAGGGACGCACAAGACAACTGGTTATTTGCCTAAACGTGTGATGCAGCAGTTTGGATACATGCAACACATTCCCATACCATCCTCTGAGTGTGCCCCCGCATGGTGAAATGGAGGGATATGGATGACATATTTGATTATGATCTTAACCATCTCATACCGGATGAGGCTTGGAGTACCATAGCAACAAATGATTGGAGCTATGATGATGGATATATCTTGTGGTTCTTCAGGGTGTCACATCCATATCTGGTACACGAGGATTCAGGTAACCCACCTAGATCAGCACATGCGAAGATTCTAGAGGAGGAGCAGGCACATGTCGATCATTCCACTGATGTGTTGCTTAGGTGTCATCGTATCATGCAGATCGTGCAGGTGGGTATTGATAGGGGTATGTTTCCTGATGGCTCTGATGTCATAGGTGTTCTAGATGCCATCATGGCAGAGACTTGGGAGGCTTTGTGTTACAGACGTTAGCAGTAGAATATAGGGAATATCACATGCCGACTCATTATCTGCCATACTCAGTAGTCTGATATTTTTAGTTGTATTTTGTTTATAGTGCTATTATGTTTTTCATATTTTGAATTATTTGGATAACACTTTGACAAATATTTTATGTATCGTATTTTAGAATATAATATTTATGAGCATTTGTACGTATTTTGTGATTACTTCGTATTTAATAGACATCGTATTTTACTATATATTTTACTATGCATTTATGCACCAAAACATGCATAAAAACATGTTTTGAATTGACTGTACATGAACCAGAAATGCATGTACAGGTGAAGTTGAAACCCGATTGTCCAAACCGTAGTTATATTTCCGATTTCATACTTGGTTTTACAAAAAAAAGGTGTGTCCCAAAAATACATTTCCGAAGAAATTTTTTTATTTTACATAGAGTATTTTTTCCAATATAGGATGCCATAAGAAATTCTCATAATATAACTTTAAAAGTAACAGTTATATTGAAATATTAAAACTTTAAGTATGTTCTGATTATAAAATCTTCTCTTCTTCTTTTTTTATTTATTTAAAAAATATTAATTTCAATAAAGTAATTTTTTCATTTTATTTAAACTAACATGCCACCCCCATATTATACATATCACCCCCTAGACATTGCATATTTACGAAATTGTCCCTGAAATATATCGGAAAATTTGAAATTTCCGATTTCGTATTGGAAATTTCATGCAAATACCAGAAATTTCGTTAAATTTCTAAATTTTTACTGTGCCATTTGATTGTAACCAAAAATTTGAAATTTCTGATATGAGATATTTCAAATTTTTTGTGTTTTTTATCATTATAAAAACAAACCGAAACAAATTTCCGATGTATGAAAAAAAAACCATAAATTTCAAATTTCAGGTGTTTTTCATCATTATAAAAATAAACCGTAAATTTGAAATTTCTAGTGCGTGAAAAATACCTGAAATTTAAAATTTCCGGTAATACGGGGACTTAACTTTAAAAAAAATTATTACTTGAATAAAATACATCGTGAAATAGATAACCGACTAAATATATAAATAGAATAATTGTCATACATAGTTACATTAAAAAAACTACAATCACAGCCTAGACAATTCTTCCCAATGCCTGAAGCGACTCACATGTGTTGATTCTCATGCTTTTGCATCATTAGAACAATTCTCCCTCAATTTCTTAGTGATGGGAGGCAGTGAACAATCAGGTTTTAACTTCACCTGGACCTAATGGCATTCGTTGACAAAACCAACAACAATGATTGTATGTTGACTCGTGTACGGGGGTGGAGCTATGATAAGTGGGGAAATGTTATGTTAAGTCTCATAGAAAGGGAAACAAATACGACACTATATCTAGAAGCAATAGGGTAACCCATATCAGAAATAGACATCCATTTCTTCCTACCCTGCACACCCAAGTGTTTTACTTGTAACGAAGTCCTAACCTCAGAGACGTGTCATAAAACAACTTGGAAAATAAGTCAGCGTGTTGATGGACTTGAGTATTCAACTGCTTCCAAATCGAATAACATGCATCTTGACCCCATCCTAATAAAGATGAAATGAAACGAAAACCATGATTTCCATCATTCTCAACATCAATTATGACATCGATGTATGGATGAAAGAAAGTAGGAAACTGTGACAAGTACTCAGCTCTTGAAGATTTGATAGAAGGTTGCTTACCAATCGGCATGGTTGATGATTGACTTCCAATTGGTTTTGTGCATGACCTCTTTGTAGTCCAACTCCCCTGCGAAGCTGCGTTATATTCTCACTGGCTAGGATCACGATGCACATCATTCTCCTCACCCTTTTTACTCTTCTTAACTCCCCTCTTTGGCTTGTATTTCACTGGTGGTGGACATATTGAAGTTGTGGATGGATAAGTTAGATCACAAACTTTTTCTTCAACACCCTCTGACCCACAATATCCAAAGTACTGAAATATATCTTCAACTCTTCACACTCTTCTTCTAAATCCCACTTACTCCCATCAGGACTCACATCATATTCTAAAATGTGCAAATTCGTCCAAAATACATGAATTGATTCCAAAGGTATATGGGTGCCTAAAATTTGGAAACTGACAAGCTGACTCGCACACGATAACCCATGTGTTATTCTAATGTAACAACCACACATATCTTTGCTTGCACCAATAAATTTTACTCTTTCTAGTTCCTTTTCAATGAGTCGTATACATTGTCTTGAGACAAAACTGTGCAATTTAGAATAGAATTGGGTGTTATACCGATGTTCAATGTTGGTGATACTTTTTTGAAATGACACTCTGATGGAACCTATCTGCAACTTCAACATTATGTTCACAGCATCCCAACTTCGACATAAATCACCAGGACTTGTAGTCAACAAGTTCTTTAGTCTCCAATTTGCATACTCCAAAAACCTAGAATTCATGAACATATTATCTAAACAACTTCCAAATTAATATATAAACATAAATATATTTTCATGTTATTCCAATGTATCCAATGTACCTGTTTGTTATTGTGTTTCCTAAAAGAATGATTATGTTAGTCCATGCAACAATACATCTTTCTTTATATGGTGTTAACCATGTTTCTTTCACATACTTGACAAATGATGGAATATCACCACAAACACTCTCGAAGTGGTTAAGATGTACATGAAACTCGTATTTTGTATTTGAATACATGATGTTGTTCCATTGATCCGTGACATGTTCTTGTCTTTCTGATTTCACATACTCTTTACATTCCGTGCTCACATTTTTTGAAATATGGAACATACACAACAAATGAGTTACGTTTGAATAGACGACATTAATGGCATTCATTAATGCAAGTTCTTGGTCTGTCACCATAATATTTGGTAGCAATTTATCTGGATAGAACAACCTTTTGAGCTTTTGTAGTGCCCATGTGAAGTTATCCTTCCTTTCATGTTCCAAATAGGCAAAAGCGACTGAAAATGTCAATTTTGTTAATGTAACACCAACAATCTCTGGCAGTGGTAGCCGGTACCTGCACCATTAAAATGAACATTCATCAACCAACTCATTCAACATATTTTAGGATGGGAGAAGTAAAGTTCTTACCTATTTGTCTTGTATGTGCAATCAAAAATTAACACTAGAGAAAACATATTCAACAACTTCACAAAGTCAGGGTGTATCTAGAAGATATCAGCCACAATATCTGAATTCTCCCTATTTCTAGTCCAACACATGTATTTCTCTTAATGAATAAGGCTCAATAACATTTTCATTTCTATCATTGTACCTCTCTTGCCAATTCTTTATGTTGCTCTAGCTCGATATACTTGGGTAATACTCGTGAGATTTTCTGGGTCTTTGTCTTTCAAAGAAGAAACGATGTACCTTGGTGCCATGTTGTATTTCATCATGTCATTCACAGAATTTCTATCATGATCTTTTAGACGACCCAATATGTCATGACCTTCCAAATCCTTATCTAGTCTATGATTGTGCATCCCACATCAAACCATCACCTTCCAACCGATACCATTTAGAACATATCTCAGCCTAAATGGGCATCTAACCTTCATAGTATAATTGCCCTTAGAAGGTTTCGTAGAGTCATTTTTATTTTTGTAATTTCCTCCTCTGTCACAACCCATAATCAATTTATTCTTCCTCCCCCATATTCCATTAGCAGTATCAAATCGAATTGTAACAACAATAATACCATGATTTTTTCCAGTAGATTGTGCCCATTCTAGAACTTTATCTCGTGATTCAAAAATCTGACAATTACAATAACATTACAATAACATATAACTAGTAAACTTCATTAACTTACCTAAAAAAAATAAAAAAATTGTGTAAATTAAATAGAAAGCATACAATATTTGTGATGAATAACTGTGTAAGATCAGTACATGAATCCGTAGAAGAAGCTGAAGATGTCGATTCAGGACCGCAAAGATATAAAACTTCATCTGCAGACATACCGAAAATTTCAAGTATAACTGAAATTTTTGGCACACCGAAAATTTGATATTCCCAGTAAAGGTTTTCTACCAGAAATTTGCTAAATTTTCGGTACGTGTAAAGACTTTTGTAAAATTTTATGGAAATTTTAAAATTTCTGGTATATCGCTACCTTGTAGAATGTAAAGAATTTCTAGTATGCGACAAAAGTCGATATCGGAAATTTGTTAAGAGTACCGGATTTCGAAATTTATCCCCTTTGATCGATAGAATTTTTTTTTATAAAAGTAAAAAATTTATAATAAATAGTGAAAGAGGTATTTTGAGAATATTGAAATTTAAAGGGAGACATGTATAATATGGAGGTAGCATGTTAGTTTCTCAAGTTATCATAATGTAGCAGTTTAATTTTCAGTTGTGCATTTCCTTCATGTTAATTTGTAAATCTTATAGTTTCTTCTTTTTCTTATTTTATTTAAATAAATCAAATCTTCTTATTTCTTTTTTTATTATTTTACTTCAATCATGTTAATGATATAGATGGTGAGATGTTGATAGAAAAAATAAGAATTCATTTTTCATATAATTTGCTGCTAATGAAATAGAGTGTCATTCAACATATAAAACCGGTTTAATCTCTGATTTTCTATTTGATTTTTTTATTAATTTCTGATTCTCTAATAGACCGATTGTTAAGACATTGATAGATGGTCACAAGTTCTTATATACTTCCTCCGTTCCAATCCAAATTATGAGACGCTTTAGAGAAAAAAAAATTCCCAAATTATAAGTCACTTTATAATTTCAATGCAACATTAATACAATTTTTCTCAATATACCTTCTATCATTTATTAGTCTTTCTTTTTCATATACTTTTAATTTCGTTTTCTAATGTAACTATTGAATGACATTTTTGTAAAGTTATACATCATTTCACATTTCCATAAAATAATAATTACATTTCTTAATTCGTGTGAATTCTCTAAAATGTCTTATAATTTGGAACGGATGAAGTATTATTGAATTGGAAATCTATATATAGCCTTTATGTCATATATGTGTATTCATTATTTTATTTTGATATATTTAGCAATATTTTTAAATATTTTATGTTGCACCATTAGTTAGTGTATTCAATCTAAAAGTTATATATATATATATATATATATATATATATATATATATATATATATATATATATATATATATATATATATATATATATATATATATATATATATATATATATATATATTGTTGTTATTGGTTTTTCAATGCACAACTTCATTTCAGCCTTTCTCTGCCCTTGTATAATTGTTCTGTTTGTATTTTTGGAGTTGAATTAATGGAGAACTCATTTGATAATTTGCGTGATATTGTGCCTGGAAGAGAAGCATGGAGGATAAAGCTGAGGGTTGTTAGAATGTGGGAAATTCCTACCTTTCTAAAACTTATCAAACAAATTCGACTGAAATGATTCTGATTGATGAAAAGGTTTTTTTTTTTTGTGCTCCAATTCTATCGTTGTAGTTGTATCTACATTTTCATCTATGTGTGTATTAGAGAGATATTTGTATTGTATTGTAATTAAATATTGTTATATTACAGGGAGGCAAGATATACACCACTATCAAGAATCAATTGTTGTGTGTATTTCAACATTAACTAATTGAGGAAGAAGTGTATAAAATGTCTTATTTTTCTATTGCTCCGAGTTCTAGGACGTACCATACTACACTTCACTCATATAATCTTGTATTTCAAATGAAGACAAAAGGTTCAAAGTTGTAAAAATACATTGATCCCATGTTATGGATTGTTCCTGAGTAATATCTCTAAAGTTTGTAGTCAAAGTTCTGATTATGATCATTTAATTAGTAAGAAGTACATTTTTATAACACTGCTGTTGTTTTGTATATTTTTTTATTCATTATGTTATGTTATAATTTTTCTATGAAAATGAAACAGATGTCATTAGTCTCATGGCCGGTATATCCCCTGAGAGAGAATATGTTAGGGATGACAAAGTGACCAAGATGGGGATGTTTGAGTTAACTGATCACAGGTAAGTGCATTTTTTAGATTGATAATTTGTGTGTGAAGTTATAATTTCCCGTGTGTAATATTTTTTGAATTTGTTATTGTTGTACCCCAAAATTTACCCTCTCATTTTATCAAGATTTCCTCTCACCAGACTCTTTGAACTCCAGACAGGATTAGGGTTTTGCTCTGCTCAAGACATCTCTTTGCACTGATGACCCAAATTAGGGTTTGAGTTTGCACAAGGATTTTTGGACTTCCAATGCACAAAGTTACTTTCATACTTCATGTTGGACTTGTAAGGTTGCCTCTACCAAGTTTCAAGCTTTGAATCAAATTTTTGCCCAGTCAATTGGACAGTTGACCTAAAAATCAGCTGTATTGGAGAATAAAGTCAACTATGGCCAATTTACAGTCAAACCTCATAAATTTTGATCCCCATCAACATTATAGGCTCCTATGAACCATTTGATCAAGTTTGGACCACAACTCCTCAAGAAATTTGATCAAATCATCAAAAGGGCAAAATGGTCATTTTTAGGGTTTTGACTGCACAAGGGCAATTTCTGATTTTTCACCTAGCCAATGGAAAATTGGGTTCAAGCATGGACTCAAGGACTCAATGGCATCATCTTGACCTATTCACAAGGTTCAAAAAATCCCAAATGCATTGGATTGACAGATGAATTTTTCAGTCAACTGATCAAAATTTGATTGTACACTGAAAAGTCAAACTTTGACTTTTTGGTCAAAATCAAGTGCCAAGGGTCATTTTTCATCAAGATGTGTCAAAACATGAAACTTGTTCATCAAGAAACCCAATTTTGCAAATTAGGGTTTAAGTTTGAAATTTTCATAACTTAGAATTTTTCTAAGTTATGAAATTTTCTTAATTCTTCCCAACTTTGCCCAACATTTTTACTATGATGCAATAGGATTCAAATAAAACTTACAACATGAAAGTTGTATTCCTCCACAAAGTCTACAACTTTTATTCACAAAGTTTTTTAAAAAGAAGCTTGGATTTCAAGTTATGATTTTTAGAACAAGGGTCCATGAAAATTTTGCCCTAGTTTAGGCAGGATTTTGACCCATCTTCATGACCATTTTTCACATAGTTCCACTCGGAATATCAAATTGCATTTTAAAGATGGATTGTAGAGCATGTTGCAATATTTCCAAAATGTCCAAGAACTCTCTAAACGCATTTGTGGTTATGGAGAATCGAAGGCTTGAAGTTGGCAAAAACTCACTTTTCATCCATGGCATGTTCATATTGATACAAGTTGCAAACTCTAATCAGCTTGCTTTGTACTTGATTACAGGTCTCAAAACCCTTCCATACTCAATAATTAAATGCAAATCCATTGGTCTAAAGCTTTGTTTTTGTCATTAGAAGATTATACAATAGATTAATCCAAAAATGGTAAAAGGTACATTACCATTTTTATCAAAATCTTGCTTTATGTCAAATGGAATCCTTGAGCATTGAACCATATCTTGTACTGCACACAATATCCACCAACTTGAGGGGCCAAGAGCATAGAGTGAAAGAGGATAGATAGCCTGTACAGGCCTGCCTTGCATCACTTGTCCACTTTTGCTTCATATACAAGAAACATAACTGAAACATCAGATAGAACCAACTTGTGCAAGCTTTTGAGACAATTTTTTACACATTGTATTGAACCTAAAACACGAGCCTTTGAGTCCTGAAACCTCCCATAGCACAAAATCACCTTCCATTGGCAAAACAGGGCAGCTTCTGCATCTTGAGTTCTATCTCACAAGTTGCTCGTGCGTTTTGCCCTAAACCTATTCAAACACCTTCCACACAACCTATCCAAGCTATCCCAACCCTTAAACACTGACTGTAACTCCCTTTACAAGGTTTTCCATTTCTGTTTTAAGCTTGTGTAGGTTGAGTTCTGCAGGCTTGTTCAAGCACATTCAAGGCAAGCTAGGCATTAGGGAAGGTCAGTGGAAGTTCAAGCAAGCTCCCAAACACCTCAGGCCTCATTGAAAAGCTCCACATTGTCAGACACGATCTCAACTGAAACAGGTTTTTGTCAACTTCCTATCTCTCTATTTAGGAATCATTAGGCTTAGGTTTGTGAATAAAAAATGTAGTATTCATAGCCATGAAGTTGTACATATGCTCAGTTTTCATTTAAATTAAGTGTGTTAAGAGAATTTGATCCATGAACTTCCTGAAAAAATTAGGTTAGGATTTAGGGCCAGAGAAATTATCTCTGGTCTTTAAGAGTTAGAATGAGTTCTTTATATGGTTCGATTCGTCTTGAAAAATGCTACAACTTTGATGTTTTGAGTTTTTGCATTAGAGCACGTATGCAGGATCTGGAGATTTGTACAGGGCGCGTGTTTTGTTTGAGACAAAGGTTGAAGATGAAGTCTGGTGGGCTGGGCTTGGTCCTGGCTCACTATTGGCACCCCCCCTTTTACTGATTGCACCATCTGGCCCATTTCTTCATATTTTTGTATTTTTCCATTTTATTTTCATTTCTGATTTTATTTTCTTATTTTTCAAACATAAAAAATATCAAAAAATATTTTTATAAACTTTCACATTTATTTTGTATTTTATTTTATTTTTTCTAACATAAAAATAATTTAATTAGTATACTTTTATTTAATGAGAAAACTTGAAAATAATATATAATAAAATTATACCTTTTTTATTTTATTCTTTATTTTATTTATACTCAAAAAATATTGTTCCAAATATATTTTTGTTATATATATATACATACTTTTATTTTATTTAATAAAAACTTGAGAATAAAAACATAAAAATATTGTATCTTTATTTTTTATACTTAAATAATATTTTTCTAAATATATTTTATTTTTGTATATATAATATTTTATTTTATTGTACATAAAAAAATATATAATATATATTTACCTTCTTAAAAGAAAATTAGGGTTTTTGCCCTTAATGAAAAAATAATCTTTTTTATTTCTTTCTTTTAGATTAAATATTACATTTTTACATATATAAAAATAAACAAAACATTTTTTGCATATTCATAATACTTTTTCATATTTATTTAATTGATCATTTAAATATTTGTCTATTTATTGATTTGTACCATTATTCAATTTGGATGTAATAGTAAAATTAGGATTTTAATTTCTTGCAAATATCCCCCATTCAAAAATTGTATCCCCTTCCCATATCAAAAGTTGTAATAGTGTAGATTTATTTTACGCATTTATGCTTTCAATTATGCCATGTTAGAGATTAGGGTTTGTATGAAAAAAAATCCAAAATCAAACAAATAGCTTGACTAATACAAAGACAAAAAGCATGAAATTGACAACACAATGCACATTTGCACCCCTAGAGTTTCATCCACTTGTTGCCTTTAAAATTGGCCATGTTATGCATGTTGAGTACTTTGGCAAAACAAAAACAAAACAAAAGATCATAGTCCCTCGATGACGCTATCTTGGTTGCCTATACAAAGTGATCTAGTCCCTCAAAAAATTGCCAAAGATACTTAACACAATTTCTATCATGGTCAATATAATGACCCGCGCATGTCTCGTTTAACATCCTAATACAAGGTTGTTTACCAAATGCAATGGTAAAACAACACTGTCAAAAGGATTAAAAATGTGTAGGAAAGATCTTTGAGTAAAATAGGGTAGACAACTCTTAGTTACTTGATCAAAACTTGCAAAACATCCTTGCTATTTTCAAACACACCTTACAACACAATTTCAAAACATTTCCCAAAAACAAACTTTCAAACTTTCAAAACATTATGTTGTACCCCAAAATTTGCCCTCCCATTTTTCTCAACATTTCTCATCACAAAGCCCTTGGAGATCAAGATCCAGTTAGGGTTTCATCTGCTCAAGACTTCTCCTTGCACTGTTGACCCAAATTAGGGTTTGTGTTTGCACAAAGTTGTTTTGACCTAAAATGCCTAAGATGACTTTCATGCTTCATATTGGACTCCCAAGTTTATCCATATCAAGTTTCAAGCCTTGATTCCAAGTTTTGCCCAATCAATTAAGCAGTTGACCTAGAAATCAGCTGTATTGGGGAAAAAGTCAACTGTGACCAATTGACAGTCAAATCTCATGCAAATTGACCCACATCAACATTATGAACTCACATGGACCATTTGATCAAGTTTGGATCACAATTCCACAAGAAATTTGATCAGATCACCAAAAGGGCAAAATGGTCATTTTTAGGGTTTTGATTGTACAAAGGCAATTTTTGACTGTTTGACCTAGCCAATGGCAAACCAAGCTCACATATGGACTCAAGGACCCCATGGAATTATCTTGACATGCTCAACAAGTTCAAAAGATCCCAAATGCACAAAATTGACAATTGAATTTCCCAGTCAATTGATCAATTTTGGCTGTATACTGAAAAGTCAAACTTTGACTTTTTGGTCAAAATCAAGAGTCAAGATTCATTTTTTATCAAAACATGTCAAATCATGAAACTTGTTCACCAAGAAATCAAAGATTGCAAATTAGGGTTTGAAATGAGAATTTTTCATAACTTAGAATTTTTCTAAGTTATGAAAAACCCTAATTTTTTCCCAACTTTGCCCCACTTTCTCACCAAGATTCATTTGAATTCAAGCAAAAGTCAAAACATGAAAGTTGTAGCTTGTTGCATAATCTACAACTTTGATTCACAAAGTTTTCCAAAAAGAGGCTTGTATCTCAAGTTACAATTTTTGGAATAAGGGTACTAAACCATTCTTAACTTAGTGAAATTTTAACCTATTTTGGCAAGGTTTTCTACCTAACTTCAAGACCATTTTCCACATACTTCCCCTTGGAATTTCAATTTGAATTTCAAATATGGATTGTAGTACACATTCCAAGCTTTCCAAAATGTCCAAGAACTCATCAAACAACCTCATAACTTGAGAGAATCGAATTTTGCAATATGGCAAAAAGTCACTTCGATTCATGACCATGTACATGTTCATAACTTGTGCAAATTTCTCAAACCAGCATGCCACTTGATTACAGGCCTCTAAACCATCCAACACTCAATAATTTAATGCATGTTCATTGTGCTAAGGCCTTGTTTCATGAGTTTATGCATTACATGTTGAATTAAGCCATTTATGGAAAAAGTGAAATAGCCATTTTTGCAAAAGCAAGCTTTATGTCAAAGTTGCAAATCCACAAGTACAGATCAAATCACTTTGGCACAAGATTATGAGCAAAACACACTGATCAAGACAAGGTTAGCAGCATTGTTTAGGGGGCCTCTACCTACCTAGAAACTCAAGTGGCCTTTGTTTGCTTAAGGGTTAAGAAACTTAGCATAACACAACAGAACTTTCATCTCAGCATTAGAACACTTAAGCAATTATTTTGTACACCTTCTAATCATCCAACCCAAGCTAGAACACGAGCAAACAAGGTCCCAAACACTCCCATTCCCAGAATCACTCTCAAACTGCAAAAACAGGGCAGGGTCTGCAGATTGAATCCCACAACTCATCCCTTTCATGCTTTCTTGCTCAAAGCTCATCAAACACATTCCCTAGCATCATTTGAAGCTAACCAAAACACAAAACACGACCTGTAACTCCTCTAACCAGTTCCACCATTTTCACTTTCTTGTTTTGCAGTTGAAGGTCCATAGCTCGATTCAAGGTGTTTCAAAACAAAGTAAGCATTGGAATAGCATCACCACACTTCAGGCAAGCTGTACAGATCATCATCTTGCTCTGAAAGCTCCCCCATTGCCAGATAGAACTTCAACTGAACAGGTATCTTCTTGAACTTCTAACTCTTAGTCTAGGCATCATTAGCTCTAAGTTTGTGAATAAGAAGTGTTCTACTCATGCCCCTGAATCTGTACATGCTTTTACCTTTCATTTATTTTGCTTGAGCTGTGAGAATTTAAGGTTTGAATATGGAAGAAAAGTTAGGTCATGATTTGGGATTGTCAAAATTCTCTCTCATTTCTGAGAGTTAGGATGAGTTCTTTATATATTTAGAATCGTGATTCAATGCTTAACATTTCTTATGTTTGAAGTTTGTGCAAAAGATCAAAGAATCCAGGTGTTTGAATGGAGGCTCAGGCGCGCGTTTTTTTGAATATCTTTTTGTCTGAAGGTTGAAGAAGAAGCCACATGGGTTGGGCCTGCTTTGTCTTTTCTTTTCACACCCTATTTTCATTTTCATACCCCCTGAGCCCATTTTATTTATTTGCTTGATTTTTTGACTTTTCTTTTTTTATTCTGATTTATTTATTTTTGCTAATAATATTAAAAACTTGAAAAATTATTTTTACACCATTTTTGCATTTTTTAGGTATTTATTTGTTTATATGGACATTATACATAAATATATATATATACTATTATTTAGAAAAAAATTAGAAAAATAATGAAAATATATTTTATTTCTGATTTTATTTCATTTCCTCTTTTGAAAACATTTTGTATCAAAAATATTTTTTTTATATAAATGGTAAATATTATTATTATATATATAGTATTTATTTAGTAAATAATAAAGATATTTATATATATTATTATATTTAGGTAAACAATACAAAAAATATATTTTTATTTTATTTTATTAATATTTGACATAAAAAAATACTTTTTATAAATATACCTCATTTTATTTTATTTTTGTACATAATAAACAAATACTTGTATAAATTAAATAATATATATATTACTTAATAAAAATTAGGGTTTTACCCTTAAAATACAAAAACTCCAAAAAATAATACTTTTTTTATTTTTATTTATTTGACATAAATAATACTTTTTTTCATACATATAAAAACCCTTTTTGCATCTTGCATCTTTATTTTATTTTTCATTTAATTTATGCGATCAATTATCTTGTAAATATTCCAAAATTGATGTAATAGCTAGGTTTAAATTTCTTGTCTAAATATCCCCCCTGTGATACGGTGGGAGAACTGACTTGAGTTTTGCGTTTGTATTCGCACTTGTGCGGTTGAGCAAGAGTCGCCACCGACTTTTTATTTTATCCTAAAGGAAAGGTTAAAAAAAGCACAGCAAAAACCTTTTGAGATATTTCGTGGGTTCGGGGGGTAGATTATGAAAAGGGAAGGTGTTAGCACCCTTTTCATCCATGGTTATCCATGGGCTCTTAGTTACTTGGTTTTTTAGATCACTTGCCTTGTTTTTCGATTGCTTTGAAAATGGCGCGTGTGTGGGTGCTTTTTGAAAATGTTTTGGAAAAAGATGCCTTGTCTTAGGCAACTAATATATTTGACTCGTGTTTGAGTGTTTTACAAAAGTATGAATCTTTTCGAAAAGATGTTTCAAATGTTTTTGAGAGTTTGTTTGAAAGTGTTGTGGATTGTGGTTTTTGAAAAGAAGGCAAGTGTTTTTTTGCAAGTTTGATCTCAAGTAACTAAGAGTTTTGTCTACCCTATGGTACTCAAAGGTTTTTGTCATGTTTTAACCCCTTTTTAACAATTTTGTTCCACCATTGAAATTGATGGACAATCTTGCGTTTTAGGAAGTTTATTCGGGACGGGCGCGGGTCATCGTATGGACCATGAATGCAATGATGCCAAGTGTCTTTGGCAATTTGTTTTGAAGGGACTATGATCATTCCGTTTAGGCAACACTTTGAGACTTATGATCATTTGATTTTGTTTTGCCAAAGATACTCGACGTGCAAGCATGGCCCATTTTAGAAGGCAACATGTGGGATTACCCTAGGGGGTGCAAGTGTGATTGTGTATTGATTACATGTATTTGTCTTGTATTAGGTTATCTAGCGTTTGATTTTATGTACATACAAACCCTAGATCTAACCATGGTATAATTGAAAACTGTAAATTGCGGAATATAAATCTACGCTATTACAAAATAGTGTCCGGGAGTGGGGGTATAAATGTACAAAGGGGATGAGACTTATAGTACCCAATAATTTACAACCAAATCGAATGTGCGATCAAAATGAATATCAAATATAAATGTAAGATAAACATGTGTATAGGGTAATGTGTTGTGTAAGTGTACAAGTGTATATGTATGTATAGTTATTTACAAGTGAATTGTGAAGTTGAGGCGTATTAGGATTTGACCTAGATGAATGTTTTTAAATGTATTTTTGATTTATGTGTTTAATTATGTACAAAAGAAAAATGAAGTGTTTTGATTAAACGTTCAATTTTTAATTGGAAAGTATTTTAGTCCAAATGTTTGTGAATTTGATATTAGAGAAAAAAAAATGTATTGAATTGTTATGTATGAAAAGTGAATGTTAATTAAAAGTTTCAATTTTAATTATGTATAAAAATGTATAATATGTACAAAAGGAAAAGTTTTAATTAGGAAATGTATTATGTATGAAAAAGAAAAGATAATATGTACGAATATGTATTTTAATTAAAAAAAGTATTTTCAATTTAATTATGTATAAAAGTATTTGGTTATTTTTATGTACAAAAGTGTATTAACTAAAAGAAGATGTTTTCAAATTTAATTATATGATAAAAGTGTTTTATTATTTAGGTTAGTATTTTACAAAATAAAAAAAAAAGTGAACATTTTTTATAAGATAAAAGAGGGTTAGTGTTTTAAAAAAATGGTTAAGTTAATTAAGAATGTTATATTTATTAAAACTATATTTAGTTAGAAAATAAATATTGTTTGTAAAATAAAAAGGGATTAGTGTTTTATAAAAAAGAAGTAAGTGTTGTTAGGAAATAAAAGAAAGAATGGTTAGTGTGTTAATGGGCTTTGGGGTAGGCAGAAAACGGGTCAGGCCCATATTGATCCAAAAACGAAATTTAGGGTTTCACGTTGTTTGTTCAATTGGGAACGAAATCAGCGGCGCCGTGCGTAAGCTCACCTTCTTCGTTCTTCTTCATCTCCCTGAATGCTGAATGTGATGCCTAGTGATGCCGAGCCAACCCAACGCCACCTCCGGTTCCTCTCATCTCCGCGATTGGACTAAACCTAAACGGACAGGGTAACGATCTCACCTTCTCTATGCATTAGAATTTTCACTCTTCTTCTTGCTTAGTCTGAGTTATAATTTCACTCGTTATTATCGTTTGTTTTTCTTTTCTTGAGATTGAGAAGGGGACGAAAAGCTACCTTAATTTTGGGAGATGGAGGAAAGGGAACCGGAACTGGAGGCGTTGAGGAGGCCGGAGCGGCGTGAGGAACTTTGAGCTTGCTTTGCTTTCGACGCTTTCTGGTATTTTCACTCTTGTTGCTTATGATTAAGGTTTTGATGATGATATGTACTGAGAAACCCTAGTTCACTTCTTTATCTCTTCTACTGCCACTGTATATTTGCGTGCTTGTTGCTTATGTTGGATGCTATGATTTTGATGATGATGTTCTGAATAATTTTGAATGTTTTAGAACATTTGCTGCCTTGCCTATGATGAAGCTTGCTTCTGAGGCCCTTGACGCTTTCTCTCTTCTTCTCTTGTTGCCCTGTGTATTGTTGCCTATGTATTGCCTAATGATGAAAAGGTTCTGAAGGCATTAATGCTGGATGTTGCCTCTGGTTCTAAGAATAGCAAGGCCTCTTGATATTTTTTGACAAGGTTCTTGAATGGCCAGAACTGTTTTTTTGGTTAAGGTTAAGGGCTTTCTGGGCATATGCTGGTCTTACAGGTTATGCTTGCATGAGGTGAACCTTAGCAGGTTATGTGAGGTCTTGTGTTTGATGGCCTCTTACAGGATGATGGTTTCATGGTTATGACAGTAAGCTTTTCTGCATTTTTGGTTTAAAGCTTGGTTTTTGAGGCTTTTTGAGTTGTGTTTGATGCAGGGTTGTAGGCATCAGGTTATGGTTTGCAGTGTGTTGTTGGACTTTGAAGATTATGGTTGTTTGAGGTTTAAACTTTAACAGGTTCAGTAGTTTTTGAGTTGAGGCTAATGCTGGTTTTTTGTATGGTTATGTGTTTGGAAGCATTTTAACAGGCAAGAGGTTTTGCAGTAGGTTATGCTGGTGCGGGTTTGTGTTATGACAGGGTATTCTGAGTTTTGGGGATTTTCACTATTCTAAACTCTTACCTCTTTGTATTAGCTTCTGTATATTTGTTATGCAGAGTTGTGTTGGATGGTTGAGGCCTGATGCAGGTTTTGGTGGTTTTGGACAAGGTTCAGTTTTGATAGATTTTGGTTCTCACTTTTTGCTTCTTCTCCCTAACCTGCTATATTGGACTGAGTTGGCTCTTCTTTCTTCTAACCTTACTCACTGTCTATTCTGAACTCTGCTGAACTGTCTTTGGATGGATTTGTATAATCTTTTCTCTTCCTTTTGCCTGCTGTCTATTCTGAACTGTCTGAAAACCTGCCTATGCTTTATCTCTTTTTCTTCTCTCCTAGTACAGTTTTGAATTTTATATGTTTATATTGTACTTGCTCTGAAGGGGCTATGATGGGAAGTGATGAAAAGATTACTTGCATAACACATTTTGCATCTTTATCTCCAGCTTTTGACAGTTTGTGTCTGACTTTGCATTTGATATCTTGGCAAAAATCTTTCCATGACAGCTTTTGAGCTTTGATAGCAACTTGTACTACTTTGATTTCTTTGAGTGGACTTTGGGCATTTTGACAGTAGTGCCTTTGCTTTTGGATAGAAAGTTGAGATTGAACTTTTCAGTTTGGATTTGAACTATATGGTTTTGAATTGGAAATTGAGATTTTAAATTTCTATGCAGCTTGAAATTTGTAACTTATGCATATTTGACATTTGCATTCATGAAATAAAATAATCTTCCCTCTCTGTGAACCGGGAGAAATCCCGTGATTTGCAGAGAGGGTCAACTGATCCCAGTCAGTGGCCCCTAATGATGAGCAATTTTTAACTGTCTTTTCCAATTTTAATGCTTTCTGACTTTTCTTGTTCTTTTTGCAGATGAAAAAATGGAATACCGGAGCGGAGTGAAGAATGAAGAATATTTAGAAAATAGGATAATTTTAATTTTATGTAATATTTAAATTAATGTATATCATTGTTTATAATTTAAATTATAAACAACAATTTGTACAAATAATTCAATTATTCAATAAAATCTAAATTATCCAATTAATTCCAATTTCTTTATTGTTTATTTATTTATTTAAAATTCTTAGAATTAGAACAATTGAAAAATAAATTCAATCATTCAATTTCAGAATAATAAATAACTAAAATAAAACAACATTGATCAATTAAAGTCTGTCTTATTCAACATCCAAAGCAAAGCAGCAATTAACCCAAATGGACTGATCAAATGCATAAACACTGTGAATCCACCACTGCCTCCTGTATATGACTGGCCCAATCAAAACGTACTGAATTCAAACCACTGTCTCTTTTGCTGATTAAACCAAGATAACGCGAATTTTAATCCGAATCTTGAAATAAACCGCAAAGTGCTGTGGAATTTAAATTCCTCTGAGAATATGCCCATAAAAACCCTAATTCCCGATTAAATGCCAAATCACGCTCGCTTGATCAAAATTGAACCAAAAATCAACCAAACCTTAAGCCCACTGTATGAAACAATTCAGAGCTCTGAAAATCAGTAAAAACCCTAATTCTGCTTGACTGTCAAGAAAAGTCCGTTTGTCCGATTCTTGAGCCAGTTTGAAAAGTCAGGAAATGTTTGAAGCTGAGATTTCTTGTGGAAAAGCGCGAGGGTAAATTTTGGGGTACAACAGTTGCCCCTGTTCAATCTTCTTGGACCTGAAGAGTTAGATTGGCAAGTTTGCCTTTCGCGACTTGAAGGTAAAAGGAGATTGGACACTAATGTGCCCAGAAAATTTGCGCTCGTCAATGTGACGGTGGAGGTGAATGGGCTTAAAGATGCCATTTGGTGATGGGCTTAAAGATGCCATCTGGTGCGAGAGAATTTTGTCGGGGGATGGGCTTAGAGGTGCCATCTGAGAATGGGCTTACAGATGCCATTCGGCGACTGCTGGTAGGAGGATGGGCTTATAGATGCCATATGGTGATGTTGAACTGTAGGTCGATGGTGAGTGGACAAGTGTCAGAAGGGCATCCATGTTTTGGAATATCTCTGAATTGGGGTCTGAACAAGCAACAGATTGACGTCCATGTCTGGAGAGTCTGTAAACTATTTTCAGGAGTTGGGACTGAACAAGCAACGGAGCAGCATCCGTTGTTGGGAAGCGTCCGTAACCTATTTTCAAAAATTGAGAAGAGTCTGAATCAGTTGGTGGATTGACATCCGTTGTAGGGAAGAATCCGTAAACTGTCTTCAAAAGTTTGAGAAGAGTCTGAACAAATCGGTAGATTGACATCCGTTGTAGGGAAGAATCCGTAAACTTGTTTCAGAAGTTGAGAAAAGTCTGAACAAATCGGTAGATTGGCGTCCGTTGTAGGGAAGAATCCGTAAACTTGTTTCAGAAGTTGAGAAGTTGAAGAGGAACCGGTGTAAGGTTTCTGCTGATGCGTCCGAATGAATCTGGAATAAGTATCAAAATGTTGCCGTGTCCGGGTCACATCTGAACTATTTTTGGATGAATCTCAGGAGATGATTTGTGTCTGTCGACTGATCTTACCTGAAAAGGCAAAGGGTTAGTTGTATGCAAGGTTATGATGCATGATGCAATGTATGTGACATCAATATTTATGAATGTGATGGATGCGCATGTAAGCTGATGAGCTAATCTTGCCAAGGATACATGATTCCGAGATGGCTGAAGATAAAAGCATCTTGACTGCTGCCGGGGAAAATAAATCCTTGGCTGTCGCTGGGGAAGAGACTTCCTGATGACCTCTACTGGGGAGTTCCAAACTAGTAGACTCATGCCGGGGAGACCAGATTGAGAGTCTTCGGTTTGATGGGAAATAACTCTGGAGACTTCACTGGGGAACTCAAGATTTGCCCTTCCAAAACTCTGTGGGGAGAAGGTTTAAAAGTCTGACTCCGCTGGGGATACTGAAGCTTAAATTCTGAGGGGAATTGAATTCCGGGGGATTCCCTGGCTGGGGATAGGAAGAATCTTGGCGAGTGCGATCTTCCGTGGTGGTTGGCTTGAGAAGAATCTGAACAAGCGATAGGTTAACATCCGTTTACTTGGAGAACCCGTGAACTGTTTTCAGAAATCTTGAGGTTGAATCAGCAATAGAGCCGCATCCGTTGTTGGGAAGCGTCCGTAAACTAATCTCAAAGGTTGCGAAGAATCTGAACAAATCGGTAGATCGGCATCCGTTGTTGGGAAGAATCCGTAAACTTATTTCAGAAGTCTTGAAGGGGAACCGGTGTAGGGTTTTCTGATGATGAGCTTGTGTAAAACTGCATCGGGTTTGAACACTTTTGACATTCGAATGCCCCAAGTGGTGATGTAGATAAATTCCTGGCTTATTACAGGTGTCGGTCTACAATCGGTTGTTCACAGATGTTTCCTGGGTTGTTGCAGGTGTTGATCTGGAATTCTTCAGACATGCCCTGGCTGGATACAGGAGTCGAATCTGGAAAGGTGATAGTTGATAGATATGCCCTGGCAGGATACAGGAGTCGAATCTTTGAACTCTTCAGACGTGCCCTGGCTAGATACAGGAATCGAGTCCGGAAATGTGGTCAACAGATATGCCCTGGCTGGATACAGGAATCGAATCTGGAAATAGTCGTCAACAGATATGCCCTGGCTGGATACAGGAATCGAATCTTCGAACTCTTCAGACGTGCCCTGGCTAGATACAGGAGTCGAGTCTGGAAATGTAGTCAACAGATATGCCCTGGCTGGATACAGGAGTCGAATCTGGAAATAGTCGTAGTTGATTTGTTGAACACTTTTGACATTCGAATGCCCCAAGTGGTGATGAAGGAATCTTGAATCAGATTACCCTGCATATTGAGAGATTTCTTGAAATCTTGACTGGACTGCCCCAGGTTAACTGTACTTTGAAAGATCTGTTGGACCTTGACTGGACTGCCCCAGGTTAATTGAATTGCGACATGTCATGCCCCTTGTTGATAGGAGATTTGACGGAAGTGTTATCCTCTTGAAGTGATTTAGACTTACTGAGAGAGTTTTCGTTCCTCCGAACATTCGCTGTATGAATTTCTTCGCTGTCAAACAAAAGGGTCAAATGCAGACAGTGATATTCGAATAATGCAAAGTTTATGTTTGTCTTTGAAATTTTAAAAAATGCGTTTTTAGCAGAAGACTTTTCATAAGACAAGTCAACACAAGATTTAGAGCAAAGCCCTACAGGAGTCAGGATACCTTTTGTAACAGTATGCTTTCGAACTAACCCATGCTTCAATTAGGACTTTTAAAAGGGTTGTAACGTGGCCTGGTTCACGGTTTAAGAAACAAAGGATAAAGGCTCAAAGTATATTTGTACCCACCCGCTCTTCGTGATGTTCTTCAACCTAAGCTCAGTTAACTGTGCGTCGCACTCTGTTTTGAGTTTGGAACGACTTTTGGGCGATGGTTCACCAGTTTGAATTTGGGAGACAGTCATTATCTCTGTTTTCTTTTTCAACATTTTTCATGTTGTTGAGGATTTTGTAATGACCCCACTATTTTGATTTTGATTTGTTATCCCTAACTTTTGCCTGACTGTTACCGTTTTCGGGATTACTGTCAGCGGGATGCCCCAGTTTTCTTAAGCCTCCTTTATAGGTTCTGGCTCAGTGGGCTTTTCTCTTTTGAGAGATTGACTGTCTATGTGATAGGGAACCACCCTTGTCTTTTGACTCCGAAGGAACGCTTTCTTTTTTTTTTGACGTCGTTCGTTGTATTACGAACTGAGAGTTTGCGACTTCAATGCGCATTTTCTTTTGAATTAACTGAGATACTACCCTGCCCCGGGTTTATATCAAAGGTTTTGATTGTTTAGAACAGGAAACTCCTACTTCTTTGGCTTGAAAGGGTTGACTAGGGACTAACTTCCTTATAACTCCAGTGTTTGGGAATTGAAAGAAATGCCTGTACATCATCAGCAAGGTCTGTTCAAAAGCATACTGTATAAGATCACGGTATTGTTTCGTCATCCTCCCTCTAAAGGCTTGCAGCTTTTTATCAAGAGTCAAATATCATAAAGAAAAGCATAAGAGTAGTGAAACGAATGGATGAATTCAAGACAAACATATGCAATGCATTAATGAAAACAGAGTTTAACATCAACAGATAATTGTTTTGACAGTAAAAGAAATTACAACTTTGAAAATTCAAAAAGAAGCAAAAATCTTTCAGTTTCGAGCCTCGTCACTTCAAGCGGAGAACCCTTTAACGGAAGATCCTCATCTCGCCGTCTGGCATGAATTCCAGCACCCCAATGTCAATCAGATCTTGAATCTTGTTCTTCAAGGCCCAACAGTCGTTGGTACTGTGCCCCGGGCTGCAGGAGTGGTAAACACAAAATTCGTCGGGATTAAAGCGAGGAGAGGAGATATTGAGCTTCTGAGGAGGGTCCTTTACGGTGAGCAAATTGACCTCCAACAGGCGCTTCAGTATGAAGAATGATGGTATTTCAGTCTCCGTAAACTGTCTTCCCGGCTTTTCTTGCTTACGTCGATTGCCCCGTTGACGCTGGCGAGGTTGTTGATGGGTTTGTGACCCTGAAGCTAGCAAAGGAGCTTTCCCCTTGTCTTCTTGAGTGGATGGAGGCTGAGCGGTGACTTGCTCTTCGACCTCAGATGTTTGCCCCAGTTGGTTGTTTGGAAGCAGTTGGCGGACAAGAACTCTGAGTTCCTCTTGTCTTTGAGATAGGTCTTGGATGAGAGCCATCTGGCCCACCAACTGTCCCATCATTTGAGTCCTCAGTGTTGTCAGATCAAACTGCAGCTCCGCAATCTGATCACTCCTGGCATTGTTGGAACTCCCCAAGCCCTTGGTGAGGAGAGCTTTCATCTCTTCTTGCCCCAGAGACAAGTTCAGGAACATCTCCTGCAGCTGAGCAGTCTGGTCTTGGATGTCTTTGACAGACCGTTCTAGAGCCATCTCTTGCTGAAATAAACAGCAGGAGAGTAAGGAAACCTGAAAAAGGAAAGATTGTTAAAATGCAATGCATGATATGTGGATGCATGTTTCCTGGATCTCTTGGGGTAAACACAAGAAAATGTTAGAGGTTGAACTCTGCTCTTGGATTGGAGATCTCTGCATCGGTGGACGTCCTTCCACGAGAATCAAGCTCACCATGTCGAGTGGGTCATAGCCACCGATTCAAGTTGTTGCACTTGAACTTTGACTGGATTGGTTAGAGGAGAAACCTCTTGCCCCTTGACAGATGTCTGGTTCAACGCAACCCTGCATCAACAGAACCCTCGAGATCCTTGAAATGGTTATTGAAAATGCTAGAATGCCATGGTATGATGTTATGTACATGTATGCACAAGTAAGTAAGTGAGTGTATATACAGGCAAACAATATTCACACAAAGCACGCAAGGCCTTAGGTTTAGGCTTGCATGAGGTTCAGGTACTACCCTCTTTCAGTTTGTTGGTTAAAACCTGTCCTATCAAAAGTAACCGGGTTCTAAAGGTCCCAATATCACTGGATTGCTTTCATTGTTCATCGTTTCGATTTAGCCACTGAACTGGCGACCGAAATATTCCAGGAAAGCAACCCTCAATTGAGTGTAGTATCGAGTATCAACCAACCTCGGACTGCACCAAAGTCAGTTATCTCACTACCCTAAAAAGGCCAAGATGGTTCAATTAAGGTTCCTAAGGTCAGTTGATGCTTCACGACACCACGCGGCGGCCCCGTACTCTCCTTGACTGAACTCAAGGGTTACCGGTACACACCAAAGTGCCACATCAACGTAGCAGACTGTTTCAACCATGTCGGTATACCCCGCACAGTTCCCTCACAGCCTTGTTGCTACCTAAAAGGGTTTCCCCATATCCGGGTTAGGATCTAAAAACTCCGATACAAAGCCCACAAATGTAAAGCAAACAAAGCAATCAATTTGAAAGTAAAGGTGATCTAAACCCTAAGGTAACCCCACTTTAAAACTTGTCCCCAGCAGAGTCGCCAGTTCTGTGATACGGTGGGAGAACTGACTTGAGTTTTGCGTTTGTATTCGCACTTGTGCGGTTGAGCAAGAGTCGCCACCGACTTTTTATTTTATCCTAAAGGAAAGGTTAAAAAAAGCACAGCAAAAACCTTTTGAGATATTTCGTGGGTTCGGGGGGTAGATTATGAAAAGGGAAGGTGTTAGCACCCTTTTCATCCATGGTTATCCATGGGCTCTTAGTTACTTGGTTTTTTAGATCACTTGCCTTGTTTTTCGATTGCTTTGAAAATGGCGCGTGTGTGGGTGCTTTTTGAAAATGTTTTGGAAAAAGATGCCTTGTCTTAGGCAACTAATGTATTTGACTCGTGTTTGAGTGTTTTACAAAAGTATGAATCTTTTCGAAAAGATGTTTCAAATGTTTTTGAGAGTTTGTTTGAAAGTGTTGTGGATTGTGGTTTTTGAAAAGAAGGCAAGTGTTTTTTTGCAAGTTTGATCTCAAGTAACTAAGAGTTTTGTATACCCTATGGTACTCAAAGGTTTTTGTCATGTTTTAACCCCTTTTTAACAATTTTGTTCCACCATTGAAATTGATGGACAATCTTGCGTTTTAGGAAGTTTATTCGGGACGGGCGCGGGTCATCGTATGGACCATGAATGCAATGATGCCAAGTGTCTTTGGCAATTTGTTTTGAAGGGACTATGATCATTCCGTTTAGGCAACACTTTGAGACTTATGATCATTTGATTTTGTTTTGCCAAAGATACTCGACGTGCAAGCATGGCCCATTTTGGAAGGCAACATGTGGGATTACCCTAGGGGGTGCAAGTGTGATTGTGTATTGATTACATGTATTTGTCTTGTATTAGGTTATCTAGCGTTTGATTTTATGTACATACAAACCCTAGATCTAACCATGGTATAATTGAAAACTGTAAATTGCGGAATATAAATCTACGCTATTACAAAATAGTGTCCGGGAGTGGGGGTATAAATGTACAAAGGGGATGAGACTTATAGTACCCAATAATTTACAACCAAATCGAATGTGCGATCAAAATGAATATCAAATATAAATGTAAGATAAACATGTGTATAGGGTAATGTGTTGTGTAAGTGTACAAGTGTATATGTATGTATAGTTATTTACAAGTGAATTGTGAAGTTGAGGCGTATTAGGATTTGACCTAGATGAATGTTTTTAAATGTATTTTTGATTTATGTGTTTAATTATGTACAAAAGAAAAATGAAGTGTTTTGATTAAACGTTCAATTTTTAATTGGAAAGTATTTTAGTCCAAATGTTTGTGAATTTGATATTAGAGAAAAAAAAATGTATTGAATTGTTATGTATGAAAAGTGAATGTTAATTAAAAGTTTCAATTTTAATTATGTATAAAAATGTATAATATGTACAAAAGGAAAAGTTTTAATTAGGAAATGTATTATGTATGAAAAAGAAAAGATAATATGTACGAATATGTATTTTAATTAAAAAAAGTATTTTCAATTTAATTATGTATAAAAGTATTTGGTTATTTTTATGTACAAAAGTGTATTAACTAAAAGAAGATGTTTTCAAATTTAATTATATGATAAAAGTGTTTTATTATTTAGGTTAGTATTTTACAAAATAAAAAAAAAAGTGAACATTTTTTATAAGATAAAAGAGGGTTAGTGTTTTAAAAAAATGGTTAAGTTAATTAAGAATGTTATATTTATTAAAACTATATTTAGTTAGAAAATAAATATTGTTTGTAAAATAAAAAGGGATTAGTGTTTTATAAAAAAGAAGTAAGTGTTGTTAGGAAATAAAAGAAAGAATGGTTAGTGTGTTAATGGGCTTTGGGGTAGGCAGAAAACGGGTCAGGCCCATATTGATCCAAAAACGAAATTTAGGGTTTCACGTTGTTTATTCAATTGGGAACGAAATCAGCGGCGCCGTGCGTAAGCTCACCTTCTTCGTTCTTCTTCATCTCCCTGAATGCTGAATGTGATGCCTAGTGATGCCGAGCCAACCCAACGCCACCTCCGGTTCCTCTCATCTCCGTGATTGGACTAAACCTAAACGGACAGGGTAACGATCTCACCTTCTCTATGCATTAGAATTTTCACTCTTCTTCTTGCTTAGTCTGAGTTATAATTTCACTCGTTATTATCGTTTGTTTTTCTTTTCTTGAGATTGAGAAGGGGACGAAAAGCTACCTTAATTTTGGGAGATGGAGGAAAGGGAACCGGAACTGGAGGCGTTGAGGAGGCCGGAGCGGCGTGAGGAACTTTGAGCTTGCTTTGCTTTCGACGCTTTCTGGTATTTTCGCTCTTGTTGCTTATGATTAAGGTTTTGATGATGATATGTACTGAGAAACCCTAATTCACTTCTTTATCTCTTCTACTGCCACTGTATATTTGCGTGCTTGTTGCTTATGTTGGATGCTATGATTTTGATGATGATGTTCTGAATAATTTTGAATGTTTTAGAACATTTGCTGCCTTGCCTATGATGAAGCTTGCTTCTGAGGCCCTTGACGCTTTCTCTCTTCTTCTCTTGTTGCCCTGTGTATTGTTGCCTATGTATTGCCTAATGATGAAAAGGTTCTGAAGGCATTAATGCTGGATGTTGCCTCTGGTTCTAAGAATAGTAAGGCCTCTTGATATTTTTTGACAAGGTTCTTGAATGGCCAGAACTGTTTTTTTGGTTAAGGTTAAGGGCTTTCTGGGCATATGCTGGTCTTACAGGTTATGCTTGCATGAGGTGAACCTTAGCAGGTTATGTGAGGTCTTGTGTTTGATGGCCTCTTACAGGATGATGGTTTCATGGTTATGACAGTAAGCTTTTCTGCATTTTTGGTTTAAAGCTTGGTTTTTGAGGCTTTTTGAGTTGTGTTTGATGCAGGGTTGTAGGCATCAGGTTATGGTTTGCAGTGTGTTGTTGGACTTTGAAGATTATGGTTGTTTGAGGTTTAAACTTTAACAGGTTCAGTAGTTTTTGAGTTGAGGCTAATGCTGGTTTTTTGTATGGTTATGTGTTTGGAAGCATTTTAACAGGCAAGAGGTTTTGCAGTAGGTTATGCTGGTGCGGGTTTGTGTTATGACAGGGTATTCTGAGTTTTGGGGATTTTCACTATTCTAAACTCTTACCTCTTTGTATTAGCTTCTGTATATTTGTTATGCAGAGTTGTGTTGGATGGTTGAGGCCTGATGCAGGTTTTGGTGGTTTTGGACAAGGTTCAGTTTTGATAGATTTTGGTTCTCACTTTTTGCTTCTTCTCCCTAACCTGCTATATTGGACTGAGTTGGCTCTTCTTTCTTCTAACCTTACTCACTGTCTATTCTGAACTCTGCTGAACTGTCTTTGGATGGATTTGTATAATCTTTTCTCTTCCTTTTGCCTGCTGTCTATTCTGAACTGTCTGAAAACCTGCCTATGCTTTATCTCTTTTTCTTCTCTCCTAGTACAGTTTTGAATTTTATATGTTTATACTGTACTTGCTCTGAAGGGGCTATGATGGGAAGTGATGAAAAGATTACTTGCATAACACATTTTGCATCTTTATCTCCAGCTTTTGACAGTTTGTGTCTGACTTTGCATTTGATATCTTGGCAAAAATCTTTCCATGACAGCTTTTGAGCTTTGATAGCAACTTGTACTACTTTGATTTCTTTGAGTGGACTTTGGGCATTTTGACAGTAGTGCCTTTGCTTTTGGATAGAAAGTTGAGATTGAACTTTTCAGTTTGGATTTGAACTATATGGTTTTGAATTGGAAATTGAGATTTTAAATTTCTATGCAGCTTGAAATTTGTAACTTATGCATATTTGACATTTGCATTCATGAAATAAAATAATCTTCCCTCTCTGTGAACCGGGAGAAATCCCGTGATTTGCAGAGAGGGTCAACTGATCCCAGTCAGTGGCCCCTAATGATGAGCAATTTTTAACTGTCTTTTCCAATTTTAATGCTTTCTGACTTTTCTTGTTCTTTTTGCAGATGAAAAAATGGAATACCGGAGCGGAGTGAAGAATGAAGAATATTTAGAAAATAGGATAATTTTAATTTTATGTAATATTTAAATTAATGTATATCATTGTTTATAATTTAAATTATAAACAACAATTTGTACAAATAATTCAATTATTCAATAAAATCTAAATTATCCAATTAATTCCAATTTCTTTATTGTTTATTTATTTATTTAAAATTCTTAGAATTAGAACAATTGAAAAATAAATTCAATCATTCAATTTCAGAATAATAAATAACTAAAATAAAACAACATTGATCAATTAAAGTCTGTCTTATTCAACATCCAAAGCAAAGCAGCAATTAACCCAAATGGACTGATCAAATGCATAAACACTGTGAATCCACCACTGCCTCCTGTATATGACTGGCCCAATCAAAACGTACTGAATTCAAACCACTGTCTCTTTTGCTGATTAAACCAAGATAACGCGAATTTTAATCCGAATCTTGAAATAAACCGCAAAGTGCTGTGGAATTTAAATTCCTCTGAGAATATGCCCATAAAAATCCTAATTCCCGATTAAATGCCAAATCACGCTCGCTTGATCAAAATTGAACCAAAAATCAACCAAACCTTAAGCCCACTGTATGAAACAATTCAGAGCTCTGAAAATCAGTAAAAACCCTAATTCTGCTTGACTGTCAAGAAAAGTCCGTTTGTCCGATTCTTGAGCCAGTTTGAAAAGTCAGGAAATGTTTGAAGCTGAGATTTCTTGTGGAAAAGCGCGAGGGCAAATTTTGGGGTACAACACCCCCATTTGAACATTTGTACCCCCCTTCCCATATTGTGTTGTAATAGTGTAGGAATTTTACTTTTCGCACTTTAACGCTTTCTAAATATACCATGCTAGAATTAGGGTTTGTATGCAAATAAAAAGAACAAAATAGTTTGACCTAATTTCAGGATAATCAAGCATGAATATGGACAACACATATCACACTTGCACCCCTAGGGCATTCCACTTGTTGCCTTCAATAATGGGCCATATTGCATGTTAGGTTTCTTTGGGCAAAAACAAATACAAATCAATTGATCATAGTCCCTCGATGACGCTTTCGAAAGTTGCCTAAAAAATGATCAAAGTCCCTTTCAAGGAAAAATTGCCCAAAGATACTTAGCACTATTGCAATTATGGTCTAAACGATGACCCATGTCTGTCCCTTTCACCTCCTAACACAATATTGTCCACCAAATGCAATGGTGGAACAAAATTGTTAAAAGGGTTAAAACATAACAAAAATCTTGGAGAACTTTAGGGTAGATAGCTCTTAAGTACTTGTCAACTTGCAAAACAAAACACTTGCCTATTTTCAAACCACACTTCACAAACACTTTCAAAATAAACTTTCAAAAACCTTGGAACATCTTTTCAAAAAGACAAAACACCTTTTGTAAAACATTCGAGTAAAGAATTGTTACAAGGGTAGCCTATACAAGGCATCTTTTTCAAAACATTTTCAAAACCACACACTAAGCACCATTTCAAACAATTGAAAACCAAGGCAAGTTGATCTAAGCAAGTACCTAAGAGCCCATGGATAACCATGGATATAAAGGGTGCTAATACCTTCCCTTTCTATAATCTACTCCCCGAACCCAAGAAAAATCTCAAAGGTTTTTGCTGTGCTTTTTAAACCTTTCCTTAGGATAAAATAAAAAATCGGTGGCGACTCTTGCTCAACCGAAACATTTGCGAAAACAAACGCAAAACCATAGTCAGTTCTCCCACCGTATCACAGAACTGGCGACTCTGTTGGGGATAATTTTAAAAGGGGAGTAACCTTAGGGCTTAGATCACCCTCTTGCATGACTAATTGTTTGAATTGATTGCTTTATATCTTGGCTCTATTGTTTGGGTTTGCAATCCTACACCCGGATTTTGGGAAACATTCATAGATAGCAATACGTTGTGGAAACTGTGCGGGGTATACCGACACGGTCGAAGCAATAGCTATATTAGTGCGACATATTTGTGAGTACCGGTAACCCTTGAGTTCAATCAAGGAGAGTACGAGGCCGCTGAGTGATGTCACTAAGCACTAATGACCTAGAACCTTACTTGACCATCTTGGCCTTACATTAGGGGTAGTGAGATGACCGGCTTTGGTGCAGTCTGAAGTTGGTAGATACTCGATACTACACTCATTGAGGGTTATTTTCTTGGAATATTTTGGTCGCTAGTTAAGTGGCTAAACCAAAACAATGAACATTCAAAACAATCCAATGATATTGAGCTCCTTAGAACCCGGTTACTATTTATAGGACAGGTTTTTAAGCCAACTACACTCAAGAGGGTACTTACCTATGAAACCCCATGCAAGCCTGAAACTAGGGTTTGGTGTGATTTGCTTGTACATATGTTTGTGCATACATCATAAACATCATAAAACATCATATGCATTCACTAACCATTTCAAGGGTTTGGATCTTCATCTTTGTTCTTGTTTTGTAGGTCATGGAAATTCCTCGCAGAAACACCATTCAAGTCAACCTTGTGAGAATTTCTCCTCAACTCAAGGAGCTCACCTCAAGAATTCCGGAAAGCTCATCCTTCAGTGAAAGACATGGTAGACTGCTCATCCTAGTCAACACCAACATTGAAGAAGACATGATGAAAGTGCTATTCCAGTTCTTTGACCCTCTCCACCACTGTTTCACTTTCCCTGATTATCAGTTGGTGCCCACTTTGGAGGAGTTTTCTCAACTCCTGAGAATTCCTATCCTTAATCAACTACCCTTTAACGGTACGGAAAAGGAACCAAAGCCGGAAGATGTTGCTCGAGCATTACATCTACAACCATCCGACATCAAAGGGCATTGGGAAACCAGAAGCGGCGTCAAGGGATTCTTAGCAAAATTCTTGTTTGAGAAGGCACAAGAATGTTGGAACTCATTGGACCTACAAGCCTTCGAAGAAATTGTGGCACTTCTTATCTATGGGTTGGTCTTGTTCCCAAATCCTGACCAATTGGTAGATGTCAACACCGTCAAAATCTTCTTATCCAGAAATCCAATACCAACATTGCTTGGGGACATTCTTCACTCATTTTACACACGAACAATGAGAAAGAGGGGTATTCTCATGTGCTGTACTCCTCTCCTTGCAAGGTGGTTTATTTCGCACCTTCCACAATCTGTCTTGAAGAATGACCAAGGCTCAAGGTGGTCCCAACGGTTGATGACTCTTACTCACTCTGATGTACATTGGTGTTCTCGGTCCAGAGAAAATGTCATCATCATCGATCGTTGTGGAGAGTTTCCTAATGTTCTTTTACTTGGAATCAGAGGAGGTATCACCTACAACCCTTGCCTAGCTTTGAGGAAATTTGGATATGCACGGAGGGATGGCCCTCATGACATGTTGATTCCTGACCTAGTTTTTGACTTTGACAACGATGCGCAAGGACTTCGCCAAAGATTCATCAAAGCTTGGGGAAGACTCAACAAGGTTGATAGCAAGACTCTGGGACACAAGAACTCCATCCCTCTTAAGCCTTATCTCAAGTGGGTACGAGCCCGAGCCCAAAGTCTGATGATGCCTTATCCTCATGTTCTCCCTATGATTAAAGAGCTCGTCAAGGAAGGAGAGGTTCCCTACACCATCCTACATCCAGACATGCCTACATCGTGGGAGGAAATGCAGAAAAGTTGGATTCAGCTCAAGGAGGAACGGAACACTTTTGAAGCCAGCTTCTACGCTAGTGAGAAGAAGGTTCTAGAGCTTACCCGCTGACTCCATGAGCAAGAAGCCCTCAACACCTACATCGCACCAAGGAGGATACGCAATGTCTTTTTGCCTTGAGAAGTTATTTTGTAATATTTGGCCCATGGGGCACTTATGTACTAACAAATTTCTTCTTATTAATATGACGTGCGTTCTTCTTTGTCTGAAACAATTTTGAATGTCATAAATCCTTGAATGCATTGCATACATAAGCATACCATTCATCATGTGCATAAGCAGGTCTCACTCCAGGTTTCCTTATCTGTCTGCTGTTTATTTCAGTAGGATGGATCTCGAGCAAACAGTCAAAGACCTACAAGCTCAAAATGCACAGTTCCAGCAACTCCTGATGACCTTGGCTAAGGGTCAGGAGGATATCAAGACTCAATTGGGGAACAAAGACCCAGTGAAAAAGAAGAAAAAGAGACTCGGGGTGGCCACTCTGGGGAGAAGATTTGACGGAGAAGCTCGGAGAGTGCTTGAATTTCCTCCTACTTCTGATGAAGGAACCAACAAAGGAGGTGGGGCTGCGGTACCTTCCGAGTCTGATGCGGAAGAAGAGGAGGTCGAAGAGGATGAAGATTATTCTGATCAGCAATACCCTCCAGCTGATGATAAATACAAAGGGCTAGAAGACAGATTGGCTGCCATGGAGCTACAAAGAGTACCGGGTTTGGATTTTGAAGACTTGGGTTTGGTCGCCGGGATTGTGATTCCCCCAAAATTCAAAGTGCCAGTGTTTGTGAGGTATGATGGGCTGTCCTGTCCAAAAATGCATCTCAGGTCCTACGTGAGAAAGATTCAACCCTATACGACAGATAAAAACCTTTGGATTCATTTCTTTCAAGACAGCCTTTCTGGAGCTCAGTTGGAGTGGTTTTATCAGCTAGAGGGAACCAGTGTCCGAAATTGGGAAGATTTGGCCACCGCTTTTTACAAACAATATCAGTATAATTCTGACCTTGCTCCTACTCGTACCCAACTTCAGGGTATGTCATTAGGAACGGGCGAGGGATTCAAAGAATATGCACAAAAATGGAGGGATTTGGCTGGCAGGGTGCAGCCTCCTTTAACCGACTGTGAACTTGTTGATATGTTTCTTGGGACCCTATCTGGGCCATTTTTCAATCATCTGATTGGTAACTCTTCCGCGGGGTTTACCGATTTGATCTTAACAGGCGAGAGAATAGAAGCTGGCATCAAGTCAGGAAAGATTCAGAAGGGTGTTGCTGCAAGTGTTGAGAAGAAGCCTTTTAAGAAAGAAACAGCTGTGGTATATTCTCAGAGAAGAACAGGGAAGACTGAGCGCCGGCCGACCGTGGGGGCCGTAATGATTCAAAACACTTCAAGTGAGCAGCCTCTCTATAACCAGTCCAGACCAAATCAACAACGGGTGGAACGGCCACAACGGCAGTTCACCCGCATTAATATGACTCCAGCGCAAGTGCTTCCCCATCTGTTGAAGTTGAATCTCGCCACCATCAAAGAGGCACCAAAGAATGTGAATACGTCCTCTCCGCATTATCATCCTAATGCTAAATGCGCCTACCATTCAGACAGTGTTGGGCACGACACCAATGATTGTTGGGCACTCAAGCATAAGATCCAAGACCTGATAGAGGCGAAGGAGGTGGAGTTTGACGCTCCGGAGAAGCCTAATGTGATATCTGCACCCATGCCGAAGCACGGCCGAAATGTCAACGCCATTGAAGAAGATTTGTATGTTGCTGATGTCAATGATCTGATAACTCCATTGCTAACCATCAAGTTGAATTTGTTAAGGGCCGGGATCTTCCCGGGATGTAAAGAAGACTGCTATTGTTGTTACTCTCTGCCGTTTGATTGTCCGTTACTGAAGAAAGGCATCCAAGGCCTTATGGATAGTCGACAAATTTTGTTTGAAAAAGTTTCTGCTGTTCCAGTTCATACTGAAGATGTCTCAATCATAACCATTCACGCCAATCTTTCCAAGGCCGTCAAAAAGCCTGTTAAGATTACACCAGCTACGAAATTTGTTCCTTTGAAGATAACAATGCCAGGGCCTGTCCCCTATGTCTCCGAGAAGTCGATACCATGGAACTATGGCGGTGACTTCTACTATCATGGTATTAAACAAATCAAAATAACTGAAGAAGGTTCGGATGATGAAGAAGCCAACATTGGTAACATTGCAGGCACGAGTAAAATCACCAGGAGCGGGAGAATATTTTCTCCAGAGATTGCCCCTCCAAGAGCAATCTTTGGACCCTCATTAGCTGACAAGGTCATCCCGGCACCAATAAAACTTTCTGCTAGAACTCCTTTGATTGAAGACGTTGTTGTTCCTAGTACTGTCTCTCCTACCGCTGCTGACAAAGGTAAGGGAATCTAAGATGAGCTCGTCAGGACGAGGGCTCAACCCTTGGTCATCCCGGAAACCTCCAAGAAGGAAATGGATGAGATTTTGAGGATAATCAAAAGAAGTGATTACGATGTGGTAGAACAGCTGGGGCAAACCCCCTCAAAGATCTCCATGTTGGCACTACTACTTTGCTAGGAAGTGCACGCTAAAGCTCTGATAAAATTCCTGAAGGCAGCCCATGTGCCCCAGGAAACCTCTGCGGATCAATTTCAGAATTGCGTGGCTAGCGTTACTGCGGACAATGGATTAGGGTTCTCCGATGCCGACCTAACTCCTAAAGGTAGAAACCCCAATGATGCTTTGCACATTTCAGTCGAGTGCCGAGGAACCACCCTCGCACATGTCTTGGTCGACACTGGTTCGTCGCTGAATGTATTGCCTAAGAAGGCCTTGGACCGACTAGATTGTGAAGGGTTGGAGTCGAAGCCGAGTGATATAGTTGTCAGAGCTTTCGATGGTTCGAAGAGAATGGTCCATGGGGAGGTTGAAATTCCCGTCAAGATAGGCACTGAGGTGTTTAAATCCACTTTCTATGTGATGGACATCCGTCCGTCATACTCTTGCTTGCTGGGTAGACCTTGGATACACCATGTTGGGGCAGTCACCTCCTCCTTACATCAGATGTTGAAGTATCCTGTCAAGGGAAAGATCATTACAGTCCATGGCGAAGAGGAGTACATGATTAGCCACTTGAACTCTTTCTGATACGTGGAGGTAGAAGGAGAGTTCATTGAGACGCCTTTTCAGCATTTCGAAGAAGTCCTTCCTGAGATAACAGTAGCAAAGTTGGCAGCTGAGACACCGAGGCAGATGGCCAGGATGGCATCTTTGGAGGACGCGAGGGCCGCAATAAAGGAAGGGAAGAATTCAGCATGGGGGCAGTTACCTGACATTCCACATAAGACAGATAAATTCGGTTTAGGGTTCACTACCGCAGGCCAAAAAGCTATGCGTCGGTCGAAGATTGAAAGGGCGCCAGTCAAAATTTCTCCCTATGGAATCAACGCTTTGGAGGAAGAAGACAAAGAGAGCAACATCGAATAGTGGATTTACCCAACTGTCAAAGGAGGATTGAGCAACTGGGAGGCAAAAGACTTTGTCCCCATCACTTTTATTCATCAGTAATTTATCTGTTAAACATTTCCTATTTGGTCTGTAATATTTATTTTCAAAACAATCCGTACACTATCTTTTCACCTCATGCCTTTCCCGGGGCATGTAGGTCCATTTGTAAGGGTTTTGATTATTTGTCATATCCATATGCCATGTTTAATGATTCATTGGACGTTTTTCATTTGATAAACTGCTTGTGTTCATTTTCTTTCCTTTTGCATTTTTTGTTTAAGGATGGCTATCCCTTACACACACCCACACTCACCAATGCAGGTACCCATCCACTCCGGATTCCATGGGTGACTATTCTGCTATATCCTTCAATAACTCTGAAGATCTGGTCAATCAAGCCGAGTATGAAGATGACGAAGGTTGTGAAGTGCCAGGGGAACTAGCCAGACTTCTACAGCAAGAGGAAAGGGCCATCTTACCTCATGAAGAGTCATTGGAAACTGTCAACTTAGGAACCGAGTGTGATACGGTGGGAGAACTGACTATGGTTTTGCGTTTGTTTTCGCAAATGTTTCGGTTGAGCAAGAGTCACCACCGACTTTTTATTTTATCCTAAGGAAAGGTTTAAAAAGCACAGCAAAAACCTTTGAGATTTTTCTTGGGTTCGGGGAGTAGATTATAGAAAGGGAAGGTATTAGCACCCTTTCTATCCATGGTTATCCATGGGCTCTTAGGTACTTGCTTAGATCAACTTGCCTTGGTTTTCAATTGTTTGAAATGGTGCTTTGTGCGTGGCTTTGAAAATGTTTTGAAAAAGATGCCTTGTATAGGCTACCCTTGTAACAATTCTTTACTCGAATGTTTTACAAAAGGTGTTTGTCTTTTTGAAAAGATGTTTCGAAGTTTTTGAAAGTTTGTTTTGAAAGTGTTTGTGAAGTGTGGTTTGAAAAAAATAGGCAAGTGTTTTTGTTTTGCAAGTTGACAAGTACTTAAGAGCGATCTACCCCAAAGTTCTCAAAGATTTTTGTTATGTTTTAACCCTTTTAACAATTTTGTTCCACCATTGAATTTGGTGGACAATCTTGTGTTAGGATGTGAAAGGGACGGGCGCAGGTCATCGTTTAGACCATAATTGCAATAGTGCTAAGTATCTTTGGACAGCTTTTCCTTGAAAGGGACTTGATCATTTTTTTAGGCAACTTTTCGAAAGCGTCATCGAGGGACTATGATCAATTGATTTGTATCGCTTTGCCCAAAGAGACCTAACATGCAATATGGCCTAATTTTGAAAGGCAACAAGTGGATGTAACCCTAGGGGTGTTAGTGTGCAAGTGTGTTTTATTGCATACAAGAGTTTCTTTGAATTAGGTTTTTCTATTTCATTGATTTTATCTTGCCATACATGTCCTAATTACTAGCAATAAGAAGCAGAAATATAAAATCCTACGCTATTACAACAATTAGGGGAGGGGGATACACATTTGTACATGGGGGGTTCAACGAGAAAAATAGACAAAAAAGAAAATAGCGAAAAACAAGATATATAGAGAGAGAGAGAGGGAGCCCGCGCGCTGCTGAGAGGTCATCAGAAGTTCTGACTCAGATCCGCTGCCAGATGATCAACCTCTTGGTTAAACTGTATGAGTCAGAACTTCTGACTCTGGCACCTGCAAAACAGAACCCTGTTAGTGGGGAAATCAGAAGTTCTGATTCCCCTGCGCTGCAAGACAGAAGTTTGTTAGTGGAGAAACCAGAAGTTCTGATTCTGCTGAAAAGGCAATAACTCTCAGCGGTTCTGATATCATTGACAGCAAAACAGGCTTCAGATGTGCTAACGTCAAAGTCAGCACTTGGCTTTTTCCTGTACTAATCAGAACATCTGCAATTCTGTTGTTATTCCACAAAACAGGAAACATATTTGGAATAGATCCAGCAAATGTAAAAATGTTTCAGAGGTCAGAACCAACAAGGTCACAGGCAAGTCCTATACTGGCTCAGAACGTTCTGAGGTATGAAAATCCTCAGAACATAAACAGCAACAACATGATATTTACATTATGTTTATTTGAGTATACACAGCTGATGATGCTTAGCAGCGTGGTGAAGGTCAGCAGGTGCTTACCTGGCTGTTGGAAAAGTTTGTGGGTGAAAGCTAGCTTTTGGCTCTGGTGGTGTTCTGGACAGATTCTCTTTGAAAAGGGGAAGTAAAGGTGTATACGTACGTAGGGTCAGAAGTTTGGAAAGGGTGTTTTTGGTTCACAAAGAAAACTGGGTATTTTGATGAAGTTTGAAGGTAAGAACTTCAAAGTTATGAAACAAACTGGAGATTTTGGCAGAGTTTCAGAACGCTATGTTGCTAAGGGTTGCTGTTTCTCTCTTAGCAATTTTTTTGTTTCTTTTCTGAACGCCTTTTGCAGTGGACAATGACTCTCTATTTATAGGCAAAGTTCTTGTGGGTGTTTTGAACATTAAGGCGCCAACAGAGTTTGAATTACTCTTTGACAGAAATTCCTGGGAAGTTGTGATAACAGATAGCCTTCAGCCTAGGCTGCAGCAGCAGGCGTAGATTGGGGAGAAGTGACCTCTGAAGTGGGCAGTGGCGCGTAGACCCATGCCAGAATCTGCACAAAAGCGTTTTCCAAGCCACACGTGAACGTTCAGGAGTGGTTGGAAGCATTAATGGGCATTAAATGGTGATAAGACCTATCATCATCAATATTCTGGTAATGGAAACCAACATTGAATCAGCAGTTCTGTTTCAAAAAGAACAGCGTAAACCATGCTCTGGCCTTGGCCTCCTGTTGTCTTAGTAAGCTCTGGAGATTCTCCTGATTTTCTGATACGTTCCTTGGATTTACCTCTGGGTCTCCTGGGCTTAGAGGTTCTGTATCAGTGTAACACCCACTCTTCTGATCTTTCATCTTCTGATTTTAGCATGTTCTGAAAGAGCCTTCAGACTTCCCTGCTTCTCTTGCATTCCTTTAGCAAATTATGACTGAGCTTGTGTAACTGCTGAAAGGGCATGTTCTGTCTGAGGCTTACATACTGAACCACGTTTACAACTTCTGATTGAACTGATGTAGCTGCTGAAAAGCCAACTTCTGACCATGCTGAGCCAAGCTTGCAACTTCTGACCGTTTTTATCTGGAATGGGTCCAGAAGTTCTGAAGCGCTGATTTTTTCTTAAACACTCATTTTTTAGAGAAACGTTCTAAGTACTTAGAATTTGATTTTTCTCAAGATAAAAGCGTTGTTTTTGGAGTTCGTGAGATCATCTTGCTCTTGTAAGTGGCTTGCTTGGGCAAAAAAGGATAACTTCGGACTCGGATTTGTTTCAGAGGGACCTTGAAAATCCAAGATGGTTTCCTGAAGAAAGAGAGGGCAAATTTTGGGGTACAACAGTTGCCCCTGTTCAATCTTCTTGAACCTGAAGAGTTAGATTGGCAATCTTGCCTTTCGCGACTCGAAGGTAAAAGGAGATTGGACACTAGAGTGCCCTTAAATTTGCACTCGTCAAAGCAATGGATGCGGAAATGGGCTTAAAGATGCCATTTGGAGATGGGCTTAAAGATGCCATCTGGAAGGGTGGAAGAGTCTTGTCGGGGATGGGCTTAAAGATGCCATCTAGAACGAAAATCAGAAAGGTGTCCATGTTTTGAACCATCTCTGAACTGGGGCTTGAATAAGCAATAGATTGACATCCGTTGTTGGGAAGAATCCGTAAACTGTTTACAAAAGTTGCATCTGAACAAGCGATAGATTAACATCCGTTGTTGGGTAGAATCCATAAACTGTTTTCAGAAGTCTTGAAAAGAAATTGAACAAGCGATAAGTTAACATCCATTACTTGGAGAACCCGTAAACTGTTTTCAGAAATCTTGAAGTTGAATAAGCAATAGAGCAGCATCCGTTGTTGGGAAGCGTCCGTAAACTGTTTTCAAAGGTTGCATCTGAACAAGTTGGTAGATTAACATCTGTTGTTGGGAAGAATCCATAAACTGTTTTCAGAAGTCTTGAAAAGAAACTGAACAAGCGATAGGTTAACATCCGTTACTTGGAGAACCCGTAAACTGTTTTTAGAAATATTGAAGTTGAATGAGCAATAGAGCAGCATCCGTTGTTGGGAAGCGTCCGTAAACTGTTTTCAAAGGTTGCATCTGAACAAGTTGGTAGATTAACATCCGTTGTTGGGAAGAATCCATAAACTGTTTTCAGAAGTCTTGAAAAGAAACTGAACAAGCGATAGGTTAACATCCGTTACTTGGAGAACCCGTAAACTGTTTTCAGAAATCTTGAAGTTGAATGAGCAATAGAGCAGCATCCGTTGTTGGGAAGCGTCCGTAAACTGTTTTCAAAGGTTGCATCTGAACAAGTTGGTAGATTAACATCCGTTGTTGGGAAGAATCCATAAACTGTTTTCAGAAGTCTTGAAAAGAAACTGAACAAGCGATAGGTTAACATCCGTTACTTGGAGAACCCGTAAACTGTTTTCAGAAATCTTGAAGTTGAATGAGCAATAGAGAAGCATCCGTTGTTGGGAAGCGTCCGTAAACTGTTTTCAAAGGTTGCATCTGAATAAGTTGGTAGATTAACATCCGTTGTTGGGAAGAATCCATAAACTGTTTTTAGAAGTCTTGAAAAGAAACTGAACAAGCGATAGGTTAACATCCGTTACTTGGAGAACCCGTAAACTGTTTTCAGAAATCTTGAAGTTGAATAAGCAATAGAGCATTGTGATCGGTGGATCTGGAACTGACTGTTTAACGCTGGTTCGCAAAATGTCGCGGAAGCAAGAGTCGCCACCATCTTTTTATTTTCTCCAAATGGAAAGGACAAAAGCACAGAAAAATTCCTTATAGAGATTGCTCTCGGTTCGGGAGGTAGATTATAGAAAGGGAAGGTGTTAGCACCCTTTCTATCCATGGTTATCCATGGGCTCTTAGATACTTGCTCATTTGTGTTTTCAAAAATGGTTTGTTTGCTTTTCAACTGTGGGTTTTTAAAAAGTTTCTTTGAAAATTCCAGTTCGACTCTTGTATCGGTCCTCAAGAGTGTTTGAAAAATTGCTTTCGAAAGCTTTTTGAAAATGTGTTGGTGTGAAAAGTATTTTTGAATTTGTTTTGAAATTAGAGCAAGTATCTACGGGAACCTACCTACCCTAAGGAATTCGTCTGTGTAAATGTCCTTTAAAGTAGTGCCATCCCACCATTGAGAGGTAGGTAGCACCACCGTTGGAGGTGTTCGGGTCAATTCGAGGTTCGGGACATAGTGATCACCAGAGCAATGGGAAGACACCTTAGAAGCTACCCTCATGCCAGGTTCCCGGATCATGAGGACTTACTAAGACATCCTCTACTCGACGATCACCTTTCGAGGCAAGGCAACAGTGAGGCGTACCCTAGGGGTGGTGTGTGATTTGTGTGTCGTTTTCATTTGCATTTATCTTGTCATGTTATTGGTGTTCTACGTTTGTTTTTATTTTGTCCATACATTCTTTCATGCCTTGATTAACAGTTAAAATATTGCGAGAAAGTAAAAGATTCTAGGCTATTACAAAAGGCGCGGGTCCACATCGCCAAAAGTTTCTCGAACCCGATTTGACAGAAAATAAATAAAGTAAAAGAATTTAAAGTGCAAGAAATTGAAAGGTTACATGGCCTTGGGAGAGGTACACAAATATTATACGAAAGAAGAAATAAATATGCGAATTGAATTAAATCGAAACGAGGGCGTTGGACCCTTTTTGCAAAATTAAAATTAAATGGAATTAATTAAATTTAAAAGAAAGAACTTGCTTTTTTGGTGTTTTTAGTATTTTAGGATTTTACATAAAAAAAAGAGAATTAATTAAAATTAAAATTATATGCAAACCCTAATTCTAGTGGCTTTTAATTTATTAAAAAAAATATTGAAGTTTTTAACCTAAAATTAACCCTAATTTTTATATACAAATTTAATTATGAAAATAAATAAAATAAATAATATTATTTATGAAAGAAAAATAAAAAGGATGAAATTATTAATTAAACCTAATTCTATGTTTTTTAGATTTTATTATGAAAAGAATTAAAATTACAACCTAATTTAAAACTAAATAATTATATACAATTTATTTATGGAAAATATTAAAACAAAAATATTTATTATATTTTTCCTCTTTTCTGATTTTTATGTGTATTTTTATATTTATGAAAATATTAAATTAATTAAAAAAGAATAATAATTAAAAGAAGATAAAAATAATGAAAAGATAAAAAATAATAAAATTTTTGCAAACCTTGGGGGTATCAGTCCCCAAATAGGAGGTATAGTTGAGAAATCTGGCCCATTTAGCTTGGCCTGTTTGGACTTTTACCAGGTAGCATGTTGAAGCGTTGACTGGGACTCACCGTGTCTCTCAATTCATGGCCTTTGATCTGATTCTGTTGGACGCGTGGACATTGGATTGTGAGAGTGTATCATGGTCTTCAACGTTGGCGCTACACGTGAATGTTAATGGAAAAATAATATTGAAAGCATGAAGACCTGGGGCTCGAACCCAGGTCTTGGACGTTAACACACACACGCCTTGCCAGTTGTTCTAGACGCGCACTTTGTATATTAAAGAACAAACAAATATAATAAAAACAACAACACGCGTTAGTGCTTTTTAGCGCGAAATTTTAAAAGAACCAATCCAACAACGCCACGAGGTCATCTTCTTCGTTGGATTTCATGAAACAAATTTGACAAACATTTAACGGGGGTTTTAAACCCCCTCAAAATATGCTGATTCCAATAATAGCGATTAGGCCTGTGACGCTCAGAAATTTGGCGCGATGGTCTCAATCTTTTCGTCCCAACCTGCTGACTTTGTTCATGGCATTGTTAGGTCTTAATTTTACGCTATTTGAAAACCCCTAAATCGAAACTCTGCAAACCCTAAAAAGCAACAATGGTATATTGGCACACAACGCATAAAAACATAATTGAATCATTGGGTTAGCTTCAGAATTGCATGAGGATTATGAATCAAGCATAAAAAATTATTAAAAGTGCATGAATCGAGATGCAAGATTATGGAATTTTTTATGCACAGGTCCGGTTCGTGTTACCAGTTCTTTGAGTTTTGATGAATGATATTGATTGGAAATCGTTCAGTGAACCTCCAGGAAGATGTTTGAACCACTATTATGCCTTGAATCAGCCTGCAAAAGGGTTTTCAGTTTTGAGTTTCTTAACAAAAATTTCAAGTTTGATGGATGGCTTCTAGCGCAGCTGCGTGTGTAAAAGCATTAGGGTTGTGTTCCTTGTTTATGTATGAATCAATTAGGTCAACAAACTTGATCAGAATCTCTTGCAATCATGGTTTTAGAGATTTGATTTTTTCAAGATTTTTTCCAATCTTTTTTCATGCAATTTTGTACCAATCATGATCCAATCAAACCAAATCCTTCCATATTGAATCATGCACGAATTATTGAGTAGATTATATGTGCAAAAAGATTTGATAGGTTAAGTTAAGTATTTTTCATATATTTAATTGATTTAAATGAATTATTATTAATAAAAATTCAAATAAATAAAATAAAAAATGAATAAAACTTCCCTTTGGGCCAAGTGGTCGTGCACATGCTTGGGACAATGAATTATGGAAGAAAAATGGGCCCATTAGCAATTTTAGGTCATTTGAATCAATGTTGACTTTTCAAAATATCCAAATATTTCCCAACTTCCACAAGGCATAACTTGCTCAATTTTTAAGCTTTTCTCATGTTATTGGACATTTTGGAAAGGTCTTTGAGTCCTCTAACCAATGCCTTTGGTCCCATGTCATTTTGATTTACCAATCTCAAGTTATGGCCTTTGACTTAAAGTCCCTTTTTGTTGACTTTTGAAAATGACCTATAATGTTGAAATTGATAACTTTTTGTGAGAGCATTTCTTGGACTTGAAGCATGAAGATGAGTTGTAGGAAATGTCTTTCTCTTCAAAATGAGCTTTGGATGGAATTTTTCTGATAATCCATGTGAAAGTTATGCCCTGGTCAATTTACAGTTGACTTTTTCAGCTGTCCAAATAAGGAAACTTTTGCATCTTGATGATTTTTGAGCCAAATTTGAGAATCATGATCAATCTTTGATCAAATGATGTTTGTTGCTTCAAAATGAGATGTTGATCAAAAATTTGAACTTTTGACTGTCAAATGACCATTTTGCCCCTACAGTTGACTGTAGTGCAATTAGGGTTTTGACTGTGCAATTTTGTGCTGAAAGTCTTGAAACTTGGTATGAGGATGCTTGACCATATTTGTAGGCATGTGAAACTTGATTGGACCTTTGAAACTTCATTTTCTTGATCAGAAGCAAAACCCTAATCTTGACTGTTTAGGAGGCTCTTGCACTGTGCAACCCTTGAGAGATTTTGAAGCTTATCTTGGAAATTTCTTGAAGAATATGGGAGGGCAAATTTTGGGGTACAACAGTTGCCCCTGTTCAATCTTCTTAGACCTGAGGATGCAGATTGGCTGACGTGCCTTTCGTAATCCGAGGGTGGAAGATGATTGAACACTAGAGTGCCCAGAAATTTGCGCTCACATAGTAGCAGTGATGATGGGGGAATGGGCTTATAGATGCCATTTGGAGATTGATGAATAGGATGATGGGCTTATAGATGCCATTTGGACGTTGATCGCGTAAGAGATTACTTAGCGAGAACCTGCATACCTGCAAAATAAAAATGAGTACCTGACACGTTGCAGGAGCTGGTTTTCAGATGCTTGGTATAGATATGTCCTGACTGGCTACAGGAGCTGGATCTGGAGCTTCAAACGGTGATGAATGAACCAGGGATGGTTACTACCTCAACAGGAACGGTGAGAGAACCTTGGGTGACTTTAACTTCAACAATGCTCGTTGAGAACATCTTGGTGGGAATTACCATCTTCGCAGTATCGGGAAGAGAACCACTAGGCAATTATAATCGTCGGGGAGAGGACCATAGGAAATCATAACCTGAAAGGGAATTACATCTCACGCACCGTCGGGGAGAGGACCATAGGAAATCATAACCTGAAAGGGAATTACATCTCACGCACCGTCGGGGAGAGGACCATAGGAAATCATAACCTGAAAGGGAATTACATCTCACGCACCGTCGGGGAGAGGACCAAAGGAAATTATAACCTCAAAGAAAAACCTAAAATGGAATTATCATCTCATGCACCGTCGAAGAGAGAACCATAGGAAATTATAATCTCAAAGAAAAACCTAAAATGGAATTATCATCTCATGCACCGTCGGAGAGAGAACCATAGGAAATTATAATCTCAAAGAACCTAAAATGGAATTATCATCTCATGCACCGTCGGAGAGAGAACCAATAGGAAATTATAATCTCAAAGAAGAACCTATAATGGAATTATCATCTCATGCACCGTCGGAGAGAGAACCAATAGGAAATTATAATCTCAAAGAAAAACCTAAAATGGAATTATTATCTCATGCACCGTCGGAGAGAGAACCAATAGGAAATTATAATCTCAAAGAAAAACCTAAAATGGAATTATCATCTCATGCACCGTCGGAGAGAGAACCAATAGGAAATTATAATCTCAAAGAAAAACCTAAAATGGAATTATCATCTCATGCACCGTCGGAGAGAGAACCAATAGGAAATTATAATCTCAAAGAAAAACCTAAAATGGAATTATCATCTCATGCACCGTCGGAGAGAGAACCATAGGAAATTATAATCTCAAAGAAAAACCTAAAATGGAATTATCATCTCATGCACCGTCGGAGAGAGAACCAATAGGAAATTATAATCTCAAAGAAAAACCTAAAATGGAATTATCATCTCATGCACCGTCGGAGAGAGAACCAATAGGAAATTAATCTCAAAGAAAAACCTGAAATGGAATTATCATCTCATGCACCGTCGGAGAGAGAACCAATAGGAAATTATAATCTCAAAGAAAAACCTAAAATGGAATTATCATCTCATGCACCGTCGGAGAGAGAACCAATAGGAAATTATAATCTCAAAGAAAAACCTAAAATGGAATTATCATCTCATGCACCGTCGGAGAGAGAACCAATAGGAAATTATAATCTCAAAGAAAAACCTAAATGGAATTATCATCTCATGCACCGTCGGAGAGAGAACCAATAGGAAATTAATCTCAAAGAAAAACCTAAAATGGAATTATTATCTCATGCACCGTCGGAGAGAGAACCAATAGGAAATTATAATCTCAAAGAAAAACCTAAAATGGAATTATCATCTCATGCACCGTCGGAGAGAGAACCAATAGGAAATTAATCTCAAAGAAAAACCTAAAATGGAATTATCATCTCATGCACCGTCGGAGAGAGGACCAATAGGAAATTATAATCTCAAAGAAAAACCTAAAATGGAATTATCATCTCATGCACCGTCGGAGAGAGAACCAATAGGAAATTAATCTCAAAGAAAAACCTAAAATGGAATTATTATCTCATGCCCCGTCGGAGAGAGAACCAATAGGAAATTAATCTCAAAGAAAAACCTAAAATGGAATTATCATCTCATGCACTGTCGGAGATAGGACCAATAGGAAATTAATCTCGAAGAAAAACCTAAAATGGAATTATCATCTCATGCACCGTCGGAGAGAGAACCATAGGAAATTGTAATCTGATAACTTCTACTGAGTCTTCATCAGAAAAATCTGTTGGGAGTCGATTTAGCTGGACTAGAGAAGGCCTTGGACTGGATGAGAATTCTTTGGAGTCGATTGACTGAACCGGTCTAGGTCTTGAAATATGATTGAGAATTTAGCTGAATCTTTCCTGAAAGGTAAAGGTTAGTCATATGCAATGCATGATATGAACCAAGCAATGATGTTCTCAACATAAATGAGATTTGTATGATATGATGCGTCTATGCATGCTATAATGATGTATGTGATGTTTAGGAATGTATATTTTCGTCTAGGAAAGTAAATCCTTGACGGGTGCCGGGAAATCAAATCCTGGGCTGATGTTGAAGAACATATTTTGCTTCCGCTGGGGATGATAGTTGCAAGAATACCGGTAGGAGAAAATGACTCCGTTGAGGAATAAACTTGGTAAATGGAAGATTCTGCGGGGAGAAAAATACTCTAGCGACCATGCTGGGGAGTGATACTCTGTGGGGAGAGGGATGCTTTTACTGAATTGTTGATAGTAACTTGCTGGGGATACCCTTATTGTGTTGGAAGTGTTGATAGACTTCGCTGGGGATATCCTTGTTGTGTTGGAAGTGCTAATAGACTTCGCTGGGGGTAAGAAGACTTCGTCGAGGACGCTCTTTCCGTGGCTTTTGGCTGAGGATAACCTAGTTATATCCTGTTAAGGAAATAACTCTTTGAATAAAGCCGGGCGACGCGTTCGTGCTCTGCGAGGATAAGCTTCCAGAACCTATTGGGGATAAGCTTACTGCTTGGGGAGATGAATTCCAACTTTCCTGGGGAAATTGGATTGGACTCTCTTGGGGAAGTTTTGAACTGCGGGGGAAGTGATTCCTTTGAATGTTTATAGAACGCCGGGGAACAATCTTTAGACCAAGACTGTCGGGGATGCTTGTTAAGACTGTATGCTGCTGGGGAACATTGAGATCTGCTGGAGGATACCCAACTTCCTTAAGGTTTGATTGTGTAGTTTTACTTGAGGAGAGTGTACTGAGTTGCTGGCTCACTCTCTGGGGAATTAAGATATCTGGTTATGTTCTTCAGCCGAACCTATCTTGATACCTTGGTGGACCAAGCAATTAGATCGTTTGGACAACTCATTATTGCCCCTGTTTCTGAGGTGGGAGAGGAAGACCTGGGAGGTGCTGATAGCTGTTGATGGACAAAACCTTTTTCTGGTAGGCAGGTGACAAGATAACAGGACATAGTCGTACGCTTTGATCCCTAACTTTTGCCTGGACCGCCCTTTCGGGTTTTCAGTCCACCGGGATACCCATTTTTGCCCAAGCCGCCTTTTCAGGTTTTCGACTTGCCGGGTGTACATATTTTTCATTTCATCCCTTATTTTGCCCGAACCCTTTTGGTTCGCCGGGAAGCCCTTATTTTTGCCTAGGTATGTCAACCTAGCGGGTTTTTGATTTTGCGTAGTATCTTTTCGACTATGTCCATGCTCTTAGAATGTAAGGAGTTGCCCCTGTTAGAAGTGTTTTGTCATGCCACCAGAAGGTGTTCAATCAGGCAAGATTCGTCGCTGGAGTGCCCCAAGTGACTCAGGCGGAGATTTGCCCCAGGCTATTTGGCCTTTGAGAGATTCTCCGAATCTTGATTGGACTGCCCCAGATGATGGACCATGGTCATGTCATGCCCCTTGATTGGAAATACTTCTGTTCATTAGGCATTCGTCGTACGAATTTCTATGCTGTTCAAACAAAAAGTCATATGCAAACAAAGTTATGTTAAAAAATGCAAAGCTTATGTCTGTCTTGAAGATTTTGAAAAGGAATTCTTTTTCATAAAACAAGCGATTGTTTGTAAAACGTGATGTTAACTCGTTATTTTATCGTAGGCCTTAAGGAGTCAGGATACCTTTCGTAACAGTATGCTTTCGAACTAACCCGTGCTTCAGCTAGGACTTTTAAGGGTTATAACGTGGCCTGGTTCACGATTTAAGAAACAAAGGATAAAGGCTCAAAATTTATTTGTACCCACCCATTCTTCGTGATGTCCTCCAAACCTAAACTCAGTTGATCATACGTTAAACCTTGTTGAGTCTTTGCTTTGATGTTCCAGTGATGGTTCGGATGTTGATAACTTATTCTGAATGGGCAGTCATTCCTTTTTTGTTGAGGGTTTGTAAGACCTCTTTCTTGTCTGATTTTTGTTATCCCTTTCTTTTTTGCCTGAACTGTTTCCTTTTTTGGAATTACAGTCAGCGGGATGCCCCAGTTTCGTAAGTTCCCTTTATAGGTTTTGACTTAATGGGTTTTTTTTTTTATTTTGAAAGAATAACTGCCTTTCTTTATTGATTATTTGGAACCATCACTGTTTTTCTTTGCTTTGTAAGGACCTCTTTGGCGCGATTTGTTATGCACTCGGATCAACTGAGAGAACTACCCTGCCCCAGGTTGTGATTAAGGGTTTTAAATTTCAAAAAGAAAAAACTCCTACTTCTTTGGCTCAGAGGGGTTGACGAGGGATTATCATCCTTATAACTCCAGTGTTTAGGGATTGAAACAATGCCTGTACCTCATCAGCGGGGTCTGTTCAAAAGCATACTGTAGATTGCGGTATCGTTTTCGTCATCCTCCCTCAAGAGGCTTAGAATTATTATTTAAGAGTTGATCATCATAAAAATATGAAAATAATTTGTGTATAGTGAATACGAATATATTGCTTCAAATCAGACATATGCGATGCATTAATGAAATAACAATGTTTAACAATGAGTAAATGTTTGAACAAAAGAAAATTGCAACTTGAACATTCGAATGAACAAAAATTCTTCTCATCTCCGGGCTTGTTAATTCAAATGGTGCCTCCTGTAGGGATGGTAGAAGCACTCAGCCTGGCCATCTGGGTAAAATCCACGGCTCTTTCATTGATCAGATCTTGAATCTTATTCTTCAAAGCCCAGCAGTCGTCGGTGTCATGTCCTGGACTGTTAGAATGGTACACACATCTTTCCTCAGGATTGTACTTTAGGGAGGTTGTATTGAGACGCCTAGGAGGGCCCCTTACCGTCACCAGATTCAACCTCAACAATTGTTGTAAAGCTTGAGACGGTGACACATTGAGTTTGGTGAACTGCCTTTTAGGCTTGTCTGGCTGAAGCTGGTGAGGTTGATACTGAATTGGTGACACTGAAGCCATCTGAGGAGCTTTTCCCTTGTCTGCTTGTCTCAAGGGTGGTTGAATGATGACTGGCTCTTCAACCCTAGATGTTCGCCCCAGCTGGTTACCCCGAAGCAGTTGGTTGATGAGAACCCCGAGCTCGTCTTGTCTTTGAGCTGACCTTTGAATGGCAGTCGCCTGTCCCAGCATCTGGACTTTCAATGCATCCACCTCAGCTTGCAGGTGTTTCAGCCTTTCATCTTCAGCATTGTTCTTGACAAAAGTCCCCATGAGAAGTGTCCTTAGCTCCTCCTGTCCCTTGGATAGATTCAGGAGGATTTCCCCGAACCGAGTCTCTTGAGCAAGAAGGTCTTGATTGTCTGGTTGGAAAGCCATTGCTGAAATAAACAGCGGGAAGGGTAAGTAGCCTGCAACAAGGGTACCTGTTATGCAATGATGTGTATGACATGCATGTAATGTTTTCAAGGACCTCGCGGGATAAACAAGAAAATTTGTTAGAATTTGGGGTCCGGTAGCTTGATGGAAGGGACTGCATATTGTTGAGAGTCCTTCTTCAAGAGTCAAGGCTCACCATATCGAGTGGGTCATAGCCTCTGACTTTAGTCATCATGTCTAGTTCTGGTTTCCAAACAACCTTGGTTAGGGGAACCTTCTTCAGGAGTCAAAGCTCACCATATCAAGTGGGTCATAGCCCCTGACAACTTTGGCTAGAGGAAAATAAATCCTCTTTGCCCCTTGTTGGGATGATTGATTCACCGTGACCTGCATCACAAGCCCTTGAGATCCTTGAAATGGGTTAGGATGTATGCAATGGTATGATGTCATGGTATGCATGGGGTAATGTAGGCAAACCCTGTTACGAGTCCCAATTAAGGACTGCAAACCAAAACCTGCAAGAAACTTAGTAAACCCTGTCATGAGTCCCAATTAAGGACTATAAACGAAACCTGCAAGAAACTCGGTAGACCTTGTCATGAGTCCCAATTAAGGACTACAAACAAAACCTGCAAGAAGCTCAAGTGTCAGACAACAAGCATGCAAATAGTCAAGTTGGAAGGCACGCAAGTCACACAAGAGAAGCCCTTAGAGTTTAGGCCAGCATGAGGTCTAGGTGTTACCCTCTTTCAGTTGGTTGGTTCATACCTGTGCTATCAAAGTAACCGGGTTCTTAGAGGATCCCAATATCATTGACTACCCTCAATCGGTCATAACTCCAGCATCGCAATCTTTTCTTGCGGCCAGAACCATCACGAGAGTTTAGCCTCAATGGGCGTAGCGTACTGCTACTGTTCTAATGGCCAAGTTGGGTCATGTAAGGTTCTAAGGTTTGTTGGTGCCTGATGACTCCTTGGAAGACCCATATTCTCCCCGTTTCAACACGAGGGATATCGGTACAGACCAAGGTGCCACACCAATGTAGCCACTGTTTCACCCGTGTCGGTCTATGCCGGACAGGTCCCTCACAGCTTATGCTACCTAAACAGGGTATCCCCAGATCCAGGTTAGGATCTATGTAACTCCCATGCAACCCACAAATTTAAAGCAGACAAGTCAATACAATTGAAAACACAGTTATGAACTAACCCTAAGGTACACCTCACTTTAAGTTTAAGTCCCCAGCAGAGTCGCCAGTTCTGTGATCGGTGGATCTGGAACTGACTGTTTAACGCTGGTTCGCGAAATGTCGCGGAAGCAAGAGTCGCCACCGTCTTTTTATTTTCTCCAAATGGAAAGGACAAAAGCACAGAAAAATTCCTTATAGAGATTGCTCTCGGTTCGGGAGGTACATTATAGAAAGGGAAAGTGTTAGCACCCTTTCTATCCATGGTTATCCATGGGCTCTTAGATACTTGCTCATTTGTGTTTTCAAAAATGGTTTGTTTGCTTTTCAACTGTGGGTTTTTAAAAAGTTTCTTTGAAAATTCCAGTTCGACTCTTGTATCGGTCCTCAAGAGTGTTTGAAAAATTGCTTTCGAAAGCTTTTTGAAAATGTGTTGGTGTGAAAAGTATTTTTGAATTTGTTTTGAAATTAGAGCAAGTATCTACGGGAACCTACCTACCCTAAGGAATTCGTCTGTGTAAATGTCCTTTAAAGTAGTGCCATCCCACCATTGAGAGGTAGGTAGCACCACCGTTGGAGGTGTTCGGGTCAATTCGAGGTTCGGGACATGGTGATCACCAGAGCAATGGGAAGACACCTTAGAAGCTACCCTCATGCCAGGTTCCCGGATCATGAGGACTTACTAAGACATCCTCTACTCGACGATCACCTTTCGAGGCAAGGCAACAGTGAGGCGTACCCTAGGGGTGGTGTGTGATTTGTGTGTCGTTTTCATTTGCATTTATCTTGTCATGTTATTGGTGTTCTACGTTTGTTTTTATTTTGTCCATACATTCTTTCATGCCTTGATTAACAGTTAAAATATTGCGAGAAAGTAAAAGATTCTAGGCTATTACAAAAGGCGCGGGTCCACATCGCCAAAAGTTTCTCGAACCCGATTTGACAGAAAATAAATAAAGTAAAAGAATTTAAAGTGCAAGAAATTGAAAGGTTACATGGCCTTGGGAGAGGTACACAAATATTATACGAAAGAAGAAATAAATATGCGAATTGAATTAAATCGAAACGAGGGCGTTGGACCCTTTTTGCAAAATTAAAATTAAATGGAATTAATTAAATTTAAAAGAAAGAACTTGCTTTTTTGGTGTTTTTAGTATTTTAGGATTTTACATAAAAAAAAGAGAATTAATTAAAATTAAAATTATATGCAAACCCTAATTCTAGTGGCTTTTAATTTATTAAAAAAAATATTGAAGTTTTTAACCTAAAATTAACCCTAATTTTTATATACAAATTTAATTATGAAAATAAATAAAATAAATAATATTATTTATGAAAGAAAAATAAAAAGGATGAAATTATTAATTAAACCTAATTCTATGTTTTTTAGATTTTATTATGAAAAGAATTAAAATTACAACCTAATTTAAAACTAAATAATTATATACAATTTATTTATGGAAAATATTAAAACAAAAATATTTATTATATTTTTCCTCTTTTCTGATTTTTATGTGTATTTTTATATTTATGAAAATATTAAATTAATTAAAAAAGAATAATAATTAAAAGAAGATAAAAATAATGAAAAGATAAAAAATAATAAAATTTTTGCAAACCTTGGGGGTATCAGTCCCCAAATAGGAGGTATAGTTGAGAAATCTGGCCCATTTAGCTTGGCCTGTTTGGACTTTTACCAGGTAGCATGTTGAAGCGTTGACTGGGACTCACCGTGTCTCTCAATTCATGGCCTTTGATCTGATTCTGTTGGACGCGTGGACATTGGATTGTGAGAGTGTATCATGGTCTTCAACGTTGGCGCTACACGTGAATGTTAATGGAAAAATAATATTGAAAGCATGAAGACCTGGGGCTCGAACCCAGGTCTTGGACGTTAACACACACACGCCTTGCCAGTTGTTCTAGACGCGCACTTTGTATATTAAAGAACAAACAAATATAATAAAAACAACAACACGCGTTAGTGCTTTTTAGCACGAAATTTTAAAAGAACCAATCCAACAACGCCACGAGGTCATCTTCTTCGTTGGATTTCATGAAACAAATTTGACAAACATTTAACGGGGGTTTTAAACCCCCTCAAAATATGCTGATTCCAATAATAGCGATTAGGCCTGTGACGCTCAGAAATTTGGCGCGATGGTCTCAATCTTTTCGTCCCAACCTGCTGACTTTGTTCATGGCATTGTTAGGTCTTAATTTTACGCTATTTGAAAACCCCTAAATTGAAACTCTGCAAACCCTAAAAAGCAACAATGGTATATTGGCACACAACGCATAAAAACATAATTGAATCATTGGGTTAGCTTCAGAATTGCATGAGGATTATGAATCAAGCATAAAAAATTATTAAAAGTGCATGAATCGAGATGCAAGATTATGGAATTTTTTATGCACAGGTCCGGTTCGTGTTACCAGTTCTTTGAGTTTTGATGAATGATATTGATTGGAAATCGTTCAGTGAACCTCCAGGAAGATGTTTGAACCACTATTATGCCTTGAATCAGCCTGCAAAAGGGTTTTCAGTTTTGAGTTTCTTAACAAAAATTTCAAGTTTGATGGATGGCTTCTAGCGCAGCTGCGTGTGTAAAAGCATTAGGGTTGTGTTCCTTGTTTATGTATGAATCAATTAGGTCAACAAACTTGATCAGAATCTCTTGCAATCATGGTTTTAGAGATTTGATTTTTTCAAGATTTTTTCCAATCTTTTTTCATGCAATTTTGTACCAATCATGATCCAATCAAACCAAATCCTTCCATATTGAATCATGCACGAATTATTGAGTAGATTATATGTGCAAAAAGATTTGATAGGTTAAGTTAAGTATTTTTCATATATTTAATTGATTTAAATGAATTATTATTAATAAAAATTCAAATAAATAAAATAAAAAATGAATAAAACTTCCCTTTGGGCCAAGTGGTCGTGCACATGCTTGGGACAATGAATTATGGAAGAAAAATGGGCCCATTAGCAATTTTAGGTCATTTGAATCAATGTTGACTTTTCAAAATATCCAAAAATTTGCCAACTTCCACAAGGCATAACTTGCTCAATTTTTAAGCTTTTATCATGTTATTGGACATTTTGGAAAGGTCTTTGAGTCCTCTAACCAATGCCTTTGGTCCCATGTCATTTTGATTTACCAATCTCAAGTTATGGCCTTTGACTTAAAGTCCCTTTTTGTTGACTTTTGAAAATGACCTATAATGTTGAAATTGATAACTTTTTGTGAGAGCATTTCTTGGACTTGAAGTATGAATATGAGTTGTAGGAAATGTCTTTCTCTTCAAAATGAGCTTTGGATGGAATTTTTCTGATAATCCATGTGAAAGTTATGCCCTGGTCAATTTACAGTTGACTTTTTCGGCTGTCCAAATAAGGAAACTTTTGCATCTTGATGATTTTTGAGCCAAATTTGAGAATCATGATCAATCTTTGATCAAATGATGTTTGTGGCTTCAAAATGAGATGTTGATCAAAAATTTGAACTTTTGACTGTCAAATGACCATTTTGCCCCTACAGTTGACTGTAGTGCAATTAGGGTTTTGACTGTGCAATTTTGTGCTGAAAGTCTTGAAACTTGGTATGAGGATGCTTGACCATATTTGTAGGCATGTGAAACTTGATTGGACCTTTGAAACTTCATTTTCTTGATCAGAAGCAAAACCCTAATCTTGACTGTTTAGGAGGCTCTTGCACTGTGCAACCCTTGAGAGATTTTGAAGCTTATCTTGGAAATTTCTTGAAGAATATGGGAGGGCAAATTTTGGGGTACAACAAGCAGCATCCGTTGTTGGGAAGCGTCCGTAAACTGTTTTCAAAGGTTGCATCTGAACAAGTTGGTAGATTAACATTCGTTGTTGGGAAGAATCCATAAACTGTTTTCAGAAGTCTTGAAAAGAAACTGAACAAGCGATAGGTTAACATCCGTTACTTGGAGAACCCGTAAACTGTTTTCAGAAATCTTGAAGTTGAATGAGCAATAGAGCAGCATCCGTTGTTGGGAAGCGTCCGTAAACTGTTTTCAAAGGTTGCATCTGAACAAGTTGGTAGATTAACATCCGTTGTTGGGAAGAATCCATAAATTGTTTTCAGAAGTCTTGAAAAGAAACTGAACAAGCGATAGGTTAACATCCGTTACTTGGAGAACCCGTAAACTGTTTTCAGAAATCTTGAAGTTGAATAAGCAATAGAGCAGTGTGATCGGTGGATCTGGAACTGACTGTTTAACGCTGGTTCGCGAAATGTCGCGGAAGCAAGAGTCGCCACCGTCTTTTATTTTCTCCAAATGGAAAGGACAAAAGCACAGAAAAATTCCTTAAAGAGATTGCTCTCGGTTCGGGAGGTAGGTTATAGAAAGGGAAGGTGTTAGCACCCTTTCTATCCATGGTTATCCATGGGCTCTTAGATACTTGCTCATTGTGTTTTCAAAAATGGTTTGTTTGCTTTTCAACTGTGGGTTTTAAAAAGTTTCTTTGAAAATTTCAGTTCGACTCTTGTATCAGTCCTCAAGAGTGTTTGAAAAATTGCTTTTGAAAGCTTTTTGAAAAGGTGTCGGTGTGAAAAGTATTTTTGAATTTGTTTTGAGATTTAGAGCAAGTATCAAGAGTCGTCTACCTACTCTAAGGAATTCGTCTGTGTAAATGTCCTTTAAAGTAGTGCCATCCCACCATTGAGAGGTAGGTAGCACCACCGTTGGAGGTGTTCGGGTCAATTCGAAGGTTCGGGACATGGTGATCACCAGAGCAATAGGAAGACACCTTAGAAGCTACCCTCATGCCAGGTTCCCGTATCATGAGGACTTACTAAGACATCCTCTACTCGACGATCACCTTTCGAGGCAAGGCAACAGTGAGGCATACCCTAGGGGTGGTGTGTGCGATTCGTGTGTCGTTTTCAGTTATTTTGTCTTATTCATGTCAAGGTGATCTATGCGTTTGTTTTTATTTTATCATTCATTCTTGCATGCATTTATTAGCAGTTAAAAAGATGCGGAAATTAAAAGTTCTAAACTATTACAAAGGCGCGGGTCCACATCGCCAAAATTTCTTGAACCCGATTTGACAGAAAAATAAAGAATTAAAAGAAAAGCTAAGTGCGAGAAATAAAGATTACATGGCCTTGGGAGAGATACATAAATATTATAAGAAATAAATATGCGAATTAAATAAGAATTAAGCGAGGGCGTTGGACCCTTTTTGCAAAATTGAATTAAATGATGAAATTAATTAATTAAGAAAAGAAAAGAAATTGTTTTTTTGGTATTTTTGGTGTTTTATGATTTTAATGGGAAAAAAAGAATTAAATGCAATTAAAATAAATGCTAACCCTAATTCTAATTGTTTTTTAGTTTATTAAGAAAAGATTAAATTTTAACCTAAAATTAACCCTAATTGATTTACATGCAATTTAATTACAAAAATAAATATTTAATATTTTAATTATTATGAAAGAAAAATAAAAAGGAATAAAAATTATCATAAACCTTAGTTCTACAAATTTTAAATTAATTATGAAAACATTACTATTAAACCTAATTTAATAACTAAATTTAATTAATACAATTTATTTATAAAAATACTAAAATAAAATATTTATTATATTTTTTCTCTTTTCTGATTTTTTTATGGTTTTTGTGTATTATGAAAATAAATTAATTAAAAACAATAATTAAAAAGAAAATAGAAATAATGCAAAAAAAAACAAAATAAAATGGCAAACCTAGGGGGGTATCAGTCCCCAAAGTGGAGGTGAAGCCCATCAATTTTGAGCCCAAATCAGCATGGCCTTGTTGACTCTGACACTAGCGTGTATACGCGTTGACTACAGTCCATGGTGTTGTGCAATTCTTGGCCTTCTGATTGTTCTATTGGGCACGTGGACGGATGGATTTTGGGGGCATACGGTGTGCTTTGATATTGAATCTGCATAGGAATATGAGTTGAAAAACAATATTGAAGGGTGAAGACCTGGGGCTCGAACCCAGGTCATGGACGTTACCGGCCTATACGTGCACCACTGAGCCATGTTACGCGCTTTGCATGTAATACAACAAACAAAATATCAAATAAAACAAAAGCGTTAGTGGGTTTGAGCGCGAAATTTTGAACCAGCCATTCAGCTTATGCCACTTCATCGTCTTCCTCATGGTTTTGTTTTCCTGAAAATATAAAAGAAACAGGCAACGGTTTTTACACCGTTCTTTTAGGCAACATATCAGAAAATAGCGAATAGCCCCTGGGGCTCCATAAATTAGGCGCGAGGGTGGCCTTGTGATCGTCTGAGCATGCTGAATCGAGTGGCCTAGGTCTTATGCTCCAATTTTTCCATATTTTAAAACCCCCAATTCAAAGTCCTGTAAACCCTAAAACACGACCATGGCATCTTTGCATACAGTGCATAATAATCCAATCAAAGCATATGGTTAGCTTGCAAACATTATTCTAAACACAAAAATAACAATGAAACATGTTAACAATGCATGAATGATAGAAAACGATTCTGAAATTTTCTTTACCAACTTCAATGGTGATTTCACGTTTTCTTGAGTATGGGGCTTAGGGAATGATTGGAACACGTCCTATGATCCTTAAGGAAGCTAATGGAGTAGCTATTTGGCCCTGAATCGCCCTAGAATTAGGTTTTCAGAATTGAGTTTTCTTGATAAAATTTCAAGTTTGTGCAAGGGTTTCTGGCGCAGCTTCTTGGTTAATGGCATTAGGTTTTGCTTCTATACTTATGTAAGAGTGAATTAAGATGTACTGGTCATGTTCTTTAGCTGAACCTACCTTGGTACTTTGGAGGATGGAACAATTAGATTACTAGACAACTCTTTATTGCCTCTGTTTCTAATGTTACCTGTAATTAATCCTTTGTTTCGTATGCAAATATTAATGAGTTAGAAAATTATTGTCAATGCATATATCACAAATTGAACCTTGGACGTTCTTCGCAAAACAAAACAGAAAAGAAAAACAGTTGGCACGTTTTAACTGAAAAAATATATTTGTATTGATTTTGAATGGCCTGAAAATAGGCGTCTTGTGTACAAGAGGCTGACGTCCTAGTAAGAGAACGTCGCCGAACAAAAGAGTTTATACAAATTTTGTACAAGAGAAAATAAAACAGCTGTGTGAAATGAATGATCCCACTGGGTTTCAATTCTGCTATTGCCGTTATCACTCCGAGCGTATCATCACTTGATGACCTAAACGACGATGAAGCTGACTGATCGATGCCGTCTGAACTTGATGTAGATACCGGATTCTGGATGCAAAGTGATCCAATGAGACATAGTATTACGCTTTATCCCTAATTTTTGCCTGGACCGCCCTTTCGGGTTTTCAGTCCACCGGGATACCCATTTTTGCCCAAGCCGCCTTTTCAGGTTTTCGACTTGCCGGGTGTACAGATTTTTTCATTTCATCCCTTCATTTTGCCCGAACCCTTTTGGTTCGCCGGGAAGCCCTAATTTTTGCCTAGGCATGTCAGCCTAGCGGGTCTTTTTCATGCGTAGTATCTTTTTACTATGTCTGCATTGGCGGGGTGAGGAAGGTCGTCACCATCCATATTGGTTAGAATCATGGCTCCTCCTGAGAACACATGCTTAACCACAAATGGCCCTTCGTACGTAGGGGTCCATTTGCCCCTTGGATCACTCTGAGGAAGGATGATTCGCTTGATTACCAGATCCCCAACTTGATATTCCTGTGGTCTGACCTTTTTGTTAAATGCCCTGATCATCCGTTTCTGATACGTCTGACCATGACAGATAGCAGCAAGTCTCTTTTCATCAATTAAGTTTAGCTGATCAAGTCGTGTCTGGATCCAATCATCTTCACTCAGATTTGCATCCTTCATTATCCGGAGAGAGGGTATTTGCACTTCGATCGGTAAGACTGCCTCCATACCATAAACCAAAGAGAAAGGAGTTGCCCTGGTTGACGTCCTAGCTGAGGTACGGTACCCATGTAGAGCGAACGGTAACATCTCGTGCCAATCTTTATAGGTCACTGTCATCTTCTGCAAGATTTTCTTGATGTTCTTATTTGCTGCTTCTACAGCCCCATTCATCTTCGGTCTGTAAGGAGAAGAATTGTGGTGTTGTATCTTGAACTGCTCGCAGAGCTCAGCGATCATCTTGTTATTCAGATTGGTACCGTTGTCTGTAATAATTCTCTCTGGGACGCCGTACCGACAGATCAGGTTATGCCGAATGAACCGTGCCACAACAGTCTTGGTTACCGTAGCGTAGGAAGCTGCTTCGACCCACTTTGTAAAGTAATCAATCGCCACTAGGATGAAGCGATGCCCATTAGATGCCGTAGGTTTAATCTCACCGATCATGTCTATACCCCACATTGCAAATGGCCAAGGCGCAGTCAGAACATTCAGGGGAACTGGAGGAACATGCACTTTGTCTGCGTAAATCTGGCACTTATGGCATGTCCTGGAATGTTGGTAGCAGTCAGCTTCCATTGTGGACCAGTAATATCCTGCCCGTAGGATTTTCTTAGCCATAGTGTGTCCACTGGAATGTGTACCAAAGGTCCCTTCATGTAGCTCTTCCATGATCCTTTCTGCTTCAGTTTTATCCACACAACGCAGTAAGGTTGAATCCTGGTTTCGCTTGTACAAGATGCCGTTGCTAAGGAAGAACTTTGCCGCGAACCTTCTCAGGAACTTCTTATCATTGACAGATGCACCTTCAGGGTATTCCTGAGCTTCCAGATATCTCTTCACCTCATGGTACCAAGGCTTCTCAGTCACCAATTCAGTCTCGAGATCGCAACAGTATGCCGGTTCGTCCAGTTTCCAGATGATGATCCGGGGAGCCTCATTATCCCATTTAACTTTGAACATAGAAGCCATTGTAGCTAACGCGTCCGCCAGCTGATTCTCTTCTCTCGGAAAGTGTTCAAAGGTTATTTCTGTGAAGTGGGGGATCAGGGTCAACACACATTCTCTGTAAGGAATAAGATTCGGATGTTTCGTATCCCACTCTCCTTTGATCTGATTAATCATAAGAGCGGAATCTCCGAAGACACTCAGAAACTTGATCCTTAGATCGATCGCAGCTTGAAGACCCATGATGCACGCCTCATACTCCGCCATGTTGTTGGTACAGTTGAAACATAGCCGGGCAGTGAGTGGAGTATGAGTGCCTTGAGGTGATATGATTATGGCGCCGATACTGTTTCCCAAAGCATTGGAGGCTCCGTCAAAGTGCATAGACCATCGGGATCCTGGTTCAGGTCCTTCATCCGGTCCAGGTACTTCACAATCAGTTACTATCATAATGCTTTCATCTGGAAATTCGAAGTTCATTGACTGATAGTCATCTACGGCCTGATGTGCCAAGTGGTCTGCCAATACACTTCCCTTGATGGCTTTCTGGGTTGTGTACTGAATGTCGTATTCCGTCAAGATCATTTGCCATCTTGCTATTCTCCCAGACAGAGCAGGCTTTTCGAATATGTACTTTATAGGATCCATTTTTGAGATTAGCAAGGTAGTGTGAGTCAGCATATACTGTCTCAGCCGGCGAGCAGCCCATACCAAAGCGCAACAAGTTTTCTCAAGCAGTAAGTATCGGGTCTCACAGTCGGTAAACTTTTTGCTAAGGTAATAAATGGCATGCTCTTTTTGGCCAGACTCGTCATGCTGCCCCAGCACACACCCCATTGAATTGTCAAGCACTGTTAGGTATAATATCAGAGGTCTCCCTTCAACTGGTGGCATAAGGATAGGTGGTTCTCGGAGATACTCCTTGATTCTGTCAAAAGCAGCCTGACATTCATCATTCCAACGTACTACCTGATCTTTCTTTAGCAGCTTGAAGATTGGCTCACAGGTAGCAGTCAGATGTGAGATGAACCGAGCAATGTAATTCAGGCGTCCTAAAAAGCCTCTGACTTCCTTCTCTGTCCTAGGAGTTGGCATCTCTTGAATAGCTTTGACCTTAGCAGGGTCCACTTGAATACCCTTATCACTTACAACAAAGCCTAGCAACTTTCCAGATCTTACCCCGAAGGTGCACTTGTTCGGGTTCAACCTCAGCTTGTATAGTTTCAACCGGTCAAACAACTTCTGCAGATGATCTAGGTGCTCTTCCTCAGTCTGGGACCTTGCGATCATGTCGTCAACATACACTTCTATCTCATGATGGATCATATCATGAAATAAAGCAACCATGGCACGTTGGTAGGTTGCCCCAACGTTCTTTAACCCGAAGGGCATGACCTTGTAACAGAAGGTGCCCCACTGAGTAACAAATGTGGTCTTTTCCATGTCTTCAGGTGCCATCTTGATCTGATTATAGCCTGAAAAACCATCCATGAAATAGAACACCTTATGCTGAGCTGTATTATCAACAAGGACATCAATGTGAGGTAGGGGGAAGTCATCCTTGGGGATGGCCCTGTTCAGATCCCTGTAGTCGACACACATTCTGACCTTTCCATCCTTCTTAGGTACCGGCACCACATTAGCAACCCACTGAGGGTAAGAAGTCACTGCAAGGAACCCGGCATCAAACTGCTTCATAACCTCGGCTTTAATCTTCTCAGACATCTCTGGACGCATACGGCGGACCTTTTGCTTAACTGGAGGGCAGTCTTCCTTAGTTGGCAAGTGATGGACCACAATATCGGTATCCAACTCGGGCATGTCTTCGTAGGACCAGGCAAAGATCTCCATATAATCATGCAGCATTTGAGTCAACCGTTGCTTCACGCTGAGCTCTAGGTTGGCACCAATCTTTACCTCTTTCCTGTCTTCTTCAGTACCCAAGTTTATTGTTTCCACTGGCTCTTCATGGGGTTGAATTGCCCTCTCTTCCTGAAGCAACAGTCTTGCAAGCTCGCCAGGCACTTCGCAATCATCTTCACCTTCGTCTTCGGCTAAGTTGATCGGATTTTCGAAGTCATAACTGGCAGTAGCAGAGTCGTTACCAGTGAGATCCAGAGTGGATTGAAACCTGTATGAGTGAGTGTGTGTGTAAATACAGCTGTTTTGAAATATATGTAAAGGAAAGAAAGACAGAAAAGGAGCATAATATTTGTAATGCAAGAAAACGTCCAAGATTTTCATTTATGATATATGAAATGACAATTTATATGCCCTCACAAATAGAACCACGGTGCCTCGGGTAAGACACCGGGCCATATAGTTCAATTTATTGTTTATTACAGATACCAAAAACATAGGAATTCATTACTTAGTAACAAGAGAAACAGATAGATTGTCCTTTGCACTCCAATTGTTAAGTCCACTGTCGGTTGCCGGATAGATCCAGCTATCAAACTCAGCTTCATCCACTTCGTCTTTGTCCCCGATAGCATTCACTCCATGAGCAGGCAGGGGAGCTGTCACTACATTAGGCTTCTCAGATGCCTCAAACTGTACCTCCTTGGCGTCAATAAGGTCTTGCAGTTTGCTCCTTAACGCCCAACAATCATCAGTGGAGTGCCCCGGGCTATCAGAGTGGTAAGCACAACGGGCATTCGGGTTGTATTTCGGAGAGGTAGTATTTGGGAACTTCGGAGCCTCTCTGACGGTTACTAAGTTGGTTGAGAGCAGCTGTAGTAAGATCTGCGATAAGGTCATGCTCAAACGGGTGAACTCTCTCCGGGGTCTTTCAGCCCTTTGAGGATTGGTTGGCCGAGGAGCAGCAGCAGGCTTAGCAATCATTACCGCACTGACAGATTGGCGGCGCTCAGATCTCTCTGATCTCTTGGAACCATATACAGCACTAGCCTCCTTTTTGAAGGGTTTCTTTTCAGAACTAGATGATGCACCCTTCGGAATCTTTCCAGACTTCAACCCAGCCTCAATTCTCTCTCCAGTCAGAATCAGATCAGTGAACCCTGCAGACGAATTCCCGATAAGGTGGTTGAAAAATGGCCCAGATAGGGTCCCCAAGAACATGTCTACCAATTCCCGATCAGTCAACGGTGGCTGCACCCTGCCAGCCAGGTCTCTCCACTTCTGAGCGTACTCATTAAAACCTTCACTTGAACCTAACGACATACCCTGGAGTTGGGTACGTGTAGGGGCAAGGTCGGCATTATATTGATACTGCTTGTAGAAAGCAGTAGCCAACTCTTCCCAGTTACGAACCTTGGTCCCATCCAGCTGATAGAACCATTCGAGATGAGTCCCTGAAAGACTCTCCTGGAAGAAGTGGATCCACAAATTCTTATCCGCTGAGTACGGTTGGATTTTTCGAACATAGGACCTGAGATGTAGCTTGGGGCAAGACGCCCCGTCATATTTAGTGAAAGATGGTGCTTTGAACTTCCGAGGAATAATCACACCAGTAGACAAACCCAGATCTCCAAAATCCAGCCTAGGTACCTGTTGTATTTCCATAGCATCCAGCCTATCCTCCAGCTGCTTGTAACGGTCTTCTGCAGGAGGATATTTCTCTTCATCAAAATCAGTCTCGTTGTCGGAGACTACCGGACTAGGACCCTTTTCTGTCTGAGGAGTACTCTTGCCAACAGAAGAACCAGCCTCTTCATGCTGCAGAGCATTGCCAAACCTTCGGCCTGAGTTGAACAGAACAGTTCTTCTCTTCTTCTTCTTCTCCTTCTTCAGGAGCAGAGCCTTCAGCTCTTCTTGGCCTTGAGCCAAACCCTTGATTAATTCTTGAAATTGCGCATTCTGCGCCTGAAGAGCTTTGATGGATGTCTCAGTTGATGACGAGTCGGGATTCATGATGCTGAAATAAATAGCGAAGAACTGTAAGCAACCTGAAAAGAAGAAAACCTGCTATGCACATGATGAATGAAATGCGTATGATTTATGTTTTCAAAGACAATCGGGAGTCAACTTTGTAAACAAAAAGGAACACACTTCATTAGATTCAACTTTGAAACTGAAATTATTCAACAGGTTGCCCTTAGGCGTTACATGAAAGGAAAATACTGAAAAAGGGAAATAAAACTGCAAAAGAACATCCAGAGCTCCTTATTGATCCCATGGTCTCCTCTTCTCAGTACGGACGTAGGCATTCAGAGCTCTCTCATTCTCCAACTGCTTTGTCAGCTTCTGGATCTTTGATTCCTGCTCGTTGAACTTTTCCCGGTAAGAATCCCGCTCTTCTCGCAGTTGCGACCAAGATCTCTTCAATGTCTCATAATCAGTAGGTACCTGAGGAGGAAGGACAGTTGGAGGAACACCATCCTTGTCAGGGCACTCAAGAATGACGGGTCTGACAGCTTCATACGGCATACCTAACTTCTGAGCACGGATGCGAACCCATTTGTAGTAGGCTTCCATAGGTAAAGAAGTCTTTGGCCCTAACTCCTGTGGGTCAGCTTTATGAACTTTGTCCCAAGCCTTGATGAACCTACGACGCAGCTCGTCACTATCCACTTGAAACTCAAAACTGATATGAGGCACCAACATCTCATGGGGGCCTGCTCTTCTTGCTCTTCCAAACTGACGGAGTGCTAGACATGGATTGTAAGAGATCCCTCCTTATGTACCAATCAGAGGAACATTAGGGTATTCCCCGCATCGGTCAATGATAGCTATCTCATCCAAACCTCTGCAAGTCCAAATGATGTCTTTGTCGGTGAGAGACATTAACCTGTGAGCCCAACCTCTTCCTTCTTGGTTCTTCAGTACGGACTTAGGGAGGTGCGAAATAAACCACCTCATCAACAAAGGGATACAACACCATAGGGTTCCTCGTCTTCGTGTAGTACGAGCATGAAGTTGTTGCAAGATGTCACCCAAGAGAGTGGGCACAGGATTCTGAGACATAAAGATCCTTATGGCAGTGACATTGATGAAGTTGTCAGGATTAGGAAACAGGACTAACCCATAGATTAGGAGAGCCAAGATGTCTTCATATGCCCTAAAGTCCAGGTCATTCCAGAAACTGTTAGCTTTACCAATCAGAAACTTGGCCAAGAAACCCTTAACTCCGCTTCTAATCACCCAGTTGTCTGTTACCTCTTGATGGGTCAAAGGAAGAGCTGCAGCAACATCCTCAAGTCTGAGGGTCTTTTCCCAGCCAGTAAAGGGAGTCTGATCCAAGATAGGGATACCAAGAAAATCAGAGAACTCTTCCAGGGTAGGGACCAGCTGGAAGTCTTGAAAGGTGAAGCACTGGTACAGAGGGTCATAGAATTGGGTCAGAACACTCATCAACTGTTGATCCTGCTTTGCAGTGATTAAACTGAGAAGAGAACCATGCCTCTGAATGAAGGAAGTGGTATTTGGAATTCTGCTAACCAACTCATCAAGTAACTCAGGTGAACGAACAAAGTTGAACCGGATAGTATTCCTTCGCACAGGCATCATAATGTCCTACAAAACAGAGCAAAGGTGAAACCCTCCTGTCTTTGAAATGGTCAGTCCTTATGCAGGATGCATGCAATGCTCATGATGTTATGATGTTATGATAAAGCACACCACAAATAGATACAAAGGCAAACATGGTAAGGCACACAAGTCACACAAGGCAAGCCCCTAAAGTTTAGGCCAGCATGAGGCCTAGGTACTACCCTCTTTCAGTTTTTTGGTTCATACCTGTCCTATCAAAGTAACCGGGTTCTTAGAGGATCCCAATATCATTGACTACTCTCAATCGGTCATAACTCCAGCATCGCAATCTTTTCTTGCAGCCAGAACCATCACGAGAGTTTAGCCTCAATGGGCGTAGCATACTGCTACTGTTCTAAAGGCCAAGTTGTGTCAATTAAGGTTCTAAGGTTGTTGGTGCTTAATGACTCCTTAGAAGACCCATATTCTCCTCGTTGCGACACAAGGGATATCGGTACAGACCAAGGTGCCACACCAACGTAGCCACTGTTTCACCCGTGTCGGTCTACGCCGGACAGGTCCCTCACAGCTTATGCTACCTAAACAGGGTATCCCCAGATCCGGGTTAGGATCTATGTAACTCCCATGCAACCCACAATAGTAAAGCAAGCAAATCAATACAATTGAAAACACAGTTATGAACTAGCCCTAAGGTACACCTCACTTTAAGTTTAATTCCCCAGCAGAGTCGCCAGTTCTGTGATCGGTGGATCTGGAACTGACTGTTTAACGCTGGTTCGCGAAATGTTGCGGAAGCAAGAGTCGCCACCGTCTTTTATTTTCTCCAAATGGAAAGGACAAAAGCACAGAAAAATTCCTTAAAGAGATTGCTCTCGGTTCGGGAGGTAGGTTATAGAAAGGGAAGGTGTTAGCACCCTTTCTATCCATGGTTATCCATGAGCTCTTAGATACTTGCTCATTGTGTTTTCAAAAATGGTTTGTTTGCTTTTCAACTGTGGGTTTTAAAAAGTTTCTTTGAAAATTTCAGTTCGACTCTTGTATCAGTCCTCAAGAGTGTTTGAAAAATTGCTTTTGAAAGCTTTTTGAAAAGGTGTCGGTGTGAAAAGTATTTTTGAATTTGTTTTGAGATTTAGAGCAAGTATCAAGAGTCGTCTACCTACCCTAAGGAATTCGTCTGTGTAAATATCCTTTAAAGTAGTGCCATCCCACCATTGAGAGGTAGGTAGCACCATCGTTGGAGGTGTTCGGGTCAATTCGAAGGTTCGGGACATGGTGATCACCAGAGCAATAGGAAGACACCTTAGAAGCTACCCTCATGCCAGGTTCCCAGATCATGAGGACTTACTAAGACATCCTCTACTCGACGATCACCTTTCGAGGCAAGGCAATAGTGAGGCGTACCCTAGGGGTGGTGTGCGCGATTCGTGTGTCGTTTTCAGTTATTTTGTCTTATTCATGTCAAGGTGATCTATGCGTTTGTTTTTATTTTATCATTCATTCTTGCATGCATTTATTAGCAGTTAAAAAGATGCGGAAATTAAAAGTTCTAAACTATTACAAAGGCGCGGGTCCACATCGCCAAAATTTCTTGAACCCGATTTGACAGAAAAATAAAGAATTAAAAGAAAAGCTAAGTGCGAGAAATAAAGATTACATGGCCTTGGGAGAGATACATAAATATTATAAGAAATAAATATGCGAATTAAATAAGAATTAAGCGAGGGCGTTGGACCCTTTTTGCAAAATTGAATTAAATGATGAAATTAATTAATTAAGAAAATAAAAGAAATTGTTTTTTTGGTATTTTTGGTGTTTTATGATTTTAATGGGAAAAAAAAGAATTAAATGCAATTAAAATAAATTCTAACCCTAATTCTAATTGTTTTTTAGTTTATTAAGAAAAGATTAAATTTTAACCTAAAATTAACCCTAATTGATTTACATGCAATTTAATTACAAAAATAAATATTTAATATTTTAATTATTATGAAAGAAAAATAAAAAGGAATAAAAATTATCATAAACCCTAGTTCTACAAATTTTAAATTAATTATGAAAACATTACTATTAAACCTAATTTAATAACTAAATTTAATTAATACAATTTATTTATAAAAATACTAAAATAAAATATTTATTATATTTTTTCTCTTTTCTGATTTTTTTATGGTTTTTGTGTATTATGAAAATAAATTAATTAAAAACAATAATTAAAAAGAAAATAGAAATAATGCAAAAAAAAAACAAAAAAAAATGGCAAACCTAGGGGGGTATCAGTCCCCAAAGTGGAGGTGAAGCCCATCAATTTTGAGCCCAAATCAGCATGGCCTTGTTGACTCTGACACTAGCGTGTATACGCGTTGACTACAGTCCATGGTGTTGTGCAATTCTTGGCCTTCTGATTGTTCTATTGGGCACGTGGACGGATGGATTTTGGGGGCATACGGTGTGCTTTGATATTGAATCTGCATAGGAATATGAGTTGAAAAACAATATTGAAGGGTGAAGACCTGGGGCTCGAACCCAGGTCATGGACGTTACCGGCCTATACGTGCACCACTGAGCCATGTTACGCGCTTTGCATGTAATACAACAAACAAATAATATCAAATAAAACAAAAGCGTTAGTGGGTTTGAGCGCGAAATTTTGAACCAGCCATTCAGCTTATGCCACTTCATCGTCTTCCTCATGGTTTTGTTTTCCTGAAAATATAAAAGAAACAGGCAACGGTTTTTACACCGTTCTTTTAGGCAACATATCAGAAAATAGTGAATAGCCCCTGGGGCTCCATAAATTAGGCGCGAGGGTGGCCTTGTGATCGTCTGAGCATGCTGAATCGAGTGGCCTAGGTCTTATGCTCCAACTTTTCCATATTTTAAAACCCCCAATTCAAAGTCCTATAAACCCTAAAACACGACCATGGCATCTTTGCATACAGTGCATAATAATCCAATCAAAGCATATGGTTAGCTTGCAAACATTATTCTAAACACAAAAATAACAATGAAACATGTTAACAATGCATGAATGATAGAAAACGATTCTGAAATTTTCTTTACCAACTTCAATGGTGATTTCACGTTTTCTTGAGTATGGGGCTTAGGGAATGATTGGAACACGTCCTATGATCCTTAAGGAAGCTAATGGAGTAGCTATTTGGCCCTGAATCGCCCTAGAATTAGGTTTTCAGAATTGAGTTTTCTTGATAAAATTTCAAGTTTGTGCAAGGGTTTCTGGCGCAGCTTCTTGGTTAATGGCATTAGGTTTTGCTTCTATACTTATGTAAGAGTGAATTAGGTCAAAGAAAACAATCCAAATCCTTTGCATTCATGGTTTTTGAGATTTGATTTTCAAAGATCTTTTTTTCAATATTTTTCATGCACTTTTGCTCTCAATCATATCCAATCAATTCAATTCCTTCCATATCTGATCATGCACGAATTATTGAGTATATTTCATGCACAAAAAGATTGAAAAACTTAGGTTAAATGTTTTTCATGTATTTAATTGATTTAAATGAATTATTATTAATAAAAATTCAAATAAATAAATAAAAAATGAATAAAAACTTCCCTTTGGGCCAAGTGGTCGTGCACATGCCTTGGATAATGAATTGTGGAAGAAAAAGAGGCCCATTAGCAATTTTAGGTCATTTGAATCAATGTTGACTTTTCAAAATATCCAAAAATTTCCCAACTTCTACAAGGCATAACTTGCTCAATTTTTAAGCTTTCCTCGTGTTATTGGACATTTTGGAAAGGTAGTTGAGTCCTATAACCAATGTCTTTGGTCCCATGTCATTTTGATTTACCAATCTCAAGTTATGGCCTTTGACTTAAAGTCCCTTTTTGTTGACTTTTGAAAATGACCTATAATGTTGAAATTGATAACTTTTTGTGAGAGCATTTCTTGGACTTGAATTATGAAGAGGAGTTGTAGGAAATGTCTTTCTATTCAAAATGAGCTTTGGATGGAATTTTTCTGATAATCCATGTGAAAGTTATGCCCTGGTCAATTTACAGTTGACTTTTTCAACTGTCCAAATAAGGAAACTTTTGCATCTTGATGACTTTTGAGCCAAGCTTTGAGAATCATGATCAAGCATTGATCAAATGATGTTTGTGGCTTCAAAATGAGATGTTGACCAAAAATTTGAACTTTTGACTGCCAAATGACCATTTTGCCCCTATAGTTGACTGTAGTGCAATTAGGGTTTTTGACTGTGCAATTTTGTGCTGAAAGTCTTGAAACTTGATATGAGGATGCTTGACCATATTTATAGGCATATGGGACTTGATTGGACCTTTAGAAACTTCATTTTCTTGATCAGAATCAAAACCCTAATTTTGACTGCTCAGGAGGCTCTTGAACTGTGCAACCCTTGGGGAGATTTTGAGGCTTGACTTGGCAATTTCTTGAAGAATATGGGAGGGCAAATTTTGGGGTACAACAAGCAGCATCCGTTGTTGGGAAGCGTCCGTAAACTGTTTTCAAAGGTTGCATCTGAACAAGTTGGTAGATTAACATCCGTTGTTGGGAAGAATCCATAAACTGTTTTCAGAAGTCTTGAAAAGAAACTGAACAAGCGATAGGTTAACATCCGTTACTTGGAGAACCCGTAAACTGTTTTCAGAAATCTTGAAGTTGAATAAGCAATAGAGCAGCATCCGTTGTTGGGAAGCGTCCGTAAACTGTTTTCAAAGGTTGCATCTGAACAAGTTGGTAGATTAACATCCGTTGTTGGGAAGAATCCATAAACTGTTTTCAGAAGTCTTGAAAAGAAACTGAACAAGCGATAGGTTAACATCCGTTACTTGGAGAACCCGTAAACTGTTTTCAGAAATCTTGAAGTTGAATAAGCAATAGAGCAGCATCCGTTGTTGGGAAGCGTCCGTAAACTGTTTTCAAAGGTTGCATCTGAACAAGTTGGTAGATTAACATCCGTTGTTGGGAAGAATCCATAAACTGTTTTCAGAAGTCTTGAAAAGAAACTGAACAAGCGATAGGTTAACATCTGTTACTTGGAGAACCCGTAAACTGTTTTCAGAAATCTTGAAGTTTTGAGGAGGATCCGGTGTAGGGTTTCCTAATGATGAGCTCGTGTGAAACTGCATCTGAATGAATCTGGAATAAGAATCAGAATATTGTCATGTCTGGGTCACATCTGAACTATTCCTGGAAAGAATCTCGGGAGATAATGATTTTTGTCTGTCGACTGATCTTACCTGAAAAGGTAAAGAGTTAGTTGTATGCAATGTCATGATGCATGATGCAACGTATGTTATATGATATGAATGTAAATGAATGCGCATGTAAGCTGATGAGCTATCTTGCAAAGGATAGATGAATCTGAGATGGCTGAAGATAAAAGTATCTTGACTGCTGCTGGGAAGAATAATTCCTGGTTGTTGCTGGAGAATAAAGAGCTTGGTTTGCATACCAATATTCCGGAGAATTCCTGATGACTTCTACTGGGGAGTTCCAATCTAATAGACTCATGCTGGGGAGGTAGGACTGAGAATCTTCAGTTTGATGGGAAGTATCTCTGGCGACCTCACTGGGGAACTCAAGATTTGCCCTCCCAAAATTCTGTGGGGAGAAGGTTCACTAGTCTGGCTCCGCTGGGGATTGATAATTTGAAGCTTTAGCTCGGCTAGGGATACGGAAACTTAAACTCTGAGGGGAACTGAGTTCTGGAGGATTCTCTGGCTGGGGATTGTGTTGATAGGTTCCTCTGGGGGATTTGTATTGATGAGTTATGTTGGGGAAATCTGATGAACTCCGCTGGAGGTAGGAAGAATTTTGGCGAGTGCGATCTTCCGTGGCAATAAGCTGAGGATAACCCAGTTATAAGCCCTTGTGAGGAATAACTTTGAATAGAGCTCGGGAGAGACGTCCGTACTCTGCAGGGGATAAGCTTCAAGCCTTGTTGGGGATATGGATTCCAAATCTCCTAGGGTTTCCTTTGAAAGGGTATCAAGATATCCAACTGTACCTTCAACCTATCAGTAATCCTCTTTCTTGATAAGGAAATGATTATGTTCAAATGCATATGCCTATTTAACAAAACATTGGATGTTTCTCAAAAATAAACAAATAGTGCAAAAGAAAAGAAAAAGGAAATGACATAAATTTCTGGGAAAAGTATTTGTATTGACTTTCTATGAGTATATTTGTACAAAGGAGACAATCATCCTAGTAAGAGGATTTTGTCGTAAATATTGAAAGATTTATACAAAATAAAGATGGCTATGTGAAATAATTCCATGGGATTCCATTCCGCTATAGCCTTCACAACTCTGAATATCTGTCCATTCAATGCTTCGTTTGCCGATGACTGGATTGATCAGAAACCTGGAACTGGTAGATGAAGAGATTGTCTTTGAAGTGATCCGACGAGACATAGTCATACGCTTTAATTCCCTAACTTTTGCCTGAATCGCCCTTTCGGGTTTTCGATCCACCGGGAAACCCCTTTTTGCCCAAGCCGCCCTTTCGGGTTTTCAACTTGCCGGGTGTACAGATTTTTTTGTTTTTATCCCTAATTTTTGCCTGAACCGCCCTTTCGGGTTTTCGGTTCACCGGGATGCCCATTTTTGCCCAAGCCGCCCTTTCGGGTTTTCGACCTGTCGGGTTATTTTATGCGTAGTATCTTTTGACTATGTCCGCGTTCGCAGGGTGTGGCAAATCGTCGCTGTCCATGGTGGTTAGAATCATCGCACCACCAGAAAATATACTCTTGATCACAAATGGCCCTTCATATGTAGGAGTCCATTTTCCCCTGGGATCACTTTGCGGCAAGATAATCTGCTTGATTACGAGATCTCCGACTTGATACACTTGACGTCTGACTTTCTTATTGAAGGCCTTGATCATCCGTTTTTGATACGTCTGACCATGGCATATAGCAGCGAGTCGCTTCTCGTCGATCAAATTGAGTTGATCAAGTCGAGTCTGCATCCAATCATCTTCATTCAAACCTGCGTCCTTCATAATCCTTAGAGAAGGAATCTGAACTTCCATAGGCAGGACAGCTTCCATGCCATATACCAACGAAAATGGGGTTGCCCCGGTTGAAGTACGTGCCGTCGTACGGTATCCGTGTAGAGCAAACGGTAACATCTCATGCCAGTCTTTGTAAGTGACTGTCATTTTCTGAATGATCTTCTTAATGTTTTTGTTTGCAGCTTCAACATCACCGTTCATCTTTGGCCGGTAGGGAGATGAATTGTGATGATAAATCTTGAACTGTTCGCACAATGTGGTGATCATCGTGTTATTCAGATTTGTACCGTTGTCTGTGATGATCCTGTTTGGAACACCATACCGGCATATGAGATTTTGCTTGATGAAGCGGGCAACCACATTTTTAGTAACAGAGGCGAAGGAAGCTGCTTCGACCTATTTGGTGAAATAGTCAATGGCGACTAGGATGAAGCGATGTCCGTTGGAAGCTGTGGGCTTGATCTCTCCAATCATATCAATGCCCCACATTGTAAAGGGCCACGGAGCAGTCAGAACGTTGAGAGGAACCGGAGGGATATGAACTTTGTCAGCGTAGACTTGACATTTGTGGCAAGTACGGGAATGTTGATGGCAGTCAGCTTCCATGGTAGACCAGTAATAGCCTGCCCTTAGGATCTTATTAGCCATTGTATGCCCGCTCAAGTGAGTGCCAAATGTGCCGCTGTGTATCTCAGTCATGATCAACTCTGCTTCAGCTTTGTCTACGCATCGGAGTAATACACAATCATGGCTTCGTTTGTAAAGGATGTCGTTGCTCAGGAAGAATTTAACAGCGAATTTCCTTAAGAATTTCTTGTCATTTACGGAAGCTCCTTCGGGATAATCTCTAGTCTCGAGATACCTTTTGATTTCATGGAACCAGGGTTGTTCCATTACTTCTTCGGTATTAATCTCGTGACAATGTGCAGGTTCATCCATTCGCTCGATGGTGATTTGGGGAGCCTCGTTATCCCAGTTGAGTTTAAACATGGAAGACATTGTAGCTAGGGCATCTGCTAGCTGATTCTCTTCTCGCGGGAAATGCTCGAAGGTAATTTGCTCGAAATGAGGCAACAATGTCAAGACATGTTCTTTGTACGGGATAAGATTAGGATGCTTGGTATCCCACTCTCCTTTAATTTGACTGATAACCAAAGCCGAGTCCCTAAATACGACCAAAGATTTGATTCCCAAGTCTATAGCAGCCTTGAGACCAAAGATGCAATCTTCATACTCAGCCATGTTGTTTGTGCAGCTGAAGCAAAGTCGGGCCGTGAAAGGGGTGTGACAGCCTTCCGGAGAAATGAGTACCGCGCCGATACCGTTTCCAAGTGCATTTGAAGCACCATTGAAGTACAGGGTCCATCGGGATCCCTTTTCGGGTCCGTCATACGGTCCGTCACCTTCAATGTTGTCCAAATTCATGATGTCCTCGTCTGGGAAGTCAAATCTCATGGGTTGATAATCTTCGATAGCCTGATGAGCCAGATGGTCAGCTAGTACACTCCCTTTTATAGCTTTTTGGGTGGTGTACTGGATGTCATACTCAGTTAGGATCATTTGCCATCTGGCTATCCTTCCAGATAAAGCGGGCTTTTCAAAGATATACTTGATAGGATCCATTTTGGAAATCAACAAGGTAGTATGAGTCAACATATACTGTCTTAGTCGGCGAGCAGCCCATACCAAAGCGCAACAAGTTTTCTCGAGCAGTGAGTAGCGAGTCTCACAGTCGGTAAACTTTTTGCTAAGGTAATAAATAGCATGCTCTTTTCGACCAGACTCGTCATGCTGGCCCAAAACACACCCATTGAGTTATCCAAAACGGTCAGATACATGATCAATGGTCTTCCTTCGACGGGTGGCATCAGAATAGGAGGTTCTAGCAAATACTCCTTGATCTTATCAAAAGCAGCTTGGCAATCATCGTTCCATTCGACTACCTGATCTTTCTTCAAGAGTTTGAAAATTGGCTCACAGGTAGAAGTTAGATGGGAGATGAATCTGGCAATATAATTCAAGCGCCCCAAGAACCCTCTAACCTCCTTTTCAGTACGAGGAGCAGGCATCTCCTGTATTGCTTTCACTTTTGCTGGATCGACTTTAATGCCTTTGTTGCTTACAATGAATCCCAGAAGTTTACCAGACCTAACTCCAAAAGTGCACTTATTTGGATTCAGCCTGAGTTTGTATTCTTTCAATCTGGCAAACAGCTTTTCTAGATGTTCAAGGTGCTCCTCCTCTGTTTGTGATCGAGCTATCATATCGTCTACGTAAACTTCAATCTCATGATGTATCATATCATGAAACAAAGCTACCATGGCGCGTTGATAAGTTGCCCCTGCGTTCTTCAGCCCGAACGACATCACCTTGTAACAGAAAGTGCCCCATTGTGTGACAAAAGTTGTTTTCTCCATATCCTCGGGGGCCATTTTGATTTGATTGTAGCCCGAGAATCCATTCATGAAGGAAAACACTTTATGCTGAGCTGTATTGTCGATCAAAATGTCAATGTGTGGGAGTGGAAAATCATCTTTAGGGCTGGCCCTATTCAAATCCCGGTAGTCCACACACATCCTGACTTTGCCATCTTTCTTAGGTACTGGCACGATGTTAGCGACCCATTGAGGATAGGACGTAACAGCCAGAAAGCCAGCGTCGAATTGCTTCATTACTTCTGCTTTGATCTTTTCAGACATGTCAGGCCTCACTCAGCGGACTTTTTGCTTGATCGGTGGACAATCCTCTCTTGTGGGGAGACGGTGAACCACGATGTCTGTGTCTAAACCCGGCATGTCTTCATAAGACCAAGCGAAGATTTCAACATACTCATTCAACAACTGTATCAGGCGTTCCTTGACATTTGGTTCCAGATTGGCACCCACTTGTACCTCCTTCCGGTCTTCCTCAGTTCCCAAATTGATAGTTTCCAATGACTCTTCGTGCGGTAAGATGGCCCTTTCCTCTTGTTGTAGAAGTCTGGCTAGTTCCCCTGGTACTTCACAACCTTCGTCATCTTCATACTCGGCTTGATTGACCAGATCTTCAGAGTCATTGAAGGATATAGCAGAATTGTCACCCATGGAATCCGGAGTGGATGGGTACCTGCATTTGTGAGTGTGGGTGTGTGTAAGGGATAGCCATCCTTAAACAAAAATGCAAAAGGAAAGAAAATGAACACAAGCAGTTTATCAAATGAAAAACGTCCAATGAATCATTAAACATGGCATATGGATATGAAAAATAATTAAAACCCTTACAAATGGACCTACATGTCCCGGGCAAGGCATGAGGTAAAAAGATAGTGTACGGGTTGTTGGAAGATAAATATTACAGACCAAATAGGAAATGTTTGACAGATAAATTACTGATGAATAAAAGTGATGGGGACAAAGTCTTTTGCCTCCCAGTTGCTCAATCCTCCTTTGACAGTTGGGTAAATCCACTCTTCGATGTTGCTCTCTTTGTCTTCATCCTCCAAAGCGTTGATTCCGTAGGGAGAAATTTTGACTGGCGCTCTTTCAATCTTCGAACGGTGCATAGCTTTCTGGCCTGCGGTAGTGAACCCTAATCCAAATTTGTCTGTCTTATGCGGAATATCAGGTAACTGCCCCCATGCTGAATTCTTCCCTTCCTTTATTGTGGCCCTGGCGTCCTCCAGAGATGCCATCCTGGCCATCTGCCTTGGTACTTCAGCTGCCAACTTTGCTACTGTTATTTCAGGAAGGACTTCTTCGAAATGCTGGAAAGGCGTCTCAATGAATTCCCCCTCTACCTCCACATACCGGAAAGAGTTCAAGTGGCTAATCATGTACTCCTCTTCACCATGGACAGTAATGATCTTTCCCTTGACAGGATACTTTAACATCTGATGTAAGGAGGAGGTGACTGCCCCAGCATGGTGTATCCAAGGCCTACCCAGCAAGCAAGAGTATGACGGACGGATGTCCATTACATAGAAAGTAGATTTAAACACCTCAGTGCCTATCTTGATGGGAATTTCAACCTCCCCATGGACCATTCTCTTCGAACCATCGAAAGCTCTGAAAACAATATCACTCGGCTTCAATTCCAACCCTTCACAATCTAGTCGGTCCAAGGCCTTCTTAGGCAATACATTCAGCGATGAACCAGTATCGACCAAGACATGTGCGAGAGTGGTTCCTCGACACTCGACTGAAATGTGCAAAGCATCATTGTGGTTTCTACCTTTAGGAGTTAGGTCGGCATCAGAGAAACCTAATCCATTGTCCGCAGTTAGGCTAGCCACGCAATTTTGAAATTGATCCGCAGAGGTTTCCTGGGGCACATGGGCTGCCTTCAGGAATTTTATCAGAGCTTTAGCGTGTGCTTCCGAGAAAAGTAGCAGTGCCAGCATGGAGATCTTTGAGGGGGTTTGCCCCAGTTGTTCTACCACATCGTAATCACTCCTTTTGATTATCCTCAAAATCTCATCCATTTCCTTCTTGGAGGTCTCCGGGATGACCAAGGGTTGAGCCCTCGTCCTGACGAGCTCATCTTGGATTCCCTTACCTTTGTCAGCAGCGGTAGGAGGGACAGTACTAGGAACAACAACATCCTCGATCAGCGGGGTTCTTGCAGAGAGTTTTATTGGTGCAGGGATGGCCTTGTCGGCAGACGAGGGTCCAAAGATTGCTCTTGGAGGGGCAATCTCTGGAGAAAATATTCTCCCGCTCCGGGTGATTTTGCTCGTGCCTGCAATGTTACCAATGCTGGCTTCTTCATCATCCGAACTTTCTTCAATTATCTCGATTTGTTTAATACCATGGTAGTAGACGTCACCGCCATAGTTCCATGGTATTGACTTCTCAGAAACATAGGGGACAGGCCCTGGCATTGTTATCTTCAAAGGAACAGATTTCATAGCTGGTGTAATCTTAACAGGCTTTTTGACGGCCTCGGAAAGATTGGCGTGAATGGTTATGATTGAGACATCTTCAGTATGAGTTGGAACAGCAGAAACTTTTTCAAACAAAATTTGTCGATTATCCATAAGGCCTTGGATGCCTTTCTTCAGTAACAGACAATCAAACGGCAGAGAGTAACAACAATAGCAGTCTTCTTTACATCCCGGGAAGATCCTGGCCTTTAATAAATTCAACTTGATTGTTAACAATGGAGTTGTCAGATCATTGACATCAGCAACATACAAATCTTTTTCAATGGCATTGACATTTCGGCCGTGCTTCGGCATGGGTGCAGAGATCACATTAGGCTTCTCTGGAGCGTCAAACTCCACCTCCTTCGCCTCTATTAGGTCTTGGATTTTATGCTTGAGTGCCCAACAATCATTGGTGTCGTGCCCGACACTGTCAGAATGGTAGATGCATTTGGCATTAGGATGATAATGCGGAGAGGACGTATTCACATTCTTTGGTGCCTCCTTGATGGTGGCGAGATTCAACTTCAACAGATGGGGAAGCACTTGCGCTAGAGTCATATTAATACGGGTGAACTGCCGTTGTGGCCGTTCCACTCGTTGTTGATTTGGTCTGGACTGGTTATAGCGAGGCTGCTCACTTGAAGGATTTTGAATCATTACGGCCCCCACGGTCGGCCGACGCTCCGTCTTTCCTACTCTTCTCTGAGAATATACCACAGTTGTTTCCTTCTTAAAAGGCTTCTTCTCAACACTTGCAACAACACCCTTCTGAATCTTTCCTGACTTGATGCCAGCTTCTATTCTTTCGCCTGTTAGGATCAAATCGGTAAACCCCGCGAAAGAGTTACCAATCAGATGATTGAAAAATGGCCCAGATAGGGTCCCAAGAAACATATCAACAAGTTCGCGGTCGGTTAAAGGAGGCTGCACCCTGCCAGCCAAATCCCTCCATTTTTGTGCATATTCTTTGAATCCTTCGCCTGTTCCTAACGACATACCCTGAAGTTGGGTACGAGTAGGAGCAAGGTCATAATTATACTGGTATTGTTTGTAGAAGGTGGTGGCCAAGTCTTCCCAATTTCGGACGTTGGTTCCCTCTAGCTGATAAAACCACTCCAATTGAGCTCCAGAAAGGTTGTCTTGAAAGAAATGAATCCAAAGGTTTTTATCTGCCGTATAGGGTTGAATCTTTCTCACGTAGGACCTGAGATGCATTTTTGGACAGGACAGCCCATCATACCTCACAAACACTGGCACTTTGAATTTTGGGGGAATCACAATCCCGGCAACCAAACCCAAGTCTTCAAAATCCAAACCCGGTACTCTTTGTAGCTCCATGGCAGCCAATCTGTCTTCTAAACCCTTGTATTTATCATCAGCTGGAGGGTATTGTTGATCAAAATAATCTTCATCCTCTTCGACCTCTTCTTCTTCCACATCGGACTCGGAAGGTACCGCAGCCCCACCTCCTTTGCTGGTTCCTTCATCAGAAGTAGGAGGAAATTCAAGCACTCTCCGAGCTTCTCCGTCAAATCTTCTCCCTAAAGTAGCCACCCCGAGTCTCTTTTTCTTCTTCTTCACTGGGTCTTTATTCTCCAGCAAGGTCTTGAGATCCTCCTGACCTTTAGCCAAGGTTGTCAGGAGTTGCTGGAACTGTGCATTTTGAGCTTGCAGGTCTTTGACTGTTTGCTCGAGATCCATTCTACTGAAATAAACAGCAGACAGATAAGGAAACCTGGAGTGAGACCTGCTTATGCACATGATGAATGATATGCTTATGTATGCAATGCATTCAAGGATTTAGAACATTCAAAATTGTTGTAGACAAAAAGGAACGCACGTCATATTAACAAGAAGAAATTTGTTAGTACATAAATGCCCCAAGGGCCAAATATTACAAAAACAACTTCTCAAGGCAAAAAGACGTTGCGCATCCTCTTCGGCGCAATGTAGGTGTTGAGGGCCTCTTGCTCATGGAGTCGGCGGGTAAGCTCTAGAACCTTCTTCTCACTGGCGTAGAAGCTAGCTTCAAAAGTATTCCGTTCCTCCTTGAGTTGAATCCAACTTTTTTGCATTTCCTCCCACGATGTAGGCATGTCAGGATGTAGGATGGAGTAGGGAACCTCTCCTTCCTTGACGGGCTCTTTAATCACAGGGAGAACATGAGGATAAGGCATCATCAGAATTTGGGCTCGGGCTCGTACCCACTTGAGATAAGGCTCAAGAGGGATGGAGTTCTTGTGTCCCAGAGTCTTGCTATCAACCTTGTTGGGTCTTCCCCAAGCTCTGATGAATCTTTGGCGAAGTCCTTGCGCATCGTTGTCGAAGTCAAAAACTAGGTCAGGAATCAACATGTCATGAGGGCCATCCCTCCGTGCATATCCAAATTGCCTCAAAGCTAGGCAAGGGTTGTAGGTGATACCTCCTCTGATTCCAAGTAAAGGAACATTGGGAAACTCTCCACAACGATCGACGATGATGACATTTTCTCTGGACCGAGAACACCAATGTACATCAGAGTGAGTAAGAGTCATCAACCGTTGGGACCACCTTGAGCCTTGGTCGTTCTTCAAGACAGATTGTGGAAGGTGCGAAATAAACCACCTTGCAAGGAGAGGAGTACAGCACATGAGAACACCCCTCTTTCTCATTGTTCGTGTGTAAAATGAGTGAAGAATGTCCCCAAGCAATGTTGGTATTGGATTTCTGGATAAGAAGATTTTGACGGAGTTGACATCTACCAATTGGTCAGAATTTGGGAACAAGACCAACCCATAGATAAGGAGTGCCACAATTTCTTCAAAGGCTTGTAGGTCCAATGAATTCCAACATTCTTGTGCCTTATCAAACAAGAATTTTGCTAAGAATCCTTTGACGCCACTTCTGGTTTCCCAATGCCCCTTGATGTCGGATGGTTGTAGATGTAATGCTCGAGCAACATCTTCCGGCTTTGGTTCCTTTTCCGTACCGTCGAAGGGTAGTTGATTAAGGATAGGGATTCTTAGGAGTTGAGAAAACTCCTCCAAAGTGGGCACCAACTGGTAATCAGGGAAAGTGAAACAATGGTGAAGAGGGTCAAAGAACTGGAATAGCACTTTCATCATGTCTTCTTCAATGTTGGTGTTGACTAAGCTGAGCAGTCTACCATGTCTTTCACTGAAGGATGAACTTTCTGGAATTCTTGAGGTGAGCTCCTTGAGTTTAGAAGAGATTCTCACAAGGTTGACTTGGATGGTTTTTCTGCGAGGAATTTCCATGACCTACAAAATAAGAACAAAGATGAAGATCCAAATCCTTGAAATGGTTAGTGAATGCATATGATGTTTTATGATGTTTATGATGTATGCACAAAACATATGTACAAGCAATTCACACCAACCCTAGTTTCAGGCTTGCATGGGGTTTCATAGGTAAGTACCCTCTTGAGTGTAGTTGGCTTAAAAACCTGTCCTATAAATAGTAACTGGGTTCTAAGGAGCTCAATATCACAGGATTGTTTTCATTGTTCATTGTTTTGGTTTAGCCACTTAACTAGCGACCAAAATATTCCAAGAAAACAACCCTCAATGAGTGTAGTATCGAGTATCTACCAACTTCGGACTGCACCAAAGCCGCTCATCTCACTACCCCTAATAAAAGGCCAAGATGGTCAAGTAAGGTTCTAGATCATTAGTGCTTAGTGACATCACTCAGCGGCCCCGTACTCTCCTTGATTGAACTCAAGGGTTACCGGTACTCACAAATATGTCGCACTAATATAGCTATTGCTTCGACCGTGTCGGTATACCCCGCACAGTTTCCACAACGTATTGCTATCTATGAATGTTTCCCAAAATCCAGGTGTAGGATTGCAAACCCAAACAAAAGAGCCAAGATATAAAGCAATCAAATCAAACAATTAGTCATGCAAGAGGGTGATCTAAGCCCTAAGGTTACTCCACTTTTAAAATATCCCCAGCAGAGTCGCCAGTTCTGTGATACGGTGGGAGAACTGACTATGGTTTTGCGTTTGTTTTCGCAAATGTTTCGGTTGAGCAAGAGTCGCCACCGACTTTTTATTTTATCCTAAGGAAAGGTTTAAAAAGCACAGCAAAAACCTTTGAGATTTTTCTTGGGTTCGGGGAGTAGATTATATAAAGGGAAGGTATTAGCACCCTTTCTATCCATGGTTATCCATGGGCTCTTAGGTACTTGCTTAGATCAACTTGCCTTGGTTTTCAATTGTTTGAAATGGTGCTTTGTGCGTGGCTTTGAAAATGTTTTGAAAAAGATGCCTTGTATAGGCTACCCTTGTAACAATTCTTTACTCGAATGTTTTACAAAAGGTGTTTGTCTTTTTGAAAAGATGTTTCGAAGTTTTTGAAAGTTTGTTTTGAAAGTGTTTGTGAAGTATGGTTTGAAAAAAATAGGCAAGTGTTTTTGTTTTGCAAGTTGACAAGTACTTAAGAGCGATCTACCCCAAAGTTCTCAAAGATTTTTGTTATGTTTTAACCCTTTTAACAATTTTGTTCCACCATTGAATTTGGTGGACAATCTTGTGTTAGGATGTGAAAGGGACGGGCGCGGGTCATCGTTTAGACCATAATTGCAATAGTGCTAAGTATCTTTGGACAACTTTTCCTTGAAAGGGACTTGATCATTTTTTTAGGCAACTTTTCGAAAGCGTCATCGAGGGACTATGATCAATTGATTTGTATCGCTTTGCCCAAAGAGACCTAACATGCAATATGGCCTAATTTTGAAAGGCAACAAGTGGATGTAACCCTAGGGGTGTTAGTGTGCAAGTGTGTTTGATTGCATACAAGAGTTTCTTTGAATTAGGTTTTTCTATTTCATTGATTTTATCTTGCCATACATGTCCTAATTACTAGCAATAAGAAGCGGAAATATAAAATCCTACGCTATTACAACAATTAGGGGAGGGGGATACACATTTGTACATGGGGGGTTCAACGAGAAAAGTAGACAAAAAAGAAAATAGCGAAAAACAAGATATAGAGAGAGAGAGAGAGGGAGCCTGCGCGCTGCTGAGAGGTCATCAGAAGTTCTGACTCAGATCCGCTGCCAGATGATCAACCTCTTGGTTAAACTGTATGAGTCAGAACTTCTGACTCTGGCACCTGCAAAACAGAACCCTGTTAGTGGGGAAATCAGAAGTTCTGATTCCCCTGCACTGCAAGACAGAAGTTTGTTAGTGGAGAAACCAGAAGTTCTGATTCTGCTGAAAAGGCAATAACTCTCAGAGGTTCTGATATCATTGACAGCAAAATAGGCTTCAGATGTGCTAACGTCAAAGTCAGCACTTGGCTTTTTCCTGTACTAATCAGAACATCTACAATTCTGTTGTTATTCCACAAAACAGGAAACATATTTGGAACAGATCCAGCAAATGTAAAAATGTTTCAGAGGTCAGAACCAACAAGGTCACAGGCAAGTCCTATACTGGCTCAGAACGTTCTGAGGTATGAAAATTCTCAGAACATAAACAGCAACAACATGATATTTACATTATGTTTATTTGAGTATGCACAGCTGATGATGCTTAGCAGCGTGGTGAAGGTCAGCAGGTGCTTACCTGGCTGTTGGAAAAGTTTGTGGGTGAAAGCTAGCTTTTGGCTCTGGTGGTGTTCTGGACAGATTCTCTTTGAAAAGGGGAAGTAAAGGTGTATACGTACGTAGGGTCAGAAGTTTGGAAAGGGTGTTTTTGGTTCACAAAGAAAACTGGGTATTTTGATGAAGTTTGAAGGTAAGAACTTCAAAGTTATGAAACAAACTGGAGATTTTGGCAGAGTTTCAGAATGCTATGTTGCTAAGGGTTGTTGTTTCTCTCTTAGCAATTTTTTTGTTTCTTTTCTGAACGCCTTTTGCAGTGGACAATGACTCTCTATTTATAGGCAAAGTTCTTGTGGGTGTTTTGAACATTAAGGCGCCAACAAAGTTTGAATTACTATTTTACATAAATTCCTGGGAAGTTGTGATAACAGATAGCCTTCAGCCTAGGCTGCAGCAGCAGGCGTAGATTGGGGAGAAGTGACCTCTGAAGTGGGCGGTGGCGCGTAGACCCATGCCAGAATCTGCACAAAAGTGTTTTCCAAGCCACACGTGAACGTTCAGGAGTGGTTGGAAGCATTAATGGGCATTAAATGGTGATAATACCTATCATCATCAATATTCTGGTAATGGAAACCAACGTTGAATCAGCAGTTCTGTTTCAAAAAGAACAGCGTAAACCATGCTCTGGCCTTGGCCTCCTGTTGTCTTAGTAAGCTCTGGAGATTCTCCTGATTTTCTGATACGTTCCTTGGATTTACCTCTGGGTCTCCTGGGCTTAGAGGTTCTGTATCAGTGTAACACCCACTCTTCTGATCTTTCATCTTCTGATTTCAGCATGTTCTGAAAGAGCCTTCAGACTTCCCTGCTTCTCTTGCATTCCTTTAGCAAATTCTGACTGAGCTTGTGTAACTGCTGAAAGGGCATGTTCTGTCTGAGGCTTACATACTGAACCACGTTTACAACTTCTGATTGAACTGATGTAGCTGCTGAAAAGCCAACTTCTGACCACGCTGAGCCAAGCTTGCAACTTCTGATCGTTTTTATCTGGAATGGGTCCAGAAGTTCTGAAGCGCTGATTTTTTCTTAAACACTCATTTTTTAGAGAAACGTTCTAAGTACTTAGAATTTGATTTTTCTCAAGATAAAAGCGTTGTTTTTGGAGTTCGTGAGATCATCTTGCTCTTGTAAGTGGCTTGCTTGGGCAAAAAAAGGATAACTCAGGACTTGGATTTGTTTCAGAGGGACCTTGAAAATCCAAGATGGTTTCCTGAATAAAGAGAGGGCAAATTTTGAGGTACAACACCGAGGAAGACCGGAAGGAAGTGCAAGTGGGTGCCAATCTGGAACCAAATGTCAAGGAATGCCTGGTACAGTTGTTGAATGAGTATGTTGAAATCTTCGCTTGGTCTTATGAAGACATGTCGGGTTTAGACACAGACATCGTGGTTCATCGTCTCCCCACAAGAGAGGACTGTCCACCGATCAAGCAAAAAGTTCGCCGAATGAGGCCTGACATGTCTGAAAAGATCAAAGCAGAAGTAATGAAGCAATTCGATGCTGGCTTTCTGGCTGTTACGTCCTATCCTCAATGGGTGGCTAACATCGTGCCAGTACCTAAGAAAGATGGCAAAGTCAGGATGTGTGTGGACTACTGGGATTTGAACAGGGCCAGCCCCAAAGATGATTTTCCGCTACTTCATATTGACATTTTGATCGACAATACAGCTCAGCACAAAGTGTTTTCCTTCATGGATGGATTCTCAGGTTACAATCAAATCAAAATGGCCCCCGAGGATATGGAGAAAACAACTTTTGTCACACAATGGGGCACTTTCTGTTACAAGGTGATGTCGTTCGGGCTGAAGAACGCAGGGGCAACTTATCAACTCGCCATGGTAGCTTTATTTCATGATATGATACATCATGAGATTGAAGTTTACGTAGACGATATGATAGCTCGGTCACAAACAGAGGAAGAACACCTTGAACATCTAGAAAAGCTGTTTGCCAGGTTGAAAGAATACAAGCTCAGGCTGAACCCAAGTAAATGCACTTTTGGAGTTAGGTCTGGTAAACTCCTGGGATTCATTATAAGCAACAAAGGCAATGAAGTCGATCCAGCAAAAGTAAAAGCAATACAAGAGATGCCTGCTCCCCGCACTGAAAAGGAGGTTAGAGGGTTCTTGGGGCGCTTGAACTACATTGCCAGATTCATCTCTCATCTGACTTCTACCTGTGAGCCAATTTTCAAACTCTTGAAAAAAGATCAGGTAGTCGAATGGAACGACGATTGCCAAGCTGCTTTTGATAGAATCAAGGAGTATTTGCTAGAACCTCCTATTCTGATGCCACCCGTCGAAGGAAGACCATTGATCATGTACCTGACCGTCTTGGATAATTCAATGGGGTGTGTTTTGGGCCAGCATGACGAGTCTGGTCGAAAAGAGCATGCTATTTATCACCTTAGCAAAAAGTTTACCGACTGTGAGACTCGCTACTCGAGAAAACTTGTTGCGCTTTGGTATGGGCTGCTCGCCGACTAAGACAGTATATGTTGACTCATACTACCTTGTTGATTTCCAAAATGGATCCTATCAAGTATATCTTCGAAAAGCCCGCTTTATCCGGAAGAATAGCTAGATGGCAAATGATCCTAACTGAGTATGACATCCAGTACACCACCTAAAAAGCTATAAAAGGGAGTGTACTAGCTGACCATCTGGCTCATCAAGCTATCGAAGACTATCAACCCATGAGATTTGACTTCCCAGACGAGGACATCATGAATTTGGACAACATTGAAGGTGACGGACCGTATGACGGACCCGAAAAGGGACCCCGATGGACCCTGTACTTTGATGGTGCTTCAAATGCACTTGGAAACGGTATCGGCGCGGTACTCATTTCTCCGGAAGGCTGTCACACACCTTTCACAGCCCGACTTTGCTTCAGCTGCACAAACAACATGGCTGAGTACGAAGCTTGCATCTTTGGTCTCAAGGCTGCTATAGATTTGGGGATCAAATCTTTGATCGTATTTGGGGACTCGGCATTGGTTATCAGTCAAATCAAAGGAGAGTGGGATACCAAGCATCCTAATCTTATCCCATACAAAGAACATGTCCTGACATTGTTGCATCATTTCGAGCAAATTACCTTCGAGCATTTCCCGCGAGAAGAGAATCAGCTAGCAGATGCTCTAGCCACAATGTCCTCCATGTTTAAACTCAACTGGGATAACGAGGCTCCCCAAATCACCATCGAGCGAATGGATGAACCTGCGCATTGTCATGAGATTAATACCGAAGAAGTAGTGGAACAACCCTGGTTCCATGAAATCAAAAGGTATCTTAAGACTAGATATTATCCCGAAGGAGCTTCCATAAATGACAAGAAGTTCTTAAGGAAATTTGCCGCTAAGTTCTTCCTGAGCAACGGCATCCTTTACAAACAAAGCCATGATTGTGTATTACTCTGATGCATAGACAAAGCTGAAGCAGAGTTGATTATGACCGATATACACATCGGCATATTTGACACTCACTTGAGCGGGCATACAATGGCTAAGAAGATCCTAAGGGCAGGCTATTATTGGTCTACCATGGAAGCTGACTGCCATCAATATTCCCGTACTTGCCACAAATGCCAAGTCTACGCTGATAAAGTTCATATCCCTCAGGTTCCTCTCAACGTTCTGACTGCTCCGTGGCCCTTTGCAATGTGGGGCATTGATATGATTGGAGAGATCAAGCCCACGGTTTCCAACGGACATCGCTTCATCCTGGTTGCCATTGACTACTTCACCAAGTGGGTCGAAGCAGCTTCCTTCGCCTCTGTTACTAAAAATGTGGTTGCCCGCTTTATCAAGCAAAATCTCATATGTCGGTATGGTGTTCCAGACAGGATCATCACAGACAACGGTACAAATCTAAATAACACAATGATCACCGCATTGTGCGAACAGTTCAAGATTTATCATCACAATTCATCTCCCTATCGGCCGAAGATGAACGGTGCTGTTGAAGCTGCGAACAAAAACATTAAGAAGATCATTCAGAAAATGACAGTCACTTACAAAGACTGGCATGAGATGTTACCGTTTGCTCTGCATGGATACCGTACGATGGCACGTACTTCAACTGGGGCAACCCCATTTGCTTTGGTATATGGCATGGAAGCTGTTTTGCCTATGGAAGTCCAGATTCCTTCTCTAAGGATTATGAAGGATGCAGGTTTGAATGAAGATGATTGGATGCAGACCCGACTTGATCAACTCAATCTGATCGACGAAAAGCGACTCGCTGCTATATGCCATGGTCAGGCGTATCAAAAGCGAATGATCAAGGCCTTCAATAAGAAAGTCAGACGTCAAGTGTATCAAGTCAGAGATCTCGTAATCAAGCGGATTATCTTGCCGCAAAGTGATCCCAGGGGAAAATGGACTCCTACATATGAAGGACCGTTTGTGATCAAGAGCATATTTTCTGGTGGTGCAATGATTCTGACCACCATAGACGGCGACGATTTGCCTCACCCTGCGAACGCAGACATAGTCAAAATATACTACGCATAAAATAACCCGACAAGTCGAAAACCCGAAAGGGCGGCTTGAGCAAAAATGGGCATCCCGGTGGACCGAAAACCCGAAAGGGTGGTTCAGGCAAAAGTTAGGGATAAAAATAAAAAATCTGTACACCCGGCAAGTTGAAAACCCGAAAGGGCGGCTTGGGCAAAAAGGGGTTTCCCGGTGGATCGAAAACCCGAAAGGGCGATTCAGGCAAAAGTTAGGGAATTAAAGCGTATGACTATGTCTCGTCGGATCACTTCAAAGACAATCTCTTCATCAACCAGTTCCAGGCTTTGGATCAATCTAGTCATCGACAGGCGAAGCATTGAATGGACAAATATTCAGAGTTGTGAAGGCTATAGCGGAATGGAATCCCATGGAATTATTTCACATAGCCATCTTTATTTTGTATAAATCTTTCAATATTTACGACAAAATCCTCTTACTAGGATGATTGTCTCCTTTGTACAAATATACTCAGAAAAAGTTAATACAAATACTCTTCCCAGAAATTTGTGTCATTTCTTTTTTCTTTTTCCTCTTGCACTATTTGTTTTACTTTGAGAAACGTCCAATGTTTTATTAAATAGGCATATGCATTTGAATATAATCATTTCCTTATGAATCAAGAAAGAGGATTACTGATAGGTCAAAGATACAGTTGGATATCTTGATACCCTTTCAAAGGAAACCCCCAGGAGATTTGGAATCCATATCCCCAGCAAACCCTGAAGCTTATCTCCAGTAGATTCTAGAAGCTTATCCCCTGCAGAGTACGGACGTCTCTCCCGAGTTTTATTCAAAGTTATTCCTCACAAGGGCTTATAACTGGGTTATCCTTAGCTTATTGCCACGGAAGATCGCACTCGCCAAAATTCTTCCTACCTCCAGCGGAGTTCATCAGAGTTCCCCAACATAACTTATCAATACGATCCCCAGAGGAGTTTATCTTTGTTATCCCCAGCCAAAGAATCCTCCAGAACTCAATTCCCCTCAGAATTTAAGTTTCAGTATCCCCAGCAAAGCCAGACTAATGAACCTTCTCCCCACAAAATTTTTGGAGGGAAAATCTTGAGTTCCCCAGTGAAGTCGCCAGAGATACTTCCCACCAAACTAAAGATTCTCAGTCTTACCTCCCCAGCATGGGTCTATTAGTTTGGAACTCCCCAGTAGAAGTCATCAGGAATTCCCCATGAAGATTGGTATACAACCTAAGCTCTTTATTCTCCAGCAACAACCAGGAGTTATTCTTTCCGGCAGCAGTCAAGATACTATTATCTTCAGCCATCTCGGATTCATCTATCCTTTGCAAGACAGCTCTCCAGCTTACATGCGCATTCATTTACATTCATATCATATAACATACATTGTATCATGCATCATGATATTGCATATAACTAACTCCTTACCTTTTCAGGTAAGATCAGTCAAAAAGACTAAAAATCATTATCTTCCAAGATTCTTTCCAGGAATAGTTCAAATGTGACCCAGACATGGCAACATTCTGATGCTTATTCCAGATTCATCCAGATGCAGTTTTATACGAGCTCATCATCAGAGAACCCTACACCGGTTCTCCCTTCAAACTTCAAGATTTCTGAAAACAGTTCACGGGTTCTCCAAGTAACGGATGTTAACCTATCGCTTGTTCAGATTCTTCTCCAGACTTCTGAAAACAGTTTATGGATTCTTCCCAACAACGGATGTTAATCTATCAACTTGTTCAGATGTAACTTTTGAAAACAGTTTACGGACGCTTCCCAACAACGGATGCTGCTCTATTGCTTATTCAACTTCAAGATTTCTGAAAACAGTTCACGGGTTCTCCAAGTAACGGATGTTAACCTATCGCTTGTTCAGATTCTTCTCCAGACTTCTGAAAACAGTTTATGGATTCTTCCCAACAACAGATGTTAATCTATCAACTTGTTCAGATGCAACTTTTGAAAACAGTTTATGGATTCTTCCCAACAACGGATGTTAATCTATCAACTTGTTCAGATGCAACTTTTGAAAACAGTTTATGGATTCTTCCCAACAACGGATGTTAATCTATCAACTTGTTCAGATGCAATTTTTGAAAACAGTTTACGGATTCCTCCCAACAACGGATGTCAATCTATTGCTTATTCAGATCCCCAGTTCAGAGATGGTCCCAAGCATGGACACCTCCCTGACACTCATTCCAGATGGCATCTTTAAGCCCATCCCCGACAGGTTTCTATCACTCTTCCAGATGGCATCGTTAAGCCCATCTCCAAATGGCATCTCTAAGCCCATTCCCGCATCCATTGCTTTGACAAGTGCAAATTTAAGGGCACTCTAGTGTCCAATCTCCTTTTACCCTCGAGTCACGAAAGGCAAGCTTGCCAATCTAACTCTTCGGATTCAAGAAGATTGAACAGGGGCAACTGTTGTACCCCAAAATTTGCCCTCCCATTTTTCTCAACATTTCTCATCACAAAGCCCTTGGAGATCAAGATCTAATTAGAGTTTCATCTGCTCAAGACTTCTCCTTGCACTATTGACCCAAATTAGGGTTTGTGTTTGCACAAAGTTGTTTTGACCTAAAATGCCTAAGATGACTTTCATGCTTCATATTGGACTCCCAAGTTTATCCATATCAAGTTTCAAGCCTTGATTCCAAGTTTTGCCCAATCAATTGAGCAGTTGACCTAGAAATCAGCTGTATTGGGGAAAAAGTCAACTGTGACCAATTGACAGTCAAATCTCATGAAAATTGACCCACATCAACATTATGAACTCACATGGACCATTTGATCAAGTTTGGATCACAATTCCACAAGAAATTTGATCAGATCACCAAAAGGGCAAAATGGTCATTTTTAGGGTTTTGACTGTACAAAGGCAATTTTTGACTGTTTGACCTAGCCAATGGCAAACCAAGCTCACATATGGACTCAAGGACCCCATGGAATTTTCTTGACATGCTCAACAAGTTCAAAAGATCCCAAATGCACAAAATTGACAGTTGAATTTCCCAATCAATTGATCAATTTTGGCTGTATACTGAAAAGTCAAACTTTGACTTTTTGGTCAAAATCAAGAGTCAAGATTCATTTTTTATCAAAACATGCCAAATCATGAAACTTGTTCACCAAGAAATCAAAGATTGCAAATTAGGGTTTGAAATGAGAATTTTTCATAACTTAGAATTTTTCTAAGTTATGAAAAACCCTAATTTTTTCCCAACTTTGCCCCACTTTCTCACCAAGATTCATTTGGATTCAAGCAAAAGTCAAAACATGAAAGTTGTAGATTGTTGCATAATCTACAACTTTGATTCACAAAGTTTTCCCAAAAGAGACTTGTATCTCAAGTTACAATTTTTGGAATAAGGGTACTAAACCATTCTTAACTTAGTGAAATTTTAACCTATTTTGGCAAGGTTTTCTACCTAACTTCAAGACCATTTTCCACATACTTCCCCTTGGAATTTCAATTTGAATTTCAAAGATGGATTGTAGTACACATTCCAAGCTTTCCAAAATGTCCAAGAACTCATCAAACAACCTCATAACTTGAGAGAATCGAATTTTGCAATATGGAAAAAGGTCACTTTGATTCATGACCATGTACATGTTCATAACTTGTGCAAATTTCTCAAACCAGCATGCCACTTGATTAAAGGCCTCTAAACCATCCAACACTCAATAATTTAATGCATGTTCATTGTGCTAAGGCCTTGTTTCATGAGTTTATGCATTACATGTTGAATTAAGCCATTTATGGAAAAAGTGAAATAGCCATTTTTGCAAAAGCAAGCTTTATGTCAAAGTTGCAAATCCACAAGTACAGATCAAATCACTTTGGCACAAGATTATGAGCAAAACACACTGATCAAGACAAGGTTAGCAGCATTGTTTAGGGGGCCTCTACCTGCCTAGAAACTCAAGTGGCCTTTGTTTGCTTAAGGGTTAAGAAACTTAGCATAACACAACAGAACTTTCATCTCAGCATTAGAACACTTAAGCAATTATTTTGTACACCTTCTAATCATCCAACCCAAGCTAGAACACGAGCAAACAAGGTCCCAAACACTCCCATTCCCAGAATCACTCTCAAACTGCAAAAACAGGGCAGGGTCTGCAGATTGAATCCCACAACTCATCCCTTTCATGCTTTCTTGCTCAAAGCTCATCAAACACATTCCCTAGCATCATTTGAAGCTAACCAAAACACAAAACACGACCTGTAACTCCTCTAACCAGTTCCACCATTTTCACTTTCTTGTTTTGCAGTTGAAGGTCCATAGCTCGATTCAAGGTGTTTCAAAACAAAGTAAGCATTGGAATAGCATCACCACACTTCAGGCAAGCTGTACAGATCATCATCTTGCTCTGAAAGCTCCCCCATTGCCAGATAGAACTTCAACTGAACATGTATCTTCTTGAACTTCTAACTCTTAGTCTAGGCATCATTAGCTCTAAGTTTGTGAATAAGAAGTGTTCTACTCATGCCCCTGAATCTGTACATGCTTTTACCTTTCATTTATTTTGCTTGAGCTGTGAGAATTTAAGGTTTGAATATGGAAGAAAAGTTAGGTCATGATTTGGGATTGTCAAAATTCTCTCTCATTTCTGAGAGTTAGGATGAGTTCTTTATATACTTAGAATCGTGATTCAATGCTTAACATTTCTTATGTTGGAAGTTTGTGCAAAAGATCAAAGAATCCAGGTGTTTGAATGGAGGCTCAGGCGCGCGTTTTTTTGAATATCTTTTTGTCTGAAGGTTGAAGAAGAAGCCACATGGGCTGGGCCTGCTTTGTCTTTTCTTTTCACACCCTATTTTCATTTTCATACCCCCTGAGCCCATTTTATTTATTTGCTTGATTTTTTGACTTTTCTTTTTTTATTCTGATTTATTTATTTTTGCTAATAATATTAAAAACTTGAAAAATTGTTTTTACACCATTTTTGCATTTTTTAGGTATTTATTTGTTTATATGGACATTTATACATAAATATATATATATACTATTATTTAGAAAAAAATTAGAAAAATAATGAAAATATATTTTATTTCTGATTTTATTTCATTTCCTCTTTTGAAAACATTTTGTATCAAAAATATTTTTTTTATATAAATGGTAAATATTATTATTATATATATATATAGTATTTATTTAGTAAATAATAAAGATATTTATATATATTATTATATTTAGGTAAACAATACAAAAAAAAAATATTTTTTATTTTATTAATATTTGACATAAAAAAATACTTTTTATAAATATACTTCATTTTATTTTATTTTTGTACATAATAAACAAATACTTGTATAAATTAAATAATATATATATATATATATATATATATATATATATATATATATATATATATTACTTAATAAAAATTAGGGTTTTACCCTTAAAATACAAAAACTCCAAAAAATAATACTTTTTTATTTTTATTTATTTGACATAAATAATACTTTTTTTCATACATATAAAAACCCTTTTTGCATCTTGCATCTTTATTTTATTTTCCATTTAATTTATGCGATCAATTATCTTGTAAATATTCCAAAATTGATGTAATAGCTAGGTTTAAATTTCTTGTCTAAATATCCCCCCATTTGAACATTTGTACCCCCTTCCCATATTGTGTTGTAATAGTGTAGGAATTTTACTTTTCGCACTTTAACGCTTTCTAAATATACCATACTAGAATTAGGGTTTGTATGCAAATAAAAAGAACAAAATAGTTTGACCTAATTTCAAGATAATCAAGCATGAATATGGACAACACATATCACACTTGCACCCCTAGGGTATTCCACTTGTTGCCTTCAATAATGGGCCATATTGCATGTTAGGTTTCTTTGGGCAAAAACAAATACAAATCAATTGATCATAGTCCCTCGATGACGCTTTCGAAAGTTGCCTAAAAAATGATCAAAGTCCCTTTCAAGGAAAAATTGCCCAAAGATACTTAGCACTATTGCAATTATGGTCTAAACGATGACCCGTGTCTGTCCCTTTCACCTCCTAACACAATATTGTCCACCAAATGCAATGGTGGAACAAAATTGTTAAAAGGGTTAAAACATAACAAAAATCTTTGAGAACTTTAGGGTAGATAGCTCTTAAGTACTTGTCAACTTGCAAAACAAAACACTTGCCTATTTTCAAACCACACTTCACAAACACTTTCAAAACAAACTTTCAAAAACCTTGGAACATCTTTTCAAAAAGACAAACACCTTTTGTAAAACATTCGAGTAAAGAATTGTTACAAGGGTAGCCTATACAAGGCATCTTTTTCAAAACATTTTCAAAACCACACACTAAGCACCATTTCAAACAATTGAAAACCAAGGCAAGTTGATCTAAGCAAGTACCTAAGAGCCCATGGATAACCATGGATAGAAAGGGTGCTAATACCTTCCCTTTCTATAATCTACTCCCCGAACCCAAGAAAAATCTCAAAGGTTTTTGCTGTGCTTTTTAAACCTTTCCTTAGGATAAAATAAAAAGTCGGTGGCGACTCTTGCTCAACCGAAACATTTGCGAAAACAAACGCAAAACCATAGTCAGTTCTCCCACCGTATCACACATTGAAACATCTTTTCAAAAGACAAAAACACCTTTGTATACATTCAAACAAGAATCATTACAAAGGTTGCCACAACGATGGCCTCTTTTCAAAACCTCTTTCAAAACCACACACAAAGCACCATTTCAAACAATTGAAAAGCAAAAGCAAGTGATGTAAACAAGTAACTAAGAGCCCATGGATAACCATGGATGAAAAGGGTGCTTGCACCTTCCCTTTTCATAATCTACTCCCCGAACCCAAGAAAACATCTCAAAGGCCTTTCCTGTGCTTTTTGACCTTTCCTTTGGATAAAATAAAAAGTCAGTGGCGACTCTTGCTAAACCGAAACATTTGCAAACACAAACGCAAAATCTCAAGTCAGTTCTCCCACCGTATCACAGTTATCTTACAGTGGTAAATGTGAATGTGCATTGTTTGGAGAATATGTTGACATTTTGTAATCTAATGGGAAAATCAATAGATGGAATGTTTGTTGCTATTGTCCAATTTGCCAAGATTAAGATATTTTGAGGTTTAATTTGTTTCATCAATTGTTTTTTGTAATTGAAATCTATTTTATGTTTATTGGTTATTTCTATTATGCAAATAAGGTATCTATTCAAAATGTGATGAATGTCACTCGAATTTTGGTTAATCCACCCATTGAAGAAGCTATTGAGTTTAGAAATTGCTATGCGTGAGAAAGACTAGGTGTATGTTATTTGATATATTTGAGAATATGGTTATTAGTTTTTGTTATTTGTCCATTCCAGAATTGCCATTCATGGCATTGAACCATTTGGTGTTATTCCCGTGCTTGGCCACATGCAAGGCCATCAATGGAAGAAGATTTTTTGTGCATGTATCCGGAAAAAAACAATAGTTGAACTTAATGGAATGGTTGAGGATGGAACGTTTGTTGTGTGTGCCATTGTGAATGGCTTGGTTGATGGCCAAGATAGGTGGTATACTTCATGTAAGTGTCACAAAACACACAAGCAAGGTATAAACATACATAAGCAACACTGAAAAGTAAATAACACATCATAATTGTTAATCCAGTTCGGAGAAACTCTCCTACTCTAGGGGCATACCAAGTCAGGGATAAAGTCCAATATAATAGTATTAATTCGAACCTAAACTCCCCCGTTTACAACTTCTTACTTAATCACTACTCGTGCTAACTTTCTACCTGAGACTCACCTAGATATGAGGCCCTCCTCAATCCCTCATCAATCACAGACATTGATTGGACAATAAAAGGAAGACACACTTCCATGACATAACTAAAAGACACACTTCCATGATATTACCTAGCCAAGACTCTTTACTAAGAACACAACTTGGAGTTTCTTACAAGCTTCCACCAAGAACAATACTCAACTCATCACCTAAAGGCTTATGCGTGAGAATAATAATAGAGACTATAACTCTATAACATCAGTCCAACTCACAAACGACCAGCTATCCTAGAGAGTGGTACAAACTCAGCCCTAATAATATTACATTTTGGCTGGTACCTTTCCTAGGTTACAAACACTTTTATTTATAACATGTTTCCCAACTAGATTTGAGCCTAAAAAACGTAGCAATGAGACTGCACAAAGTATGCAAAAACTTCTCCAAGAAAATAAGTCTTCAATCAAAACTTTCCTAAAGTGTCTCCATATTTATAAACTTTCATTATCTTGAATACCAACATAAAAGCTTTGATTTATCAATCTTGAACGCCACATAGGATTACTAAATTTTCTCATAATATTCAATAATTAATTCACAACAACGGAATCTAACCTGTCAGTTGTAGCAGACCTGATGTCCTATACTTATGGTTAGGACATTCTATTTGACATGCTCAAACAATAAGTTGAAACATCTTGCAAACTGCAAAACTGTAACAGACCTGATGTCCCGCTCTTCTGGTTAGAACATTACATTCGATATGTTGAAACTGCAAGTTGAAATATTTTCCAACTGCAAAACTGTAACAGACCGAATGTTTTATACTTTTGGTTAGGACATCACATTCAACATGTTGAATCAGCAAGTTAAAACATCTTATTCAACATGTTGCTGCAAAGTTAGTTTTACTAAAATTCATGTTAATCGTAATTTCAGAGAAATAACAATCTCTCCCTTTGGAAAATTTTGGCTAAAACAATAAAATAACCCTTGCATAAGAAAACACCATAATCATGTTTGAAAATAAATCAAACACACACATAAGAGGCACAACAACAGAAACATAACATAACATAGTTATTAGCAGCAACAAAAACAGAGAAACAATTAGTAGTTAGTCAGTCTACTAAACACAGTTTCAACAAATAGAAAAACTAAGTTCTCAACACCATGATGTCAACACATCATGTCCGACATATCTTCAGAGCCCTTCAGTCTAGAACAACAGCTACTCCCCCTTAACACCTTTTAAGTACTTAAGAGAATCATACATTCTCCCCTCAGTAGCAGCCAACAATCAGTGGTTAGTGCGCACACACACACACACACACACACACACACACACACACACACACACACACACACACTTCTTCCCCCTTTTTAGCCATATATGACAAAGGTAAGCATCTAACCTATAAAAACTATAGTAGCACATACAATTTAGTATCACATAATGCACACAAGTGCTAAACGAATTATGGGCATTTAACTCTTACACCACCAAAAACCAAAAACAACACTCAAACAAGAGCAACATCACCATCAACATGATAGTCATTGAGACAACTTGTCTTAGAACTTACAAAAGAAATGCACCATAGCCAATTCTAGTTCTTATACCAACATTACTTTTATGAAATCTTCACTTTGGCCATCGTCACATACAATGGGGATGTTTACTACAACCTCCTTTCATCCAGAATTGTAACAAGACATAAAAAATGTGGCACTTCCCATCAAACAAAACCCTTCATAAAGTCCTTCAAAAATCTGCAGAGAAAAATAAATTCTCCCAGACACAAACATTGTCCTCCAGAGTGACATGTTTACTCTTGATCCAATCATCCAGCTTCACATGGCTAGAGCCAACCATGCTCTGTCAAGAGCACCAAATAACTACTTATAGTAGAAAATGTCATAACATGTTGTCTGACATTACATTCTCATAAGAGGCATAAAATCTTCACAAGCTTGAACAACAACAAGCAAAAAGTATGCATCATTGCAGCAATATCCCATAGATAAGCACTAACTCCCCCTGTCAAGGATAATCAGTGCCCCTTCTGATCCTAGCCACTTCAACACCAGATGAAAACACATGAATATTCTTACATGCTCATAATGAAGAACCAAGACTTCACATATCTGCTGAACATATTCACACCCTTGTTAAAACACACCAAATCTTCTAGCTCCTTGAGAGCATACTCAAGTCTTAAGACTTCTTCATTATAACAAGGACATATCTGGACAATGTCCTCATACATGTTGTCACGACCCTTTGGATGGAAGAGATGTCATACGCATTTGGTCTGAAATAAACTCACAACCTCCATACATTCGCAGCTTACTTAAAAGCTTTACTAAGATTTAGACACACCAAAACTCTTGTAGAGTAAACTATAACAGAAGAAAACACATCCTTCCAAACATCCTGATCAGATCACAATATCTGACATCCTTCTTCTTCCCGTATATCCACTAGTAATTGTTGATACTAGTGAGGTCTTAAACAGAATAGTCATGCATTCACCAAGCATACTACTATATACAGGATCATAATCTAGACATTCTAATCTCCATAGTAAGAACTGCCACTTTTAATAATAATGCTTGAGCATCCAATTCCATATGCACAATCCCAAGCATCCTTCAAGAAAAATGACCATACAACCACCAAACATGATGTTACAACATCATTTAGGACATCAGCTCCTCATCGCAGAACCCAATCTCCATGGTTCTTAAAACACCATCCGTATGACTCATGATTTGCATAAAATTCCTTGACACAAGAAGGTATCCAAATATCACACCTTCAATAGTTAATTCAGGTTGTCACACACCAGAACACCCCTGAGAGAAATAAACTCTCATAAGTTAGCAGCTCCCGAACACATAGAGAGAATTCAATTCACATCAGACATATAAATAGCTCCCATCAATGTATTTTTTCCTCAGTTATATGTACAACATCCTCAGTGGGTAGACAAATACTCAACTCCTGTCAAAGTATTTACCATAGTCAGATAAGATTACCTTCTCACACAAGGTAGGACATTTGGTCTGACATTCTTCTTCTGCACACCTGTGGCACCGGCTGATCCTTCTTCATGATAAACAATCATGAAAACCATTCACACCATTCCAGACTAGGTCAAAGGGTTGACCTTACACTCTATCATGAGCTCCAAAAAAAACTTCCTTGGCTGAAGAAACAAGGAACTGAAATGATGTTCCAACATCGGTTCAGACATCAGCCTAAAACACATGGATTTAACCATTTACCATGGCTTTGGAGACAATACCCGTGGAACTCCATATATAACTCATGCAAGGGACACAAGAGAATCACACCAGAACATACCATTAGTTGATCAACCTCCATGATCAGACTATAGAAACATGCAGTAACCTACATGTTACACAACTCCAAAAAGCTTCTTCTCATACGCACCATATCCAGACCTCATGTCTGACAATAAAGAGTTGAACACCATCCTTCTGCACCTAAATAGGAGATTCCTTCTCTCAGGTATCTGGAGCAGACTTTAACAAATATGGCATTGAATGATCATTAAAATCCACAAACAGATTGCATATTAAGCTTATATCACAATTCTATAAGACACAAGAATGCCCTTCAATCCTTGCAAAAACAAATGTTCCATCATGTGAGTCCACCACATAACTGAACCCATACTTGAGGAGAAACTTCTTATGCAGAAAACAAGGAACCATAATCCTTTGGTCCCAAAAGAACTACTAACTCCTCCTTACTTCAGAGAAATTCTGAAATGTTCATCCTAGGTTGTTTAGATGACACTCCAAAAGTGAAGACAACAATCAACCATTTAACTTAGGTTGATACATCTCCAATGCTCACGATACTTTGATGTTATCTTCCACTACAACATAATAAGAGTTCCATGCTCTCATAGACTTGATAATATCAAGTTAGAGTAAACAACCTCTATCATATTTAAGAGAAACACCAGCCAAACATATTGAGAAAAATAAATTCTCAACACTAATATGTCAAGATATTATGTCTGACATATCTTCAAGGTCTTCCACTCCAGATTAGAGACTCTCTTCAATAGTTGCCATGAACACCTTAGAGAATCATACATTCTCCCTTCCAAAAGCAGCATAACTTATGCACTCGTATAGTCATTGATCAGAAATAAAGTGGCCTCAAGAGTACTAAATGGGTTGATCAACTCTTGATCAACCCACTTATCTAAAACATGTTTTCTAGATAAAACAACTTAGATACACAAACCATATGCCTCCTCTTCCAAATCAGGAGAAGGTTCCAAACATATGTGATCAACACATTTGTTTAGCACCCAAAGCATCTACTATATAATAGAGATCTGCACATTTATTAATATAATGTTCCAACATCCAGTAGAACATCAGTTCCCTTATCACATAACACAGAACAATCCTTGATCACTTTCAAGGTCTTAAATAGAGGTCCATCTTCCAACAAGCAACATGTAGACGTGAATGATCACATATTCTCTTAATCTTGATCAACTTTTCTTCAAATTCTTATCAAACTTGTTGATAAGTGCCTTTATGAGTGGACTTAAGAGAACCCTCAAGTACCTTTGTCACATTTAATAAGTTGAGTATAAAAATATGCCACACAACACAACATCATAGGATAATCCTGTTAAGGAGACCAAACCATAGTGCCTTTCCATACTTGTATTCCAAGAAAATACCTTACTAACGTCTCACCACCAGAGACACAAGGAACACCCAGGGTTACACAGATACCATGCAGCAGAACAAATAGAAACTCCTCAACAACCTTCAGGCAAAACTTAAAACCCTTGCACATAACCACCATAATCCAGGTGCAAACAAAACAACCTAGGTTTGAAAATAAATCAAACCCAACACAGCAGCTCACCACCAAAGCTATAGGCCTGATATCAACAGACAAGTGTAATACACACCCTGTCATGAATAGTCCATCCTCCACTTATAGGGACCGTTCAAACCATAATATAAACTTATTCAAGTTCAAACAACTTTTCAGTAGATACCTCTTTCCTTGCCCATGACCAGAAAGTATCATCCCAGGATCTCACCCTGAAACAAAACAAGATGCTCGCTCTGATACAAATTGAAATTCTGGTATATCAGACTTCAGATGCCCTATGACATGTCGAGACATTTGATCTGAACAAAAGACACAAAAGGTATAAACATATATAAACAGTAGTGAAAAGTAAATAATATACCAAAATTGTTAACCCAATTTAGAGCAACTCTCCTACTCTAGGGGCATACCAAGTCAGGGATAAAGTCTATTATAATAGTATCAATTTGAAGCTAAACTCCACCATTTACAACTTCTCACTTAATCACCACCCTGCTAGCTTTCTACCTAAGACTCGCCTAAGTATGAGGCCCTCCTTAATCCCTCGCTAATCACATACAGCGATTGGATAATAACAGGAAGACACACTTCCATGACATAACTAGAACACACACTTCCATGATAATACCTAGCTAATACTCTTGACTAAGAACATAACTTGGAGTTGATTATAAGCTTCCTCCAAGAGCAATACTTAACTCATTATCTAAAGGCTTATGAGTGAGAATAATAATAGAGACTACAACTCTATAACATCGGTCCAACTCACAACCGAGTGGAACATACAACTAACTCTCCTAGAGAGTGGTACAAACTCAGCCCTAATAATATTACATTTTTGGCTGGTACCTTTCCTAGGTTACAAACACTTCAATTTATAGCCTGTTTCCCAACTGGATTTGAGCCTAAAAAATGTAGCTAGGAGACTGCACAAAGTCTGCAAAAACTTCTCCAAGAAAATAGGTCTTCAATAAAAACTTTCCTAAAATGTCTCCATATTTAGAAATTTTGAATATTTTGAATACCAACATAAAATCTCTGATTTATTAATCATGGACACCACATAGGATTACTAAATATTACCAGAATATTCAGTAATTAATTCTCAAAAACTGAATCCAACCTGTCAGCTATAGCAGACCTGATGTCCTATACTTCTGGTTAGGAAATCCCATTTGACACGTTCAAACATCAAGTTGAAACATATTCCAAAATACAAAATTGTAATAGACCTGATGTCATACTCTTCTGGTTAGGACATTGTATTCGACATGTCGAATCTGCAAGTTGAAATATTTTCCAACTGTAAAACTGTAACAAACTAGATGTCTTATACTTCTGGTTAGGACATCATATTTGACATGTTAAATCAGCAAGTTGAAACATCTTGTTTAACATGTTGTTGCAAAGTTACTTTTACCAAAATTCATGCCAATAATAATTTTAAAGAAATAACACAAGGTTAGATATGGAATATATCCTTTTTCCCATGCATATTTAGTTAAATTTGGCGCTGTAATTTTTATTCAATATTCATATCCAGATATAAGGTCAAACTCGAAGTAAGTGACGACAATGAGGAGGCTATATTTGTTCTGTTTGATGGTGATGTACAATACCTTATTTACAAATAGTGTGTGTTGTACCCCAAAATTTGCCCTCCCATATTCCTCAAGATATGATCCTCAAAATTGCTCAAAATGGCTCAAGGGTTGTACAGTCAAACCACCTCCTAAGACAGCTGAAATTAGGGTTTTGGTTCTTTCAAGGAATTTGGGGTTCTCAATGGTTCAATCAAGTCTCATAGGCCTATATACATTCTCAAGCACCTACATACCAAGTTTCAAGACTCACATTGTCAATTTGCACAGTCAAAAGCCCCATTTGATTCACAGTCAACTGCAAGGGCAACATGGTCATTTTGTAGTAAAAAGTCAGAATTTTTGGTCAACATCTTATTTTGAGTCCACAATCATCATTTGATCAAGTCTTGATCATGATTCCACAAGGATAGCTCAAAAATCATCAAGGTGCAAAAAGTTACTATTTTTGGACAGTAGAAAAGTCAACTGTATCTTGACCAGGGCATAACTTTTTCATGGTTTGTCAGAAAAATTCTATCCAATGCTCATTTTGAATAGGATGCCATTTCCTACAATCCATCTTCACACTCCAAGTTCAAGAAATTCTCTCACAAGAAGTTATCAATTGTTACATTATAGGTCAATTTCAAAAGTCAACAAAAGTACACTTTAAGTCAAAGGCCATAACTTGAGATTGGTAAATCCAAATGACATGGGACCAAAGGCATTGGTTAGAGGACTTCAAGAGCTTTCCAAAATGTCCAAGAACATGGTCATATGATCAAAATTGAGCAAATTGTGCATTGGAGAAGTTGGGAAATTTTTATGAATTTGCAAAAGTCAACTTTGCCCAAAACACTTTCTTTTTGCTAATGGGCCTCAAATCTCTTCTTGAAACTTCATCCATGGCCTATGCACGACCCATCAAGCTTAATTGGATTTATTTTCTTATTTTTATTGATTAATTGGATTTTTAATTAATATTAATTCATTTAATTAATTTAAATTGTAGGAAAATGCAAGATTTGATTTTTCAATCAATTTGTGAAGCAAATATGGTCAAGATATGCTGGCAAATTCGTGCACAAGTCAAAGATACAAAAATCTCCAAATTTGGCAACATTTTCCAATCATGAAAAATCAAAAATATTTGATTTTCAATCAAAGATTCAATCATCAATACAATGGATATTGGCCCAAGTTTTTGACCTAATTTCATTCTCTTATACATAAGCAAGCTAACCCTGATCAAGAGGACGTGAAAAAGCTGCAGAAAAAACCATAGCAAATTCAAGAAATTTCCAAGAAAATTGAAAACTGATTTTGGCATTCTAGGTTGATTCAAGGGTTTTTGATCATTCAAACACATTGTAGGAGGTTCCAGGAACGTGTTGCAATCAAATTCCAATACCAAAGCTCAAGGAATCGTTCATTACAGTTCCACGGTTTGCCTTTTTTATTCCAAATCATATTTCTTGATTCATGTGCATTTAACATGTTTTCATAATTGTTTTGCATTGCTAGAGGCCATGTGAAGCTAATGGAATGGTTTAATTGAACAGAAACGCGCTGAATCGAAAGATGCCATGAACAAAATTCTAGGGTTCTTGAACTTTAAATTGGGGCTTTCTGAACCAGGCAAAATTAGGACTCATAAGGCACATGGTTGAAATCGTTAGACCCAGACGAACCAAATCCATACCTCGCGAAATATTTATGCTTGCTAGATTTCTAATCGCTATTTTTCGTGCAAGCGCATAGTGGAGGTTAAAAACCCCCGCTATCTGATATTATTTTACAGGTACAAAGGAAGAAGACGAGGACGTGTTAGCATCTGGTTGGACAATTTGAAAAGCGCGCGTTTTTTATAATTTCAGCATATTGACTTGTTTTTTTCATATATAATAATTGTCTTGTATTCCACTAATGAATTAAACAACTTGGCTGAGTGGCAGGAACGCGTGCATATGAACATTGGGACCTGGGTTCGAATCCCAGGTCCCCCCCAAAACATTTATTTCTTTTTTGTTGACATGTTCATATGCAGATTTCCAAAGGCAGTTCACCATGCACCTCAAATATCCATGCGCCATGTGGCTTCAGGCATAAATCCAATGGCCTAGATGAAAGATCATCATGCTCCTTAGTCAATATGCGCATGAGTGATCACAAAAGTCAAACAGGCTTATAGCAATTGGGCTTCAGGATTTCCAAACACACCTCCTAATTGGGCCAACACCCCCTGGGTTATTTTCTTTTATTTTCTTCTTTTATATTTTTTCACTTAATTATTATTAATTATTATTATTATTAGTTAATTAATCAAATTAATTTTTCATAATAAATTCAGAAAACTAAAATATAATATTTTTTATTATTATTTACTAAATTCACCCTTGATTTATTATTTTTGTAAATAAAAACTAACATAATTAATTTAGTTGTTTTAATTAGGTTAATTTCAATATTTTCACAATAATTTAAAATAAATTAGAATTAGGGTTCTTGACAACTTTTAATCATTTTTATTTATTTATTTCCTTGAGACATTAAAAAACCAAAAATATTTCTTTTTTGTTAATTAATTAGTTTTAGGTTTAATTTAATTAAATGCAAAATAACCAAAACTTCTTTCTTTCTCAAAAAAGGGTCAAAACCCTAAAAACTCTCCGATCCAATTTTTCTCGCGCGCATGTTTATTTTTGATTAATTTTTGATTCATTATTATGTAATTGTTCCGAGGATGTAATAGCTTTAATTAGGACCTTTTTATCGCTTTCTTTATTTTCCGCAATTTACTTTTCAAGGGTTTGTTTTTGGCGATGTAAATACCCGACGCCTTGTAATAACTTAGCTTTATTTCCCGCAACTATTAACTGTTAGATGTATGTTAACTAGGTTATGCATGACAAGACTTCTCTTAAATTAAAATCAATCGTAGCTCACCATAACATGTACAAAGATAACTTAACATGAAACCTAACACACTCGCACATGCCACTCCTAGGGTACGCCTTACTTGGTTGCCTCGACGTGGTCATTGAGTATAGGGTGTTTTAGAGGTCGCCCTCCTGTCTAAAGATCAAAGTTGCCTCAAAACGTTTGCCTCGGATAAAAAAGATCTAAGACATTAGGGTTACCGCTAAGGCGTCCTACTATTGCTTTGGTGACCACATGTCCCTATAATCGAATTGACCCGAAAACTCCAACGACGGTGCTACCTACTTCTCAATAGTGGGATAGTATTGTCTAAAGGACATTTACACAGTTTAATTTCTTTTGAGTAGGTAGAGGTTCTCAGGTACTTGCTCTTTCAAAACAAAAAATACTTTTTGCACCTACACTTTTCTGACAAAAGTTTTCAAACAAACACTTCATACACTCTTGAGGACAGACACAAGAGTTAAATCGAAGTTTTCAAACAAACTTTTTTTAAAACCCATAAACACAAGAAAAGCAAAAACCTTTTGAAAACATAGTGAGCGAGTACCTAAGAGCCCGTGGATAACCACAGATAGAAATGGTGCTAACACCTTCCCTTTCTATAATCTACCTCCCGAACCCGAGAAACATCTCGAAAAGGAATTTTGTTGTGCTTTTGTCCTTTCCTTGTTGGAGAAAATAAAAGACGGTGGCGACTTTTGCTTACCGCGACATTTTGCGAAACGCAAACGCGAACCAACATTCCAAAACAGTCAGTTCTATTTCCACCGATCACAGTGTGCCACACTTATGTCTGTTTCTAAGGTTCTATGCAAATACCTTATTTATCTTTATTTTTTATGTCGTGCTTTCCAATTTTATGTAATGTTATACTCAATGATTGAGTCACAATTATTATCTTAGATTAGAAACAACCAAACTAAGATACACTCTGGTTTTTTGATGGGTGTTGAAGAGGCTGTTAGTCGTGGTGATATTGATGCATCTTCAATAGGAACAAGAATAATATTTCCATCTTTATTCACTGGTGGAAGAAGATACATGTTTAATAATTGTCAAGATGCAATGACAATTTGTAAAAAGTATGGATATCCTTATTTGTTCCTAATGGTTACATGCAATCCAAAATGGGAAGAAATTCAACACCGTTTATCAAAATATGGAAACTATGCAGCATATAGGCCTGATATTAGTTGCAGAGTCTTCCAAATAAAACTCGAGGAAATGATGAAGGATTTTAAGAAAGGTCAATTCTTTGGTAGAGTCATAGCCAGTAAGTGTTTATTATGTAATTAAAGTATTTATACTATTATTTTGTAACAATATTTAAAGTTAGAACCCCCTCAAACACACTCACGCGCGTGTCTGTGTGTCAATAAATTTAAGATTGTATTTAAATCATTGTTATTATTTCAGGTCTATAAACTATTGAGTTTTAAAAATTAGGTTTACCACATGCCCACATTCTATTATGGTTAGATTGTCGAGACAAACTTGATTTCGCTGAATCTATCAATTTAATAATTTGTGTTGAATTACCCAATCAACGATTGTTCCTTAAGTTATTTGATTATGTAACAAGTTTCATGATTCACGAACCATGTGGTTTTACTTGACTTAATTCACCTTGCATGAAGGATTTAAGTTGTTCAAAATTTTATTGAAAGAAGTTTGTTGCTCAAACATCGTTTGATGAGAGTGGATATCCTCAATACCGACATTGAGATCTCGGAGTTATAGTTTTGAAAAAGAATGTTCAATTGGACAACCGAAGTGTTGTCCCGTACAATCCTACTTTAATCATGAAATACCAAGCCCGTGTCATTATAGAGTACTGAAATAAGTCAAATTGCATTAAGTATTTGTTTAAGTATATCACTAAAGGTGTTGATAGGGTCACGAGTGCATTCTAGATTAGCGATAAAGAATGTGTGGATAAAATACAACAATATTATGATTGTAGGTATTTATCACCTTCTGAGTCAATATGGAAAATCTTTGAATTTGATTTTCATAATAGATGGCCTCCAGTCTAACGATTGACATTTCACTTACAAGGTGAACAGAGGGTAATCTTCCAGGATAATTCTAATTTAGGGAATGTCTTGGCTCACAATAAAGATAGAAACACTATGTTTTTGGCTTGGATGGAAGCCAATAAAAATATATGGAAGGTCGTACACTAACTTATGTCCAGTTTCCAAGTATGTTCACATATGACTCATGCGATACGGTGGGAGAACTGACTTTTGTTTTGCGTTTGATCGCAAATGTTGCGGATAGCAAGAGTCGCCACTGACTTTTCTTTTATCCAACAAGGAAAGGCTGAAAAGAACAGGAAAGACCTTTAGAGATGTTTTTTTGAGTTCGGGGGGTAGATTATGAAAAAGGAAGGTATTAGTACCCTTTTCATCCATGGTTTTCCATGGGCTCTTGGTTACTCGCTAGATCACTTACTTTGTTCGAAAGTTATGCTTTTGTGTTGTGAGTTTTTGAAAGTATTTTGAAAAAATGTCTTTGTAATGGTTCTCGTCTCTATAAGAACGCGTACAAAGTGTTGTCTTTTGAAAATGTTTCAAAATGAGAGTGTTGGTGTATAAAATGTTTTTGTTGTGAGCAAGCGAGCAACTAGGAGCAAATCTACCTACTCAAAAGGTCTTAGATGTTCTTTTCCTCCTCCTTTAGATGTTGCTATCTTACCATTGATTTGGTAAGAAGTCTCATCGTTGGATGTGAAGGGATGAGTGTGGGACGTTTGTATAGTCATAAAAGGCAACCTATGGGACGCTTTAGCAATGTCATTTTAGGGACTACATCGTTTGCCGAAGGCAACATCGAGGGTCATCGAGGGACTACGATCTTTTATCGATGGTCTTTTGCTAAAACACCCATGTTCGAGGGACATGACTATTTTTACGATAGGCAACAAGGTGAGATTACCCTAAGGGTTCTAGTGTGCAAGTGTGTTTGATTGCATGTATTTTAGTCTTGATTAGGATTATCTATTTGTTTATTTCATATATTGCCATACACATCCTAATTACTAGCATTTTATATTTGGAAAATCATTAAATTGCGGAAATATAAAAGTCCTACGCTATTACAATATTTTAGGGATGAGGGGTACATATTTCACAAACGGGGGTTGCAAGAATTTAAATCCTATTTAACTATTACAACCATATTGAAATGTACAACGTAAGAAAGAAAAAGGACTTTGTTTAGAAAATGGTTTTTTGTCTTAATGGATTTAAAAAGAGGAAATAAATTAGTTAGTAAAAATAAAATATTTTCATATCTTTTTTATATTGATAAAAAGAGTATTAATATTGAAAATGATAAAAGGAAAATAAATGAAAGATAGAAACAGCGTGCTGCTGCAAGCAAAACAACAAGGATCAGAAGTTCTGAAGCCAGGCGCGTTGTGACCCATAAAGGAACGTCAGTGGAATCATAAGTTTTGGATTGATACACTCTAAGGCCCTGCAAGAAACGTCAGAGGGAAAGGAAACAGAGGTTATGGGTGGTATTCAAACAGTGAGCCAAAAGTCAGAAGTTCTGTATTATGCTAAAATAGTGAGTGAACATCAAAAATTCAGTGTGTTGTCAGCGTGTGAAAAATCAAAAATTCTAAGTGTTAAAACAGCGAGCGGAATCATCAGAAGTTCAATGTGCTTAACAGTAAGAAATCCTAGAAGTTATGTGTGTTTAATGTGTAGGGAGAACTCAGAAGTTATGTGCTATGCTAAAACAGTGAGTGAAAAAATAGGGGTTTTGTGCCATATTTCAACTCCTTCTTCATATTAATCAGCACATCAACAATTTATTCAATATTTAAAAAACAGCAGGTCAGAAAGATAAAAGCACAACAATTTATAGATGTTCAAATCCCTAATCTGAGCCTAGCCCTAATCAAGAAGTTTTGATCCATAATTTTCCTACTTATGAAATGATATGGACAACATTAATACTGTGATATTTACATATTTTAATGATGTTCTGAATGAAAAGATGAAAAGTTATAAAGACTTACCTTGAACCTAGAGCGTGGGCTTGGAACTTGAACTGCTGCCTTCAGATGTTTTGGAATCAGCAAGAGCAACAAAAGAGAATATGCCAAGTTCTTTGACTCAAAGAGAAGAACAAGAGTTTGGTTTTCTGTTTGGGAATTCTGGATTTTTACGAAGGTTTCACAGTTTTCTTTTCTCTCTTTTTTGATAATTTTCTCTCTCCAAAAGTCAGCCTCTTGAACATGTGATGGAGCAAATTATTTATAGATGGGTTTGCTGTAGTTTTGGGGGTAAAAATAAATGGAATTAAAACCCTTTTGGTATACTGTTTCATTGCTTTTTAATCACATTTTTCGTATGCTAATTTGGTGAAAATATAGGGTTTGAGAAAAATGCAGGCGTGGACTAGATCAACAGCAATTTTGAGTGTTGTGGCAGCTGGTTGTAGGACTGTGCTATAGCAGTGCAACAGGCTGTTCAAACAAGGTTTTGGGGTTTTGTGATGTTCTGATCGAAGAAGACCAAAATGAAACTCGAAGGGTGATGCTCTGATCGAAGCATATGCTGAAGAGTCATGTTCTGATTGAAGAACTATGTTCTGAACCATGTTTGCAACTTCTGACTGCACTTGCGTGGAGGCTGGCTCAGAAGTTCTGAAGTATCATATTCTCTTAACACTTAGAAATTTTTCTAAATGTTTAAAAGTTTGATTTTTTTTCAAAGTAATTTCTGACTTCTGATTTTTTGATGAACCAATTTCATGTCTTGATGAAATATAATTGTTAAAACTTGATTTGATCTAAAAGTCAAAGTTTGACTTTTCAGTGTGCTTTTGACCATTTTGCCCTTGTGGGTTATTTTCTTGAAAAGTTGTAATTTAAGACTTTGAACTTGATAGAAGAAAACCTGAGAGTCCAAGATGATCCTTTGAGAAATGAGAGGGCAAATTTTTGGGTACAACAACTCGGATGGTCGATTTTGGAAACCACACAAAAGAGGTGTATCAGTAGGAAGACTTACATTTGTACCTCCAAGTACTCAAAAACTATATTACATGAGGCTATTATTGAATGTTATAGTTGGATGTTGTTGTACCCTAATTTTTGCCCCTAAGATCCCTTCATCATACCATTTTGATTCAATCACAACAAGGTCACATTAGGGCTTTTGGTTCTCCTCCCTATCTTTAGCTTTGCTCTTTGAGGAATCACCAAGCACCTTTGATTTGTTTTATTTTCTGATCATGAATATTTTGTCTTGATTTTCTTTCTAATTAACAAAATGCAATGTTGGTTTGTCTTACTTGTTAATAATGTAGGTAAAGGCAATGTGGCTTAGCAAGTTGATTCAAGGGTTCATGAGTTCATTTCCATGCCCTAGTCAATAAGGCTTGAGGAATCCAAACCTTACCATTGAAGTTGTTTTGAAAAAAATGGCATGTCAAGGTTATTTTGTTTCACCACATTACAAGTTATCAAGATTGATCCAAAAGTACAAGGGGTTAATTGAAGAAATAGTCATGTTTGGACAAGACTTTATTCCATTTGTTACAAGTGCATATTTCTCTCAATTATCAAGATATGGAAGTGGTTTTGATGGCTATTAGTTCTCATTATCATCCTCAACAACTTCTATTTACAAAGAAAGAGTGTTGGTACAAGAAGGTTGTTCAAAATTATCAAAGTTCCTCAAAGCATTTTTTTTATCTAGGGTTTTGAACTTCAAAGAAGTATATCTTGCTCATCTTTTGGAATTTTTGAGTGATTCCAAATACATCCTTCTCTTAAAAGGGTTATTAACAAATCACTTTAAAATTTTCAATGAGTTTCATGTGGAAGAAGCTTGATGATGAAGAAAGATTACAAGTCCTCCAGATGAATCCCCAATTTTCCATGTGTGACTTCAAATGATAATAAATTGGTCAATTTTTATCACTTTGAGCCCACTCTTTTTCCACAATTATCTTAAAGATGTGAACTTTATGCCTTCTTTTACGTTTAAAGTGAGAAAATGGATGGAAGATGCCCTAAGGATACAAAAGATTATAGGTCATTTCATGATTTTTTGCCAACTTCAACAATCATAACTCTCTCAATTTTTGGAGATTTTGAATGGTTAAAGTCTCAAAATGTCATTCAAGAGGTCTATTTCATTCCATCTTTTTTGGTCAAGAGTAAATTCCAAGTGGAAGGCCATGTTTGGATGCAAAACATTATAGGTCACTTTTGAAGAAAAAATTAAAATATTTCTAAGTATGGAAAGTCAACCTTTTTTCCCAACTTTGACTCAATGCAACTTTCAGCTCAAGCATCCATTGTATTCCATTCTTTTTCCATTGCAAAGCTTGTAACCTCATCTTTCTAAAGAATCAAGAATCATGCTTTAAGACCCCTTGAGCTGAGTATGCCATTGGATTAAACTTGGTGACTTGGAACTGAAGTTTCTTCATAAGGCAAAATTTGAAATTCATATTTTGGCCTCTAAACATCAAATTAGCACGCGTTTATGATCTTAACATGTTTAACCAAGTTGCCAAAGTGGATTAGAGCCTTAAAACGCAAGGATTGGATGAGTTTTGATGCAAATCAGATCACACTTTGCTCGTGCATTAGGTTCACACGATTTCCCTCCAAACTTCATCATTTCGCACGCTTGAACATTCCATTTGATTCCCTATAAATATAGGGTCATCCTCCATTCATTTCCTCAAGCTTAGATAGCCAGAACCACCCTGCCAAACTTGCTCCATAACTCAATTTTCTGTAACTTCATAATCAGTGTTCAAGCCTTTTTCAATCCAATTTTTCTATCAATTCACCTTCCTTGATCTTCCCTGAAGCTAACTATACAATTACCTTCAAGAATCGTGCCCTATATTGCTCCATAAAAGTCCAGTTTCAGAGCTCTGTAACTCAACTTCAATAGGTAGATTTCTCCATCAATTCTTCAAAACTTTGATATCATTATGATGCTCTCATTGCCCTGGTTCTAGTTGCAACACTTGCTTTTATCTAGAAACACGTTTTGACCATAAAATTTTAAATCTCTTTTCAAAACTTTCCTTCCATTTTGCTTGAGCTACAATTTATATAAATTTGTCGCGAGGGTGTGTTTGTCTTCGTCTTGAAGAGACGAAGCGAATGGCATATGACTGAGCTTCTGATTTTACAGTTTGAGAGACCTGCAATTCATGTTGGATGGAGGTTGAAGATGACCAACATGTCATCTTCCAACCAATGATGGCACGCCGCTTGTTTTTTTTGAAATTATGATTTAATAAAGGATCTAGTGTTTTATTCACTAATGACCATGATATGCATAATGCGCTAGATCCCTTGGATTTGATTACTAACACGTTTTGACTTTCATCCATTGGTCCACAACTTTTTAGTTTTTATTTTATTTTCTGTTTTTTTACATTTAATTGTTTTAAACTTCAAAAAGTCACAGAAAATTCATTTTAGTACAAAAATCTAAAAAAATTATGAAAAATATTTTTGATTTTTCTCTTTCTGATTTTTATTTTTTCACAATTTTATTTTATATATTGATATTTTTTTTATAAATTTTCACTTTATTTGAATTGTTTTAAATGTTTAAAAATACTTTTATGCATTTTTAAATTCTGAAAAAATTATGGAATGATTCAATGATATTGTGACAAATATTAGTGACCTCGTTTATTTTTTATTTATGACTTTGTTATTTTTTTTTATCATTTTTGGTTTATTTTACCTAGTTCTTTTAATTTTAGAAATAGTTTCTGACTTTAAAAAATTACCAAAAAATTTATAAAAATATCTGAGTCCTTTTCTGATTTTTCCATGGTCTTACTTTTTATTTCTTGATTAATTTGAACATAGTTGATATTTTTCTCTTTTATTTCTATTTTAAAAAATATTTTAAAACCCTTTTAATGTATATATTAAATGCAATATTATTTTGTGATTATTTTCTGGATGATTCTGGGTTGAATTTTAGATTATGAACTTTATTAACATCATTGAATCTATGGTGTTGAGTCTAACTCCATAAAAATGGATGAATGATTTTAATAATTGTTTGATTAAAATTTAATTCAAATGTGGTTTGTATATTCTTCCACATCCCTCTTCATCTCATCCCTTTCTTATTGTACTAAGTGTTATTGGAGCATGATCTCTATATCATGTCTCAAAATAAATGGTGCATAAATTTCTATTGACCGGCCTCAAAATAGGTGCGACTTTTATATAAGTCCACTTACGATTGCTTAACATAGCGCTAAATTTTGTCCTGATTCGAATAAATAATCATTCGTGGCCCAAACCTATGTCTGCAAGCCCAAGTATGTTAATTTGATCTCTTTGATCCAATAAATTTGAGATTCATTGTGTGGAGGCTTTGGTTTTACCAATCCTCTAATGGATCTACATCACCTTTGGTCAATGCAGATCACTTAAACATCATTGATCATTAAATGTCACTTGTGAGAATTCCAAATGGATGATATACTTGACAAAAAGCAAATGCAACTTGTTTTGTGGAGGCTTTGGTTCTACCAATCCTCTAATGAATTCCAAATGCAAGTTTCAAGATGATCATCCAACTAACCACTAATTATTAAACAATTTTTACTTTATGCTTTTATTTTTTATGCTTTACGCACCTTTTACTTTAGGCATTACATTTCATGTCATTTTTATTTTGCTCATTTGAGCATTTATATTCTTGATATTGTTATTTTTATTTTGCTCACTTGAGCTTTTCTTTCCTCTTTTAAGACACCTAATAATCAACATAAACCATAAAAAGCTTTGATGATACTTGGACTATTTGGTTACTATCCTTGGCATTATGGAGTATTAGACATCTTGGACTTAGGATTAGAAACCTTGGCCTATGTTAGAGACCTTGTGACCTTAATTGATATTTTGTCTGGAGCTCTTGAGGTTTACCTCAAGACATTGGGTTGTTTGTTTGTTTTTATGTGCATGTTATTGTAATTACATACTTTGTTTGTAATATGGAATTCACCCGTATACAACTGTTACTCTGCCCAATTTTTGTAAAGACTTAATACATTTGAAGTTTGGTTGTCTCAAGAGGTCTAGTATCTTTGCTTGCTTGGTTTTAATCCAAGGAATGAGAATTCTATCTTGACTCATAATGTCAAGTATTGGCTTCTTGTTGGTTAGATGGTTCTTATCCCTAACTTTTACCTTATGCTTTAGGATAGTCTCTTCTTCTCCTCCCATTTTCTTTAATTTCAAAAATCTTTTCCCTCCTTTTGAAAACTCTCTTTGTTTTTAAAACTTAAATTACTTTCATAATAAACTTGGATCCAGGTCCATGCATTTTCAAAATATTTTCATGAATAAACCATAACCAACATAATAATACCTTGACATTTTTTGTGAAAAGACTAAAAGTCAATCAATCTCATTTCAAACTATTTTTGCTACTTTGGCTTTTACTTTAAAAACTTTTCTCAAAAGATTGGACTCTTGTCAATCCTTGTAGTGATGCAAACAACTATACTTCTACAATATATAGTGAAGAGAGATATTTTCCAGTTGGGTGTTGAGTTAGGCATTGTTTGTTTTAAAAATCCAAGCTATATCCTCCATTTTGAGATGATGCAAATTCTCCTTTCTCATCATTGTGGATAGTAAATATGTTTTCCACACGGACAATGACGATGATGTCTTATCTCATAAAATTAACCAACACACTTGTGTTTTTTTTTCTTTCAAAAGAGGAACTACGTGTACCTTGATCCCCTATTGCACGAAAGGTGGTACGTAGACACTAAAGGTTCGCAACCGCGGCGGGTGCAAAAATCATAAAAAAATATATTTCTTTTCTCACCTCCACCATCTATTTTTTATACAACATTTCATAGCCAAAATATACAAATTTACAAAGAGGTTCATACGGAGTACCGTAGATGTTTAGGATGCTAATACCTTCCCTTTATATAACCAACCCAATTACCTTGAATATTTCCCCCTCTTTTTGGGTTACTCGCTCTTTTCTCATTCCTTTGGAAATGATAAAGCGCGATGACGATTTTTTTTATCCGTATAAGTCTAGTCAATCCAATGCTTAGTCTTAAATATTTCTACCGCTACAGATGTACCTACTTTCAAGATATAAGAACTGTTGATGGTTGTGTGTATGACACTTTCCAAGAAGCGTGTGGTGCACTAGGTTTATTGGCCAATGATTGCGAGTTCATTGATGCTATCAACAAAGTTACTGTTATTGGTTTTGGGCTTTATATTCAGAATATATTTGTAAATATGTTGTTGTCTTCCTCAATTGTTGACCTATTCAATATTTAGGAACAAACATGGGAAACTATGTCTGATGAAATTTTATATGATAAACGTCGATTGTTAAATTCACCAGGTTAGTATGGTTATATTTTTTGATGCATTGTACCTTTTTTATTTAAAAATAATAGATTCTCCCAAATATTTTATTTAATTGTTTGTGTTTCCAAAATTATGCAGATTTAGTTATCTTACCTGATCATTTGAAACAACTTTGTTTGATAGAAATTGATAAACTTCTTCGTCCAAATGGGAAGACACTGGGGGATTTTGAGTGTATGTCAAAGATAAACATACCAAATTGTTGAAGCCTTTAATAATGTATTGTTGTCAAATAAGTTATCACATGATTGCAATGAGATGTTGTTAAAGCATATTGAGATTTTTCAAACTTTAAATGATGAACAATTATTGGCATATAAAGAGATCGTGCATGTAGTTGATAACAATTTAGGACGTATGTTTTTCTTTTTGATGGATTTGGAGGAAGTGGCAAGACATATCTTTGGAATTCACTTTCATTTTGATTTTGTTCAAGAGATAAGATTGTTCTCAATGTAGCCTTAAGTGGAATTGCATCATTACTTCTTCCCGGTGGAAGAACGACTCATTCTCAATTTGCAATACCGTTAGTGTTGTCGGAAGAGTCATGTTGTAGGATTGAAAAAAATAAATAATGAAAAGGCAGAGTTGTTGGTGATGACAAGCTTGGTTATTTGGGATGAGACACCAAGGATTAATAGGTGGTCGTTTGAAGCTCTTAATTGTAGTTTAAGAGATATAATGAACAAGGTTGTTGATGGTGCAATAAACTTACCCTTTGGTGGAAAATCTATAGTGTTTGGTGGAGATTTTCGACAAATTTTTTCTACTGTTCCTAAAGGAGGCCGTGCTGATATAGTTCATGCGACTATTAATTCATCCCCGTTATGGCGTTATTGTAGATTGTTGAAGTTAACTAAGAATATGAGGCTACAATTTTCTATAGACAATGTAAGAAATGAATCATTGAAGTTGTTTGCTAAGTGGATTCTTGATATTGGCGATAATAAATTAGGAGAAATAAGTGACAGTGGAGCTGTAATTGAAATTCCTGATGACCTTTGCATAAAAAATTCGGGGAACCATGTCGGTGACATTGTTGAATCAATTTATCCACAATTGTTTGAAAATATGAAAGATCTAAACTTCTTTCAAAATATAGCTATTTTAGCACTTATGTTGGATTTAGTGGAAAAAGTCAATGATTTTGTCATGAAATTGATTTCTGGAAAAGAAAAGGAGTATCTCAGTTGTGACACTGTGCAAATGTGATGAAGATATGAGAATTGATCGTCGTTGGATTACAACTGAGTTTTAAATGATATTAAATATTCTGTTATGCCTAACCATAAACTGAATTTTAAAGTAGGTGTTCTAATAATGTTGCTTAGAAACATAGTTGTTGCATCTAGGCTTTGTAATGGAACGCGTTTGATTGTTGTTGAATTGGGAACATGTTTATATCCCACGGAGGAATCTCATTTCTTCATAGACTAATGTTTCCATCACTTTCCAACGAAGACAATTTCCTGTGTGTTTATGTTTTGTAATGACAATTAATAAAAATCAAGGACAAACATTATCTCATGTTGGACTATACTTACCGAGACCTATTTTTACAAATGGACAATTGTATATCTATCAATGTTGTCTACCCTAAAATTGTTCAGAAAATATGATATCATTTGAGCAATTGTATTTTCATGATTGTTATATAGTGTGTAATGGTTAATAAACCGCATCGGATACTTAGTAAAGCTACATCATGATTATACTAACAAAAAATAGAAGTATTTGTTGCCTTAACTAGTAGTATATATAAAAGTGAATATTCTTTGAAAATGTGTGCGTGATTTTCGTTGACCTTTCTTTCTCACTCCCGCTCTAACAACACAAAGTTCTCTTAGATGCAATGTTGCAACTTAGTACCCTTTTTTTCATCTTCATTTATTACCACTAAACCCTAAAAACCCACCACCGTAATTTCGCACTCCTCTTCCCAAATTCTCCAACTCTTCTTCACCGTTTATTTTTCGATTTATTTACCTTTCTTGTTTTCAAGCTTGATTTTTCTATTATCTCCCTCAATTTTCATTTCCAAACAAACGGGTAAAGCTTTCTATTATGCAACTATTTCTAGTGTTTTTTTGTTCTATATTTTCATGTGTTTGGATTGTTTTGAATGATCTAAAACTGTTGAATCTTGTTTAGGGAAGTGGAAATGATGGAGGGTTTTACTTTTATGGATGGTGGTGGTGAAAATGGTGTTGAGAAGGAAGATGAGAGGCTTGGTGATCATATAATTGAGGAAATGGAATCTATTTTTCTTGATATTGATGAAATTGATGAAAGGTTGATTATCTCTAGGATGGTGAGTGACTCTGTTATTAAGGGTATGGTTAATGCTGTTGAGGAACAGGCAGCTGAGAGAGTTGCTCAGAAAGAATCCGAGGTGGTTGGATTGAAGGAAAAGCTAAGTAGTTTAGGTGTTGGTTTGGGTGAAGGTAAAATGCTGTCGTATTCGCCCCGTCAAGGTGTTAGACAACATTGTTTAGATGGTGTTATGGACAAGAATGGAGCTACGGAGCCTGTGGATAGTGTTAAGTTTGAGTTACTCGAGCAGTTGGATAAGCTGAAGGAAGAAATAAATAAAATTAGAGGATCTAGTTCCTTAAGAAGATTTAGTTCTGGTTCCGATTTGGTGGGTTTAGGTGGTATTTTGCAGGAGAATGTGCCCGGAAGATGGATTTATGTCGATGAAGCTTTTGATAGTCTGAAAGGTACTATGGATCAGCTATCAAAGGGAATAACACATTCTGAGTGGCGGGAGGAGCAAGAGTTTCAGTTGGAAATTGAGCGGATGGTGATCCACAATTGTATTCAGAGTTTGCACCTAGAGTTTGAACTAAAACTATGTGGCATTTGTGAATCTGAAAGTAGGAATAGTTTTAACCAGTTTAACGAGATCTCAACTCTGCGTCAGGATTTGGATTCAATTTTTAGAACACTAGCAGTTTACGAAACTGGGACGCTTATTTCTCATGGATCCTTGGAGCATACCGAGGATTGGTGTCATAATAAGAGGGCAGAGCATATGCACTTGAAGCTTTCAACAGATCATTTGCCGGCTTCAACTGTGGAAGAAAACGGGAAACACGAGGATTCAAAGAGTACCAAGCCTGACAATTTGGATTCTGCGTTGCTAAAGAACATGTCTAAAGATGATTTGATTACTTATATAACTAAGATGAGAAGAAACCATGAATCTCAAGTGCAAGAGAAGACTGAAGAAAACTTTTGTCTTAGGCGGGAACTATTGAATTTGAAAGAAAGAGGTTCTTCCTTTTCATTGAAGAAGGACAAGGACTTTGATTTGTTGAAGAAAAAAATCCCCGATGTCGTCACAAAATTGAATGAAATCCTTGATGGAAATGAGAAATTGCGTCAATTCAGTGAAAACATCGAATCTCTTAACAATTTCAAAGATAGATTGGATTTCTTACAAACTGAGAATCATCAACTGAAGGACATGCTAACCGAGAAGAAGAAGGAAGTTAAGAGTCTCTCTTCTCAGCTTTCTGTCGCTATGGAAAAGTCATCACAACAACAGCTGACTAAGAAAAGTTTGTTACGAAGTGTTCAAAAGCTTGAGGATGATGTTGGGGATGCACATGCTGAAGTTTCAATTGTTCAAGATGTATATAAATGTCTCTTTGAAGATATGGAAAGTAAATGTAGATTTATTACTGAAGAATTGTATCTCAAGTATGGTTTCATGCAAGAAACATATGAAGTGATATTGAAAGATACTGTTGATAGTGTTCAAGCTTCTTATGGATTGAAAATAGAAGAAGCAAATATCGAGTCAGTTATGTTGCAAGAGCTGCTGGATATTCATCAAATTATATTCAAAGAAGCTTTGGTAGATGCGGATGAAGCATTAAAACTCAAAGCTGCCGAGAACAAAAAACTAATATCTGAAATACATATGTTGAAATCAGAAGTGGAAGAAAAGGAAAATTTAATAAAAGAAGCAACAGATGCTTTGGAACAAGAAAAAAGAAAGATGGAATCTGCCTCTGAACAGCTCGACAATTTAAGAGCTAAGGCAGATAATCAATATAAATTGATTGGGGAGAACAGCAAAGAGTTGGATGTTACTAAGGGTAATCTGGTTGCAGCAGAAAAGGAAATTGAAAAATACAAAAAGCAAATCTACGAGTTAGATCAGAATCTTGAACAAAAAATGAATGAGCTTGGAGAAATTGATATAGAAAGAAGAGAACTTTGTACTATTGCAGAAAAGCAACAAGATGCAATGAAATGTTATGAGGCAAAAGAAAGGGAAACCACTAAGCAAATGGAATCAACCGTTAATCTCGTCCATAAATTATTGAAAATGGTTACTGGTCTAGAAGCTAGTGTAAATGAAGACATTTCAAGAAATTGTTCGAGGTATGCAATATTTGTGTCAAGAATATCTTATGAATTTATGATAAACTGCCGTTTCCATGATTTCTTTTTGTTTTATGCCGTCTTCTATCAATAAGGAAGTGTTTAGGCTTATTTAAACCAGCAAGTACATAACATGTGCAATTTCATTACCTTTGGATTATTCTGAATGTGACACATCTTCTAATTTGGGGAGTTAAGTGATTTTTTCCTCTCCAACATTGAAGCCAAATATTAAAATATATTATCATTTGCTGCATATTTTTGTTGTCATTTATTGTGACAAATGCCTTTAGATTGTTCTGCCAGCTTAAGTATATTTATGAATGAGAAATAGCTATAATGTACTAATGCGGGCAAATAAATTATCTGCAAATTTATATGAGTCAGCTTGATCATGTTAAACTAACAACCTGGAAATTTTGTAGAGATAAACAAATTTGTTTCAAATTAAAATCCTTATATGGAACAAATGATTGTAATCAGATTTTATTATTTTAAACTCAATTTCGAGTTCTTGTGATGATTATGGTTAATGGTCAGACGAACCAAGTCATATATTGAATCATCTTTTCAGGCTTGAAAGCATGAATTCTGAGTTCTGTTTCCTCAAGAACAAAGCCAATGCACTTAAAACCATGGGATTGGTGTACAAGCAAAGGTTGGAAACAAAAAGTTCTAATCTTGCAAATGCTGAAGCAGAGGTACGTCATGTAACCAGAAAAATATTTTATTTTACTTTTTTGCATTTGCTATAGTATTGGAAAAAACTTGTTATATGCTTTCTCAAAATTTTGTGGAGAAGGTGCGCGACACGATAGAGTAAATTTTTTTCACAAAATTTTATTTGTCCCCTATCCATAAAAGTACAGGTGCCACTCCTATAAGATAATTTTCTTAAATAACTGTAAATGCTGTGACAAAAAGGAGGCTAATTTGTCAATAATTTTAGTTCTTTAATCTTCTTATTTGTACGGCTAATCTTTATCTAACACGAAACATGAACATAGACGGAGAAAGTTATTTTTTATAGTATTATTGAAAATGAAAAGATCATACAACATTTGGAAAATATGAAAATGCTTCAAGTACAATTATAACTTTTAAAAAGTAAGGTATTTGGGTTTTTACAATATTATATATTTTCTAAAAACAATATTTTTCTATTCTGAAAATATTTTTTTTACTATTAACTTGACCCTTCTAAAGATAATTTTTGGATCCGCCTCTACAAGTGGCCAGAGAATTATTCTCATGGTTGATTCAAATGGGTCCAATTGTGAGGATTTGTCGTGGTTTCAAATAAATAGTGCTTGTAGAAGAAAAAAATCTAATCAATGATCTATGTATCATCATATCAAGTTTATGCTGTAAAATTCGTGTTAACCAAGATACATGGTTTAATACCCAGCCTTGAAAAGATATCCAGTCTTTCAATAGGAGAACAGTATTTTCATTTTACCTTTTCTTTATCTATGATTGTGCCTAAATGTAGTAATTGAACCTATATTTGTTCGACTCATCTGGAATTTCAGGTTGATCTTTTGGGAGACGAGGTAGATACTCTTCTTAGACTCCTGGAAAGGATTTACGTTGCACTTGACCATTATTCACACATATTGCAGCATTATCCTGGGGTGAGAGTATTTCCCTTTCTACTTATCTTTTTAATGTTTGTGCATATCAGAATGGGTGTGTCTAATGTAACCAACTGTGGCATGGAGGTAATTAAGTTATTGCTTGAAATTATATGGAATGGAAATTAAGTCATGACAATCGTGGCTAATGTTATTTCTGCATTTTCTGTTGTAGTGCCAGCTTATGATTATTACCGATATCAATGTTTTCAGTTGAATGGTACATCATTAGTTTCTAACACGTTACGTAGTCTTAGGCTTTTATATTGGGCCTAATTCATCTCTACAAAACCGATTTGCAAGGGTAAGGCCTATGCACAACTTATAAACATATTTCCGGGCCATATTTCATCCAATGTGGCCTTAACACTAAGATACATAGAATTGGACTGAAAATGGAAGGTTCTATGTTGTTGAAAACATGGATGGCAGTCGTTACTGGCATGGAGGGAACATGGCACGAAATCACTATCATGTGTATCCAATATTATTATGATACATTATATTTGGCTCTCTGCAACCTGTTAGTGTGATGTTATCATAGTTGTATTAGTATGAATGAGTATAATTCTAGAGCTAGCCTAACACTCCACTCTTCAGCTAAGAATTGTCTCATTAGATAGCTAGCGATGAAGCTCCACATGGAAGTTCACACTGTTTTTAATGTCGAATTGATTTGTTAAGTATAGCTTAAAAGATGGATAAGGCCATAATGACATATTTTCCTTTACAGCTTGCATGTATCCAAAATTAGCAGTAGTTACTATAAACATGGGTTTGGAGAGTGTCCCGTGTTCATAAAATCAAGGAAGTTATGACATATAGCAGAACAAAACACAATTTCCTTGTAATTTGTAATAGTAATTAGTTGTCTTTATGAAGAAGGTTGCTTTTATTTTCATGAATCAAATATTATGAACCGCTTGATCTTCGAGTCAATAAGAAACTGTTCTGATGATTAGTCACTTGTTTTGCAGATTATGGAGATTCTGAAGCTTGTAAGAAAAGAATTGACCGGAGACTCTAGAAAACTTGTTTAACTGTCTCTTCTTGCCAGGTAAATTGACATACACCCTTTTGGCGCAATCTATACCTTTCCATGCTTTGGATTCGTAAATCTATAAGCATTGTTAAAGTTTGTAATGGATACAGGTGACGAGTTGTACAGCTATTCACCGGAGTTACATGCAGTTGGGATGTGTTGCTGCCCGTATTTTCGTTCCCCTTTAAATACATTATGAAGAAAACAACAACAACAAAAGAATCAAATGGCTTATGCAGTTGCTAACGCACCTTCCTTTTCACCACACAAATGCTTTTATACACTTATTAGGAGACATGCCCTGTTTGTTTGGCTATAGCAGCATACCATAAATTTGCTTTCACAGTTTGTTTTTTCATTAGCAATAGCATCTGTATATGATATTTTTGCCAAATGAGTTTTTTTGCATTCAAATGGCTTTTATTATTTTAAGTGTGTGATATTATATTTGCATATAAATCACTGATTAAAGTGTTATCATATTTGTGTTCTGCAGTGTGCGTATATTGCACATGTGCTTCTTAAATGAAATATGTTCATGAAAAATATGGAACAAGTATTATGCAAAGAAAAGAAAAAGACACCATCTTGTTTTGAGTGAGTTTGGATAGACTTGTTTCCGAAATACTAGAAAAAACTACTAAACTATTATTTTTTCTTTTATTTTTTTACATTTTTTTTAATATGTGTGAAATGATAGACTGATCATTTATTATGGGACGGAGTGAATATATTTTATATAACTTATTTTTCAGTGGGTGACTTCTTAAAAAAAAATCTTTTCATCTTATCTTTTATTGAGATTCTTTCATTTTACTTCTCTACTTATAAACTTGGATGATTTTATTTATAAAATCCTGTCCGATGTATTTTCAAATTTTACAACAAAATTAATTTATTAACTGTAATATCATATCAATATATATGACTATTTTTGTTGTTGAAGGAACAACGACAATTTATGATAAGGAATTTTATGAGATAATCGAATTGAATTATAATAAAAAAATTTAATTTTTTAATATCGAACTGAGTTAACAATTCGTTGAAAAGTTTGTTAATTTTGAATTGAATTAAATCTAAAATGTTATAAAGTTTTTTTAATAAAAAATTTTTTTGACAATTTTTTTACCATTTTATATATATATATATATATATATATATATATATATATATATATATATATATATATATATATATATATATATATATATATATATATATATATATATATATATATATATATATATATATATATATATATATATATATATATATATATATATATATATATATATATATATATATATATATATATATATATATATATATATATATATATATATATATATATATATATATATATATATATATATATATATATAAAATAATTTTTGTACTAAATTTTCTACCTAATTATAGGTTTGGATTTATAAAATTGATTTTAAAACAATATAGTAAAAAATATTATAAATTATAATTAGCATTTAACGTTTTTATAAAGACATAATTTTTGTAAAAAATAATAACTTGTAGATTTCAAACCAGCATAATTTTTTTTATATAAATAGTAATAATCTATTTATAATTGAAAGAAAATATAAATAAATGTGGTTGTCAGAAATTAAACTATGGACTAAGTGCACACCCGCTTTAACTCAATTAATAATTGTTATTTGAACTAATCCACTCACCAAAATAGTAAATCAGCAACAATAAGTAATAACAAACAACACAGTAATTATATGTATAGTCTTTATAATTCTAAAAATCCTATAAAGCAACAATAAATAATAACAAACAACACAGTAATTATATGTATAGTCTTTATAATACTAAAAATTCTCTAATTCAGAGAAAGTCAAAATTTAATTTATATTAAAGGAAGATTTTGGAGGGTTTTGAAAGACTAAGATAAATTTTTTAAATATTTTTTATGTTTATAGTATTTTAAAAATTAAAAATAAAATAATAATAAATATTATTTTATGATTTTATAAAAATTCATTTTTTTTAATATATTAATTATTTTTTATATTTTTAAATAAAATTCATTTTTGAAAATCCTTTTTTCCCCCTCCTTTCAAACTCGCAAACAAAGTCTAATCTAAATTATTTGATTTTAAACAATTTTATTTGATTATTGATTATTCATGTTTCAATTTCGGTTTGATAACTATGATAAATTTATGGTTCAGTTTGCAAATTATTATAATAAATTTAATTATTTTTACTTCAATTCAGATCAGTTGGACAATTAAATAGTACGGTTTGCGGTTTTTTAAACACCCTAATAATAAGTATATACTAGGTCCCTAAATTCCTATGTGCCTTAATTAATAAAACACCCCTTCTACTAGTACAAATAGTAATGATAATAATAAAAAAAAAACACATTATCACCGGCATGTTGATTGATGACCTAACTTGCTTATTGTCAACCAAACCTTATTAGTTCTCAAACTGTTGCCTTTTGACCATAGCTTTCGACTTTGTCTTTTTATTTTTGGTACATGGTTTCGACTTTGTCTAATATGAATGCTAAGACTGTGTTTGTTACACTAGAAATAAGAATGAGAGAAATATGTGAGAGAGAAATTAAAGAGTAGGTGATAACTTCTTTTATTTGAGAAAAAAAAATTGAGAAGAAAGATTAAAAAAGAGTGCACCTCACATTTTTTATATATATATTTTAATTATGAAGAGAAAATGAGAAAAAATAAATTTAAATAATAAAGTAATTATTTTACTCATTAAATTATAAATTTATATTTTTAAAATTATATTTATCATAATAATATTATACTAGTATTTTAAAAATATATGATACTTTCTCTTTTCTATTTCTTTTCTCCTTTTCTTAAATCAAATAATATTTCAAATTTATTTTATTTCTCATTTTTTTCTCTCTTTTTATATTCTCTTATCTATTTCTCTCTTCACATTCACAACGTATTTTTTAAACGAAACATACTTTAAGAGTATTTACATTATAATTCTAAAAATACTAAATTAAAATGTAAATTAAAGAAAAACTCGTCTCCACAAATAATAAAAATATTGAATTGTAGTAGAACTATGCTATTTGAACAAGAAGAAATGACACTTTTATAACAAACATCATTCGAAATATACTATACTCAACCTTTATAATTAAAAAACAAAAATATATTCATATAGGTGTTGTTATTTGTGTCCAAATAATTTTTCAGTTTGTAGTAAAAGCAATGAATGCATTGAACCTAGATGCTAACGACAACTTGTAATCTCAATCTTTTCATGATTTATTTAAGTACATATGATAACATTAAAATTATACAAATTTGTAGGAGCACTGATTCTGGTCAAGGTTGAAATAAAATAATTTAAATCCTTGGACTTTTGAGTGATGGCACTGTCCCAACTCTGAAGCAAAAATACAAGGACACTAAAGTACGGAATAGCATAGGATAAGGTACGTAGTACATGTTTTTTGTTTTATTCATTTAAAGAGATTGAAAATTGAGAGTGTATTATATATAACCAATAATATAATTATGTGTTGGCAGTGCCATGTGATGAAAGCGAAGTGAGAAGAGATTAGAAATGCTAAAACACTTGATAGTTACACTTCATACACATATATATTGAACATTTTTAATACAATTATTTGTTTGTTTAAAATTCTTATAAAAATCTTTAGAAAATACAAAAATATTTGAACAAAACAATTTTTTTAAAAATAAATTTATTACTTTTTAAACACTTCATACACATATATATTTAAAACACAAAAACTAAAACAAAACAATCACACTCAAATCAGAAAATATAAGTGCTACAGTATAAAAGTAAAAGATTTGAAACTTTCATAGAGAAAAACAAATTAGATCTCAATTGAAAAAACCACCATCAATAGAAAAGCTGCCTCTAAATGATTCGTCATAAATTCACGCCGATAAGGTGAAAGAGACTCATATCTTTATTTACTTAAACAAAAGTAAAATTCTCGAACCAAGTAGAAAAATCACAAGAATTATTCGTGTACTTATCAAAATGATATTTATACGATAAAAATATATTCATATCTTCCACGTCCTTCACAATAATAGAGAATGCGGAAAATATGCTATTTAATAGGAAAGTTATTAATGAAGTAGTTAATAGACAAGAACTTAGAGAATGTATGAAAGGGGGAATAAGAAATCAATTAACAATGTTAATTATTACTAGAGAAGGAAAGTAGTTAACAACAATTAATGAGGGAAAGTAGTTAACAACAATTATGGTACGTGTGGGTTACAATTATCTAAATGGAGGTTTAAAAGGGTTAGAAGTAAGCAATTAGAATATTATCTTCATTATGTATTTTTCTTTTAGTAAGGGCAGAGAGCTAATATGGCACTCTGAAGGAGCATCGTGCTCTGGACAGTTTGTATTTCATTATTGTGTATCTATATATAATATAAGTCCTGTATTTCTATTAATTGGTCCGACCTACCGAACTTGTTGAAGATATTGAAAGAGTCACCAGAAACCAACAATCAGAAGAAAAAAATATTACGAGTGCCACCAAAGAAGATGGAGACAAAGATGAACGAGTTGGAAATGGAAGTTGCGTCGCTCAAGAACACACTAACATAGATGTGACTCCAAGCCATCAAAGACCAAGAGCGATTAATCACGGGTCAAATAAAGGAAAGTAACACAAAGACGGTTGAAAAAACAGAATCGTAAAAAATAATGACTTTTAAGTTCCATGGTGAAACACTCGATGAATTTTGCCAATCTGTGGATTAAGGTAGAACTTCCTTCCTTTGATGGTGAAGATCTCGTCGGGTGGATCACTCGTGTGGAAGTTTACTTTCAAGTTCTGGACACCAACCCATAATTGAAGGTAATTTTGGCAGAATTATGCATGGAGTGATCAACCATTCATTTCTTTAAAGTAGTTGTGGAAAAGGAACCTGAGTTAAATTAGGAAAGATTCAAGGATGCTTTACTGGAAAGTTATGGGGGAGTTGGAGAAGGAAATTTGTTTAAACAACTCTCCTTAATTCAGCAAGAAGAAAGTTTAGAGTATTATATCAAGGAATTTGAGAAGTTAGTGACACATGTTGATCGAATTACAAATTCACAATATGTGGGTTATTTTTTGCATGACCTACAAAAAGGAATAAGGGGACGAGTGAGAAGTTTGATGGATGTAAGTATGGTATCACACACTAGACTAATGAATAGTACACGCGCGATTGAGATAGAAGTGACGATAAGAAGGGAAAGTGGATTAGGTTACGCACCGCCAACCCAAATCAAGGATCCGAGACTTTTACTTGATCCAACACGTATTCAATGGGTATTTCTTACGCTGGAAGATTGCAAGGATCAAGTCGGATATGAGGGGTTACTTGGGTGTATGTGAAGTCTAATAAGGATGCGGGAAAGAATGAAAACAAAAGAGATTTTAGAAGAAATGTGCGTCGAGACAAAGGAGTGAGGCACTTACCATATCATGAATTGATGAAGAGAAAGAGGAAAGGTTTGTGTTACTAATATGGAGGGAAATATCATCCTTAACATCAATGCCCTGGTCGTCATTTTAGGATAATGGTCTTGGATGATGTGGAGGAAGAGAATGAGGAGATTAATTCCGTGGAGGGAGAAAAGGATGAAGAATAAGTGGGGAGCATAAACAAGGAGAATATAGCAAAATGTCCTTGAGTTACATCGCTGAGTTTGAGAAGAGAAGGCCAAGGACCATGAAGTTGAAGGCCAAGATTAATGGAGTACATATCTTGCTTTTGGTGGATAATGGTGTTACTCATAAATTTACCGTTGGGAAGTTGGTAAGATCACTTGGTTGACCTATTATCAAAATAGAAGTTATGAGTATTAAATTGGGTGATAGATTTCAAACAACCACTTAAGGTGGATGTGCTAATATTGACGTTGAAGTTGGAACTACTAAATTTACTATTGATGTTGTCTTGTTTGACCTAGAAGGGGTAGACTTGATGTTGGGAATGGAGTGGCTAGAAACAGTAAGCAAGATGTGGGTGGATTGGGAGCAAAGGGTTATGGAGTTTCAATTAAAGGGGCAGTGGACTCAACTAGGTGGAGGATGCAATGATCTAGATCAACTTGTGGCCTTGCAGAGTTTGCTAGGGTAGTGTAAATAGTTAGTGGAATGGTTGATATTGCCCATCGAGATATTTTTACTAGATGATTATGGGAGCATATTGGGACAGTAGCAGAAAAGGTATTTGTAGAAACTTTTAGACTGTTATACTCTAGTTTTCAACAGTCCAAAGGGTTTACCGCCCAAGAGGGGAAAATACCGTGCTATTTGCATTGAAGAGGGAAAATGCCATGTGAATGTAAGGCCTTACCAATACCCACATCACTATAAAGATGAGATTGAGAAGCAAGTGCATAATTTATTGGAGTTTGGGGTAATTAGGCCAAGTCAGAGTGCATACTCCAGTCCTGTAATTTTGGTAAATAAGAAAGATAACTCGTGGAGGATGTGTATAGATTATAGAGCCTTGACCAAAGTCACCACACCCGATAAATTCCCTATTCCCGTCATTGATGAGCTTTTGGATGAATTACATGGAGCCAAGTACTTTTCCAAGCTTGACCTTAATTCAGGATGCCATCAAGTCAGAGTGGAGGAGGAAGACATCCATAAGACAACACTTAGAACTCGTAAAGGTCACTACGAATTTCTGGTAATGCCTTTCGGTTTGATATGCACCCTCCACTTTCCGATCTTTAATGAATGATATATTTAGACCAATTATGAGGAAGTTTATGTTAGTGTTATTTGATGATATTTTGGTCTATAGTCTAAGTTAGGAGTCTCATCTGATGCATTTGAGAGAAGCGTTGGAAGTGTTGCAACATCATGAGTTGGTGGCTAACTAAAGAAAGTGCTTATTTTCTCAATCTAAAATTGATTATTTGGGTCACATGATTTCTCATGAAGGTGTGGCAGTGGATCCTACAAAGGTTCAATGTGTGCAAGACTGGTCGATCCCTAAGAATGTGAAAGGGGTAATGGGATTTCTCGGTCTTACAAGGTATTATAGGAAGTTCATACGAGACTATGGTAAGATTTCCAGACCTCTAACTAACTTGACAAAGAATGGGGGGGGGGGGGTCAATTGGAGTAATAAGGCGCATGAGGATTTTCAAGAACTCAAAATTAAAATTACTAAACACATGTTTTGGCCTTACCTAATTTCTTATAAGAATTTTTCATAGAAAGTGATGCATCAAGCGTCGGAATATGAGTTATTCTGATTCAACAAAGGAGAACTATAACATTTTTCAGCAAATCATTAGAAGAAAGGAATCTTGCTAAATCCACATATGGAAAAGAGTTAATGGCGGTAATACTTGTAATTCAACATCGTCGAACATATCGCTTGGGGAGAAAATTCACAGTTTTCACTTATCACAAGAGTCTCAAACAATTACTTCAACAAAGAATAACAACTCCAGATCATCAAAATCGGGGGGCAAAGTTATTGGGATATCACTTTGATATTGTCTACAAACCGGGGATGGAAAATAAAGGTGTGAATGCTCTATCTCAAGTTCACAATGGATCTGAAATGACCATAATGATTTATCAACCAAGTTGGACAGGGAGAAAACAATTGTTGTACGAAGTTCATAAAGATGCTAAGTTGTCTCAAATCATAACAACTATGAAAGCGGGTCAAGATGTGCAAAAGAGGTTCTCATATAAAAATGGATTTTTATTATATGAAGGGAGGTTGGTTCTATCTGAGAATTCATAGAACATTCCTAATATGTTGAAAGAGTTCATGAATCCCCTCAAGTAGGACATTCTGGAGTGTATAAAACCTATAGGAGGCTAGCTGCCATTTTATTTTGGTTTGGTATGATTAAGACTGCCTTTTCTATTTTGGTATAATGTTAACTGATTTATAATGGTATAATGGTATAATGTCTAACTAATGTATACTAATATAATATCTAACTAATGGTATAATATATAACTGATGTATACTGGTATAATGTCTAACTCATGGTATAATGTCTAACTCATGTATATGATGCATAATGCCTTATCTATTGTGAGCAATGTCTTATTATACTCAATTCCATATATAACCACTCAAACTGATATGAATTCATATGATATGAAAATACATCATCCCATTCAAACTTATTCCATTCAAAGTGATAACCACTTATATAAACATCAACTTGTTCAAATATTACAACTTGATACTCTGAGTGCAACTTCACCATTGATATTTTGCATGATGTCAAAATTAAAAAACTTAGCATTTCTGTATATTTGACGGTATCTCCACTCCATATGGTGCACCCTTGCATTAGAGGTCTTAGGAATCATTCAAAATCACCGTGAAATTAGCCAAAAACATCAAAATTAATTTTTTGCACAAAAACCATATGCATGTGTCGGCACATACGATTTTCAGGCCTACACATGTAACTCAATAATGAAGCCTGTAGATTTTGTTTCGTATAGGCTGACACATGTAGCCATCAAGCCGACACATACTATAATTTTTTGTTCAATGTGCTAGCAATTATGATCTTCAGGCCGACACATATGCCTCAATATTGAAGGTTGTACCTTCTGTTTGACATAGGCCGACACATCTGCCTCAATATTGAAGGTTGTACCTTCTGTTTGACATAGGCCAACACATAAGCCTTTATAGGGAGGCACATACTATTGTTTTTAGTTCTATGTGCTGGCACATCCGTGTTTCTAGTCGGGACATACTGTTTGCTTGAGTCAATTTTTCAAATTGTTTTAATTCCAAAAACTACCTGTTCGCCAACAAACTTCCACAACTATAAATACATCATTCATGCATATTTCTTGATGAAACTATAAACACTTAACACCTATTATTTTCACCTTCAACCTCCAACCTATGCATACAAAGTGATAAATCACACATAATCATCTTTTGTCGGGGTGACATCTAGGCGAGGTTTGATAAAGTTCAATTAGGTTTTTGTAACCGAGAATATTGGGTTAAGAATTGTAGGGGGTTTCATCCGAAAAAACCTAGGGTTTGTCCTCTAAGATCTTTGGTAGATTGGGGTTTTTTTATAAGACTTTCAAAAGAAGATTGGGTGTTTTGTAGTGGGAGAACGACAAATCAAATTGGAAGTTCTTGTGTTCAATAGGTACAATTGATCATGCACGAAGATTTTTGGAGTTAAGGTAACCTAAAGGAGTATCAGGATTCAATAAATCAGTTGGTAGATATTGTATCTTAGTCTTGCTCAAGATCAAAGAAAGATAAGGGTTTAAATCAATAACAAATGGTTAGGGTTTGTGGGGTTGCTCTTGGAACACTTCTCTTATAATACTTTTTTGCAAAGTAAGAATTGAATTCTCAATTTAATTTAAAGTTAAGGTCAGACGTAGCCACTAGAAAGGACAAAGTGGTGAACTGTCTTAACAAATCCTTGTGTCACTCTTTCTTATCTCTTTACTCGCTTTTATTTTTCATTTCGTAATTTGTTGAATTTCATTTTTTGATCGATTGACTCGTAAGAATTTTTCTATGGTTGTTTTTGTTTAAATTTGGTTATTGATTATCTTATAATTACTTTAATTATAAGTTATTTTTCATATCAACAAAACTCAAAGAAAAATTCTGAAAATTCGTTCGCATACCAAGTGTTCGACAAATTGCATTGTTCTATATTTTTGTTTAATTATATTAGAAATATGTTGCTAGTTAATTGTGATAAACGAGTAATAAAGTGTTGATTGTTTTAAGTGTATTAATTCTTCTTATCAACTCATTTATTTTATAAGGCATTTTGCATATCCGAGTTCCAATAACTAGGTTTGTATAGACGACTTTTATCAATCTACACTAAAACCTTCCGCTTTCACTCTTCTCAAATAAAATTTTTAACTACCAAATTTTGATTAGAATTTTGGTCTTGGTGATCTATTCACCACCTCTAGATAAGTCACTGTCTTCTAACAAGTGGTATCACGAACTCCGATTAATTTTGTGCTTCAAAACTCTTATTAGAAAATGGCGTACGAACCTAAAGGGGATTACAAAAGAGCCCCAATCTTCACGGGAGAAAACTATAGTTATTGAAAAGCTTATATGAAAATTCATGTTAACTCATATGATAAGAGTGTGTCGGAAGCCATTCAAAATGGTTTAACACCAGTTACACATGTTGTTGATGGTGTTGTCATACCTAAGTTAAAAGCACTATGGAATAAGGAAGATTATAAGAAGTGGGGACACGATTGGAAAGTGAAAAACATTGTCATATATGCTCTTTGTCTTGATGATTTTTATCGCATTTCTCATTTTGAAACCGTTAAAGCTAAGTGGGACTCTCTACAAGTTACCTATGAGGGAACTAATAAGGTCAAACAAGCTAGAATTAACACACTTAATCAAGAGTTTGAACTCTTTCGCATGAACCATGGTGAAACCATTGCTCAAATGCAAAAGAGGTTCTCACATCTTATTAATCGTTTAAATTTGTTAGGTAATCCTATTTCCAATTCAATTTATACTAACAAGGTTTTGAGATGTCTTATTTGGAATTGGAAACCAAAGGCCACGACAACCAAGGAAGCCAATTATCTTGCAACACTTGATCTCACCAGGGTAGAATAAGAGGTATATGCTATGAATATGGAAAACCAAGTCATTTTAGACCGGATTGTCTATCTCTTGAAAATTAAAAAGGAAAGGAACAATAAAATAAGTCTAGGAAATCTATAAAAGCCTATGTTACTTGGGATAGAGATAATGATGTATCAAGCAATTAAAGATCAAGTGATAGTGATGAGAAGATAAATTATTGTCTCATGGTCAATCAATGTTAAAGAAAGAAAAATGATATAAGTCATTCTAAATACTCTAATGATGATGAGTTGTCTTTTACTGAATTGAAAATGCTTTTGAAAATCTACAAAAATATGCATTACGTGCTTATAAGAAATTAGATTCCAATATTTTTTGTTACATATTTGAAAGAAAAGGTTGAATAAATCGATAAGAAATTTGAAGCATTAAAGTGGTCTATTGTAGATATTCAAAATCATAAAAAGGAGGATGAGGAACCATGTCGATTCAGATGTAAAACTTGTCAAATTTGACAACAAGAGGTGAGTACTCTTGAAACCAAAGTGGACAAGGAATCACAACCATGTTTTACCTTAACTATTAATCCTTCAAAGGTTGCAAAGCCTTATAAAAAGTATAGTTTGATCAAGAAGGATTCAAATAGAAAAATTAAATCTCATCATAGTTTTCTTTGTCTTTATTGTTGTAAAATGAGCCATACTATTGAAAAATGCAAGTTTATATATTTTCTTATTCTTAAAGGCATTTTTCAGTGGCTGCCCAAGAGCAACCATATTTTCACTTACTCCCAAGTACTCAATGAGAATTGGGCACCTATCAATCTTGTTAGATTATTGTAGGTTTAATGTCTTGACTCTATGTTGGGAAAGTGAATTCTTGATAGTGGATGCTCCAGGCATATGACAAGAGACATTTCTTTATTCTTTGACTTTATGATGAAGAAGAAAGGTTATGTATCCTACATAGATCACAACAAAGGTGCCATATTTGGAAAAGTTAGTATAGGTAATCCCTCAACCATTACTATCTCAAATTTTATGTTAGTTGAAGGCCTTAGACATAGTATTCTTAGCATTAGTCAATTGTGTGATAATGGTTATAAGGTAACTTTTATCAAAGTTAGTTGTATGATAGTACATAATGAGAAGAAGAATTATATGTTTAGTGGCTTGAGGGTAAATATATAATGAGAATTGAAATTTTTTAATAATACCCATTGAATTTAAATTAATGACTCAGACTTTAAATACATATTAAATAAATATCTTGTTCACCTAACCATTAAATAAATATTTCAAATCTGAAACAAATTTGAGTCATTAATTCAAATCCTATGATTATTATTAAAATTTCTCAGTTCTCATTATATCTAAAACTCTCATTTGAGATGCCCATATATATAGCTAGAATTGAAAGATGTATCTTTGAAGGATGCTAAGTGTCTTGTTACCATGAGTGAAGATTCGTTGTTATGGTATAAACGTTTAGTACACATCAACTTTGATCTACTTAATAAGTTAGTTGCAAAAGATTTAGTAATCAATCCACCAAAAATAAAGTTTTCAAAAGACCACCTATATGATGCATGTCAAAAGGGAAAGTCAACAAGAGTCTCATTTAAATCTAAAAACATTATTTTAACTTCAAGACCTCTTGAGCTTCTCCACATGAATTTTTTGGTGCTTCACGGACTAAAAGCCTGGGTGGTAATTATTATGGTTTTGTAATTGTAGATGATTACTCAAGAATTTGTTGGACTATCTTCTTACGTAGCAAATATGAAACATTCATAGCTTTCACATGTTTCGCAAAGTTATCCCAAAACAAATTAAATTAAAAAATTATTGTTATTCGAAGTGATCATGGAGGTGAATTTGAAAACCACCTCTTTTAAGAATATTGTGATAAATATGGTATTTAACATAACTGTTCAGCTCCTAGAACTCCACAACAAAATGGTGATGTGGAGAGAAAGAATCGTGTTTTAGAGGAGTTGACAAGAACAATGCTCAATAATTATGGTCTACCAAAATATTTTTGGGTCAATGTTATTGACACAACGTGTTATGCTTTAAATAGGGTACTTATTCGTCCTATCTTAGACAAAACACCATATGAACTTTTAAAAGGTAGAAAACCAAATTTATCTCGTATTCATGTCTTTGGATACAAATGCTTTGTCTTAAATAATGGAAAGAATAACCTTGGAAAATTTGATGCGAAAGTCGATGAATATATATTTATTAGATACTCCCAATCTAGTAAAGAATATATAGTTTATAATAAGAGATTGCTTATTATTGAAGAGTCAATTCATGTTACCTTTGATGAGTCTTGGCTAAATAGTGTTGGGAAAGGTACTACTTTTCATGGTGCAGGTACATCTGTAGAAAACATACTCAAGGAAACTGAACAAGGAATTGATCAACCTGAAGAGGTTAAGCTTGAGGAGGAACAAGATGACAACCAAGAAAAGAAAGATGATGAAAGTTACAAATAAGATGATGGTATTCCATTGGAGTGGAGAACCTCAAAAGATCATCCAATTGACAACATTCTTGGAGACATCACAAAAGGGGTAATAACATGATCTAAGATAAGTAATTTTGTTATCACCACGCGTACGTGTCACAAGTTGAACCTAAAAATTCTAGAGATCCCTTACTTGATGAGCACTGGCTTATGGCCATGCAAGAAGAATTGAATCAATTTGAAAGAAATGATGTTTATGACCTTGTTACTCATCCAAGAGATAATCAAGTTATAGGAACTAGATGAGTTTTTAGGAATAAACTCAACGAATATGGTATGATAACAAGGAATAAGGACCTACCAGTGGCTCAAGGATATATCCAAGAGGAAGGCATTTATTATGAGGAGACTTATGCTCCAGTTTCCCGACTCGAGGCTATACTCCTTTTACTAGCATGTGCATATTCCAAGAACTTCAAATTATATCAAATGGACGTGAAAAGTGTGTTCCTTAACAGATACATAAATGAAGAGGTGTATGTTTCACAACCTCCCGGTTTTGAAAATCATGAGTATCCTAATCATGTTTTCAAGCTAAAATGAGATTTGTATGGTCTCAAACAAGCCCATAGGGTATTCAAGAGGGAAGGTAGATATAACGCTCTTTATTAAACGCCAAGTAAAGCATATTCTTCTTGTTCAAATTTTTGTTGGTGATATCATTTTTGGATCAAATAACATGTAACTCGTCAAGGAGTTCTCTAAGATTATATAGGGAGAGTTTGAAATAAGTCTCATGGAAGAGTTGAATTACTTTCTCGGACTTCAAATAAAGCAACTTAAGGAAGGAATATATGTGTGTCAAGCAAAGTATTGTCTCGAATTACTAAAATAATTCAACATGGATGATGTGATAAGTGCAAATTGTAGTTATTTCTGTATATACTTTTTGTTGCACTTATCGACTCTTGGTTGTTAATATCAGTTGAATAACCCAACTTTGTGTATAAATATGTTTAGTTTGAGTATAATGCATTTTCGTGTATAAAGTGTATCATTTGATAGTTTTTGTATTCATTTTGTAGGTATTTGAGCATTGTTGGAGCAAGAGGAATAAAGCTCTAAGATGCATTTTTTATCAATGAAGAATAAGGCGAAAGATGAAGCCATTCCAAGTTATGTAGTAAAAGCAATAAAAGTTGTTGAACTGTCTTGCATCGCCGGGTGAAATTTCTGTCGCCGGGAGGCAGTGGGCGAGAAGAGCCATTTTTGATGTTGTCTCTACCTTACTTCACTGCTGCATCACCAAGCGAGGAATAAAGGTGTCGCTGGGAAAAGCTTTCTACCGCCATGCGATGGAGGATATTTTTGACCTGCTGAGGACATAGCAAAACCTGTGCCAAGTGTATAAGAGCCATCGTCTGGCGATGCTTTTATGTCGCCGGGAGGCTCGCGGAACACATTTTCTTTATACTTTCATTTTGTTTCATTTTGGGAGGATGGTTTTTGGGGTATTTGTTCCCAAATTCCATCACCTTCATTTTTTATATTTAGAGCTTAGACAACAATATTTGTGGCTTGCAAATGGATGATCTGGGGTCGTAAGCCTGATGAATCGTGTTTGACACCGCAGGAAATTTGGTTTTTTCTCCTCTTCCTCTCTTTGTAACCATTATTTGTTGGATTTTGTATGAAACTTTACCTAGATTATATTTATATTTATTGCTCATGGTATTGTATGAAACTTTCTTTACAAATCTTTATTGATGTTTATCCTTTTTAGCTTGCTAAGTGTTTGGGTTTGAGTTGTTGTAGAGATGAACATATTGAATTCATACTTAGGATGAATATCTATTAGGCTTAGATTCTAGACATAGATTTAAGCTTAGTAATCACTTAGGTAACAACTCTTAATTCTTGCATGTTGTTTTGTGGTGTGCTGAGAGATCATCGACATGGAGTGACACGGTTGATATCTCGCTCTGTGTTAGAGACGATCTCTGTGTGAGTGATACGTGATGATATTGACGAGTAGTTAAAGTTAAGTGCAACTGGGTAGTAAGTTTAAGTATTTGATAGGGTAGACGAAATACAAACTCGAGAGCTCTATCCTATTCGAATAATGAAATTCTTCTTGTGTGTATAACTTTTAATTCCAGCACCTTACATACAAAAACCATTCTAACACAAACTCATGAACAAGAGATCTGTCGAACGGTAATTCAATACACCAATCTCTGTGGAGACAATATGATAACCCTAAAATAAAAATAGTTACTACTTTTTGCTTGTCGTTATACCCGCAACAACATGATACAAACAAATTGACACTCATATGGCAACAAATGACAACTTAGATAGAGACGAAAAGGGTAAGGATGTAAACGTTAAGAAATAAGTATGATTGGATCTCTGATATATCTTATGACATCTAGGCCCGATATTATATTTAGTGTTTACATGTGTGCCTGATATCAATCGGATCCCAAAGAATCACATTTAAAATCGGTTACATGCATTCTTAGACACATCATTGGTACTTCTAAATATGGGCTTTGGTATTCCAAGAGAAGTGGTTGTAGTTTGGTTGGTTACTCCGATTCTGATTTTTACGGATGCAAATCTAATAGGAAGAGTACTAGTGGAACTTGTCACATGTTTTGAAATTCATTGGTTAGTTGGCATATTAAAAGAAAGTTTTTGTAGCTTTATCAATGGCCGAGGCGGAATACGTGGCCTCCGGTAGTTGTTATGCTCAAATTTTGTGGATTAAGCAACAATTTCTTGATTTTGATATAAAACCCCCATGTATTCCTATCATGTGTGACAACACTAGTGCCATTAACCTTACCAAGAACCATGTACTACATTCTCAGACTAAACATATCTAGATATATCACTATTTCCTTTGTGATCACGTTGAAAAAGAAAATGTTGTGTTCGAGCATGTTGATAGTAAAAACCAACTTGCTGACATTTTCACTAAATCTCTTGTAACCAAACTGTTTTTAAACATAAATGGGGAATTGGGGATCATTGATATCTATAATGTTGCTTAATATTTATTATCTTTCTTGCACTTTATACTTTTTCTCTAACACTTTGTTCGAGTATTTTACATCATGTGAGTGCAACTTTCGTTCCATCAAGAGTGAGGTAATATTGTTTCAAATTTCTCCTTGAAAGTAAGAATTTTCTTAATGCATGTCTTTGGTTGGTTAAGAATGCTTACTATGCTCTCAAATGATGAAAACCGTGAATCTTCCTTTCTAAAAATTTTAATTGACAATCATTTTGTGTTTTCAATGTATATGTTTATAATGATTTCATGTATTAATTATTTCTCATTTGAATAAGTTTGTACTTGTTTGCACAAGCATGTGTTGGTATTATTATTTCCCGCATTTGCGCATGAGTTGAATATATGCATATTATCTGCATATGTGGTTCTTGTTGTAGTTGTGTGACATGTTATGACAATATTTTCATTTTGGATTGAGTGGTGACATTTTTGTCTCCATGTTAGGCACATGCGTATGCAGCATCGAGAGTTCTATTATGTTGTGTTACATAATCGTGACGCTAAAGAAGCAACTTGAGAAGTTTGCTCTTGCATCACATTCATTATTATTCATGCATTTCATTACATATTTGGTAATGTTTTATGCTGGTTATTTATCAATTTTGCATCATTACATATATGGGGGGATATGTGATTGTTGCTCTTCTTTGCAAAAATCCATATGAGTGATATTTTAGTATTTGTGTTGAATTATGATACTTCTCACGATTTTATATATTTCTTTTTGATATTGTCAAAGAGGATAAGGATATGTGAGATGAATTTGGGAAGCAAAAAATCAGGGGGAGCCTTCGATAACGACATGAAGTGCCTCGTCGCAAGTTTTACCATCATAAAAAGGGGGATATGTGAGGGCAACTTCACCATTAGATGTTTTGCATGATGTCAAAACTAGTTATACTTAGCATTTCTGTATATTGGACGATATCTCAATGTCATATGGTGCACCCTTGCATTAAGGTCTTAGGAATCATTCAAAACCACCTTGAAATTGGCCAAAAATATCAAAATTCATTTTCTACACAAAAATCACCTGCATGTGTCGGCACATACGATTTTAAAGTCGACACATGTAACTCAATAATAAAGCCAATAGCTTCTGCTTGGTACAGGCCGACACATGCAGTCTTCAGGCTGACACATACTGTAAGTTTCAATTCAATGTGTCGGCAGATATGATCTTCAGGCTGACACATCTTCCTCAATATTAAAGGTTGTAGCTTTTGTTTCGCATATGCCGACACATAAGCCTTTACATGCCGACACATACTGTTTTTTTCACCTCTCTGTGTCGGCACATCTGTATTTCAGGCTGACACATACTGTTTGTTTGGGTCAATTTCAAATTGTTTTAATTCTGAAAATTACCTCTTTGCCAACAAACTTCCACAAATATAAACACATCATTTATGCATATTTCCAAATTGATGAAACTATAAACACTTACCATTATTTCTCTTCATCTTCAACCTGTAACCTATGCACACGCACTGATAAATCACACATAATCATCTTTTGTTGGGGTGCCATCTATGTGAGGTTTGATAACGTCCAATTAGGTTTTTGTAACCGAGAATATTAGGTTGAGAATTGTGGGATGTTTCATCCGGAAAACCTTAGGGTTTGTCCTCCAAGATCTTTGGTAGATTTTGAAGTTTTGTACACGACTTTCAAAAGAGGATTGCGGCCAAGTGAAAGCTTTGGAGTTAGGGTAACCCAAAGGAGTAGAGAGAGAATGATGAATAAAATTTGAAGTTCTTGTGTTCAATAGGTACTATTGGTCATCCGTGAAAAGATTTAGTGTTAGGGTAACCTAAAGGAGTATTAAGATTTAATAAATCTATTGGTAACTATTGTGTCTTGGTCTTGTTCAAGATCAAATGAAGGTAAAGGGCTGAATCAATAACAAACGGTTAGGGTTTATGGGGTTGTTCATGGAACACTTCTCTTGTAATACTTTTTTGCAAAGTAAGAATTGTCTTCTCAATTTAATTTGAAATTGAGGGTAGATGTAGCCATTAGAGAGAACTAAGTGGTGAACTGCCTTAACAAATCCTTATGTCGCTTTTTCTTATCTCTTTACTCGCTTTTATTTTTCATTACATAATTTGTTGAATTTCATTGTTTGATCGATCAACTCGTAATAATTTTTCTGTGATAGTTTTTGTTTAAATTGGTTTGTTTATTAGCTTATATAACTTTGACTATAAGTGTTTTTTCATATCAACAAAACTCAAAGGAAAATTCTAAAAATTCGTTCGTATACCAAGTGTTCGACAAATTGTATTATTCTATATTTTTGTTTAATTATATTGGAAATAGGTTGCTAGTTAAAAGTGATAAACGAGTAATAAAGTGTTGATTGTTTTAAGTGTATTAATTCCTCTTATCACATTTATCCCATAAGGCTTTTTGCATACCCGAGTTTCAATAACTAGGTTTGTATAGACAACTTTTATTGATCTACACTAAAACCTTTCACTTGCACTCTTTTCAAATAAAATTTTTAACTACCAAATTTTGATTGGTATTTTTGTCTTGGTGATCTATTCATCCCCCTCTAGATAAGTTTATGTGGTCTAACAGATACAAACAGTTACAAACTAACACAAAATGATTGACTGGGCATATGAACTTAATGTTACAATCTTAGAACATCCTAAATACCAACACATAGGCAACAATACAAAACATAATCTTCCAAATTATTTCCCCTTTCACCATCTTTTTCAATTGAATTTCGAGTTTCCTCATCTCTTTCTTTTGTTCCTCATTTCTAACCCTAAGATTTCAACCTCCATTTTTGCTGCATCAACTTCTTTTGCTAGGTTTTCCAACCTACATTTTTGCTTCATCAAAAAATGGTTCTTCTCATCTACCATATCTTCATGGTACTAATAAAAAAATCCACACCCAGCTTATGTAGAACCCTGCGAACCAAAATAAGTTATACGTATATTTCAGTTGACACTACAAAGAAAAGAACATTCAAAATCCTCATTACCTTGTAATGTCGATGTTGTACCCCAAAACTTGCCCTCCCTTTCCTTTAAATTTTTCTTCTAGGGTTTTTCAAATGTTCAAAGCTTCTCAAACCTCCAAACATGTCAATTAATTCGTCAACGATTCAAGTTTGCAAATGCTCAAGGTTTCTCCTGTCCTTTAGTTTTGAGCTAGGGTTTTGATTCGTGACGGGACGAATTAGGGTCGTGATGATTCAAACTCTGATTTTCATTCAGCACTCACTAAGGAAGCTTCAATCAAAATTTAATTGCATGGTCTGACAATTTGTCTTGTTCTGAGAAATACGAGCCTTATTGGATTAGATTCCAAGTTTGTTTATCGTGGGTAGTGCAAGGATACCGAGTCTCTCATTCCACCCGATAGAATTCTTGGATTCTTCTTTCACATTTATTTTTGTTCGAACGCATTACACTTTTTATTTACGTCTATGGTTCTTTCACATTTGTTTTTTAGCACATTACATTTATTTTAAAATTACAATTGCATCACATTATTCTTTTTAACACATTACTTTTTATTTCAAAGTTACAACTTGCATCACATTACTGTTTTTCAACATATTACATTTTTGGCAAAATACCCATTTGGTCCCTTAACTATAGCCCCTGGTTCACTTTGGTCCCTTATCTTTTTTTCGTGCCAAATTGGTCCCTTAATTTTCAAAAAGATGCAAACAAGTCCCTTTTGTCAGTTGGCATCAAACGTCCATTTATTTTATCTGTGTGGTAGGTGAGCTGACAAGTTTTCTTCATCTTCTTTATATGCAACATGCTTCTGCACTATTCACCATAACCATCAAATGAAACTTAGTCCTCACTTTTTGTGAAAATTAAAACTCTGTTTTAAACCACAGACCTCTAAATCTCTAATCCTCTTGCTCGAACATCAATCCTCCCCATGGTTCAAACTCTTTCTTGAAATGAGATGAACTTTAAACAAAGTGTGGCTCTTATCCAATTCCTTTCTTCTATTCAATCTGAGATCTGAAACTGCAAGCTAAAGGATGAGATGTGCGTCAAAGCTGTTACGTTTTGAGAACTGGTGTTGGTCTTGTAACATATTATTATTGTGACTTAGTTGTTGTTCTTCATAGTGGGGAAGTTATTAAAGATGGTGGTTATGGATCAGAATAAAAACACGGTGACGATTTGGTTGTTTTCTAAGTAATGACATATCGCCATATCGCATACGTATAGTATTTGTGCATCAATGTACTTATTTCTATAGCAGATTTTTTTAGGGATGGGAAAGATATAACATAGAGAAACAGAGATTGATAAGGTAGATATTAAAACTTTAGTCTACTAAAATTCTTGTTTCTTTTAAGTGAGAAATTTATGGTTTCTAATTACTATCTTTAATCAATATATGAGTCAAGAAGGAATGTCAGTGTCCAGTTGTTTCAGTTTAACAATCAAACAATTTGCAATATACAACAGATAATGTGCATCTGTGTGTGCATAATGTACCATTTCTTCTGAGAGATGGCCATGTCTCTATTCTTCCTGCTACAATCAGGAATATAAAAGACATAGTAATTATATTCAATATCTGAAAAGACGTCATAAATTAACTAAGTAGAGAGAAAAATTTGCACGTTTTATGTTTGATGTTGTGAGCAACCCCTTCATATAATTAGTTTTGAATGATAACAAATATGTGTGAAATAATCAATGAATGTTGAAAATGCTTTACCTATATGTGTGCATTGTAAAAATACAGTATAACACGTTTAAAAAGAGTTAAGTGTTTTACACATAACACATTGTTATGAGTCGACACAAAGAGCTTTGCATTGAAACATACTTAAGAAAAGAATCATAAAAATGATTCTGCTTCAGTATGAGTCGACACATCCATGCCACGCATCGACTCATAACATGTTGATGCTCCTGGAATACAATTTTCAACCTTTATGCATCAATACATAACTTCATGCATCAACATGTGATATGTTGATGTCCCTGGAAAACAAGTTTCAACTTTTAAGCATCGATACATAACTCCATGCATCGATATATAACACGTTTTATCTTCAAAAATCAAAATTCAATTCAGTATGTGTCGACACATACGTGTTATGTATCGACTCATGTAAAATGGTCGACTCTATAATATGTTGTAGTATCAGTTTGCATCGACTCATAACAAATTGCATCAACTTATTTTGTGTTGTATAACTAACATGATTCGACTCATCCTAACATGTATCGACTCATAATGTGAATTCTTGTCTCTATCTGTTTTCTGTTACATATATAAGTAAGCTTTCAGTAGCAAATTAGGCGTAACACATTATTACAATTGTGAGCATCAATTACTGAGCAACAAGAAGCCTGAAAGACACTTAATCTTCATCATCTTCTCAATCATCTTAATTCAACAACAACAACGAAAGTCAACCATATTTGTTCAATTAAGAGATCAAGAGATAATGTTCAGCTGTTCATTCAAGGGATCTCAGTTGGGTTGAAGATTCAGAAGGGGGCTTCGAGGAAAAACCAAGGGTTTGTCCTTCAAACCTTACTTTTTCGATGCTTTTAACAAACTTTGATAAAAGATTTTAAATACTTGATAAATAAGGAGGTGATGTATTCACCCCCCTCTCGATTACTTGCCACACCGTCTAACAGATGTACCTCATGCTAAAAATAATTTATTATTTATTACTATTGTTTAAAAGTCTAGAATTTAGTTTAATAAATACTATAACTTGATCATTCAATTATAATTTGTTTTATTCTTACTTCTAATGTCCTCCTCATTAGGTCAATAAACTCAAGTCAACTGTTCGGATTGAATTCCTTTATTACAAGGCCATATACTTATGTTTGGTTCACCGAGTTTTTACATTTCATAATCAATCCGCTTCTGAGATTCTAGCCAAGTTTCTGTTTGAGAAGGCTCAACAATTTTGGGAGGCTCTAGATTTACAAGCTTTTGAAGAAGTTGTGGCTCTTCTAATCTATGGGATGGTACTGTTTCCTAACCCAGACCAACTCATTGATGTGAATGCAGTCAAATTTTTCTATCTCGTAACCCCATGCCTATCTTACTTGGAGATATCTTGCATTCTCTTCACACTCGCACCATGAAGAGAAGGGGAATTCTTATGTGTTGCACTCCTTTGTTGGCTAGGTGGTTTATTTCACACCTACCTCAATCTATTTTGAAGAATGAGCAAGGCATGAGATGGTCTAATAGGTTGATGTTACTCACACATTCAGATATTTGTTGGTGTTCTCGATCTTTGGAGGATGTTGCCATCATTGATCGCTGTGGCGAATTCTCTAATGTCCCTATCCTTGGTGTTGTACCCCAAAATTTGCCCTCCCATATTCTTCAAAAATTACCAAGTCATGCTTCAAATTTCCCCAAGGGTTGCACAGTGCAAGGGCCTCCTAAACAGTCAAAATTAGGGTTTTGCTTCTGATCAAGAAAATGAAGTTTCAAAGGGCCCAATCAAGTCTCACATGCTTATAAACATTGTCAAGCACCTACATGTCAAGTTTCAAGGCTCACAAGGTCAAGTTGCACAGTCAAAAACCCTAATTGCTCAACAGTCAACTGTAGGGGCAAAATGGTCATTTGGCAGTCAAAAGTCAAAAATTTTGGTCAACATCTCATTTTGAAGCCACAAACATCATTTGATCAATGCTTGATCATGATTCTCAAAACTTGGCTCAAAAATCATCAAGATGCAAAAGTTTCTATTTTTGGACAGCTGGAAAAGTCAACTGAAATTGACCAAGGCATAACTTTCACATGGATTATCAGAAAAATTCCATCCAAAGCTCATTTTGAAGAGAAAGACATTTCCTACAACTCATCTTCATACTTCAAGTCCAATAAATGCTCTCACAAAAAGTTATCAATTTCAACATTATAGGTCATTTTCAAAAGTCAACAAAAAGGGACTTTAAGTCAAAGGCCATAACTTGAGATTGGTAAATCAAAATGACATGGGACCAAAGACATTGTTTAGAGGACTTCAATACCTTTCTAAAATGTCCAAGAACATGGCCAAAGCTTAAAAATTGAGCAAGTTATGCATTGGAGAAGTTGGGAAATTTTTGTGAAATGGCCAAAATCATTTATCCTTGAAATCTCATTTTTGACAAAAGGGGCCCACTTTTTCCACTCGAATTAACTTGGCCATGCCTCCCACGTGTCCCATCTTTTATTTCAGATTTTTTATATTAATTTTTTCATTTTTATTGATTTTATTGGATTTAATTAATTTTAAATCTTTTTAAATCAAAAGAAATTCAAAAAAATTAATTTAAAGGGATATTTTGCTTTGATTAACCTTGAAGCATCATTATGTGCCTACCATTTTTCGTGCTAAGGCTTAAACAAGGCAAGAATTCAAATTTGAATCAAAAATGGAAAGATAGTTATGGTGGTTATGTGAAAATCCAATACATCAATGCAAGGCTTTATTGGCTATAATGATCATTCATACACATTGCCTAAGGGATATAGAAGTGATTAGAGACCATTTGACAGAACAAGCTGCGCCAGAACTCAAAACACAAACTCACACTTTTTACAAAAAAATCTCAAATCTGAAAACTCAGTTAGAGGTCGATTCAAAGCATAATTTTCATCCCAATAGCTTCCTTAGAGATTATTGAACACATCCCAATCAGAATCATCCACTCAAACGCCAAGAATCGGTACCTAGGATGCAAACTGCATCAAGAAAATTGCATAATCGTATTTTGATTTTGAAGCATAATCATTGCATTTTTTTATGGATTATTACTCATTGATGATTTCTGATGCTAACTGTACAATTTAATTGTGTTTTTGTGCTCTCAACGTGATTTTACCATGTTAGCTTTCTAGGGTTTACAGAGCTTCAAAATGGGGCTTTTGCAAAGAGGAAAAATTATGACTCCAGACCAAGACCATTCTACTCAGCGCATGGAGACGAACAGGAAACACACATCGCGCTCAATTTATGAGTGCCTAAAACCTATTCGCTATTTTTTCAAAACGTCCCTAAAGCAACGCGTCTAAAACCGTTGCTCAATGTTTTATATTTCAGGGAAGGTGGAGAAGATGATTTCATGTCACACGCTGATTGGCTTATTCAAAATCTCGCGCGCGTTTCCAAGGCCACTAACCTTTTTCTTTTATAATACTTAGTTGTTATATTAATTCATGAATGAACAAAGCGCTTCAGTGGCAGGTGTACGCCTTTGCAATATCCATGACCTGGGTTCGAGCCCCAGGTCTCATGCTTTCCCAATAATATTTTTCCAATCATCTTCACATGCAACACAAGCGTTAAAGCTCACCATACATCCTCCAGATCTATCCTTCCACGCGTCCAGCTGCTTCAGATCAAAGGCACAGATTGGGTGAACACGCTAAGCCCTAGTCCACGCACCACATGCTAGTCAGAAAAGTCAAAAAGATCAAAGCTTATTGGGCCAGAAACCTTGGGCTATACCTCCAAAATCAGGGGCAGACCCCCTTTGGTTTGCACTTTCTTTTCATTTTTTCTATTTTTTTTCTATTCTTGTTTTAATTCTTATTTTTGTTTTAATTACTGTTTATTTAATTAATTATGTTTTCAAAATATAAAAAAAAACACAAAAAAATCAGAAAAAGATAAAAATAATAAATATTTTATTTTAGTATTAATTTTGTAAATAAATCCCATAATTAATTTAGTTTTCAATTTTAGGTTGTTAATTTAATTCTTTTTTCTCAATAACCAAAAATAATAAAAATAGACCTTTAGCACTTTTTATCCCTTTTTTTTAATTAATTAAATATTTTTATTATGAATATCATTAACCATTAATTTTGTAAGTAAAATTTTATAATTAATTAGTTTTAATTCTAGGTTTTAACTTTAATGCATTTTCTTTAATAAATTAAAAACAATTAGAATTAGAATTAATTACTTGACCTTTAATTAATTTAATTTTCTTTAATGTCATAAACACAAAAAACATAAAAATAAGTTTCTTTCTTTTTATTTAATTTAATTATTTAATAATTTTATTTTAATTCCTTTAAGGGTCCAACGCCCTCGCATTCAGTCATATTTTCCTTTTTTCGCGCGTTTTATTTATTTTTTGATGTAAATATAATGTATTCGTACCAAAGCCATGTAATAGCTCTTAGACCTTTATTTTCTGCAATTTATTTTAAATCGGGTCTGGATTAATTTGGCGTTGTAGACCCGCGCCCTTGTAATAGCGTAGGACCTTTATCCTTTCCGCACTTTAAATTTTCGCACTTTTAACTGTTAAACAAATAACATGAAAGAATGAATGCCCAAAAATAAAATCAAAACGTAGATCACCAATGCATGACAAGACAAACAATAAACTGAAAATGACACACAATTCACACACCACCCCTAGGGTACGCTTCACTGTTGCCTTGCCCCTCGAAAGGTGGTCGTCGAGTAGAGGATGTCTTAGTAAGTCCTCATGATCCGGGAACCTGGCATGAGGGTAGCTTCTAAGGTGTCTCCCCATTGCTCTGGTGATCACCATGTCCCTACAAACTCGAATTGACCCGAACACCTCCAACGGTGGTGCTACCTACCTCTCAATGGTGGGATGGCACTACCTAAAGGACAATTACACAGCTTTATTCCTTAGGGTAGGTAGATTCTCATAGATACTTGCTCATCTCAAAAACAAACAAAATACTTTTCACACCTACACTTTCTAAAAGTTTTCAAACAAATTTTTCATACACTCTTGAGGACAGATACAAGAGTTACTTAGAAATTTTTCAAACGAAACTTTTTCAAAACCCACTCACAATTGAAAAGCAAACATTTTGAAAACACAATGAGCAAGTATCTAAGAGCCCATGGATAACCATGGATAGAAAGGGTGCTAACACCTTCCCTTTCTATAAATCTACCTCCCTAACCGAGAGCAATCTCTTTAAAGGAATTTTTCTGTGCTTTTGTCCTTTCCATTTGGAGAAAATAAAAGACGGTGGCGACTCTTGCTTCTGCGACATTTCGCGAAACCAGCTTTAAACAGTCAGTTCCAGATCCACCGATCACAGAACTGGCGACTCTGCTGGGGAGATCTTTAAAGTGAGGTGTACCTTAGGACTAAGATCACTGTGTTTTCAATTGCTTTGACTTGTTTGCTTTAAAATTGTGGGACTGTCTTGGGAGTTCTATAGATCCTAACCCGGATCTGGGGATACCTTCTTAGAAAGTAGCAACAAGGCTGTGAGGGAACTGTGCGGGGTATACCGACATGGTTGAAGCAGTCTGCTACGTTGATGTGGCACTTTGGTGTGTACCGGTAACCCTTGAGTCAATCAAGGAGAGTACGGGGCCTCCATGTGGTGTCATGAAGCATCAACAGACCTTAGGAACCTTAATTGAACCATCTTGGCCTCTTTAGGATAGTGAGATGACTACTTTGGTGTACTCCGAAGTCGGTTGATACTCGATACTACACTCAATTGAGGGTTGTTTTCTTGGGATATTTTGATCGCCAGTCAGTGGCTAAATCGAAACGATGAACAATGAAAGCAATCCAATGATATTGAGATCCTTAGAACCCGGTTACTTTGATAGGACAGGTTTGAGCCCACCAACTTTAAGAGGGTAATACCCAGACCCCATGCTGGCCTAAACTCTAAGGGCTTTGTCTTGTGTGACTTGTGTGCCTTACATGTTTTCCTTTGTAAATATTTGTGGTGTGTTTAACCATAGCATCATGACATCATACAACATCATATGCATCCACTAATCATTTCAGGGGTTCGAATCTTCATCTTTGTTCTTGTTTTGTAGGACATGGAAACTATCCGCAGAAAGACAATTCAGATCAACCTTATAAGGGTCCCTCCTCAGCTTAAGGAGCTTACATCCAGGATTCCCGAGAACTCGTCATTCAGTGAAAGGCATGGTAGACTCATCAGCCTGGTCAATACCAATATTGAGGAAGAAATGGTAAAGGTCCTTTTCCAATTCTTTGACCCTCTGCATCACTGTTTTACTTTCCCGGACTATCAGCTGGTGCCTACCCTAGAAGAGTTTTCCCAGCTTCTGAAGATTCCCATTCTCCATCAACTACCCTACAACGGTACGGAAAGGGAACCAAAACTTGAAGAAGTAGCTAAAGCATTATGCCTACAACCATCTGACATCAAGGGGCATTGGGAAACCAGAAATGGTATCAAAGGGTTTTTGGCAAAGTTTCTGTTTGAGAAGGCCCAAGAGTGTTGGAATTCCCTTGACCTGCAAGCCTTTGAAGAAGTTGTAGCCCTCATTGTCTATGGGTTGGTGTTGTTCCCTAAACCAGATCAGCTTATAGATATCAGTGCTGTCAAGGTCTTCATGTCCAGGAACCCTATACCTACGTTGCTGGGGGACATCCTTCACTCATGTTACACTCGAACCATGAGAAAAAGGGGTGTTCTTATGTGCTGCACTCCCCTCCTGGGAAGGTGGTTTATTTCGCACCTTCCACAATCAGTTTTGAAGAACGAGCGAGGTTTGAGGTGGTCACAACGGTTGATGACTCTTACACATGCAGATATACATTGGTGTTCTCGGTCCAGAGAGGATGTCACTATCATTGATCGTTGTGGGGAGTACCCTAATGTTCCTTTACTTGGAATCAGAGGAGGTATTACTTACAACCCGTGCCTGGCTTGGAGACAGTTTGGTTATGCTCGGAAAGATGGCCCTCATGAGATGTTAATTCCTGACATAGTTTTTGACTTCGACAAGGATACACAAGGACTTCGCCAGAAATTTATCAAAGCTTGGAGGATGCCCAGCAAAATAGACAGCAAGACCCTGGGGCACAGGAACTCCATCCCATTGGAGCCTTATCTCAAATGGGTACGAGCCCGCTCCCAGAAGCTGGTGATGCCATATCCTCATGTTCTCCCCGTGATCAAAGAGCCAGACTTGGAAGGAGAGGTGTCCTACACCATTCAACATCCTGACATGCCCACGTCCTGGGAAGAGATGCAGAAGAGTTGGATCCAGCTTAAGGAAGAACGGAATTCTCTGGAAACCAATCTACATGCCAGTGAGAAAAAGGTCCTGGAGCTCACCCGCCTACTGCATGAGGAAAGGAATCTCAATACCTATATTGCTCCAAAAAGGATGCGTAGTGTCTTTTGGGACTGATCTGCTTTGTAATGTTTGCCTATGAGGCTGTAATGTACTGAACAATCATTTTCTTAATAATAACGTGTGTTCTTTTTGTCTACAACAAATTTGAATTTTCGAACTCTTGAATGCATTGCATAAACACATATCATTCATCATATGCATCACAGGTACTCTTCTTTTCAGGCTGCTGACTGTTCTTCGCTGTTTATTTCAGCATCATGAACCCTGAATCATCAACCGAGGCATCTATCAAGGCTCTTCAGGCGCAGAACGCCCAATTTCAGGAGCTGATCAAGGGCCTGGCTCAGGGTCAACAAGAGTTGAAAACCATGCTTCTGAAGAAGACTAAGAAGAAGAGGAGGACTGTGCTATTCAACACTGGGCGCAGACTCGGGAATACCTTGCGAAATGAGGCTGAGAGGACTACTCCATCTGTGGGGGAAGGTAGTCACCAAGAAGGGGAGGTCCCTACTCCTGTGGGCTCTGATACTGAAACAGACTTCAACGACGAACAGTACCCTCCTGCTGAAGACCGGTACAAGCAGTTGGTGGACAGATTAAAAGCTATGGAAGTTCAGCGTGTGCCTGGACTGGATTTCGGAGACTTGGGGTTATCTACTGGGGTGGTGATTCCACACAAGTTCAAGGCACCTGCCTTTGTGAAGTATGACGGGGCTTCCTGTCCCAAGATGCACCTCCGTTCTTATGTAAGGAAGATCCAGCCTTACACAGCAGACAAGAACTTATGGATCCACTTCTTCCAGGAGAGTCTTTCAGGGACTCACCTCGAATGGTTCTATCAGCTGGATGGGACCAACATTCGTAACTGGGAGGATCTGGCCACTGCTTTTTACAAGCAGTATCAATATAATTCCGACCTCGCTCCTACGCGTACCCAGCTCTAGGGTATGTCGCTAGGGTCGGGTGAAGGTTTTAAGGAGTACGCCCAGAAATGGAGAGATCTGGCTGGCAGGGTGCAGCCACCATTGACAGACCGGGAGCTGGTAGATATGTTTTTGGGGACCCTATCTGGTCCATTTTTCAATCATCTCATTGGTAATTCCTCTGCTGGGTTTACTGATCTGATCCTGACTGGTGAAAGGATCGAGGCCGGTATAAAATCGGGGAAGATACAGAAGGTTGCCTCCTCCAGTGCTGAAAAGAAACCCTTCAAAAAGGAGGCTAGTGCTGTATATAGCTCCCGGAGACCAGAGCGACCTGAACGCCGCCAATCTGTCAGTGTGGTAATGATTGCCAAGCCTGCTGCCGCTCCTCGGCCGACCAATCCTCAAAGGGCTGAAAGGCCCCGGAGAGAGTTTACCCGCTTGAGCATGACCTTATCACAGATCCTGCCACAGTTGCTATCCACCAATTTAGTGACTGTCAGGGAGGCTCCAAAGTTTCCCAATACTGCATCTCTTAAGTACAACCCAAATGCTCGTTGTGCTTACCATTCGGATAGCCCCGGGCATAACACAGATGACTGTTGGGCCCTAAAGAATAAACTGCAGGATCTTATTGACGCCAAGGAGATATAGTTTGAGGCATCTGAGAAGCCTAATGTGGTAACAGCTCCCCTTCCTGCTCATGGGGTAAATGCTATTGGAGACGAAGAGGAAGTGGATGAAGCCGAGTTTGATAGCTGGATTTACCCGGAAACTGACGGAGGACTTAATAATTGGAGTGCAAAGGACAACCTATCTGTTTCTCTTGTTACTGAGTAATAAATTCCTATGTTTTTGGTATCTGTAATAAACAATAAATAAACTCTATGGCCCGGTGTCTTACCCGAGGCACCGTGGTTTCATTTGTGAGGGTATATAAATTGTCATTTCATATATCATAAATGAAAATCTTGGACGTTTTTCACATTTCAAATTTTGCGCTCCTTTTCTTTCCTTTCTTTACATATTGCAAAACAGCTGTATTTACACACACTCACTCATACAGGTTTCAATCCGCTCTGGATCTCACTGGTAACGACTCTGCTACTGCCAGTTATGACTTCGAAAATCCGATCAACTTAGCCGAAGACGAAGGTGAAGATGATTGCGAAGTGCCTGGCGAACTTGCAAGACTGTTACAACAGGAAGAGAGGGCAATTCAACCACATGAAGAGCCAGTGGAAATAATAAACTTAGGTACTGAAGAAGACAGGAAAGAGGTGAAGATTGGTGCCAACCTAGAGCTCAGCGTGAAGCAACGGTTGACTAAGATGCTACATGACTACATGGAAATATTCGCCTGGTCCTACGAAGACATGCCCGGGTTGGATACCGACATTGTGGTCCATCACTTGCCTACTAAGGAAGACTGCCCTCCGGTTAAGCAAAAGGTCCGCCGTATGCGTCCAGAGATGTCCGAAAAGATCAAAGCCGAGGTTATGAAACAGTTTGATGCCGGGTTTCTTGCAGTAACTTCTTACCCTCAGTGGGTTGCTAATGTGGTGCCGGTACCTAAGAAGGACGGTAAGGTCAGAATGTGCGTCGACTACAGGGATCTGAACAGGGCCAGCCCCAAAGATGACTTCCCTTTACCTCACATTGATGTCCTTGTTGATAATACAGCTCAGCATAAGGTGTTCTCTTTCATGGATGGCTTTTCAGGGTACAATCAGATCAAGATGGCACCTGAAGACATGGAAAAGACTACATTTGTTACTCAGTGGGGCACCTTCTGCTACAAAGTCATGCCTTTTGGACTAAAGAATGCTGGGGCAACCTACCAACGTGCCATGGTTGCTTTATTTCATGACATGATCCATCATGAGATAGAAGTGTATGTTGATGACATGATCGCAAGGTCCCAGACTGAGGAAGAACACCTGGATCATCTGCAGAAATTGTTTGACCGTCTGAAACTGTACAAGCTGAGGTTGAACCCGAACAAGTGCACCTTCGGGGTGAGATCTGGGAAGTTACTAGGCTTCGTTGTAAGTGATAAGGGTATTCAAGTGGACCCTGCCAAGGTTAAAGCTATTCAAGAGATGCCAGTTCCTAGAACAGAGAAGGAAGTCAGAGGTTTTTTAGGACGCCTGAATTACATTGCTCGATTCATCTCACACCTGACTGCTACCTGTGAGCCAATCTTCAAACTGCTGAAGAAAGATCAGGTAGTATGTTGGAATGATGAATGTCAGGCTGCTTTTGACAGAATCAAAGAGTATCTCCAAGAACCACCCATCCTTATGCCACCGGTTGAAGGGAGACCTCTGATACTTTACCTGACAGTACTTGATAACTCAATGGGGTGTGTGTTGGGGCAGCATGACGAGTCTGGCCGAAAAGAGCATGCCATTTATTACCTTAGCAAAAAGTTTACCAACTGTGAGACCCGATACTCACTGCTTGAGAAAACTTGCTGCGCTTTGGTATGGGCTGCTCGCCGGCTGAGACAGTATATGCTAACTCACACTACCTTGTTGATCTCAAAGATGGATCCTATAAAATACATATTCGAAAAGCCTGCCTTGTCTGGGAGAATTGCAAGATGGCAAATGATCTTGACGGAATACGACATTCAGTACACGACCCAGAAAGCCATCAAGGGAAGTGTATTGGCAGACCACTTGGCACATCAGGCTGTAGATGACTATCAATCAATGAACTTCGAGTTTCCGGATGAAAGCATCATGATAGTAACTGATTGTGAAGTACCTGGACCGGATGAAGGACCTGAACCAGGATCCCGATGGTCTATGCACTTTGACGGAGCCTCCAATGCTTTGGGTAACGGTATCGGCGCTGTGATCATATCCCCTCAAGGCACTCATACTCCACTCACTGCCCAGCTGTGTTTCAACTGCACCAACAACATGGCGGAGTATGAGGCGTGCATCATGGGACTCAAAGCTGCGATTGACTTAAGGATTAAGTTTCTGAGTGTCTTCGGAGATTCCGCCCTCGTGATCAACCAGATCAAAGGAGAGTGGGATACGAAACATCCGAATCTTATCCCTTACAAAGAATGTGTGTTGACAATGATCCCCCACTTCACAGAAATAACTTTTGAACACTTCCCGAGAGAAGAGAATCAGCTGGCGGACGCGTTAGCTACAATGTCTTCTATGTTCAAGGTTAAATGGGATAATGAGGCTCCCAGGGTCATCATTTGGAAGTTAGACGAACCGGCATACTGTTGCGATCTCGAGACTGAATTGGTAACTGAGAAGCCTTGGTACCATGAGGTAAAGAGATATCTGGAAGCTCAGGAGTATCCTGAAGGTGCATCTGTCAATGATAAAAAGTTTCTAAGAAGGTTCGCGGCAAAGTTCTTCCTTAGTAACGGCATCTTGTACAAGCGAAACCATGATTCAACCTTACTGCGTTGTGTGGATAAGACTGAAGCAGAAAGGATCATGGAAGAGCTGCATGAAGGGACCTTTGGTACACATTCCAGTGGGCACACTATGGCTAAGAAAATCCTACGGGCAGGATATTACTGGTCCACAATGGAAGCTGACTGCTACCAACATTCCAGGACATGCCATAAATGCCAGATTTATGCAGACAAGGTGCATGTTCCTCCAGTTCCCCTGAATGTTCTGACCGCACCTTGGCCGTTTGCAATGTGGGGCATAAACATGATCGGTGAGATTAGACCTACGGCATCTAATGGGCATCGCTTCATCCTTGTAGCGATTGATTACTTTACAAAGTGGGTCGAAGCGGCATCCTATGCTACGGTGACCAAGACTGTTGTGGCACGGTTCATTCGGCATAACCTGATCTGTCGATACGGCGTCCCTGAGAGAATTATTACAGATAACGGTACCAATCTGAATAACAAGATGATCACTGAGCTCTGTGAACAGTTCAAAATACAGCACCACAATTCTTCTCCTTACAGACCGAAGATGAATGGGGCTGTAGAAGCAGCAAATAAGAACATCAAGAAAATCGTGCAGAAGATGACAGTGACCTATAAAGATTGGCACGAGATGTTACCGTTCGCTCTACATGGGTACCGTACCTCAGCTAGAACGTCAATCGGGGCAACTCCTTTCTCTTTGGTTTATGGCATGGAGGCAGTCTTACCGATCGAAGTACAAATTCCCTCTCTCCGGATAATGAAGGATGCAAATCTGAACGAAGATGATTAGATCCAGACACGACTTGATCAGCTCAATCTCGTTGATGAAAAGAGACTTGCTGCTATCTGTCATGGTCAAACATATCAGAAGCGGATGATCAGGGCATTTAACAAAAAGGTCAGACCACAGGAATATCAAGTCGGGGATCTGGTGATCAAGAGAATCATCCTTCCTCAGAGTGATCCAAGGGGCAAATGGACCCCTACGTACGAAGGGCCATTTGTGGTTAAACATGTGTTCTCAGGAGGAGCCATGATTCTAACCAATATGGATGGTGACGACCTTCCTCACCCCGCCAATGCAGACATAGTAAAAAGATACTACGCATAAAAAGACCCGCTAGGCTGACATGCCTAGGCAAAAATTAGGGCTTCCCGTCGAACCAAAAAGGTTCGGGCAAAATGAAGGGGTGAAATGAAAAAAATCTGTACACCCGGCAAGTCGAAAACCTGAAAAGGTGGCTTGGGCAAAAAGGGGTATCCCGGTGGACTGAAAACCCGAAAGGGCGGTCCAGGCAAAAATTAGGGATAAAAGCGTAATACTATGTCTCATTGATCACTTTGCATCCAGAATCCGGTATCTACATCAAGTTCAAACGGCATCAATCAGTCAGCTTCACTTTCAACCAAGGTCATCAAGTGATGAGACGCTCGGAGATATAACGGCAATAGCAGAGTTGAAACCCAGTGGGATCATTCATATTTCACACAGCTGTTTTATTTTCTTTTGTACAAAACTTGTATAAATTCTTTGTTCAGCGGCGTTCTCTTACTAGGACGTCAGCCTCTTGTACACAAAACGCCTGTTTTCGGGCCATTCAAAAATCAATACAAATATACTATTCAGTTAAAAGTGCCAATTGTTATTTCTTTTTCTTTTTCTGTTTTGTTTTGCGAAGAACGTCCAAGGTCCAATTTGTGATATATGCATTGACAATAATTTGCATGCTCATAAATATTTGCGTACGAAACAAAGGATTAATTACAGGTAACGTTAGAAACAGGGGCAATAAAGAGTTGTCTAAACAATCTAATTGTTCTATCCTCCAAGGTACCAAGGTAGGTTCAGTTAAAGGGCACGACCAGTATGTCCTAATTCCCCAGAGAGTGAGCCAGCAAGCAGTATACTCTCCTCACACAAGGCAGTTATCAACCTTAAAGAAGTTGGGTATCCTCCAGCAGACCTCAACATTCTCCAGCAGCATACATGTTCTTAACAAGCATCCCCGGCAGTCTTGGTCTAAAGATTGTTCCCCGGCGGTATATCAAACATTCAGTGGTGTCACTTCCCCCGATACATCTCAAAACTTCCCCAGAAGAATCCAATCCAGTTTCCCCCGGAAAGTTAGAAGTCATCTCCCCAAGCAGTAAGCTTATCCCCAGTAGATTCTGGAAGCGTATCCCCCCGCAAAGCACGAACGCGTCGTCCGGCTTTATTTAAAGAGTTATTTCCTTAACAGGATATAACTGGGTTATCCTCAGCCAAAAGCCACGGAAAGAGCGTCCTCGACGAAGTCTTCTTATCCCCAGCGAAGTCCATTAACGCTTCCAATATAACGACGGTATCCCCAGCGAAGTTACTACCAACATCTCAACAAGAGTACCTCTCTCCCCACAGAATATTGCTCCCCAGCAAGATCGCTAGATTAATTTTCTCCCCGCAGAGTAATCCATTCGCCAAGTTTATTCCCCAACGGAGTTATCTTCTCCTACCGGTATTCTTGCAACTATCACCCCCAGCGGAAACAACAAAGCACTCTTCTCCAACATCAGCCCAGGATATGACTTCCCGGCATCCGTCAAGGATTTATTTTCCTAGGACGAAAACATACGTTCATAAAGATCACATTTCCATACATTATAGCATGCATATATGCATCATATCTTACAAATCTCATTTATGTTGAGAACATCATCGCTTGATCCATATCATGCCTTGCATATGACTGACCTTTACCTTTCAGGAAAGATCCAGTTAAGTTCTCAGCTATATTCCAAGACCTTGTCCGGTTCAGTTAAATCGACCCTAAGATTTTCCTGATTCTTATCCAGTCAAAGGCCTTCTCTGGTTCAGTCAGATCGACCCTAAGATCTCCCTGATTCTTATCAAGTTGAAGATATTCCAAGGCCTTCTCTGGTTCAGTCAGATCGACCCTAAGATCTCCCTGATTCTTGTCCAGTTGAAGATATTCCAAGACCTTGCCCGGTTCAGTTAAATCGACCCTAAGATTTTCCTGATTCTTATCCAGTCAAAGGCCTTCTCTGGTTCAGTCAGATCGACCCTAAGATCTCCCTGATTCTTATCCAGTTGAAGATTTCAAGACCTTGTTTGGTTCAGTTAAATCGACCCTAAGATTTTTCTGATTCTTATCCAGTCAAAGGCCTTCTCTGGTTTAGTTAAATCGACCCTAAGATCTCCCTGATTCTTATCCAGTTGAAGATTTCAAGACCTTGCTTGGTTCAGTTAAATCAACCCTAAGATTTTTCTGATTCTTATCCAGTCAAAGGCCTTCTCCGGTTCAGTCAGATCGACCCTAAGATCTCCCTGATTCTTATCCCAGTTAAAGTCACCCAAGGTTCTCTCACTTCTCATGCTGAGGTAGCAACCATCCCTGGTTCATTCATCATCTTGTGAAGCTCCAGATTCAACTCCTGTGACCAGTCAGGACATACATTTACACAAAGCATCTGAAAATCAGCTCCTGCAACGTGTCAGGTACTCTTTTCTCTTTTGCAGGTATGCAGGTCCCCGCTAAGGAATCTCTTACACGGTCAACATTCAGATGGCATCTATAAGCCCATCATCCTATTCATCAACTTCTAAATGGCATCTATAAGCCCATTCCACCATCACTGCTACTATGTAAGCGCAAATTTCTGGGCACTCTAGTGTTCAATCATCTTCCACCTTCGGATTACGAAAGGCACGTCAGCCAATCTGCATCCTCAGGTCTAAGAAGATTGAACAGGGGCAACTGTTGTACCCCAAAATTTGCCCTCCCATATTCTTCAAGAAATTACCAAGTCATGCTTCAAATTTCCCCAAGGGTTGCACAGTGCAAGGGCCTCCTAAACAGTCAAAATTAGGGTTTTGCTTCTGATCAAGAAAATGAAGTTTCAAAGGGCCCAATCAAGTCTCACATGCTTATAAACATTGTCAAGCACCTACATGTCAAGTTTCAAGGCTCACAAGGTCAAGTTGCACAGTCAAAAACCCTAATTGCTCAACAGTCAACTGTAGGGGCAAAATGGTCATTTGGCAGTCAAAAGTCAAAATTTTTGGTCAACATCTCATTTTGAAGCCACAAACATCATTTGATCAATGCTTGATCATGATTCTCAAAACTTGGCTCAAAAATCATCAAGATGCAAAAGTTTCTATTTTTGGACAGTTGGAAAAGTCAACTGAAATTGACCAAGGCATAACTTTCACATGGATTATCAGAAAAATTCCATCCAAATCTCATTTTGAAGAGAAAGACATTTCCTACAACTCATCTTCATACTTCAAGTCCAAGAAATGCTCTCACAAAAAGTTATCAATTTCAACATTATAGGTCATTTTCAAAAGTCAACAAAAAGGGACTTTAAGTCAAAGGCCATAACTTGAGATTGGTAAATCAAAATGACATGGGACCAAAGACATTGTTTAGAGGACTTCAATACCTTTCTAAAATGTCCAAGAACATGGGCAAAGCTTAAAAATTGAGCAAGTTATGCATTGGAGAAGTTGGGAAATTTTTGTGAAATGGCCAAAATCATTTATCCTTGAAATCTCATTTTTGACAAAAGGGGCCCACTTTTTCCACTCGAATTAACTTGGCCATGCCTCCCACGTGTCCCATCTTTTATTTCAGATTTTTTATATTAATTTTTTCATTTTTATTGATTTTATTGGATTTAATTAATTTTAAATCTTTTTAAATCAAAAGAAATTCAAAAAAATTAATTTAAAGGGATATTTTGCTTTGATTAACCTTGAAGCATCATTATGTGCCTACCATTTTTCGTGCTAAGGCTTAAACAAGGCAAGAATTCAAATTTGAATCAAAAATGGAAAGATAGTTATGGTGGTTATGTGAAAATCCAATACATCAATGCAAGGCTTTATTGGCTATAATGATCATTCATACACATTGCCTAAGGGATATAGAAGTGATTAGAGACCATTTGACAGAACAAGCTGCGCCAGAACTCAAAACACAAACTCACACTTTTTACAAAAAAATCTCAAATCTGAAAACTCAGTTAGAGGTCGATTCAAAGCATAATTTTCATCCCAATAGCTTCCTTAGAGATTATTGAACACATCCCAATCAGAATCATCCACTCAAACGCCAAGAATCGGTACCTAGGATGCAAACTGCATCAAGAAAATTGCATAATCGTATTTTGATTTTGAAGCATAATCATTGCATTTTTTTATGGATTATTACTCATTGATGATTTCTGATGCTAACTGTACAATTTAATTGTGTTTTTGTGCTCTCAACGTGATTTTACCATGTTAGCTTTCTAGGGTTTACAGAGCTTCAAAATGGGGCTTTTGCAAAGAGGAAAAATTATGACTCCAGACCAAGACCATTCTACTCAGCGCATGGAGACGAACAGGAAACACACATCGCGCTCAATTTATGAGTGCCTAAAACCTATTCGCTATTTTTTCAAAACGTCCCTAAAGCAACGCGTCTAAAACCGTTGCTCAATGTTTTATATTTCAGGGAAGGTGGAGAAGATGATTTCATGTCACACGCTGATTGGCTTATTCAAAATCTCGCGCGCGTTTCCAAGGCCACTAACCTTTTTCTTTTATAATACTTAGTTGTTATATTAATTCATGAATGAACAAAGCGCTTCAGTGGCAGGTGTACGCCTTTGCAATATCCATGACCTGGGTTCGAGCCCCAGGTCTCATGCTTTCCCAATAATATTTTTCCAATCATCTTCACATGCAGCACAAGCGTTAAAGCTCACCATACATCCTCCAGATCTATCCTTCCACGCGTCCAGCTGCTTCAGATCAAAGGCACAGATTGGGTGAACACGCTAAGCCCTAGTCCACGCACCACATGCTAGTCAGAAAAGTCAAAAAGATCAAAGCTTATTGGGCCAGAAACCTTGGGCTATACCTCCAAAATCAGGGGCAGACCCCCTTTGGTTTGCACTTTCTTTTCATTTTTTCTATTTTTTTTCTATTCTTGTTTTAATTCTTATTTTTGTTTTAATTACTGTTTATTTAATTAATTATGTTTTCAAAATATAAAAAAAAAACACAAAAAAATCAGAAAAAGATAAAAATAATAAATATTTTATTTTAGTATTAATTTTGTAAATAAATCCCATAATTAATTTAGTTTTCAATTTTAGGTTGTTAATTTAATTCTTTTTTCTCAATAACCAAAAATAATAAAAATAGACCTTTAGCACTTTTTATCCCTTTTTTTTAATTAATTAAATATTTTTATTATGAATATCATTAACCATTAATTTTGTAAGTAAAATTTTATAATTAATTAGTTTTAATTCTAGGTTTTAACTTTAATGCATTTTCTTTAATAAATTAAAAACAATTAGAATTAGAATTAATTACTTGACCTTTAATTAATTTAATTTTCTTTAATGTCATAAACACAAAAAACATAAAAATAAGTTTCTTTCTTTTTATTTAATTTAATTATTTAATAATTTTATTTTAATTCCTTTAAGGGTCCAACGCCCTCGCATTCAGTCATATTTTCCTTTTTTCGCGCGTTTTATTTATTTTTTGATGTAAATATAATGTATTCGTACCAAAGCCATGTAATAGCTCTTAGACCTTTATTTTCTGCAATTTATTTTAAATCGGGTCTGGATTAATTTGGCGTTGTAGACCCGCGCCCTTGTAATAGCGTAGGACCTTTATCCTTTCCGCACTTTAAATTTTCGCACTTTTAACTGTTAAACAAATAACATGAAAGAATGAATGCCCAAAAATAAAATCAAAACGTAGATCACCAATGCATGACAAGACAAACAATAAACTGAAAATGACACACAATTCACACACCACCCCTAGGGTACGCTTCACTGTTGCCTTGCCCCTCGAAAGGTGGTCGTCGAGTAGAGGATGTCTTAGTAAGTCCTCATGATCCGGGAACCTGGCATGAGGGTAGCTTCTAAGGTGTCTCCCCATTGCTCTGGTGATCACCATGTCCCTACAAACTCGAATTGACCCGAACACCTCCAACGGTGGTGCTACCTACCTCTCAATGGTGGGATGGCACTACCTAAAGGACAATTACACAGCTTTATTCCTTAGGGTAGGTAGATTCTCATAGATACTTGCTCATCTCAAAAACAAACAAAATACTTTTCACACCTACACTTTCTAAAAGTTTTCAAACAAATTTTTCATACACTCTTGAGGACAGATACAAGAGTTACTTAGAAATTTTTCAAACGAAACTTTTTCAAAACCCACTCACAATTGAAAAGCAAACATTTTGAAAACACAATGAGCAAGTATCTAAGAGCCCATGGATAACCATGGATAGAAAGGGTGCTAACACCTTCCCTTTCTATAAATCTACCTCCCTAACCGAGAGCAATCTCTTTAAAGGAATTTTTCTGTGCTTTTGTCCTTTCCATTTGGAGAAAATAAAAGACGGTGGCGACTCTTGCTTCTGCGACATTTCGCGAAACCAGCTTTAAACAGTCAGTTCCAGATCCACCGATCACACTTGGCATTATGGGAGGTATCACTTATAATCCTTGTTTGGATTTGCGACAATTTGGGTATGCTAGGAGGGATGGTCCTCACGATGCACTCGTCTAAGGAATTGCATTTGACTATGAGAATAATGTCCAAGGTTATCGTCAGAGATTCATACGAGCTTAAGGCATGGTGAACAAAGTTGATAGCAATACATTGGGGTATAAGAACTCCATTCCTTTGGAGCCTTATCTCAAGTGAGTGTGAGCTCGCACTCAAAACCTCATGATGCCATATGAGGCCATCTTACCTATCATCATGGAGCCTATTGCCGAGGGAGATATTCCTTACACTATTCTTCATTCTGACATACCGACTACTCTCGAGGAGTTGCAAAGATCTTGGATTCAAATCAAAGGGGAGTGAGACACCTTTGAAACCCAGTTCTACGCAAGCGAGAAGAAGGTTTTGGAGCTCACGAGACAACTTCATGAAGAGCGGAGTTTGAATGCCTACATTTCGCCGAAGAGGATGCACTCATGGGAAGCTTGAGTCCTTTTGTTTTAGGAGTTTATTTTGTATTATCTTTGTTTTTGCCATTGTAAGCCCAAGAGGCATATTGTAACCATTTGAATTTATTTATGCAATTAATTTTTGTTCTCTCTTTGTATAAACAAATTTAAATCTTAAAAGTCCTTGAAATTATTTGCATACGCATTTCACGCATCATAACATAAGCAGGTTTTCAGACACATGCTTCCTCATCTTTCTAATGTTTATTTCAGTACGATGGATATCGAGTAGACCGTGAAAGACTTGCAGAAGCAGAATTCTCAATTTCAAGAAACCTTGCTCACCTTGGCTAAGGGACAACAAGAGTTGATGTCACTTCTGGTGGCCAAAAAGAAGACAAAGATAAGGGAACTAATCAACATGGGGAAAAGGTTTAAAGACCCCGTTCGTCAAATGCAAGTGGTTGAAGAGTCATCTAATGAAGACGAGAACCAGGAGGAAGACGCAAGGAGCACCCGTGCTGGGGGTGCAAATGATCAAGCGTCTGAGGATGAAGATTACTTTGATGAACAATATCCACCGGCTGAGGATAAATACAAGCAACTGGAGGATAGGTTGAAAGCTGTGGAAATTCAAGTTGTACATGGCTTGGATTTTGGTGATTTAGGCTTGGTACCTGGGGTTGTTATCCCACACAAGTTCAAAATTCCAATCTTCTCTAAGTATGATGGAGTTTCATGCCCAAAGCTTCACCTGAGGTCCTATGTTCGCAAAATACAACCGTATACCACTGACAAGAGGCCATGGGTACACTTCTTTCAAGAGAGTCTATCTGAGACTCATTTAGAATGGTTTTACCAGTTGGAGGGTTCCAACATTCATAATTGGGTAGATTTGGCAATCGCTTTCTACCGCCAATATCAGTACAACACTAATTTAGAACTGACTAGAGTTCAACTTCAAGGAATGACAATGGGTATTAATGAAGGGTTTAAAGAGTACGCGCAAAAATGGAGGGACCTTGCTGGTAGAGTTCAACCACCACTAACTGATAAGGAGCTGCTGGACATGTTCATGGGAACATTAACTGGCCCATTTTCCAACTTGTTAATTTGGAGCTCATCCTCCGGTTTCACTGAGTTAATTATGACTGATGAAAGGGTCGAGAGTGGTATCAAGAGTGGAAAAATTCCCATGGAATCTGCTTCTACATCAAACACTGTAAAGAAGCCCTTTATTGGCAAGAGAGAAACCAATGTTATATATGGTCCAAGAAGCCATGTCAAAAAAGACTATCGCCAATCTGTTGATGTTGTTTTGATCTCCAACCCTCCATCTACTCAAAGACAACCACAACAAGCCAATCATCAAAGGTATGAGGTTCCAAGAAGACAAATCACGGGGATTAACATGTCACTGTCCCAAGCCTTGCAACATCTGTTTAAGGCCAACTTGGTAACATTGTGTGATCCACCATCAAATCCCAATGTTACATCACCGAAGTACAATCCTAATGCCAAATACACATATCATTCTAACAGCCCTGGGCATGAAACTGATCAATGTTGGGCTCTAAAAGCAAGATTCAAGATCTTATCGATAATAAAACTATTGAGTTTGATCCACCTACAACTCTGAATGTTATAACTGCACCAATGGCAAATCATGGCAAAGGTGTCAATGCAATTGAAGACGCTATTTTTGTTTCCTCCGTTGAAGATTTGACTACTCCACTGACCGTTGTTAAAGAGAACATGCTAAGAGATAAGGTTTTCCCTGGCTGTTTGAAAGACTGCAATTACTGCACCGAACAAGTAAATGAATGCAAATGGCTGAAAGAAGGTGTTCAACGCCTGATAAATAGTCATAAGATCATGTTTGAAAGAACTCCGGCCATTAAAAGTCTGACCGATAAAGCTGAAGACATTTCCATCATAACAATTTCCAACAATCCTCTTAGGATCTCTTCAAAGGGTCCTTTTAGAATTTCCAACGAACCAGTGATTGCTCCCTTGATAATTACTGCTCCTGGGCCGATTCCTTACTCCTTCAACAAAGCAGCCCCTTGGAATTACGGTGTTGAAGTTTACTATCATGGAATTAAGCGAGATTCCTAGATCAATGAAGACAAGACTGATGATGTTACAAATATTATTGGTTCTAGCAAGGTAACAATAACGGGGAGGATTTTCTCTCCTAACATTTCACCCCTAACTACTATGACGACACCTGTCTGCATGACCATTGATAAGCCTAGTATTGACACTAGGGGTAAAGAGAAAGCAGTTGAGCCTGTCAGGAAGGAGGAGCCAGTCAAAGACGTTACTACTGAGGAACCTTCCACCCAAGATATGGAAGAAATCTTGAAGATCATAAAAAAGAGTGATTTCAAGATAGTAGAGCAACTGGGGAAAACCCCCTCCAAAATATCTATGTTGTCTTTGCTGCTTTTTTCCGATGCTCATGCCCAAGCTTTAATCAATTTTTTGAAGAAAGTGCATGTTCCTCAAGAGACCACAACCGATCAATTTGAAAACTGTGTGGCGAGTCTGACTGCCGATAATGGATTAGGGCTCTCTGATGCTGACTTGACACCAGTTGAAAGGAATCATAACAACGCTTTGCATGTCTCTATTGAATACAAAGGAACTACTTTGGCCCATGTTTTGGTGGATACAAGGTCCTCTCTAAACGCATTACCCAAAGGTGCCTTGGACCAGTTAGATTGCAAAGGTCTGATGTTAAAACCAAGTGACATAGTTGTGAGGGCTTTTGATGGGTCCAAAAGGATGGTGAATGGAGAGGTAAATCTCCCTATTAAAGTTGGTTCACAAGTTTTCAACTCTACCTTTTATGTGATGGACATCCGCCACACTTACTCTTGTTTACTTGGGAACCCTTGGATATATGGGGAAGGAGCACTGATGTCCACCCTTCACCAAAAGTTGAAATATCCAGTCAAGCGAAAGATTGTTACTGTTTGTGGTGAAGAGGAATTCATGGTTAGCCACCTCAATTCATTCAAGTATATGGAGATGGATGGTGAGTTTATAGAGACTCCATGCAAAGCCTTCGAAGTGGTTCCTCCTATGGTTGCCGCCACCAAAATTTATTCTGATATTCCAAAAGCTGATGAAGTTGTGCCAACAATGGTGTCATTCAAAGATGCTCCTGTTGTGGTTGAAGATGGAAGTTGTACTATTTGGGGACAACTCCCTGACATTCCTTTTAAAGCAGACAAGTTTGGGATGGGTTTCATTGCTAAAGCTCAAAGGGAGGTCAGACGTGCTCGCATAGGAAAACCACCTCTTCGCATTGGTAATCATGAAGTGAATGCTATTAAAGTCTCCGAGGATGACTATGATTTTGATGAATGGATTTACCCGACTGACGGTGAAGGACTCGACAACTGACGTGTAAAAGATTTCATTCTCATATCCTTCAACGAGGAGTAATTATTATTTACTGTTTTGTCAATTCAAGAACTTTTGTCTATAATTTTAATTCCAAACAATAACTTTAAGCCATGTGCCTTTCCCGGGGAACCATGGTCCATTTGTTAAGGAGTTGTTCATTTCCATATGCCATATGATCATTTAATGAACAAAACATTAGACCTTTTACATTCAAATTTTATGCTTATTGTCTTTCTTTTTCTTATTTGCATTTTCAAAATAGCCATGTATCTTACATGCACACACGTACACACACTTGCAGATCCTCATTCACTCCGAATCTCATTGCTAATGACTCTGCTATTGCTAGCTATGACTTTGAACATCCAGTCAACCAAGCCGAAGACAAAGGAGAAGAAGATTGTGAAATACCTGGGGAATTATCTAGAATTATGATACAAGAGGAGAAGGCCATTATACCACATGAAGAGCCAGTTGAAGTGATCAACCTAGGTACTGAGACAAACAAGAAAGAGGTCAAGATCGACGCCAACTTGGAAGATGGTATCAAAGGTAGATTGGTCCAGATGTTACACGAATACGTTGAGGTGTTTTCTTGGTCCTATGAAGACATGTCGGGACTGGATACTGACATTGTGGTTCATTGTCTACTAACAAAGGAAGATTGTCCTCTAGTCAAGAAAAAATGCGTCGTATGCGGCAAGACATGCCTGAAAAGGTAAAAGTTAAGGTAATAAAGCAATTCAATACAGGTTTCCTAGCAGTGACATCATATCCCTAATGGGTTACGAACGTGGTCCCTGTGCCGATGAAATATGAGAAGGTTCGTATGTGTGTAGACTATAGGGATTTGAATAGAGAAAGCCCCAAAGATGATTTCCTGCAACCTTATATTGATGTCCTGGTCGACAACACAACTCAACATAAAGTTTTATCATTCATGGATGGTTTCTCCGGCTACAATCAAATCAAGATGGCTCCCGAGGATATGGAGAAGACCACCTTTGTCACACAATGGGGGACCTTTTGTTATAAGGTCGTGTTATTTGGTTTAAAGAATGCAGAGGCAAATCATCAACGAGCTATGGTAGCCTTATTTCATGATGTGATCCATCATGAAATAGAGGTCTATGTGGATGATATGATTGCAAGGTCTTAGATTGAAGAAGAACACCTTGATCACTTACACAAGTTGTTTTAAAGGCTAAAAGAATACAAGCTGAGGCTGAATCCCAGCAAATGTACCTTTGGGGTAAGATTTGGAAAACTCCTAGCATTTGTCGTAAGTGGTAAAGGTATTGAGGTCGACCATGCAAAGGTCAAAACTATCCAAGAAATGCCAGCTCCCCGTACTGAGAAAGAGGTCAGAGGTTTCTTAGGTCGACTCAACTACATTGCCCAATTCATATCTCACCTAATTGCTATTTATGAGACACTCTTCAAGCTGCTAAAGAAAGATCAAGTAATCAGATGGAATGATGACTATCAAGTAGCTTTTGACAAAATCAAGGAGTACCTACAAGAACCTTCAATCCTGATACCTCCAGTCGAAGGAAGACCTCTGATTATGTACTTGACTATATTAGAGAACTCAATGGGTTGTGTGTTGGGCCAACATGACGAGTCTGGCCGAAAAGAGCATGCAATATACTACCTGAGCAAAAAGTTTACTGACTGTGAAACAAGATATTCATTACTCGAGAAAACTCGTTGCACTCTAGCATGGGATGCTCGCCGGCTAAGACAATATATGTTGACTCACACCACTTTGTTGATTTCTGAGATGGACCCTATCAAGTATATCTTCGAGAAGTCAGCTCTCTCCGATCGAATAGCTATATGGAAAATGATTCTGACCAAATATGATATCCAATACACTACACAAAAAGCAATCAAAGGGAGTGTGTTGGCGGATCATTTGGCACATCAAGCTGTTGGTGACTACCAATCCATGAACTTTGAGTTCCCGGATGAGAATATCATGCTAGTAACTGACTGCGAAAAGCCTAGACCATATGACGGACTTGAACAAGGATCCCGATGGACTATGGTTTTTGATGGAGCTTCTAATGCTTTGGGTAACAGAATTGACGCTGTGATTGTTTCTCCTGAAGGTTTCCATACACCTTTCACTGCTAGATTATGCTTTGAATGTACGAACAACATGGCTGAGTAAGAGGCATGCATCTTAGGTCTAAAGGCTGTCATTAACTTGAGGATCAAGTTCTTAGACATGTATAGAGATTCTTCTCTAATAATCAGTCAAGTCAAGGGAGAGTGGGATACCAAACATCTTAATTTGATTCCTTACAAAGAGTTTATGCTAACTTTGATCCCATACTTTGAGGAGGTTACTTTTGAACACTTCCCAAGAGAAGAAAATCAGTTGGATAATGCTTTAGCAACAATTTTGTCCATGTTCAAGGTCGATTGGGACAACGAGGCTCCTAGAATCACAATTGAAAGATTTGATGAACCAGCACACTGTTGTGAGCTTTACATGGACTAAGAGAAGCCTTGGTACCATGAGGTGAAGAGATATCTTGAAGCACAAGAGTATCTTGAAGGAGCTTACATCAATGATAAGAAATTCTTGCAAATATTTTCAGCCAAATTCTTCCTAAGCAATGGAATCTTGTACAAACGCAACCATGATTCTACTCTGCTCCGTTGTATGGACAAGAAGGAAGCAGATAAAATCATGGAGACATGCATGCGGGTATCTTTGGAACTCACTCTAGTGGACACACTATGGACAAGAATATTCTAAGGGATGGGTACTATTGGTCGACTACGGAAACTGATTGTCACCATCACTCAAGGACTTGCCATAAGTGTCAGATCTATGCCAACAAAGTTCACGTGCCTCCGATACCTCTAAATGTCATGACTGCTCCGTGGCCATTTGCAATGTGGGACATTGACATGATCGGAGAGATCAAACCTACTGCTTCTAATGGACATCGTTTCATCCTCATTGCTATTGGCTACTTCACCAAGTGGGACGAAGCTGCCTCATATGGCTCAGTAATAAAGAACGTTGTAGCCCGGTTTATCAAGCATAACCTCATATGTCGTTACGGTATCCCTGAAAGGATCACCACTGACAATGGAACCAATCTCAACAATACTATGATTACAAAACTCTGCACTCAGTTCAAAATCAAACATCATAATTCTTCTTCATACAGACCTAAGATGAATGGCGCAGTGGAAGCTACCAATAAAAATATCAAGAAGATTGTGCAAAAGATGGTAGTAACCTACAAAAACTGGCATGAGATGCTATCATTTGCTCTTCATGGCTACCGTACTTTAGCTCGAACGTCAACTGGGGCAACCCCATTCTCTTTAGCCTATGGCATGGAATCTGTCATGCCTATTGAAGTCCAGATTCCTTCCCTAAGAATTATGAAAGAAGCAGACATGGGAGAAGACGAATGGGTACATACTTGGTTGGATCAGTTGAATTTGATTGACGAGAAGCGACTGGCTGCTATTTGTCATGGTCAAATGTATCAAAAATGCATGATCCAGGCTTTCAACAAAAAAAATCAAACCTCGAGTGTATCAGATTGGTGACTTGGTAATAAAGCGCACCATTCTTCCACAAGGTAACCCCAAGGGCAAATGGACTCCCACATATGAAGGGCCATTTGTTGTTAAGAAAGTTTTCTCTGGTGGTGCCATGATGCTGACTACTATGGATGGTGAAGATTTCCCGCATCTTATGAATGCAAACATAATTAAAAAATACTACGCATAAAACGACCCACTAGGTTGACACACCTAGGAAAAAATAAGGGCATCCTGGCGAACCAAAGAGGTTCAGCCAAAAATAAGGGATATATACAAAATATGGTACAGCCGGCAAGTCAAAAACTCGAAAGGGTGACTTAGGCAAAAAAATGGGTATCCTGGTGGGCTGAAAACCCGAGAGGGAGGTCCAGGCAAAAGTTAAAGATTAAAGCGTATGACTATGTCCCGTGGAATTTCTACAGCCAGTTTTATTACCAAGGTCCAAGTTCAATGGTACAAGATCAATCCAATCAACTTCTTTCAATGACAAGGGATGATGTCCGAAGACATAGGGGCAATAACAGAGTTGGAACACAATGAGATCACTTCCACATGGCTATTATTTTAGCTTTCACTGAGTACTCTTTTCATTTCTTTCGACGATTTCCTCTTACTAGGATCTCTGTCTCCTTGTACAAAAACGCATGTTTATAGGAAAACATCAATACAAGTATACTTTGAAGTGTAAACTTTTTTGTTTTTCTGTTTTAAGTGCAAAAGCGTCCAATGGCTAAAATTGAATGAACATATGCATATGAACATGATTAACTGTTAACAAAAGTGTGCATAAAAACAGTAATAAGTATTTACTTAAAAAATTGGGATATCCCCCACAGAGTTACTTCAATAAATTTACCCCCACAGAGTTACTTCAATAAATTTATCCCCACAAAGTTGGATCTATACAATCCCTATCCAGAGTTTCAATCTCCGGAAAATCCTCTCCCTAGCTGAGTTGGTCTAAAAAAGAACTTTATGGATTTCTCCCTAAAGGAAACACCTCACCAGCAGGTCGTCAAATTTTCTCTTCAACATGGTTTATTTCCCCAACAAACTGCAAATTCCCCATCTTGAGTTTGCCTCTCGGACTATTACAAATCAACGGACGAAACCCCTTAACCCCTGACAAAGTCATTGCAATCCCTAACGGAGTCGTTACTATCCCCGAAAGTGGCTGTGAAGCCTGGAACCCGACCAGATAACAGTTGACTCCATTCCTCTAAAGCAAGTGGCTGTGAAGCCTGAAACCTGACCAGATAACAGTTGACTCCATTCCTCCAAAGCAAGTCACTGTGAATCCTGGCTTCATCCTTTCAAGCAAGTTATTGCGAAGCCTGGAATCCGACCAGATAACAATTTAACTTCTTTAATCATTGCGAAGCCTGGAATTTGACCAGATAACAACAAGTTGTTGCGAAGCCTAGAATTCGATCATATAACAATTTAACTTCTTTAATCGATGCGAAGCCTGGAATTCGACCAGATAACAACAAGTTATTGCGAAGCCTGGACCCGACCAGATAACAGTTAAACTTTATCCTCACAAGAAAATTACTGTGAAGACTGGACCCGATCAGATAATAGTTTGATTTCATTTAAGTTACTGCAAAGCCTGGAATCCGACCAGATTCCATCAACTTTATCTCTCTAAACAAATTACAATGAAGCCTGAAATCTGACCAGATAACAGTTTAAGTTGCTGTAAAACCTGGAATCTGACCAGATAACAATTTAACTTCTTCAATTACTACGAAGCCTGGAATCCTACCAGATAATATTTTGAGTTAGTGCGAAGCCTGGAATACGACCAGATATTAGTTAATTTCATCTTCCCGAGTAAGTTGCTGTGAAGCCTGGGATCCGACCAGATAACAGTTAACTTTATTATCCCCAACGAGTTATTGTGAAGCATGGATCCAACCAGATAACAACTAACTTTCAATTCTCCCCAGTCAAGTATAATTCCCCAGTAGAGTAATGGACAACCAAAGCTCCTGAAGTCCTTCCCCCAAGCAGAAATAAACACTTTCCAGAGTTTCCCTCAAGCAAATTCAATATTCCCCAATGGAGTTTTCCTCAAACAACAAGACAAGAATCCCCAACTGAAACATTCTAAAAAAGTTTGAAGATACACATACTCTCCAATAGCAGTCTGGGATTTAACTTCCCAAAATTCCCCAGCATTTGTCAAGGATTTATTTTCCAAGACAAGGATACATTTCAACAATATTTCACATTCATACATCATATTACATACGTGATAAATGCATACATCATAATCTCATTTATTTTGATAACATCATCAAGCCATGCATACATTTGCATGCAACTAACCTTCTTCCTTGCAGGAAAAGTAAATCAACAAAACAAAAGTCCTCTTTTGGATAGATTCACATATTCTAGTTAATGATAGGTAGTCAACAGACCTCGTTTGACTAGATTCACTTCATCCAGTTAATAATAGGCGACTAACAGGCCTCTTCTGGTTAGAGTTGTTTCCCTAGCGAAGTGACCAAAACAAGGCCTCTTTTGGTTTGGATTCATTTCTTCCAGTTAAAGACAGACGAAGGATATCTGTTGTTTCAGTATAAATCGACCAAATGTTTATTCTGATATTTCTCTCAGTAGACCTTTTCTGGCTCAGATTAAATCGACCAAAGATTTATTTTAACGCTTCTCCTAGTTAAAGTCAAGCATTAGACTCAGTCTAATTTCTCTATCAACAATCACTTCTGGATGACATCTATGAGCCTATCTCCGATGATTCTCAACCATTTCTGGATAGCATCTATAAGCCCATCTCCGATAATATTCCGTCACTCTCCAAATGGCATCTATAAGCCCATTTCTGATACAATAAATCCAAAGTGTTACTTCTTGCACAAGTGAGTGCAAACTTTTGGGCAATTTAGTGTTCAATCATCTTCCACTTTCAAGCTAAGAACGGCGACATGATATTATCACTTTTCAGGTTTAAGAAGATTGAATAGGAACAGTTGTTGTACCCCAAAATTTGCCCTCCCTTTCCTTTAAAATTTTCTTCTAGAGTTTTTCAAATGTTCAAAGCTTCTCAGACCTCCAAACATGTCAATTAATTCGTCAAGGGTTCAAGTTTGCAAATGCTCAAGGTTTCTCGTGTCCTTTAGTTTTGAGCTAGGGTTTTGATTCATGACGGGACAAATTGGGGCCATGATGATTCAAACTCTGATTTTCATTCAGCACTCACTAAGGATTCTTCAATCGGAATTTAATTGCATGGTCTGACAATTTTGTCTTGTTCTGAGAAATGCGAGCCTTATTAGCTTAGATTCCAAGTTTGTTTGTCGTGAGCAGTGCAAGGATACCGAGTCTCTCATTCTACCAGATAGAATTCTTGGATTCTTCTTTCACATTTATTTTTTGTTCGAACGCATTAGGCTTTTTATTTACGTATATAGTTCTTTAACATTTATTTTTCAACACATTACATTTATTTCAAAATTACAATTGCATCACATTATTCTTTTTAACTCATTACTTTTATTTCAAAGTTACAACTTGCATCAAATTATTCTTTTTCAACATATTATATTTTTGTATTCTCTTTTAACACTACAAATTCTTTCACATTTATATAACATATTACACTACTTATTTAAATCTAAATTCTTTCAACATTACATTATTTATTTTTTTATTTCAAAACATTCAATTTCAAAATATTCATCATTTATTCAAATTTCAAATCTATTTACAAGTCCAAAACAATTTCAAAGAAATTACAAATCTTTACAAGTTCAATTATATTTTTAAAGGCATACTACAATTTTTACTATTTTTTTTCTATTCTATTACAAAACAAAAATATTTCTTCATATTCAAGTGTCTTAAAAACTTCCTCTTTGATCTTGCAATTTCATCTTGTACATGAAACAAAAAAGAGAATTTTTTTAGTTAGATGTTTAAACATGAAAATAAGCATCCAAAGTGAAAAAATATTTTAAATTCATCATTAGGGTGGTTTTTGGAATCAGAAAAAGAAGGATGTTTCATATGCCAAAAGGCCTCATACAAAATGGACTTAATCATGGGCTTAAAACTATTGTAAATCACAATTGACTTGGTTCACAATAGACAAATGCAAAATTCAAAACAGCAGCATCACAAATCAAGAATTCAAGCCCAACAAAGACCTCAAAACATTGTCCTATCATTGGCCCAAAAGTGTGCTCATTGCAAATCACAAAATATATCTTGGTTCACAAATAAGACAGTCCAAACAACAAGGTCATTATCAAAAAAAAAAACTCAGCCTACATTACTGTAAGAAAGAAACACAAGAGGCCAAGATGCTGTCAAAACAGGCTGCATTGAAACAGTCCAAAAAACTGTAATACTACCCTGTAAAACCTGTACCAAGACAGTCCAAAGGTTGTACACAAATAAGCAAAACACAAGTTGCATCAAAAAGTGAAGAAATAGCATAGCACAAATGTTCAAAACTCTAGGGTTTCAAACCCTTCTCTTCCTCTTCCAAAACCGGGTCCGATCCGACCCAATTAACTAAATATTTTTCTTCTTTTATTTTTTATTTTGTACCACCTTTGGGCTCTAATCCTGAAGCCCAGTCTATTTTTCTTCTTCTTTTACACCCCCTATTTTCTGTTTTAAACATTATCCTTTATTCTTTTATTTGATTTAGTTTTAATCTACTAACTTTAAAATTTTGTTTTAGATTTAATCTAGTAACTTTAAAAATATATAGCTGATTAGATTCAATATTAGGTTGATTAGTTTAATCATATAAAATTACAAATTTTTTTCTTCTTTTTAATTAGAACTAATTAGTTTAAATTTAGATTTATTGTAGTAATTTTAATTTAGTTGGTAAACTTTAGAATTTTAATTTAGTTTAAATTTAACTTAATAATTTTAGAATTTTAACTTAGTTTGCATTTGAATTAGTTTAGATATAACTTAGTAATTTTAGAGATTTAATAACTTTATAATTTCTATTTAGATTTAATTTACTAATTTTAGAATTTTCAATTTGGTTTAGATCTAATTTAATAATCTTAGAACAATTTTTATAATCTTAGAATGTTAAGTTAGTTTAGAATTATTTTAATGATTTTAGTTTAGATTTAGTTTTATTAATCTTTAGTATTAATTTTTAAATTTAACTAAATAAAAATATAAATTTCATATGAATTAATTTTTTTAAATTAGTTTAGTTTAGGACTTTGTGAATAATCTTGTTAACATTTTTATATATAGTTTAGTAAACTTTCTTTTAAATTATTTAGTTTCTACATAATAAAATTCAAATAAAAATAATAGAATAGATTCTTTATTTTCTTTCCAAATTTCTCACAAACAAAAAATACCAAGAATATTATTTTCATATTGTTACTTTGATAATTAATTTTATTTTATAGATTGTGCTAGTTTAAATATTTGTTCATTTTTAATTCGATTGGGCTGTATTGATCGTTTATTTAAATTTTTAATCGCATTGTTGATTCAATCCATCCTCATTTGTAAATTTGTATTCCCCATTCCCGAAAGCTATGTAATAGCATAAAATTTTAATTTCCGCAATTTACTATTTTTCTTTATACTGCATAGTAATTAGGCGTGTATGACAAGATTTAAATCAATCGCTAGACAACCCTAAAGACAAATTAACTTGAATCAAACACAGTTTTCACACGCGCACCTTTAGGGTAACCTCATTTGTTGCCTTCGAAAAATACAGTCATGTCCCTCGAATGTGGGACGCTTTAGCAAGACCCTCGATAAAAAAGATCGTAATCCCTCGATGTCCCTCGATGTTGCCTTCGGTAAACGATCTAGTCCCTTACCAAAATTGCTAAAGCGTCTTACAAGTTGCTTTCTATGACTATACGATTGACCCACGCTTGTCCCTTCACATCTAATAACAAGGGCTTTTACCAATCAATGTTAAGATAACAACATCTAAATAAGGAGGAAAAGAACAAATACCTTTTGAGTTGGTAGAACGTTCATAGTTGCTTGCTCACAACATCTTTCAAAACAACATCTTTCAAACACACCAAACACTTTCAAAAATGAAATATTTTCAAAAGTCAACACTTTGTAGACATTCTTATAGAGACGAGAATCATTATAAAGTTCACCTAAACAAAGGCACTTTTCAAAAATACTTTCAAAAACCATCACAAACATATTTCAAACAAAGTGTTTTCAAAGTGAGCTAGCAACTAAGAGCCCATAGATAACTACAGATGAAAAGGGTGCTAACACCTTCCCTTTTCATAACCTACCCCTGAACTCAAGAAAATATCTCAAAAGATCTTTCTTGTTCTTTTCACCCTTTCTTTTATTGGATAAAAGATAAGTCGATGGTGACTCTTGCTATCCACAACAATTGCAATAAAACACAAAACACCCAAGTCAGTTCTTCCACTGTATTACAGTCGACAACCCCAAAATTATTTTCCAAATTTCGTAATAATTGATGCCCTACAAAGACTAGCCATGTCTCCACAATGATAAATGGACTTCCATCGCATATTTGAGTTTGTGTAAATATTTGAGTCAAAACTAGTGCAACTCTTTTATTTAGATAGGTTAGAATTGCACTCTGAATTCATAACTGATGGAACCTTCAATTTTAATGAACAATTTCAGTTGGGAATCATCCACTTCATAAACCCTAATTTGATTTGTGAAGAAAATGAACAAGAACTATGTCAAAATCAATGTGGAAGCAAAGAAGATGAATGATACTTGCCAACTCAGCTGCCACACATGCATACCTAAACGATGTACAAAAATGACATATATGGCGCTGTTTGAATAATTAAAGGATGACATTGACACTTTTAAAAAATGAGGGGCCAAAATGGATCCATGGATATACTTAAAGGACCAAAAAGACTATTTTTCCAATTAAATATTAGGAGTCAATTTCTCAAACTAAGACTTGAGGACAATTTCCCAAACTAGTTAACAATAATTAATGAGAGAAAGTAGTTAACATTAGTTAGGGTCATCTATTTTACATGTGGGTTACACTTATGTAAAGGGAGGGTTAAAAGGGTTAAAAATGGGCTGTTAGGGGATTATCTTCATTCTGTATTTTTCTTTTAGTAAGAGTAGAGAGCTAATATGGCACTCTGAAGGAGCACTGTGCTCTAGGAAGTTTATATTCCATTACTCTCTCTCTCTCTCTCTCTCTCTCTCTCTCTCTCTCTCTCTCTCTCTCTCTCTCTCTATATATATATATATATATATATATATATATATATATATATATATATATATATATATATATATATATATATATATATATATATATATATATATATATATATATATATATATATATATATATATATTGCATTCCATTACTATTATTCCAAGATTTCCAAAAATCGACCAAATCATAGAGTGTCAAATCATAACCAAACTCCCGCCTTAGTTCTACCATCTAATGATCTAGTAAACATAAAAAATATAGCTAATATTCCATGGAAGAATAAAATACTACCTATGTCACCTAATGATATCATACTAAACAAACATTGTGAGATCACATATCAGAAGCAAATGATCAACTAATTCAGCACACCGACCACACATCAGAAATAAGACACTCTCATAAGCTACCACAACCCTGTGCCTAAATAGATTAACTAATCTTCTTTTGAGGGAGTTGCCTTTTGAGGAACCCAACTAACTCAAATAAACGGGAGAACCCGATTCTCCATGATGGTTGGAGAAAACCTAAACAAATCACTTTGGGGGAGACAAGGGTAAGTTGAAACAACAAAGAAAACGCCATCATTCGAGTGACTCCAGATCCATCTAGAAGACTAGAAGAAGATTATGGGTCATCACATCTTGATAAGCAAAAAGAGATCTTTTCCACCTCAGACTAAAGTCAAATTACCATCCACAAAAATTCCAACACGACCCACAGTCCAATCCTTGTGGTCAAAGATACTGAACAACTTAGAAAAACAAAGAGTTGAAGAGGTATTGTCTACCCACGAATCCTTCCAAAGGATGTTTAGAGGCTCGAGCTTAATTTATTACCAAGGACTCACCACAAACAACTAGGGACATTAACATCTCTCACACCTAGAAGAGACACCACTCTCCACCAAGATGAAGCAATGAAGAAGCCAATGTGTCTACCACTAAGAAAGGAGGTGAACACTTGTGCTTTATTTCAGGAAGATAAAATATCACACCAAAGATTAGATGATCCATAAACGAGTCTCTATCCCCACTTAGTTAAAATGGTTAAGTTGACTAAGTGGAGATCCTGGAACTCCAAACTCCAGGACCTTAGATTTAGAGGCATTAAACCACCTAACCAAATAGCCTTAGACTTTAATAACCTTGTCTCAAAAATCTTTCTTTTTGAATCATAACAATATTTTGTTAAATCTTGACAGACATCTTCAAAAGAAACAAGAAGAAAATAGATATAACATTAAAGATCAAATTAAGTAAAATTACTCGACCTTTTAGAATAACAAATCTATATCAACACGAGCATTCTAACTCATCTTTTATACTTATTAAAATTATAAAATAAACATAAATCAATTAAATTAGAGGAGTTTCATATTAGTTTAACTCAATCCATGTAAATTTTAACAAATTAAAAGAATGTTTAATAAATAATATTTACAATGCGAAATAATTTTATATTATGATCCAATAATAAATCAATAAATTTTTTATGGACTGGGCCCGTCCTGGCCCAAGAGCAAGAACAAAGGCCTAATCCAAGCAACTCTTCAAGGAGCGCGCGCCCGAAGACTCCTGCCAGCGCATCGACCAGAAGCCGCAGCCGTGTCCGCCGCTGCCCGCGAACATGACGTCCTCGACCACATGAAATCCAGCTCGAGCCCAGCTCGAGCACCCTCCTCGTAGGGCAGGCTATGACTGTTACTCCATCACCTGAACTCCGGAAAGACCGCGTCCTCTTCCCTCCGTACTTCTCGCAGAGCATCACCAGGAAGGAGACCACGTGCGGGTCCCCACTATACACGTAGAACCTGGCAGTCCCTTTGTTAGGCCAGTTCTGGTCGGCCTAATGAAAGGACCTTGGCCCCACGCTGGGGGCTATAAATACCCTCTGTTCCCAGAGGGTCAGGTATTCATTCTTTTACCCATACACACACTTTTTGCTTGCTCGTACCATCGCTCACTTTAGCATCGGAGTGTCTTGCAGGTACCCCCCCTATCTCGTTCAACTTTTGCTCGGAGCCAGTCGTGACGGTCCAAGTATGATCCGGTAAGATCAGTGGCGCCGTCTGTGGGAATATAGCTTCCCCGTCTTGCAAAACCTCGAAGACCAAAGCTCAAATCACCCCCTACCGTCATGGCTTACCAAGTTCGTGATGAACAAAACATCCGTGTCGTCGACACCAACAACGGCCTCGCAGATAAGAATGGACTCACCGACAACGCCGGTAACCCCGGTCATAACACACTCCCCGGGGGCGCCAACCCCGGGCCCTCAGTCCACCGCGACAGAGTTACTGCATCATCCTCTTCAGTCCCTTCGCTGCTCGAAGAAGACAACGCAACTCCCACAAACTATCGAGCTGCCCAATTTCAGGAAGTCCCTGTCCCCGCCGGGACAGATGCCATAACCCGCGCGCTGTTCGTGGCGATCAATCAGACGAATTACCTCATCTTCGCCCAAGGGGAAAGATTGAGGGCACTAGAAGACAATCGAAGACCTGCGAGGAGACACAGGAGGCCCCAAACTCCACCTCCTCGAGTAATAGAGGTACATCTCCTGTCTCCCCCGCGAAGACACTACAGAGGCACCTCCCAAAGCCCGTCACCCCGACCCTCGGGGAGACGGCCCCCTTTGGAGAGGTAACCCATTATTGAAGTCGGGGGACGCGGCCACGCCCCCACACGACAAGAAAGAAGGCACTCCGGAGACGGGCATGGAAGAATCAACCAACGAGCATCTTGCTTGAGAGACGCCCAGCACGAACAGGACCGCCGGGCTCGACAATATTACAGGTCCCCATCCCTGTCCCCGGAGCGAAGTGACGAGGACGACCCCCACGGTCCCCTGTCACAAGCCATCATGGAGGCGCCCATTCCCCCGAGCATGGAGAAGCCTCCACATATGAAGGAATACGACGGAGTCGCGGACCCAGTCGACCACATAGACGGGTTCGAGGCTATGCTGCACTATCTTAATATCGGGGGACCCATCAAATGCCGGCTGTTCCCCACGACCCTTAGAAAGGCAGCAATGGATTGGTATAAAGGCCTCGCTCCGGGATCAATCACCTCGTGGCGAAACCTAAAGAACCAATTCATATGTTCGTTCACTGCGTCTCGGCGACACCCAAAGACCGAGGCGGCTCTCGAAGCCATCATCCAGAGAAAGGATGAAACCTTGAGAGAGTTTATTAATCGCTTCAATCGTGAAGCCATACAGGTCCCCTGTGCGGACCACATGAAGAGGTACCTGCTGGAGAGAGGGCTCCTCCCCGGCACAAAATTCAGAAAGGCAGTGGGCATCGAGCCACCTAGAAAATTCGATGCCCTCCTCGAGAAGGCCCGGGCGTACATGGATTACGAAGAAAGGGAGGCGGCCAACAAAGCCCGAGACCCCAGGACTCGCGAATCCAGCAGCAACCCGCGCCAAGAAGCTGCTCCTCCTCGACGAACCGGGGAGAAAAGAAAAGAGGACAGACTCCGAGAAGTCCGAGACCAAAGAGGACCCTCGGGGCGCTTTACCGAATACACTCCGCTCACAGATTCCCGCGAGTGCATTTTGGCAGAGTGTGCCAGCACGGACTTTAAAGACGGCAGCGTCAAATGCCCCCGACCTGCTCCCGCCAAGCTTGGAGCAGACAAGAGCAAGTATTGTCAGTACCACAGGAGCCATGGTCATCTGACTGAAGATTGCGTCCACCTCAAGGACGCCATCGAAACCCTCATCAAGGGAGGGAGGCTCGCCCAATACCGGTGAACGACGCTCCTCGTCGTGACGCCCGAGAAGCAAGGGAACCGGAGGAAGATGCCCGACCATCTGACGAGTCGGTCCCCGTCCAGACCGCCTTCTCCGTCACCAGACCCGAGGACTTCTACGTCCCCGAGCACCTGCAGGAGCCACTCATGACCCATAATAGGTGGGAATACTTTCCCTCCGCCATGGTCATCAATGGTGGAGGATTCAACGACCTGACTATCAATTCGGCTAAAAGGAAGTTGGATGAACTGGTCGACGCGGCACCCCCGCAAACAGTGACCTTTGAGAGGGTAAAAGGTAGGTCGGAGCCTATCACCTTTTACCTGGAAGAGCTCCCCGGAGGAGCCCCCAACGCAGTCATTCCCCTGCTGATAAGGGCAATAATGGCTAACTTTGATGTGCACCACATCCTCGTCGATGAAGGAAGTTCCGTCGATGTAATGTACAGCCAATTATTCCGGACTCTGCAGCTGGACGACTCGCATATCTCGCCATATGTAGGTTCGAACTTACAGGGATTCAACGGCTCGACCTCCAAGCCTTGGGGATATGTCGAACTCATGGTTACCTTCGGCGAGGGCACGACGACAAGGCAGGTTAAAGTACGCTTCCTCGTCATCAACTGCCCGTCCCTCTACAACTACATCCTGGGGAGACCAACACTGGAAGAACTGACAGCGGTTCCCTCCACCGTCCACTTGAAGATGAAGTTCTACACTAAAAGGGCACGGGTAGCTACCATCCAGGGGGATCTAGCCACTGCTCGAAGGTGTTTTAACGCCGCATCTAAAGTACGTGACATTGTCGACACCGGGATAAGGCCCGCCAAGAGACCGACGACAACGCGATAGGAACCCGACAAGCCAGAGCCCGCCAAAGAGGAAGTCCAGAGAGCTCCACCAAAGGTCGACTCTATAGCTCTGGATGCTCGCTTTGATCAGGACGAACCTCCCAACGGCGAGCAAATTCCCCTCCGACCAATCCTGGACGGGGACTTTGAGCTCGTCCCCCTCGGCGCAGACCCGAGCAAAGGAGTGAAGATTGGAATCGATCTCCCCGACCTGGCGAGGAAACAGATCAAAGCCTGCTTGCGCGAGAATGTTGACCTGTTCGCCTGGAGCGCCGCAGAGATGTCCGGACTCGACCCTGAGGTCGCCTGTCACCGTCTCGTCATAGATCCTACCGCTAAGGCCGTAGTACAACGTAGGCGTAGACAGTCTCCGGAGAAAATGGAGGCTGCTGAAAAAGCTGTAAAAGACCTCCTAGAGGCGAATTTTATTTCTGAAGCCCGGTATTCAACCTGGCTGTCAAACGTTGTACTAGTTAAAAAGAATAATGGAAAATGGAGGATGTGTGTTGATGTTGTACCCCAAAATTTTCCCTCCTTTTTTTACAAGAAATCACAACCCCAGGGTTTTCTCTGATTTTCGAGATTGGCTCAAGAATTGGTCAAACAAACTTTTTCTTTATCAGTCAGTCCAAAATTAGGGTTCCCATTGATTTTGAATCAGTCAAACAGATTATTAGGGTTTCTTTTGATTTTGTTGAGTTTGGCTCAGGAATTGATCAAGCAGACTTTTCTTTGACGGTAAATTTGGAATTAGGGTTTTTCACTCGTATTTCTCAAAAGAATTTGAATCCACAGAATTTCAATTGACTGTCACATTGTTTTGACGCTTGTTCAAGATTGTTGTTTGTTTCTCAAAGCCTAAACATCAGGGATAGAAGCTGGGGCTTCTGATTGAAAGTTTGAAGCTTTAGTTTGATCAGTGAGGTAAAAGGTGTATGGACGTTTGTTGGTTCAACTGTACACAACATATGGTCGATTGGAATGTCGGGCGTATTGCGGTTAAAGCAAGGTTGTGAGACTGCAAAGTTTGTTGATATTTATTTTATCTGAGTTAAAATTATTGGGGTGTACTTCCAGCTATTTTAATTCAAGAGACTTAAATAAGTTAAATCGACAGTGCAGAAGAAATAAAGAAATATCTGACAAAGATTTTTTATTTATTTTTAATTGTTGTTACAAATGTTATTTGAATACTGTAAATTTATTTACAATATTTACAATGATATTTATTACAATAATTGAAAAGAAAATAAATCTATATTCTAAGTCTCTTGAAGTCTTCATACTTCTCTGATTTCCATTATCCCAACTGGTATTTACCTGCAAAGACAAAAAAAGAAGTCAATACAGTTAAATTGAAAAGTATTTTCAGACAGATAAATAAAAGCTCATCATTAAAGATTGTTGGCCGGAATCAGATCGTTTTGGTTTCATCATATTTTGCTCATCCTCTTTGCAAATCACAAGAAGATTTCTCTTCTTGGTTCACAAAGAGGAAAGTAAAATTATTTTGCAAGCATATAATCAATCAAATACAAGGCACAAGGCTGCATAAAAGTACACCAAGTTGTACAATGTCAAACTGAAATGCCAAACCAAGTTGCATAAACTGCAAACCAAGTTGCACAAATTGTCAACTAAGTTGCACAAGCTGTCAAGAAGCTGTCAAAAAATTGTCAACCAAGCTGTCAAAATAGAAAAACTGCATACAAGCTATCAAAAAGAACAATGCAGAAAATCTGGAAGAAAGTACAGAATGCAGAGGAAAACCAAGATGCAAGCAAGCAAGCTTGTAAAAGAAAACTTTTCATCATTTCCCTGACCAACAATCTTTTCAGAAATAAAAAGTACATTAAGCAATTAAATATGCTTTTTATGGAGAGAGAAAAAGAGAGAGTGAAGCAGGTTTACAGTTTTTGGCAGACTTAAAGAATAGATAAATATAACAAGCTAAGAGTTCAAAAAGGAGAGAGCAGCTCAGAGAAAAGGACCACAAACTAAAAACAGAAGCAAAACTGCAAGTTATCAACTTGCAAAAAAAAACCTGTAACCTGCTAAGAAACCTTTAGCAAGCAAACACCAAGCCTGCCTGTACCAAAAACAAGCAAGTCTCGAGCCTGCCTAAAGCCAGAAAACTCAAGCCAGTTCAACTGCAACTGCAAGCAAACCTGCCTAAAGCCAGTTCAACTGCAACTGCAAGCAAGCCTGCATCAAAACTAACAAAAACTCAGACCTGCCTGTATCAAACCAAAGATCTAAGCCTGTCTAAAACTGCACAAGCCTTGAAGCTTGTTTCCTACAAGCCTGCCTAAAACTCCAAGCCTGCATAACTACAGGCCTGCATAACCTGCAAACTGGCTTGTAAGCACAAGCACCACAAGGTGGAAAACCTGTTTCAAACTGCAAAACACCACATGCACATCAGTTTGCCTTCACAAAAAAGCTCAACAAAGAACAAGTAAATCCACTATTGTCAAGTATTCAGGGGCAAATGGCTTTCAGCTTCACAAAAATCAAACAAACCACAAATCAACAATAACAACAATCTTCAGAATTGTCCATCATCAGAATCAAACACCAAATATCAAAACAACAGTAGCAACATTTCAAAAGTTGCCATCATCAATTCAAGCTAACAAGAGCAAAGCCAACATTCAGATAAGAAGAAGAAGAGCATTTTCAGAAGCAAAAATTTTCAGAAGTAATGTTTTCAGAAAACTTCATCACTAAACATTCAAAGAGAAAGATACGAAATACCAGAGCGCGGTCATCGTGCTTCTCCCTCTTCCGGCCACCTGAGAATACCGCTGGTCCACCCTCCGTCCATTCCCCAAAGACGAAACCCCAAAGGTATCATTTTCTATTCCCTCAATCTATTGATGTACCTCACACAAACATAAACAATCCATGATTAAAACACTGTGAAACAATCAAAACATGCAAAGTTTAAACATGCGCAAACATAAAACTCTAAAACATGTTTAGAAATGAAGCAATACCTTTTAATCCCCGCCTTGTACAAACATGGGGAGGAGAGGGTGGAGGTGATATTCTGGCAACTGGAAGCAATGGAAGAGACATCAGTTTGTTCATGTTTGAGAATGCTGAAGAGGCGAAGAAGATGGAAAGCGGCGCCGTTCACAAAACTCCAAACCCTAAATTCTGAAAGCACAATACCAAACCCTAAAAATTGTTAAACATTTCAAGTGGGCTTTCGCCCCATAGACAAAACACTTAAGCCCAATGACTTTCAGTACATACACCTTTTTTTTAATCTGTTTTGTTTTGTTATTTGGGCTAAACATATCCCCTAAAGCCCATTGTTCTTTTTTTTTATGTCTTGAAAACCCATTTTTTTTCATTACTTTGCTTTTACTCTTATAACCTAATTTCTTTTTTATAAAGAGAACATATTAAAATTTTATTAACATTTTTTCTAAAAAAGGGGAAAACATTAACAAAAATACATAAATAATAGAATTTTTTTGAATTTAAACAATTCTTTCTTTTTTCTTTAAAACCCTTTTGTTTATATAAAACTAACAAAAACACAAAAATAATAATAAACGCTTAATTTTCATTAGGATGTTATTTTTAGTTAATCATTTGTAAATAACCATATGCATTTCACAATACTTCTGATTCTTTTTTATTCTTATACCTTGATTATATTTTTACATTGAGAATGCGACGATTCGATTTGGTTGTAAATAATATTTGGACATTACTATGCTGATAAGACTCATCCCCATTTGTAAACATCTGTACCCCCATCCCCGGATATTTATTTGTAATAGCTTAGACTTTAAATTCCTGCAATGTATCGCTTTCCATATACTGTATAGTAATTAGGGTTTGTATGCGAAGATTCAAAATCAATCGCTAGATAACCTAATACAAGATAAACGCATGAAAATCAATACGCCATTCACACTTGCACCTCTAGGGTAGCCTCGCTTGTTGCCTCGAAAAATGCAATCATGTCCCTCGAGTATGTGACACTCTAGTAAACGTCCCTTCGATAAACAAAGATCGTTAGTCCCTCAATTACCCTCGATGACCCTTGATGTTGCCTTCGATAAAATGATCTCGTCTCTTACAAAATTGCCAGAGCGTCTCACAAGTTGCTTTCAATGATTGTATACGATGACCCGTGCCTGTCCCGTTTAACATCCTAACACAAGGTTGTTCATCAAACACAATGGTGAAACAACACTGTTAAAAGGGTTAAAAACATAAGAAAATCTTTGAGTAAAATAGGGTAGACAAACTCTTAGTTACTTGATCAAAAATCTTGCAAAACATCCTTGCCATTTTTCAAACACACTTCACAACACAACTTCAAAAACAATTTCCAAACAAATTTCAAAACATTGAATTATCTTTTCAAAAAGACACACACCTTTGTATATATTCAAACAAGAATCATTACAAAGGTTGCCTAGACAAGGCATATTTTTCAAAACATTTTCAAAAACCATACACACAAAGCACCATTTCAAACAATTGAAAAGCAAAGGCAAGTGATCTAAAACAAGTAACTAAGAGCCCATGGATAACCATGGATGAAAAGGGTGCTAGCACCTTCCCTTTTCATAATCTACCCCCCCGAACCCACGAAAACATCTCAAAGGTCTTTCCTGTGCTTTTTGACCTTTCCTTAGGATAAAATAAAAAGTCGGTGGCGACTCTTGCTAAACCGAACAAGTGCGAAAACAAACGTAAATCCCAAGTCAGTTCTCCCACCGTATCACACTCGACTATACCGATCTCAATCGGGCTTTCCCGAAAGATGCTTTCCCTTTACCGAACATAGATATGCTGGTCGATAACTCGGCCGACTACAAAACGTTGTCGTTCATGGATGCCTACTCGGGCTATAACCAAATCCCAATGGCCATGGGCGACAAACATTGCACGACTTTCATGACCAGCTCGGGCAATTATTACTACAACGTAATGCCCTTTGGACTAAAAAACGCAGGGGCAACTTACCAATGTTTGATGAACAGGGTGTTCCACAAGTAGATTGGGCACATGCTCGAGGTCTACATGGACGACATGATCGTTAAATCCCGAGCAGACACCGATCACGCAGTGTTGTACCCCAAAATTTGCCCTCCCATATTCTTAAAGATTTGCAAAGAGCATGCTTCACAATCTCTAAAGAGTTGCACAGTTCAAGGGCCTCCTAACAGTCAAAAAACTAGGGTTTTGATTCTGGAAAAGAAGTTGAAGTTTCCAAGGGTCCAATCAAGTCCCACATGCCTATAAACATTGTCAAGCATCCTTGTGTCAAGTTTCAAGACTTACAGCACAAAATTGCACATTCAAAAACCCTAATTGCTCAACAGTCAACTGTAGGGGCAAAATGGTCATTTGACAGTCAAAAGTCCAAATTTTTGGTCAACATCTTATTTTGAAGCCACAAACATCATTTGATCAATTCTTGATCATGATTTTCAAGGCATGGCTCAAAAAGTCTCAAGATGCAAAAGTTTCCATATTTGGACAGTTGAAAAAGTCAACTGTAACTTGACCAAGGCATAACTTCCACATGGTTTATCAGAAAAATTCCATCCAAAGCTCATTTTGAATAGAAAGACATTTACTACAACTACTCTTCACACTTCAAGTCCAAGAAATGCTCTCACAAAAAGTTATCAATCTCAACACTATAGGTCATTTTCAAAAGTCAACAGAAAGGGACTTTAAGTCAAACACCATAACTTGAGAATGGTAAATAAAAATGACATGGGACCAAAGTCATTGGTTATAGGACTTCAAGACCTTTCCAAAATGTCCAAGAACATGATCAAAGCTTAAAAATTGAGCAAGATATGCCTTGTGGAAGTTGGGAAATTTTTGGGAATTTTGAAAAGTCAACTTTGCTTCAAATGCCTCAAAATTGCTAATGGGCCACATTTTCTTCCAAGAATCATCATCCAAGAGCTATGAACGACCATTTGACCCAAAGTGGATTTATTTCATCATTTTTTATTATTTATTTGAATTTTTATCACCATTAATTCATTTAATTAAATAAAATATGACAAAAATACTCAAGCATGCATTTTAAATATTTTTATGCAGCTAATAGGTCTATCATAACTCCAAGATTTCGTGCACACTCAATTTGGAAAGATTTGGCCATGATTGATATCAAAAGGGCATGGAAAAGATTGAAAAAGATCCATGGAAATCAAATCTCAAAAGCATTGAATGCAAAGGTTTTTGGTTGAAATTTCTACCCTAATTCATTCCTCACATAAGTATAAACCTAAACCTAATGCTCAGAACCTTCAGGCTGCGCTCATACTCAAGAACAAAAACTCACTTTTTCCTTAAAAACTTCAAACCTGTTTTCTTGGTTGCAAGGCATTTCAAGGCGTGAAAAGTACCTCAAAAGTTTGTTGAGACCTCTCTGATCATAACCCAATCAAAATCACATCTCCATACACAAAGAACGGGTAGAAGGAAGCCGCCCTGTTCTTGATATTTTGCATAATCGTATTTGCCTTTCCATGCCATATTCATACATTATAATGCTTGTTTTATACTAACATGAACTCAACGAAACTCATGGTATCATTGAATTGAATTGATATTGCGTGTATAGAAAATTGCCATGGCTATTTTTTAGGGTTTCAGGAACCACGAATTGGGGCTTTACGCTTGGGGAAAAATTGGCCAACCTAAGTGGCACCATTGAAACCAGAAGCTCATGACGAATCAATTCCATATGTCGCGCTCAATTTATGATCAATAGGGTTCTATTCGCTATTTTTGTATGTGTCATCTAGTGGGGGTTTAAAACCCCCGCAATCTTGTTTTATTTTTCAGGCAAAATAAAGAACGAACGAAGAAGAAGATTAGTTGTCATCATATGGTTGGCCAGTTCAAATCCTGGCGCGCGTTTTGTTGAAATTCCAGAATAATGCTTATGTTCCATTATAATATTTGCGTTCCATATAATAAACAAAGAGCGCGCTTAGCACAGTTGGTGGGCAACGTGGACAATAGGAACTGGGACCTGGGTTCGATTCCCAGGTCCCCTCCCTTTTCAAATATTATTTTGCTTTCTATGTTTCCATGCAGCGTACCTTTCAGGGACCACCATACAGCTCTATTTCTGGGCACGCCACATGTCCACTGAGATCAATCCAAAAGCCAAGATATGAATCCCACGGTGCACCTCAGTCCAGGGGTCTACACGTGACCATCAAAAGTCAACCAGGCCTCCTTCAAATGGGCCAAAATTGCTGGGAAAATACCTCCAAAAGGGTCAACAAACCCCCCATGTTTGCCTTCTTTTCTCTTTTTTTAATTCTTTTTTATTATCTATTTTAATTATATTCTTTATTTTATTTAATTCCATAAAAATAATTTTATAACACAAAAAATAACAAAAAAATCAGAAAAGACAAAAAATAAAAAATATATTTTATTTAGTAGCTTTTGTAAATAAATTTAATAACTAATTAGTGTAATTCTAAGTTTAATTTTAATATTTCTTTAATAAATTAAAAAGGGTAGAAATTAGGGTTTTTTATACTTTTATTCCTTTTTTTTTCCTTTTTACCATATTTAATTATTAATTATTTTCGTAAATAAATTTATCATTAAATAATTAGGTTAACACTAGGTCAAACTTAAACATTTTTTTAATAAATTAAAAATAGTTTAGAATTAGGTTTTTTAAATCCAATTTAATTTTCTCATTAAACTCCAAAAAATTCTTTCTTTTATTTAAATTTAATTAATTTCATAATTTCAATTTAATTTCTTTAAAAGGGTCCAATGCCCTCGCTTTCGATTATAGTTTCGTTTCGCGCGCTTATTTTATTTCTTTTTTATAAATTTCATGTAATTACCCCAAAGCCTTGTAATAGATTAATTAGGACATTTATTTTTTACGCATTTTTTTCAAATCGGGTCTTGGATTAATTTGGCGATGTAGACCCGCGCCTTTGTAACAGCGTAGGACTTTTACCTTCTCGCATCTTTTAACTGTTAATAACTTGCATGAAAGAATGAATGCCAAAAATAAAAACAAAGCGTAGATCACCAATGCATGAACAAGATAAACATAATTGAAAATGACACAATTCACACACCACTCTTAGGGTACGCCTCATTGTTGCCTTGCCCCTCGAAAAGTGGTTGTCGAGTAGAGGATGTTTTAGTAAGTCCTCATGTCCATGAACATGGCATGAGGGTAGCTTCTAAGGTGTCTTCCTATTGCTCTGGTGACCACAATGTCTCGAACCCTCGAATTGACCCGAACACTTCCAACGGTGGTGCTACCTACCTCTCAATGGTGGGATGGCACTACTTTAAGGACATTTACACAGACGAATTCCTTAGGGTAGGTAGACGACTCGTAGATACTTGCTCTAATTTCAAAACAAATCAAAAACTTCTTTTCACACCGACACCTTTCAAAAAGCTTTCAAAAGCAATTTTTCAAACACTCTTGAGGACTGATACAAGAGTCGAACTGAAATTTTCAAAGAAACTTTTTTAAACCCACAGTTGAAAAGCAAACAAACATTTTGAAAACACAATGAGCAAGTATCTAAGAGCCCATGGATAACCATGGATAGAAAGGGTGCTAACACCTTCCCTTTCTATAAATCTACCTCCCGAACCGAGAGCAATCTCTATAAGGAATTTTTCTGTGCTTTTGTCCTTTCCATTTGGAGAAAATAAAAGACGGTGGCGACTCTTGCTTCCGCGACATTTCGCGAACCAGCGTTAAATAGTCAGTTCCAGATCCACCGATCACAGAACTGGCGACTCTGCTGGGGAATAAACTTTTAAAGTGAGGTGTACCTTAGGACTAAGATCACTGTGTTTTCAATTGCTTTGACTTGTTTGCTTTAAATTGTGGGACTGTCTTGGGAGTTCTATAGATCCTAACTCGGATCTGGGGGATACCTTCTTAGAAAGTAGAAACAAGGGTGTGAGGGAACTGTGCGGGGTATACCGACATGGTTGAAACAGTCTGCTACGTTGATGTGGCACTTTGGTGTGTACCGGTAACCCTTGAGTTCAGTCAAGGAGAGTACGGGGCCTCCATGTGGTGTCGTGAAGCATCAACTGACCTTAGGAACCTTAATTGAACTATCTTGGCCTCTTTAGGGTAGTGAGATAACTGACTTTGGTGCAGTCCAAGGTTGGTTGATACTCGATACTACACTCAATTGAGGGTTGCTTTCCTGGAATATTTCGGTCGCCAGTTCAGTGGCTAAATCGAAACAATGAACAATGAAAGCAATCCAGGAACCCGGTTACTTCTAATAGGACAGGTTGATCCCACCAACTTCAAGAGGGTAATACCCAGACCCCATGCTAGCCTAATTCTAAGGGCTTGTCTTGTGTGACTTGTGTGCCTTACATGTTTGCCTTTGTAAATATTTGTGGTGTGTTTAATCATAGCATCATGACATCATCCAGCATCATATGCATTGACTAACCATTTCAGGGGTTCGAATCTTCATCTTTGTTCTTGTTTTGTAGGACATGGAAACTGTTCGCAGAAAGACAATTCAAATCAGCCTTGTAAGGATCCCTCCTCAGCTTAAGGAGCTTATATCCAGGATTCCGAGAGCTCTTCATTCAGTGAAAGACATGGAAGACTCATCAGCTTGGTCAATACCAACATTGAGGAAGATATGATAAAGGTCCTGTTCCAGTTCTTTGACCCTCTGCATCATTGTTTCACTTTCCTGGATTATCAACTGGTGCCTACATTGGAAGAGTTCTCTCGGCTTCTGAAGATCCCTATCCTTGATCAACTACCCTACAACGGTACGGAAAAGGAACCAAAGCTTGAAGAGATTGCTAAAGCCTTACACCTACAATCATCTGACCTCAAGGGACATTGGGAGGTTAGAAGTGGCATCAAAGGGTTCTTAGCCAGGTTTCTGTTTGAAAAAGCCCAGGAATGTTGGAATTCCCTTGACTTACAAGTTTTTGAAGAAGTTGTGGCCCTCCTTGTCTATGGTTTGGTGTTGTTCCCTAACCCAGATCAGCTTATAGATATCAGTGCTGTCCAGATCTTTATGTCCAGGAATCCTATACCTACGTTGCTGGGGGACATCCTTCACTCATGTTACACTTGAACCATGAGAAAAAGAGGTGTCCTTATGTGCTGCACTCCTCTCCTGGGAAGGTGGTTTATTTCGCACCTTCCACAATCAGCCTTGAAGAACGAGCGGGGTTTGAGATGGTCACAACGGTTGATGGCTCTTACACATGCAGATATACATTGGTTCTCTCGGTCCAGAGAGGATGTCACTATCATTGATCGTTGCGGGGAGTATCCTAATGTTCCTTTACTTAGAATCAGAGGAGGTATTACTTACAACCCATGCCTGGCTTGGAGACAGTTTGGTTATGCCCGGAGGGATGAGCCTCATGACATGTTAATCCCTGACATAGTTTTTGACTTCGACAACGATGCACAAGGACTTCGCCAGAGATTTATCAGAGCTTGGAGGATTCCCAGTAAGATGGACAGCAAGACACTGGGGCACAGGAATTCCATCCCATTGGAACCTTATCTCAAGTGGGTACGAGCCTGCTCCCAGAAGTTAATAATGCCTTATCCTCATGTGCTCCCTGTGATCAAAGAGCCAGTCTTGGAAGGAGAAGTGTCCTACACTATTCAACATCCTGACATGCCCACATCCTGGGAAGAGATGCAGAAGAGCTGGATCCAGCTTAAGGAAGAACGGAATTCTCTTGAGACCAGTCTATACGCTAGTGAAAAGAAGGTCTTGGAGCTCACCCGCCTATTGCACGAGGAAAGGAATCTCAACACCTACATAGCTCCAAAGAGGATGCGTAGTGTCTTTTGGGATTGATTTGCTTTGTAATATGTGCCCATGAGGCTTTGACGTACTGAACAATTATTTCCTTAATGATAACATGTGTTCCTTTTTTGTCTACAACAAATTTGAACTTTCGAACCCTTGAATGCATTGCATAAACACATATCATTCATCATGTGCATAGCAGGTTTTCTTCTTTTCAGGTTGCTTACTGTTCTTCGCTGTTTATTTCAGCATCATGAACCCTGACTCATCATCAACCGAGATGTCTACCAAGGCCCTTCAGGCGCAGAACGCGCAATTTCAGGAGTTGATCATGGGTTTGGCTCAAGGCCAAGAAGAGCTAAAGGCTTTACTCCTGAAGAAGGAGAAGAAGAAGAAGAAGAGAACTGTTCTTTTCAACTCGGGCCGAAGGTTTAGCAACACTCTGCAGAATGAAGAAGCTGGTTCTTCTGTAGGCAAAGGCAGTCCCCAGGGGGGAAAGGCTTCAAGTCCAGTAGTCTTTGACAACGAGACTGACTTTAATGAGGAACAGTATCCTCCTGCTGAAGACCGGTATAAGCAGTTGGAAGACAGACTGAATGCAATGGAGATCCAACAAGTGCCTGGGCTAGATTTCGGAGACTTGGGCTTATCTACTGGTGTGATCATTCCTCACAAGTTTAAGGCACCATCTTTCACCAAGTATGACGGGGCGTCTTGTCCCAAGCTACACCTCAAATCTTATGTGCGGAAGATTCAACCGTACACAGTGGACAAGAATTTGTGGATCCACTTCTTCCAGGAGAGTCTTTCAGGGACTCATCTCGAATGGTTCTATCAGCTGGATGGGACCAAAGTTCGTAACTGGGAGGAGTTGGCTACTGCTTTTTACAAGCAATATCAATATAATGCCGACCTTGCTCCTACACGTACCCAACTCCAGGGTATGTCGCTAGGATCAAGCGAAGGTTTTAAAGAGTATGCACAGAAGTGGAGGGATCTGGCTGGCAGGGTGCAGCCTCCGTTAACAGACCGTGAGCTGGTGGATATGTTCTTAGGGACCCTATCTGGGCCATTTTTCAATCATCTTATCGGTAACTCGTCTGCAGGGTTCACTGATCTTATTCTGACTGGAGAGAGAATAGAGGCTGGAATGAAGTCCGGTAAAATCCAGAAGGGTGCATCATCAAATTTTGAGAAGAAACCCTTTAAGAAGGAGGCCAGTGCTGTATATGGGCCTAAGAGGCAAGAGAAACCAGAGCGCCGCCAATCTGTCAACGCGGTGATGATTGCTAAACCTGCTGCCGCTCCTCGGCAAACTAATCCACAAAGGGCTGAAAGACCCAGAAGAGAATTCACCCGGCTGAGTATGACCCTATCACAAATCTTGCCGCAGTTGCTATCCACCAACTTGGTGACTGTCAGAGAGGCCCTAAAGGTTGTAAACACTGCCTCTCCCAAGTACAATCCAAATGCCCGCTGTGCTTATCACTCCGATAGCCCGGGGCATTCTACTGATGACTGCTGGGCCTTAAGGAACAAGGTGCAAGACCTTATTGATGCAAAGGAGGTACAGTTTGAGGCACCTGAGAAGCCCAACGTGGTGACTGCTCCCATGCCTAACCATGGAGTGAATGCTATCAGGGAGGATGATGAAGTGGAAGAATCTGAGTTTGACAGCTGGATTTATCCGACGACCGACAGTGGACCTAGCAATTGGACTGCGAAGGACAACCTGCCTGTTACTTTTGTTACGGAGTAATGAATTCCTTTGTTATTTGTAATAAACAATTAAAACTCTATGGCCCGGTGTCTTACCCGGGGCACCGTGGCTTCATTTGTGAGGGTATATTAATTGTCATGTCATATATCATGAATAAAGACCTTGGACGTTTTCTCGCATTTCAAATCTTATGCTCCTTTTCTTTCTTTCCTTTCTTTATATATTGCAAAACAGCTGTATTTACACACACTCACTCATACAGGTTTCAATCCACTCTGGATCTCACTGGTAACGACTCTGCTACTGCCAGTTATGACTTCGAAAATCCGATCAACTTAGCCGAAGACGAAGGTGAAGATGATTGCGAAGTGCCTGGCGAGCTTGCAAGACTGTTACTCCAGGAAGAGAGGGCAATTCAACCACATGAAGAGCCGGTGGAAACGATAAATCTGGGTACTGAGGCGGACAGAAAGGAGGTCAAGATTAGTGCCAACCTAGAGCTCAGCGTGAAGCAACGGTTGACTCAGATGTTACATGATTACATGGAAATCTTTGCCTGGTCCTACGAAGACATGCCTGGCTTAGATAATGACATTGTGGTCCATCATTTGCCTACCAAGGAAGACTGCCCTCCGGTTAAGCAAAAGGTCCGCCGTATGCGTCCAGAGATGTCTGAGAAGATCAAAGCTGAGGTTATGAAACAGTTTGACGCCGGGTTTCTGGCAGTGACTTCTTATCCTCAGTGGGTCGCTAATGTGGTGCCAGTACCAAAGAAGGATGGTAAGGTCAGAATGTGTGTCGACTACAGGGATCTGAACAGGGCCAGCCCCAAAGATGACTTCCCCTACCTCACATTGATGTCCTGGTTGACAATACTGCTCAGCATAAGGTGTTCTCTTTCATGGATGGTTTTTCAGGGTATAATCAGATCAAGATGGCTCCGGAAGACATGGAAAAGACTACCTTTGTTACTCAGTGGGGCACCTTCTGCTACAAGGTCATGCCTTTTGGACTGAAAAACGCCGGGGCAACCTACCAACGTGCCATGGTTGCTTTATTTCATGACATGATCCATCATGAGATAGAAGTGTATGTTGACGACATGATCGAAAGGTCCCAGACTGAGGAAGAACACCTAGATCATCTGCAGAAATTGTTTGACCGTCTGAAGTTGTACAAGCTGAGGTTGAACCCGAACAAGTGCACCTTCGGGGTAAGATCTGGGAAATTGCTAGGCTTCGTTGTAAGTGACAAGGGTATTCAAGTGGACCCTGCCAAGGTTAAAGCCATTCAAGAGATGCCAGTTCCTAAGACAGAGAAAGAGGTCAGAGGCTTTTTAGGACGCCTGAATTACATTGCCCGATTCATCTCACACCTAACCGCTACTTGTGAACCGATCTTCAAGCTGCTGAAGAAAGATCTGGTAGTACGTTGGTGTGATACGGTGGGAGAACTGACTTGAGGTTTTACGTTTGTATTCGCAAATGTTGCGGTTGAGCAAGAGTCGCCACCGACTTTTTATTTTATCCTAAAGGAAAGGTTAAAAAAGCACAGCAAAAACCTTTTGAGATATTTCGTGGGTCCGGGGGGTAGATTATGAAAAGGGAAGGTGTTAGCACCCTTTTCATCCATGGTTATCCATGGGCTCTTAGTTACTTGGTTTTTTAGATCACTTGCCTTGTTTTTCGATTGCTTTAAAAATGGTGTGTGTGTGTGTTTTGAAAATGTTTTGAAAAAGATGCCTTGTCTTAGGCAACTAATGTATTTGACTCGTGTTTGAGTGTTTTACAAAAGTGTGAATCTTTTCGAAAAGATATTTTCAAATGTTTTTGAGAGTTTGTTTGAAAGTGTTGTGGATTGTGGTTTTTGAAAAGAAGGCAAGTGTTTTTGCAAGTTTGATCTCAAGTAACTAAGAGTTTTATCTACCCTATTGTACTCAAAGGTTTTTGTCATGTTTTAACCCCTTTTAACAATTTTGTTTCACCATTGAAATTGATGGACAATCTTGCGTTTAGGAAGTTTATTCGGGACGGGCGCGGGTCATCGTATGGACCATGAATGCAATGGTGCCAAGTGTCTTTGGCAATTTGCTTTGAAGGGACTATGATCATTCCGTTTAGGCAACACTTTGAGACTCATGATCATTTTGAATTCGTTTTGCCAAAGATACTCGACGTGCAAGCATGGCCCATTTTGGAAGGCAACATGTGGGATTACCCTAGGGGGTGTAAGTGTGATTGTGTATTGATTACATGTATTTGTCTTGTATTAGGTCATCTAGCGTTTGGTTTTATGTACATGCAAACCCTAGGTCTAACCATGGTATAATTGGAAAACTGTAAATTGCGGAAATGTAAAATCTACGCTATTACAAAGTAGTATCCGGGAGTGGGGGTATAAATGTACAAAAGGGGATGAGACTTATAGTATCCAATAAGTTACAACCAAATCGAATTCGCGATCAAATGTAAATATCGAATATACAGATATAAGATAAAAATGTGTATAGGGCAATGTGAATGCATTGTGTAAGTGTAAGTGTGAGATGTATATGTATTGTGTGATTATTTACAAGTGCGATATGTGAAGTTGAAGCGTATTAGGGTTTTTGACCTAGAGGAATGTTTTAAATGAATCTTTGATTTATATGTTTAATTATGTATAAAAAGAAACAATGTTTTAACTTAAATGTTCAAGTTTTAATTAAAAAATGTATCTTTATTTGTTTATATACAAAAAGTATCTTAACCAAATGTTTGTGAATTTTAATACTAGAGAAAAATGTATTTCTATTATTATGTACAAATATGTATTTTAATTAAAAGAGTTTCAATTTTAATTATGTATGAAAAAGAAAAGATAATATGTACAAATGTATTTCAATATGTTTTAAAAATGTTTTCAAGTTAATTGGATTAAGCATATAAAAAGTGTTTTAATTATTTTGTGAATATTAAAGAATGTAAAATAATATATTTGTCTATTAAAATGATTTTGAAAAGAAAAGAAAAAAAAATGTTTAGGTAATATAAAGAAAAAAGGGGTAGTGTGTAGTAAAAATGTTTGGTTAGACAAGATTTAGAGTAATGGGCTTAGGCGCAGAGTGGGCAAGGCCCAGGTTGAAAACAAATTAGGGTTGGAGGTTTTCGTTCAGTTGAGGAAAGAAATAGGTTTAGGCGAAGCAGCGGCGGCGTTCACTGAGTTCCATCGTTCTTCTCCGTTCCTGAATGCAATCGTCCACCACAGAGCCACCAGCATCATCCTACCTTCCTCCCTCTAACGGCGGTGTTTAGGGCATTTGATCTAAGGTACCAACAGCCTTCTAATTTCGTTAGGTTTTTTACGATTTTGCGTATTTGTGACTTTTTGATTATTGATTTCTACTCCAATTCATTGTTGTGTCTTGAGGCATATGGTATAATCAAGAGAAGAGGGAAAACTACCTGGATGGAGGGAAGGAAGAGGAGGAGGATGCTCAGGAGGCTTTGATGGCGAAGATTCGGTGATGAAGCTGGAAGCTTGCTTGGGAAAATTTGGTACTTTTGTATTTTGTTACCGTTTTAGGGTTTGATGATGAGTTGTACTGAAAACCTTCTTTTTAATTCACTTCTTTATCCCTTCTTCTGTGCCACTGTGTATTTGTTTATGTTGCCCTTCTGATTTATTGACCGTGATTCTTTCTTCTTCTTCTTGAACACTGTTGCCTATGATGCTTTGAGATGCCCAGTGATGCTTGTACTGAGGGCCTAGGTTACCTTTGAATATTTGTTGAGTTTGCCTTCTTGAACGATTTGCCTATGTTGTTGCCTATGTTGCCCTGAACATGCTTCTGAGTATGCCCTTGACGCTTTCTCTCTTCTTCTCTTGTTGCTGTATGCTTGTTAATCGCCTATGATGTTAATTTCTGAGGCTTAGTGCTGGATGTGGCCTTGAATGGTTTTGATATTTGTTGCCTGAGTTTGATGACAGGCAGGTTATTGTGAGGTTTTTGCTTCAGTTGCTCTTGTATGTTTTATGAGGGTTGTGTTTGTGAGACTGATGCAGGTTTTTCAGTCTTGAAACTCAGAGGCTTTAGTTTGTATCTTTTTTCTTCTTCTCTGAACTGCCTGCTGAACTGTGTTGGGTTTTTGTTCTAGTTTTTTGGATGGGTTTGAGGTGTTTCAGGTTATGGTAGGTGCTGGTATGAAGTTTTAGGTGTGTTTGATTTGCTTCAGTTTGATGACAGGCAGGTTAAGGCATTAGCAGGTTTTGGGTGCTTTGTTTATCAGGTTTTTTGAATGTTTGAAGGTTGAGGCAGGGTTGATGGGGTTTGATGGTTATGCCATTGTGTTATGTTGTTGGACTTAACAAGGTTTGAGGTTGTGTGTTTTTAACAGGGTTGTAGGCAGGTGGTCTCTCAGATTGCAAGTTATATGCTTGCTTTGTTGTGAGGCTTCTCTCCTTGAACTTGGTAGCAAGTTCACAGTTTGCAGGTTATATGTTTGGTTGGCTTTGTGAGAAGTTCATGTGGTCAGGCTACTGGTTTGGACTTGTATGTTTTATGCAGGTTTTTTTCAGTATGTTCTGTCTATTGGTGTCTATTGTTTGATGAGGTTGGATGGTTTTTTATGTTTTCTTCCTCTCCTCTGAACTGTGTCTTTTTTTTGATTATATCTTTTCTTGTCTTGTTCTCCTATCCTGCCTCAGGCCTGAAACCTGCATCTGCTGCTTTATCTCTCTTTTTTCTCTCTGCATAGTACAATTAATATTATAATATGATTTATGTGTACTATCCTCTGAAGGGCCCCTGGGAAATGATGATTTTAGTTGCTTGCATATAGGATTTTTATGCATCTTTATCCTTCTTTTGACAGCTTTGTGTGCTGACTTTTCCTTGATATCTTGGGATTTTGTAATATCTTCCATATCTTCTTTGACAGCTTGTATGCTTTCATTGGTATCCTTTCCAAAAATCTTTTTATTGGCAGCCTTGAGTAGACTTATGCTTTTGACAGTAAATTGCTCTTTTGCTTTTGATGGAAAGTGGAATTGGATTTGAACTATACAGTTTGAACTTTGGATTTGAGATTCTATGCAGCTTGAATTTTGGAACTTATGCATTTGACATTTGCATTCATGAATAAAAATCTTCCCTCTCTGTGAACCGGGAGAAATCCCGTGATTTGCAGAGAGGGTCAACTGATCCCAGTCAGTGGCCTCTAATGATGAGCAAATTTTAATTGTCTCTTTTAATTTCAACTGCTTTCTGACTTTTCTTCTTCTTTTTGCAGATAAAAATGGAGCACCGGAGCGAAATGAAGAATGAAGAATTAGAAATAGGATAGCTTTTTATTTTATTTAATATTTAAATTAATGTATATTATTGTTTGTAATTTAAATTATAAACAACAATTTGTACAAATAATTCAAATATCAATAAAATCTAAATTATCCAATTAGTTCTAATTTTCTTTATTGTTTATTTATTTATTTAAAATTCTTTGAATTAAAACAATTGAAAAATAAATTTCAATCATTCAATTTTAGAATAATAAATAACTTAAATAAAAACAATATTGATCAATTAAACCTGTCTCTTCCAATATCCAAAATAAAGCAGTAGTTAACCCAAATAGACTGATCAAACGCATTCCTTCTTCGCTGATTTGCCATAAACACTGTGAATCCAATACTGCACATATCTTTTGACTAGTGAATTCAAACCAATTGCCTCCTCTTACTGATTAAATTATGAACAATGCAAATTCAACCCAAATCTCTGAATAAACCGCAAAGTACTGTGGAATTTCAACCTTTCTGAGAATATGCCCGTAAAACCCTAACTCCTGATTAAATGCCAAATAACGCTCGCCTGATCAAAACTGAGCCGAAATCAACCAAAACCCTAAGCCAACTGTATGAAACAATCCAGAGCTCTGAAAATCAGTAAAAACCCTAATTTTGCTTGACTGTCAAGAAAAGTCCGTTTGTCCGATTCTTGAGCCAGTTTTGAAAAGTCAGGAAATGTCTGAAGCTGAGATTTCTTGTGGAAAAATGCGAGGGCAAATTTTGGGGTACAACAGTTGCCCATGTTCAATCTTCTTTGACCTGAAGAGTTAGATTGGCAAGTTTGCCTTTCGCGACTCGAAGGTAAAAGAAGATTGGACACTACAGTGCCCAGAAAATTTGCACTCGGCGATCTGATGGTAGATGCGAATGGGCTTAAAGATGCCATTTGGTGATGGGCTTAAAGATGCCACCTGGTGCGAGAGAATTTTGTCGGGGGATGGGCTTAGAGATGCCATCTGATAATGGGCTTACAGATGCCATTCGGCGACTGTTGGTAGGAGGTGCATGGGCTTAAAGATGCCATTTGGACATGTTGAACTGTATGTCAAAAGTGAGTGGACAAGTGTCGGAAAGGCATCCCTATTTTGGAACATCTCTGAATTGGGGGTCTGAACAAGCAACAGATTGACGTCCATGTCTGGAGAATCTGTAAACTATCTGAGATTGAATAAGCAATAGAGCAGCATCCGTTGTTGGGACGTGTCCGTAAACTATTTTCAAAAATTATGAAGAGTCTGAACAAGTTGGTAGATTGACATCCGTTATTGGGAAGAATCTGTAAACTGTCTTCAAAAGTTGAGAAGAGTCTGAACAAGTCGGTAGATTGGCATCCGTTGTAGGGAAGAATCCGTAAACTATTTCAGAAGTTGAGCAGAGTCTGAACAAGTCGGTAGATTGGCATCCGTTGTAGGGAAGAATCCGTAAACTATTTTCAAAAATTGTGAAGAGTCTGAACAAGTTGGTAGATTGACATCCGTTATTGGGAAGAATCTGTAAACTGTCTTCAAAAGTTGAGAAGAGTCTGAACAAGTCGGTAGATTGGCATCCGTTGTAGGGAAGAATCCGTAAACTGTTTCAGAAGTTGAGCAGAGTCTGAACAAGTTGGTAGATTGGCATCCGTTGTAGGGAAGAATCCGTAAACTGTTTCAGAAGTCTTGGAGTTGAAGAGGAACCGGTGTAGGGTTTCTTGCTGATGCGTCTGAATGAATCTGGAATAAGTATCAGAATGTCGCCGTGTCCGGGTCACATCTGAACTATTTCTGGATGAATCTTGGGAGTTGATCTGTGTCTGTCGACTGATCTTACCTGAAAAGGCAAAGGGTTAGTTGTATGCAATGCTATGATGCATGATGCAATGTATGTGACATTAACGTTTATGACATGAATGTGATGAATGCGCATGTAAGCTGATGAGTTATCTTGCTGAGGATAAATGAATCCGAGATGGCTGAAGATAAAAGCATCTTGACTGCTGCCGGGGAAAATAAACCCTTGGCTGTCGCTGGGGAAGAGAATTCCTGATGACCTCTACTGGGGAGTTCCAAACTAGTAGGCTCATGCTGGGGAGGCCAGATTGAGAATCTTCGGCTTGATGGGAAGTAACCCTGGCAACTTCACTGGGGAACTCAAGATTTTCCCTTTCCAAAACTCTGTGAGGAGAAGGTTCAATGGTCTGGCTCCGCTGGGGATACTGAAGCTAAAACCCTGAGGGGAATTGAATTCCGGAGGACTCCCTGGCTGGGGATTTGTAAAGATAAGTTACTGCTGGGGAATTTTGATGAACTCCGCTGGGGAAGGGAAGAATTTTGGCGAGCGCGATCTTCCATGGTGGTTAGCTTGAGAAGAATCTGAACAAGCGATAGGTTAACATCCGTTTACTTGGAGAACCCGTGAACTATTTTCAGAAATCTTGAGATTGAATAAGCAATAGAGCCGCATCCGTTGTTGGGAAGCGTCCGTAAACTATTTTCAAAGGTTGCATCTGAACAAGTTGATAGATTAACATCCGTTGTTGGGAAGAATCCATGAACTGTTTTCAGAGTTTGAGAAGAGTCTGAACAAGTTGGTAGGTCGACTTCCGTTGTTGGGAAGAATCCGTAAACTATTTTCAGAAATCTTGAAGTTGAATCAGCAATAGAGCCGCATCCGTTGTTGGGAAGCGTCCGTAAACTAATTTCAAAGTTTGAGAAGAGTCTGAACAAGTTGGTAGATTGACTTCCGTTGTTGGGAAGAATCCGTAAACTTGTTTCAGAAGTCTTGAAGGGGAACCGGTGTAGGGCTTCCTGATGATGAGCTTGTGTAAAACTGCATCAGTTTTGAACACTTTTGACATTCGAATGCCCCAAGTGGTGATGTAGATAAATTCCTGGCTTATTACAGGTGTTAGTCTACAATCGGTCGTTCACAGATGTTTCCTGGTTGTTACAGGTGTTGATCTGGAATTCTTCAGACATGCCCTGGCTGGATACAGGAGTCGAATCTGGAAATAGTCGTCAATAGATATGCCCTGGCTGGATACAGGAATCGAATCTTCGAACTCTTCAGACGTGCCCTGGCTAGATACAGGAGTCGAGTCTGGAAATGGTCGTCAATAGATATACCCTGGCTGGATCCAGGAATCGAATCTTCGAACTCTTCAGACGTGCCCTGGCTAGATACAGGAGTCGAGTCTGGAAATGTGATAGTTGACAGATATGCCCTGGCTGGATACAGTAATCGAATCTTCGAACTCTTCAGACGTGCCCTGGCTAGATACAGGAGTCGAGTCTGGAAATGTGGTAGTTGATAGATATGCCCTGGCTGGATACAGGAATCGAATCTTCGAACTCTTCAGACGTGCCCTGGCTAGATACAGGAGTCGAGTCTGGAAATGTGATCAACAGATATGCCCTGGCTGGATACAGGAGTCGAATCTGGAAATGTTTGTAGTTGATTTGTTGAACACTTTTGACATTCGAATGCCCCAAGTGGTGAAGTAGGAGTCTTGAATCAGATTACTCTGCATATTGAGAGATTTCTTGAAATCTTGACTGGACTGCCCCAGGTTAACTGAATTTTGAAAGATCTGTTGGACCTTGACTGGACTGCCCCAGGTTAATTGAATGGTGACATGTCATGCCCCTTGTTGATAGGAGATTTGATGGAAGTGTTATCCTCTTGAAGTGATTTTGACTTGCTGAGAGAGTTTTCGTTCCTCTGAACATTCGCTGTATGAACTTCTTCGCTGTCAAACAAAAGGTTCAAATGCAGACAGTGATATTCAAGCAATGCAAAGCTTATGTTTGTCTTTGAAGTTTTGAAAAATGCGTTTTTAGCAGAAAACTTTTCATAAGACAAGTTAACACAAGATTTAGAGCAAAGCCCTACAGGAGTCAGGATACCTTTGTAACAGTATGCTTTCGAACTAACCCATGCTTCAATTAGGACTTTTGAAGGGTTGTAACGTGGCCTGGTTCACGGTTTAAGAAACAAAGGATAAAGGCTCAAAGTATATTTGTACCCACCCGCTCTTCGTGATGTTCTCCAACCTAAGCTCAGTTAATTGTGCGTCGCACTCTGTTTTGAGTTTGGAACGACTTTTGGGCGATGGTTCACCAGTTTGAATTTGGGGGAGACAGTCATCATCTCCTTTTTTCTTTTTCAACATTTTTTCATGTTGCGGAGGATTTTGTAATGACCTCACTATTTTGATTTTGATTTGTTATCCCTAACTTTTGCCTGACTGTTATCGTTTTCGGGATTACTATCAGCGGGATGCCCCAGCTTTCTTAAGCCTCCTTTATAGGTTTTGGCTTGGTGGGCTTTTCTCTTTTAAGAGATTGTCTGTCTATATGATAGGGAACCACCCTTGTCTTTTGATTCCAAAGGAATGCTTTCTCTTTTTGACGTCGTTCGTTGTGTTACGAACTGAGAGTTTGCAACTTCAATGCGCATTTTCTTTTGAATTAACTGAGATACTACCCTGCCCCGGGTTTATATCAAAGGTTTTGATTGTTTAGAACAGGAAACTCCTACTTCTTTGGCTCGAAGGGGTTGACTAGGGATTAACTTCCTTATAACTCCAGTGTTTGGGAATTGAAAGAAATGCCTGTACATCATCAGCGAGGTCTGTTCAAAAGCATACTGTATAAGATCATGGTATTGTTTCGTCATCCTCCCTCTAAAGGCTTACAACTTTTTATCAGGAGTCAAATATCATAAAGAAAAGCATAAGAGTAGTGAAACGAATGGATGAATTCAAGACAAACATATGCAATGCATTAATGAAAACAGAGTTTAACATCAACAGATAATTGTTTGACAGCAAAAGAAATTACAACTTTGAAAATTCAAAAAGAAGCAAAAGTCTTTCAGTTTGAGCTTCGTCACTTCAAGCGGAGAACCCTTTAACGGAAGATCTTCATCTCGCCGTCTGGCATGAATTCCAGCACCCCAATATCGATCAGATCTTGAATCTTGTTCTTCAAGGCCCAACAGTCGTTGGTACTGTGTCCCGGGCTGTAGGAGTGGTAAACACAGAATGCGTCGGGATTACAGTGAGGAGAGGAGATATTGAGCTTCTGAGGAGGGTCCTTTACGGTGAGCAAATTGACCTCCAACAGGCGCTTCAGTATGAAGAATGATGGTATTTCAGTCTCCGTAAACTGTCTTCCCGACTTTTCTTGCTTATGCCGATTGCCACGTTGACGCTGGCGAGGTTGTTGATGGGTTTGTGACCCTGAAGCTAGCAAAGGAGCTTTCCCCTTATCTTCTTGAGTGGATGGAGGCTGAGCGGTGACTTGCTCCTCAACCTCAGATGTTCGCCCCAGTTGGTTGTTTGGAAGCAGTTGGCGGACAAGAACTCTGAGTTCCTCTTGTCTTTGAGATAGGTCTTGGATGAGAGCCATCTGGCCCACCAACTGTCCCATCATTTGAGTCCTCAGTGTTGTCAGATCAAACTGCAGTTCCGCAATCTGATCACTCCTGGCATTGTTGGAATTCCCCAGGCCCTTGGTGAGGAGAGCTTTCATCTCTTCTTGCCCCAGAGACAAGTTCAGGAACATCTCCTGCAGCTGAGCAGTCTGGTCTTGGATGTCTTTGACAGACCTTTCTAGAGCCATCTCTTGCTGAAATAAACAGCAGGAGAGTAAGGAAACCTGGAAAAGGAAAGATTGTCAAAATGAAATGCATGATATGTGAATGCATGCTTTCAAGGATCTCTTGGGGTAAACACAAGAAAAATGTTAGAGGTTGAACTTTGCTCTTGGAGATCTCTGCGCCGGTGGACGTCCTTCCACGAGAATCAAGCTCACCATGTCGAGTGGGTCATAGCCACTGATTCAAGTTGTTGTACTTGATCTTTTGGTTGGAGAACTTTGTATCGGTGGATGTCTTTCCACGAGAATCAAGCTCACCATGTCGAGTGGGTCATAGCCACTGATTCAAGTTGTTGCACTTGATCTTTGATTGGACTGGTTAGAGGAGAAACCCCCTTGCCCCTTGATAGATGTCTGGTTCAACGTAACCCTGCATCAACAGAACCCTCGAGATCCTTGAAATGGTTATTGAAAATGCTATGGTATGATGTCATGATGTCATGTACATGTAAGCACAAACAAGTGAGTGTATATACAGGCAAACATATTCACACAAAGCACACAAGGCCTTAGGTTTAGGCTTGCATGAGGTTCAGGTACTACCCTCTTTCAGTTTGTTGGTTAAAACCTGTCTTATCAAAAGTAACCGGGTTCTAGAGGATCTCATATCATTGGCTACCCTCAATCAGTCATAACTCCAGCATCACAACCTTTTCTCGCGGCCGGAACCATCTCGAGAGTTTAGCCTCAATGAGTGTAGCATACTGCTACTGTTCTAATGGCCAAGTTGGTCAATTTAAGGTTCTAAGGTCGGTTGGTGTTTAATGACCCCTTAGAAGACCTATATTCTCCCCGTTGCAACACAAGGGATATAGGTACAGACTAAGATGCCACACCAACGTAGCCACTGCTTCACCCATGTCGGTATACGCCGGACAGGTCCCTCACAGATTATGCTACCTAAAAGGGTTTCCCCAGATCCAGGTTAGGATCTATAAAACTCCGATACAAAGCCCACAAATTTAAAGCAAACAAAGCAATCAATTGAAAGTAAAGGTGATCTAAACCCTAAGGTAACCCCACTTCAGAATTCCCCAGCAGAGTCGCCAGTTCTGTGATACGGTGGGAGAACTGACTTGAGGTTTTGCGTTTGTATTCGCAAATGTTGCGGTTGAGCAAGAGTCGCCACCGACTTTTTATTTTATCCTAAAGGAAAGGTTAAAAAAGCACAGCAAAAACCTTTTGAGATATTTCGTGGGTCCGGGGGGTAGATTATGAAAAGGGAAGGTGTTAGCACCCTTTTCATCCATGGTTATCCATGGGCTCTTAGTTACTTGGTTTTTTAGATCACTTGCCTTGTTTTTCGATTGCTTTAAAAATGGTGTGTGTGTGTGTTTTGAAAATGTTTTGAAAAAGATGCCTTGTCTTAGGCAACTAATGTATTTGACTCGTGTTTGAGTGTTTTACAAAAGTGTGAATCTTTTCGAAAAGATATTTTCAAATGTTTTTGAGAGTTTGTTTGAAAGTGTTGTGGATTGTGGTTTTTGAAAAGAAGGCAAGTGTTTTTGCAAGTTTGATCTCAAGTAACTAAGATTTTTATCTACCCTATTGTACTCAAAGGTTTTTGTCATGTTTTAACCCCTTTTAACAATTTTGTTTCACCATTGAAATTGATGGACAATCTTGCGTTTAGGAAGTTTATTCGGGACGGGCGCGGGTCATCGTATGGACCATGAATGCAATGGTGCCAAGTGTCTTTGGCAATTTGCTTTGAAGGGACTATGATCATTCCGTTTAGGCAACACTTTGAGACTCATGATCATTTTGAATTCGTTTTGCCAAAGATACTCGACGTGCAAGCATGGCCCATTTTGGAAGGCAACATGTGGGATTACCCTAGGGGGTGTAAGTGTGATTGTGTATTGATTACATGTATTTGTCTTGTATTAGGTCATCTAGCGTTTGGTTTTATGTACATGCAAACCCTAGGTCTAACCATGGTATAATTGGAAAACTGTAAATTGCGGAAATGTAAAATCTACGCTATTACAAAGTAGTATCCGGGAGTGGGGGTATAAATGTACAAAAGGGGATGAGACTTATAGTATCCAATAAGTTACAACCAAATCGAATTCGCGATCAAATGTAAATATCGAATATACAGATATAAGATAAAAATGTGTATAGGGCAATGTGAATGCATTGTGTAAGTGTAAGTGTGAGATGTATATGTATTGTGTGATTATTTACAAGTGCGATATGTGAAGTTGAAGCGTATTAGGGTTTTTGACCTAGAGGAATGTTTTAAATGAATCTTTGATTTATATGTTTAATTATGTATAAAAAGAAACAATGTTTTAACTTAAATGTTCAAGTTTTAATTAAAAAAGGTATCTTTATTTGTTTATATACAAAAAGTATCTTAACCAAATGTTTGTGAATTTTAATACTAGAGAAAAATGTATTTCTATTATTATGTACAAATATGTATTTTAATTAAAAGAGTTTCAATTTTAATTATGTATGAAAAAGAAAAGATAATATGTACAAATGTATTTCAATATGTTTTAAAAATGTTTTCAAGTTAATTGGATTAAGCATATAAAAAGTGTTTTAATTATTTTGTGAATATTAAAGAATGTAAAATAATATATTTGTCTATTAAAATGATTTTGAAAAGAAAAGAAAAAAAAATGTTTAGGTAATATAAAGAAAAAAGGGGTAGTGTGTAGTAAAAATGTTTGGTTAGACAAGATTTAGAGTAATGGGCTTAGGCGCAGAGTGGGCAAGGCCCAGGTTGAAAACAAATTAGGGTTGGAGGTTTTCGTTCAGTTGAGGAAAGAAATAGGTTTAGGCGAAGCAGCGGCGGCGTTCACTGAGTTCCATCGTTCTTCTCCGTTCCTGAATGCAATCGTCCACCACAGAGCCACCAGCATCATCCTACCTTCCTCCCTCTAACGGCGGTGTTTAGGGCATTTGATCTAAGGTACCAACAGCCTTCTAATTTCGTTAGGTTTTTTACGATTTTGCGTATTTGTGACTTTTTGATTATTGATTTCTACTCCAATTCATTGTTGTGTCTTGAGGCATATGGTATAATCAAGAGAAGAGGGAAAACTACCTGGATGGAGGGAAGGAAGAGGAGGAGGATGCTCAGGAGGCTTTGATGGCGAAGATTCGGTGATGAAGCTGGAAGCTTGCTTGGGAAAATTTGGTACTTTTGTATTTTGTTACCGTTTTAGGGTTTGATGATGAGTTGTACTGAAAACCTTCTTTTTAATTCACTTCTTTATCCCTTCTTCTGTGCCACTGTGTATTTGTTTATGTTGCCCTTCTGATTTATTGACCGTGATTCTTTCTTCTTCTTCTTGAACACTGTTGCCTATGATGCTTTGAGATGCCCAGTGATGCTTGTACTGAGGGCCTAGGTTACCTTTGAATATTTGTTGAGTTTGCCTTCTTGAACGATTTGCCTATGTTGTTGCCTATGTTGCCCTGAACATGCTTCTGAGTATGCCCTTGACGCTTTCTCTCTTCTTCTCTTGTTGCTGTATGCTTGTTAATCGCCTATGATGTTAATTTCTGAGGCTTAGTGCTGGATGTGGCCTTGAATGGTTTTGATATTTGTTGCCTGAGTTTGATGACAGGCAGGTTATTGTGAGGTTTTTGCTTCAGTTGCTCTTGTATGTTTTATGAGGGTTGTGTTTGTGAGACTGATGCAGGTTTTTCAGTCTTGAAACTCAGAGGCTTTAGTTTGTATCTTTTTTCTTCTTCTCTGAACTGCCTGCTGAACTGTGTTGGGTTTTTGTTCTAGTTTTTTGGATGGGTTTGAGGTGTTTCAGGTTATGGTAGGTGCTGGTATGAAGTTTTAGGTGTGTTTGATTTGCTTCAGTTTGATGACAGGCAGGTTAAGGCATTAGCAGGTTTTGGGTGCTTTGTTTATCAGGTTTTTTGAATGTTTGAAGGTTGAGGCAGGGTTGATGGGGTTTGATGGTTATGCCATTGTGTTATGTTGTTGGACTTAACAAGGTTTGAGGTTGTGTGTTTTTAACAGGGTTGTAGGCAGGTGGTCTCTCAGATTGCAAGTTATATGCTTGCTTTGTTGTGAGGCTTCTCTCCTTGAACTTGGTAGCAAGTTCACAGTTTGCAGGTTATATGTTTGGTTGGCTTTGTGAGAAGTTCATGTGGTCAGGCTACTGGTTTGGACTTGTATGTTTTATGCAGGTTTTTTTCAGTATGTTCTGTCTATTGGTGTCTATTGTTTGATGAGGTTGGATGGTTTTTTATGTTTTCTTCCTCTCCTCTGAACTGTGTCTTTTTTTTGATTATATCTTTTCTTGTCTTGTTCTCCTATCCTGCCTCAGGCCTGAAACCTGCATCTGCTGCTTTATCTCTCTTTTTTCTCTCTGCATAGTACAATTAATATTATAATATGATTTATGTGTACTATCCTCTGAAGGGCCCCTGGGAAATGATGATTTTAGTTGCTTGCATATAGGATTTTTATGCATCTTTATCCTTCTTTTGACAGCTTTGTGTGCTGACTTTTCCTTGATATCTTGGGATTTTGTAATATCTTCCATATCTTCTTTGACAGCTTGTATGCTTTCATTGGTATCCTTTCCAAAAATCTTTTTATTGGCAGCCTTGAGTAGACTTATGCTTTTGACAGTAAATTGCTCTTTTGCTTTTGATGGAAAGTGGAATTGGATTTGAACTATACAGTTTGAACTTTGGATTTGAGATTCTATGCAGCTTGAATTTTGGAACTTATGCATTTGACATTTGCATTCATGAATAAAAATCTTCCCTCTCTGTGAACCGGGAGAAATCCCGTGATTTGCAGAGAGGGTCAACTGATCCCAGTCAGTGGCCTCTAATGATGAGCAAATTTTAATTGTCTCTTTTAATTTCAACTGCTTTCTGACTTTTCTTCTTCTTTTTGCAGATAAAAATGGAGCACCGGAGCGAAATGAAGAATGAAGAATTAGAAATAGGATAGCTTTTTATTTTATTTAATATTTAAATTAATGTATATTATTGTTTGTAATTTAAATTATAAACAACAATTTGTACAAATAATTCAAATATCAATAAAATCTAAATTATCCAATTAGTTCTAATTTTCTTTATTGTTTATTTATTTATTTAAAATTCTTTGAATTAAAACAATTGAAAAATAAATTTCAATCATTCAATTTTAGAATAATAAATAACTTAAATAAAAACAATATTGATCAATTAAACCTGTCTCTTCCAATATCCAAAATAAAGCAGTAGTTAACCCAAATAGACTGATCAAACGCATTCCTTCTTCGCTGATTTGCCATAAACACTGTGAATCCAATACTGCACATATCTTTTGACTAGTGAATTCAAACCAATTGCCTCCTCTTACTGATTAAATTATGAACAATGCAAATTCAACCCAAATCTCTGAATAAACCGCAAAGTACTGTGGAATTTCAACCTTTCTGAGAATATGCCCGTAAAACCCTAACTCCTGATTAAATGCCAAATAACGCTCGCCTGATCAAAACTGAGCCGAAATCAACCAAAACCCCAAGCCAACTGTATGAAACAATCCAGAGCTCTGAAAATCAGTAAAAACCCTAATTTTGCTTGACTGTCAAGAAAAGTCCGTTTGTCCGATTCTTGAGCCAGTTTTGAAAAGTCAGGAAATGTCTGAAGCTGAGATTTCTTGTGGAAAAACGCGAGGGCAAATTTTGGGGTACAACAGTTGGAATGATAAATGTCAGGCTGCTTTTGACAGAATCAAAGAGTATCTCCAAGAATCACCCATCCTTATGCCACCGGTTGAGGGGAGACCTCTGATATTATACCTGACAGTACTTGACAACTCAATGGGGTGTATTCTGGGGCAGCATGACGAGTCTGGCCGAAAAGAGCATGCCATTTATTACCTTAGCAAAAAGTTTACCGACTGTGAGACCCGATACTCACTGCTCGAGAAAACTTGTTGCGCTTTGGTATGGGCTGCTCGCCGACTGAGACAGTATATGCTGACTCACACTACCTTGTTGATCTCAAAGATGGATCCTATAAAGTACATATTTGAAAAGCCTGCTCTGTCTGGGAGAATAGCAAGATGGCAAATGATCTTGACAGAATACGACATCCAGTACACGACTCAAAAAGCCATCAAAGGAAGCGTATTGGCAGACCACTTGGCACACTAGGCAGTAGACGACTATCAGTCAATGAACTTTGAATTTCCTGACGAGAGTATCATGATAGTGACTGATTGTGAAGTACCTGGACCGGATGAAGGACCTGAGGAAGGATCCCGATGGTCTATGCACTTTGACGGAGCCTCCAATGCTTTGGGTAACGGTATCGGCGCTGTGATAATATCCCCCCAAGGCACTCATACTCCACTCACTGCCCGACTATGTTTCAACTGCACCAATAACATGGCGGAGTATGAGGCATGCATCATGGGTCTCCAAGCTGCGATTGACTTAAGGATCAAGTTTCTGAGTGTCTTCGGAGATTCTGCTCTCGTGATCAATCAGATCAAAGGAGAGTGGGATACGAAACATCCGAATCTTATTCCTTACAGAGAATGTGTGTTAACAATGATCCCCCACTTCACAGAGATAACCTTTGAACACTTTCCGAGAGAGGAGAATCAGTTGGCGGACGCGTTAGCTACGATGTCTTCTAAGTTCAAAGTCAAATGGAACAATGAGGCTCCCCGGATCATCATTTGGAAACTGGACGAACCGGCATACTGTTGCGATCTCGAGACTGAATTGGTGACTGAGAAGCCTTGGTACCATGAGGTGAAGAGATATTTGGAAGCTCAGGAATACCCTGAAGGGGCATCTGTCAATGACAAGAAGTTTCTAAGAAGGTTTGCAGCAAAGTTCTTCCTTAGCAATGGCATCCTGTACAAGCGAAACCATGATTCGACCTTACTGCGTTGTGTGGACAAGACCGAAGCAGAAAGGATCATGGAAGAGCTACATGAGGGTACCTTCGGAACACATTCCAGTGGACACACTATGGCAAAGAAAATCCTACGGGCAGGGTATTTCTGGTCCACAATGGAAGCCGACTGCTACCAACATTCTCGGACATGCCATAAATGCCAGATATACGCAGACAAGGTGCACGTTCCCCCAGTTCCTCTAAATGTCCTGACTGCACCTTGGCCTTTTGCAATGTGGGGCATAGACATGATCGGCGAGATTAAACCTACGGCATCCAACGGACATCGCTTCATCTTGGTGGCGATTGACTATTTCACGAAGTGGGTTGAGGCAACTTCCTATGCCACTGTAACCAAGAATGTTGTGGCACGATTCATTCGGCATAACCTGATCTGTCGATACGGTGTCCCTGAAAGGATCATTACAGACAACGGTACCAATCTTAATAACAAGATGATCACTGAGCTCTGCGAGCAGTTTAAGATACATCACCATAACTCTTCTCCTTACAGACCGAAGATGAATGGGGCTGTAGAAGCAGCGAATAAGAACATTAAGAAAATTGTGCAGAAGATGACAGTGACTTATAAAGATTGGCACGAGATGTTACCGTTCACTCTACATGGGTACCGTACCTCAGCCAGGACGTCAACCGGGGCAACTCCTTTCTCCTTGGTCTACGGTATGGAGGCAGTCTTACCGATCGAAGTGCAGATACCCTCTCTCCGGATAATGAAGGATGCAAATCTGAATGAAGATGATTGGATCCAGACACGACTTGATCAGCTAAACTTAATTGACGAAAAGAGACTTGCTGCTATTTGTCATGGTCAGACGTATCAGAAACGGATGATCAGGGCATTTAACAAAAAGGTCAGACCACAAGAATATCAAGTTGGGGATCTGGTAATCAAACGCATCATCCTTCCTCAGAGTGATCCAAGGGGCAAATGGACCCCTACGTACGAAGGGCCATTTGTGGTTAAACATGTGTTCTCAGGAGGAGCCATGATTCTAACCACCATGGATGGTGATGACCTTCCTCACCCCGCCAATGCAGACATAGTAAAAAGATACTACGCATGAAAAAAGACCCGCTAGGTTGACATACCTAGGCAAAAATTAGGGCTTCCCGGCGAACCAAAAGGGTTCGGGCAAAATGAAGGGATGAAATAAAAAAATCTGTACACCCGGCAAGTCGAAAACCTGAAAAGGCGGCTTGGGCAAAAATGGGTATCCCGGTGGACTGAAAACCCGAAAGGGCGGTCCAGGCAAAGATAGGGATAAAGCGTAATACTATGTCTCATTGGATCACTTTGCATCCAGAATCCGGCATCAACATCAAGTTCAGACGGCATCGATCAATCAGCTTCATCTTCAGCTAGGTCATCAAGTGATGAGACGCTCGAAGATATAAAGGCGATAGCAGAGTTGAAACCCAGTGGATCATTCTTTTCACACAGCTGTTTTGTTTCCCTTTTGTACAAATTGTAAACTCTTTTGTTCGGCGGCCTTCTCCTACTAGGACGTCAGCCTCTTGTACATAAAAACGCCTATTTACAGGCAAATTCAAAAATCAATACAAATATACTTTTCAGCTCAAACTGCCTTTTGTTTTTTCCTTTTTCTGTTTTGTTTTGTGAAGAACGTCCAAGGTTCAATTTGTGATATATGCATTGACAATAATTTGCTAACTCATGAATATTTGCATACGAAACAAAGGATTAATTACAGGTAACATTAGAAACAGGGGCAATAAAGAGTTGTCCAAGCGATCTAATTGTTCCGTCCACCAAGGTACCAAGGTGAGTTCGGCTGAAGAACATAACCAGCATATCTTAACTCCCCAGAGAGTGCGTCAGCAAGTCAATACACTCTCCCCAAGCAAAGTTACAGTCAACCTTAAGGAAGTTGGGTATCCTCCAGCAGATCTCAACATTCCCCAGTAATATACAGGCATTCTTAACAAGCATCCCCGACAGTCTTAACCTAAAGATTGTTCCCCGGCGGTATATCAAGCATGCAATGGAGTCACTTCCCCAATATAGTTCAAAACTTCCCCAAGAGAGTCCAATCCAGTTTCCTCAAGAAAGTTGGAATCCATCTCCCCAAGCAGTAAGCTTATCCCTAGTAGATTCTGGAAGCTTATCCCTCGCAGAGCACGAACGCGTCCCCCGGCTTTATTCAAAGGTTATTTCCCTACCAGGATATAACTGGGTTATCCTCAGCCAAAAGCCACGGAAAGATCGTCCCCGACGAAGTCTTCCTATCCCCAGCGAAGTCTACTAAAACTTCCAACACAACAATGGTATCCCCAGCGAAGTTACCATCAACATTTCAGCAAAGTACCTCTCTCCCCACAGAGTACTGTTCCCCAGCAAGATTGCTAGAGTACTTTTCTCCCTGCAGAGTAATCCATTCGCCAAGTTTATCCCCCAACGGAGTTATCCTCTCCTACCGGTATTCTTGCAACTATCATCCCCAGCGGAAACAAACATTCTTTTCTTCAAACATCAGCCCAGGAGTTAACTTCCCGGCACCCGTCAAGGATTTATTTTCCTAGGACGAAAAACATACGTTCATAAACATCACATTTTCATACATTATAGCATGCATATACGCATCGTATCTTACAAATCTCATTTATGTTGAGAACATCATCGCTTGATTCATATCATGCCTTGCATATGACTGACCTTTACCTTTTAGGAAAGATCCAGTTAAGTTCTCAGCTATATTTCAAGACTTTAGTCTAGTTCAGTTAAATCGACCCTAAGATTTTCCTGATTCTTATCCAGTCAAAGGCCTTCTCTGGTTCAGTCAGATCGACCCTAAGATCTCCCTGATTCTTATCCAGTTGAAGATATTCCAAGACCTTGCCCGGTTCAGTTAAATTGACCCTAAGATTTTCCTGATTCTTATCCAGTCAAAGGCCTTCTCTGGTTCAGTCAGATCGACCCTAAGATCTCCCTGATTCTTATCCAGTTGAAGATATTCCAAGACCTTGCCCGGTTCAGTTAAATCGACCCTAAGATTTTCCTGATTCTTATCCAGTCAAAGGCCTTCTCTGGTTCAGTCAGATCGACCCTAAGATCTCCCTGATTCTTATCCAGTTGAAGATTCCAAGACCTTGTCCGGTTCGGTTAAATTGACCCTAAGATTTTCCTGATTCTTATCCAGTCAAAGGCCTTCTCCGGTTCAGTCAGATCGACCCTAAGATCTCCCTGATTCTTATCCCAGTAGAAGACATCCAAGATTCTCTCAGCATTCCTGTTGAGGTAGTAATCGCCCAAGGTTCTCTCAGCGTTCCTGTTGAGGTAGTAATCATCCAAGATTCTCTCCGTGTTCCTGTTGAGGTAGTAATCGCCCAAGGTTCTATCACCGTCCCGTTGAGGTAGTAACCATCCCTGGTTCATTCATAACCTTTTGAAGCTCCAGACCCAATTCCTGTAACCAGTCAGGGCACATCTACATAAGAGCTTGAAGACCAACTCCTATAACAGGTCAGGTACCCATTTTCTTTTTCAGGTACGCAAGTTCTCGCTAAGGAATATCTTACGCGATCGACACCCAGATGGCATCTATAAGCCCATCCACCTATCCATCATCTCTCAACATGGCATCTGTAAGCCCATCTTCCTATCCATCAATCTCCAAATGGCATCTATAAGCCCATTCCCACCATCACACTGCTAGCATGTGAGCGCAAATTTCTGGGCACTCTAGTGTTCAATCATCTTCCACCTTCGGATTACGAAAGGCACGTCAGCCAATCTGCATCCTCAGGTTTAAGAAGATTGAACAGGGGCAACTGTTGTACCCCAAAATTTGCCCTCCCATATTCTTCAAGATTTGCAAAGAGCATGCTTCACAATCTCTCAAGAGTTGCACAGTTCAAGGGCCTCCTAACAGTAAAAAAACTAGGGTTTTGATCCTGGCAAAGAAGTTGAAGTTTCCAAGGGTCCAATCAAGTCCCACATGCCTATAAACATTGTCAAGCATCCTCATGTCAAGTTTCAAGACTTACAGCACAAAATTGCACAGTCAAAAACCCTAATTGCTCAACAATCAACTGTAGGGGCAAAATGGTCATTTGACAGTCAAAAGTCCAAATTTTTGGTCAACATCTTATTTTGAAGCCACAAACATCATTTGATCAATTCTTGATCATGATTTTCAAGGCATGGCTCAAAAAGTCTCAAGATGCAAAAGTTTCCATATTTGGACAGTTGAAAAAGTCAATTGTAACTTGACCAAGGCATAACTTCCACATGGTTTATCAGAAAAACTCCATCCAAAGCTCATTTTGAAGAGAAATACATTTCCTACAACTCCTCTTCACACTTCAAGTCCAAGAAATGCTCTCACAAAAAGTTATCAATCTCAACATTATAGGTCATTTTCAAAAGTCAACAGAAAGGGACTTTAAGTCAAAGACCATAACTTGAGATTGGTAAATCAAAATGACATGGGGCCAAAGGCATTGGTTAGAGGACTTCAAGACCTTTCCAAAATGTCCAAGAACATGATCAAAGCTTAAAAATTGAGCAAGATATGCCTTGTGGAAGTTGGGAAATTTTTGGGAATTTTGAAAAGTCAACTTTGCTTCAAATGCCTCAAAATTGCTAATGGGCCACATTTTCTTCCAAGAATCATCATCCAAGAGCTATGCACGACCATTTGACCAAAAGGGGATTTATTTCATCATTTATTATTATTTATTTGAATTTTTATCACCATTAATTCATTTAATTAAATAAAATATGACAAAAATACTCAAGCATGCATTTTAAATCGTTTTATGCAGCTAATAGGTCTATCATAACTCCAAGATTTCGTGCACACTCAATTTGGAAAGATTTGGCCATGATTGATATCAAAAGGGCATGGAAAAGATTGAAAAAGATCCATGGAAATCAAATCTCAAAAGCATTGAATGCAAAGGTTTTTGGTTGAAATTTCTACCCTAATTCATTCCTCACATAAGTATAATCCTAAACCTAATGCTCAGAACCTTCAGGCTGCGCTCATACTCAAGAACAAAAACTCACTTTTTCCTTAAAAACTTCAAACCTGTTTTCTTGGTTGCAAGGAATTTCAAGGCGTGAAAAGTACCTCAAAAGTTTGCTGAGACCTCTCTGATCATAACCCAATCAAAATCACATCTCTATACACAAAGAACGGGTAGAACGAAGCCGCCCTGTTCTTGATATTTTGCATAATCGTATTTGCCTTTCCATGCCATATTCATACATTCTAATGCTTGTTTTACACTAACATGAACTCAACGAAACTCATGGTATCATTGAATTGAATTGATATTGCGTGTATAGAAAATTGCCATGGCTATTTTTTAGGGTTTCAGGAACCACGAATTGGGGCTTTACGCTTGGGGAAAAATTGGCCAACCTAAGTGGCACCATTGAAACCAGAAGCTCATGACGAATCAATTCCATATGTCGCGCTCAATTTATGATCAACAGGGTTCTATTCGCTATTTTTGTATGTGTCATCTAGTGGGGGTTTAAAACCCCCGCAATCTTGTTTTATTTTTCAGGCAAAGTAAAGAACGAACGAAGAAGAAGATTAGTTGTCATCATATGGTTGGCCAGTTCAAATCCTGGCGCGCGTTTTGTTGAAATTCCAGAATAATGCTTATGTTCCATTATAATATTTGCGTTCCATATAATAAACAAAGAGCGCGCTTAGCACAGTTGGTGGGCAACGTGGACAATAGGTACTGGGACCTGGGTTCGATTCCCAGGTCCTCTCCCTTCTCAAATATTATTTTGCTTTCTATGTTTCCATGCAGCGTACCTTTCAGGGACCACCATACAGCTCTATTTCTGGGCACGCCACATGTCCACTGAGATCAATCCAAAAGCCAAGATATGAATCCCACGGTGCACCTCAGTCCAGGGGTCTACACGTGACCATCAAAAGTCAACCAGGCTTCCTTCAAATGGGCCAAAATTACTGGGAAAATACCTCCAAAAGGGTCAACAAACCCCCCATGTTTGCCTTCTTTTCTCTTTTTTTTATTCTTTTCTATTATCTATTTTAATTATATTCTTTATTTTATTTAATTCCATAAAAATAATTTTATAACACAAAAAATAACAAAAAAATCAGAAAAGACAAAAAAAATAAAAAATATATTTTATTTAGTAGCTTTTGTAAATAAATTTAATAACTAATTAGTGTAATTCTAAGTTTAATTTTAATATTTCTTTAATAAATTAAAAAGGGTAGAAATTAGGGTTTTTTATACTTTTATTCCTTTTTTTTCCTTTTTACCAAATTTAATTATTAATTATTTTCGTAAATAAATTTATCATTAAATAATTAGGTTAACACTAGGTCAAACTTAAACATTTTTTTAATAAATTAAAAATAGTTTAGAATTAGGTTTTTTAAATCCAATTTAATTTTCTCATTAAACTCCAAAAAATTCTTTCTTTTATTTAAATTTAATTAATTTCATAATTTCAATTTAATTTCTTTAAAAGGGTCCAACGCCCTCGCTTTCGATTATAGTTTCGTTTCGCGCGCTTATTTTATTTCTTTTTTATAAATTTCATGTAATTACCCCAAAGCCTTGTAATAGATTAATTAGGACATTTATTTTTTCCGCATTTTTTTCAAATCGGGTCTTGGATTAATTTGGCGATGTAGACCCGCGCCTTTGTAACAGCGTATGACTTTTACCTTCTCGCATCTTTTAACTGTTAATAACTTGCATGAAAGAATGAATGCCAAAAATAAAAACAAAGCGTAGATCACCAATGCATGAACAAGATAAACATAATTGGAAATGACACACAATTCACACACCACTCTTAGGGTACGCCTCAATGTTGCCTTGCCCCTCGAAAAGTGGTCGTCGAGTAGAGGATGTTTTAGTAAGTCCTCATGTCCATGAACATGGCATGAGGGTAGCTTCTAAGGTGTCTTCCTATTGCTCTGGTGACCACAATGTCCCGAACCCTCGAATTGACCCGAACACCTCCAACGGTGGTGCTACCTACCTCTCAATGGTGGGATGGCACTACTTTAAGGACATTTACACAGACGAATTCCTTAGGGTAGGTAGACGACTCGTAGATACTTGCTCTAATTTCAAAACAAATCAAAAACTTCTTTTCACACCGACACCTTTCAAAAAGCTTTCAAAAGCAATTTTTCAAACACTCTTGAGGACTGATACAAGAGTCGAACTGAAATTTTCAAAGAAACTTTTTTAAACCCACAGTTGAAAAGCAAACAAACATTTTGAAAACACAATGAGCAAGTATCTAAGAGCCCATGGATAACCATGGATAGAAAGGGTGCTAACACCTTCCCTTTCTATAAATCTACCTCCCGAACCGAGAGCAATCTCTATAAGGAATTTTTCTGTGCTTTTGTCCTTTCCATTTGGAGAAAATAAAAGACGGTGGCGACTCTTGCTTCCACGACATTTCGCGAACCAGCGTTAAACAGTCAGTTCCAGATCCACCGATCACACGCAGCATACCTCAAGGCAGTCTTCGCCCAAGCAAGACAATGTAAAATGAGATTCAACTCCGAAAAATGCACGTTCAGAGTCAAGGCGGGGAAATTCCTCGGATTCTACCTAACAGAACAAGGAATTGAAGCCAACCCCGACAAATGTCGAGCGTCCTACGACCTCCCGACGCCGACGTCGAAGAAATCAATACAAGTCATGAACGGCATGCTTACGTCATTGTCCCGCTTCGTCGCAAGGTCCGCTCAGCACGCCCTCCCCTTCTTCAGACTCCTTCGCAAAGAAGCAGCCTTCGAATGGACCGAGGAATGCGAACGGGCACTGCGCCACCTAAAACAAAGTCTATCTCAACCACCCGTGCTATCTCGACCAGTCGACGGGGAGCCACTATTCCTATACTTGGCCGTCTCGAACGAAGCCGTCAGCGCAACTCTCATCCGCGAGACCACCGATGGGCAGAAACCCGTTTATTTCACGAGCAAAGCCCTACAAGCACCCGAAAGCAGGTACCAACAGATAGAAAAGGTAGCTCTAGCCCTCGTCAATGTAGCGAGGAGACTCAAACACTATTTTTTGGCCCACACGGTCATCGTGCGAACCGACTAACCGGTGAAATAGCTCTTAGGCCGACCTGACATAGAGGGCCGAATGCTGAAATGGTCCTTAGAGCTCTCCAAATTTGACATTCAATACGAGAGAAGGAAAGCTATGAAAGAACAAGCCCTGGCCGACTTCGTCGCAGAAATGAATGCTCACGACCCGCCTGCAGGGAAAGAGCACAAATGGACCATCTTCGTCGATGGAGCCTCCAGCTCGTCCGGAAGTGGCGAGGGATCATCTTGGAAAATGAGGAAGGCGTAGTGATCGAACACTCGTTAACCCTCTCATTCCCTACATCGAACAACCAAGCAGAGTACGAGGCCCTGCTCGCAGGACTAAGGCTAGCCGAGGACTTGGGAGCCCGCGAGATACAAATCTTCACGGACTCACAACTCGTTGCTTCCTAAGTCCAAGGGAGTTACCAAGCCAAAAATGACAGCCTCGTCGAATACTTAAACTTAGTCAAAAAACACATGACAAAGTTTGAGCGAGCAGAAATATCACACGTCTCGCGCGAGCAAAACACAAGGGCCGACATATTGTCCAAACTCGCGAGCACGATGTGATCGGTGGATCTGGAACTGACTGTTTAAAGCTGGTTCGTGAAATGTCGCGGAAGCAAGAGTCGCCACCGTCTTTTATTTTCTCCAAATGGAAAGGACAAAAGCACAGAAAAATTCCGTATAAAGATTGCTCTCGGTTCGGGAGGTAGATTATAGAAAGGGAAGGTGTTAGCACCCTTTCTATCCATGGTTATCCATGGGTTCTTAGATACTTACTCATTGTGTTTTCAAAATGGTTTGTTTGCTTTTCAATTGTGGGTTTTAAAAAAGTTTCTTTGAAAATTTCAGTTCGACTCTTGTATCAGTCCTCAAGAGTGTTTGAAAAATTGCTTTCGAAAGCTTTTTGAAAATGTGTTGGTGTGAAAAGTATTTTGTTTTGTTTTGAAATTTAGAGCAAGTATCTAGAGTCGTCTACCTACCCTAAGGAATTCGTCTGTGTAGATGTCCTTTCAAGTAGTGCCATCCCACCATTGAGAGGTAGGTAGCACCACCGTTGGAGGTATTCGGGTCAATTCGAGGTTCGGGACATGGTGATCACCAGAGCAATTGGGAAGACACCTTAGAAGCTACCCTCATGCCAGGTTCCCGGATCATGAGGACTTACTAAGACATCCTCTACTCGACGATCACCTTTCGAGGCAAGGCAACAGTGAGGCGTACCCTAGGGGTGGTGTGTGCGATTCGTGTGTCGTTTTCATTTGTATTTGTCTTGTCACGTTTATTGGTGTTCTACGCTTGATTTTATTATGGTCATTCATTCTTGCATGCTTGGTTTAACAGTTAAAAGAGTGCGAAAAGTAAATCTAAAGCTATTACAAATGGCGCGGGTCCACATCGCCAAAATTAAACCGGACCCGATTTGACAGAAAAGTAAAGAATTGAAAAGAATTTAAAAAGTGCGAGAAGTAAACGTTACAAAGCTTAGGGAGAGATACATAATTATTTAAACGACATAAAATAAATACGCGAAATTAAACAATTAAACAATATGGGCGTTGGACCTTTTTGCAAAAAATTAGAATTACATGAATTAATAAAAATTAAAATTAAAAATTAAAAGAAAATGTTTTTGGTATTTTAGTATTTTATGATTTAATATGAAAAAGAGAATTAATTAAAATTAAAATTGAATGCAACCCTAATTATAATGGCTTTTAAATTTATTATGAAAAATATTGAATTTTGACCTAATTTAAACCTAAGTTAATTTACATGCATAATTTAAGTATAGAAATAAATAAAATAAATATTATTATAAAAAAAAAAGAAAAATTAAAAAGGAATAAAAATTAATTAAACCTAATTCTATTTTTTCTTGTGTTTTTTATTATTAAAAGAAATTAAAATCACAACCTAATTAAACTAAATAATTACATATCAATTTATTTATGAAAATATTAGAAATAAAAATTATTTGCTATATTTTATCTTTTCTGATTTTTTTGGTATTTTTTGTATTTTGTGAAAAAGTAATTAATTAAATCAAGGCAATAAAATAAATAAAATAATAATTGAAAAATAAAACATGAAGAAAAATTGCAAACCAGGGGGGGTTCAGGCCCCAATTGTGAGGTGTTTTGTAGTGATTCAGGCCCATGGAGGATGTGGCCTTATTGACTTTCCAAGCAACGTGTCCCAGCGTTGACTAGCACCCACTGTATTCCATGAATCCTGTCCCTTGAATTGGTCCAACTGGACGCGTGGATGATCAGATTTTGAGGCGTATGATGCATCCTAGCGCTGAGAGTACACACAAGCATTATTGGAAAAATGATATTGAAAGGGGTGGGGGACCTGGGATCGAACCCAGGTCCTTTTGGTTACCTGCCCATCTGCGTGCCACTGAACCACTTAGCGTGCTTTGAATATATAGAGATAAACAAATAATATAAGACAAAAACACCGGTGAATGGAATTTGCGCGCAAAAATTTGAATAAGCCACTCACTGACTGCCACGAAGTCTTCTTCTTCGTTGCTTTGTTTTCCTGAAAAAAACAATAAACATTTAACGGGGGTTTTGAACCCCCTCAAAACAAGCTTAATTCAATAATAGCGACTAGACCCTGAAGGCCTATAAATTGAGCGCGAGTACGTTAATCTCTTCGTCTAAGCTCCCTGAATCCATCCATGGCATTGTGGTGGTCGAATTTTACGTTATTAGGAAACCCCTAATTGGGAACCCAAGAAACCCTAGACTGCATCAATGGCAAAATCACGTATATAGCACAAAAACGCAATTAATTTGCATGGTTAGTTTCAGAAGCTCATAACAAACATGAATCAATGAATAAAAATTGCAAAGTATGCATAAATCATGATGCACGATTCTGAAAATTTCTTGACACAGTTTGAGTCCTAGGTACCGATTCTTGGCGTTTGAGTGGAGGTTTTTGATTGGAACGTGATCAGTGAAGCTTCAGGAAGCTATTGAAACCAATATTATGCTTTGAATCGACCTGTAACAATGTTTTCAGATTTGAGTTTTATGGAGAAAATTTCAAGTTTGTAATGGCCTTTCTTGCGCAGCTTTCTGTCCATTAGCATTAGGTTTTCACTCAAGCTTATGTACTGAATAGATTAGGTCAACAAAATTCAACCAAATCTCTTGTAATCATGATTTTTGATAATTGATTTTCTAAGGATCTTTTTGAATCTTTTTCATGTGTTCTTTGTATCAATTAACATCCAATCACCCCAAATCTTTCCTAGTTTGCATTTACACGAAATATTGACCTTAAAACATGTATAAAAAGATTGGTTTGGTTAATTTAAACATTTTTCATATATTTAATTGATTTAATTGAATTAATATAAATAAAATCCAAATAAATAAATAAAAAATGAGAAAATACTTCCCTTTGGGCCAAGTGGTCGTGTATATGCTTGGAATGATGAATCATGGAAGAAAAATGGGCCCATTAGCATTTTTAGACCATTTGAATCAATGTTGACTTTTCAAAATATCCAAAAATTTCCCAACTTCCACAAGGCATAACTTGCTCAATTTTTAAGATTTTCTCAAGTTCGTGGACATTCTGGAAAGGTCTTTGAGTCCTCTAACCAATGCCTTTGGTCCCATGTCATTTTGATTTACCAATCTCAAGTTATGGCCTTTGACTTAAAGTCCCTTTTTGTTGACTTTTGAAAATGACCTATAATGTTGAAATTGATAACTTTTTGTGAGAGCATTTCTTTGACTTGAAGTATGAAGATGAGTTGTAGGAAATGTCTTTCTCTTCAAAATGAGCTTTGGATGGAATTTTTCTGATAATCCATGTGAAAGTTATGCCCTGGTCAATTTCAGTTGACTTTTTCAACTGTCCAAATAAGGAAACTTTTGCATCTTTGATGATTTCTGAGCCAAATTTTGAGAATCATGATCAAGCATTGATCAAATGATGTTTGTGGCTTCAAAATGATATGTTGACCAAAAATTTGAACTTTTGACTGTCAAATGACCATTTTGCCCCTACAGTTGACTGTAGTGCAATTTAGGGTTTTGACTGTGCAATTTTGAGCTGAATGCCTTGAAACTTGATATGAGGATACTTGACCATATTTGTAGGCATGTGAGACTTGGTTGGGCCTTTGAAAACTTCATTTCTTTGATCAGAACACAAACCCTAGTTTTGACTGTATAGGAGACCTTTGCACTGTGCAACCCTTGGGGAATTTTGTGACTTGGCTTGGCAATTTCTTGGAGAAGATGGGAGGGCAAATTTTGGGGTGCAACAGTTGCCCCTGTTCAATCTTCTTAGACCTGAGGATGCAGATTGGCGGACGTGCCTTTCGTAATCCGAGGGTAGAAGATGATTGGACACTAGAGTGCCCAGAAATTTGCGCTCACATAGTAGCAGTGTGAGGATGGAATGGGCTTATAGATGCCATTTAGAGATTGACGAATAGGATGATGGGCTTATAGATGCCATCTGGATGTTGATTGCGTAAGAGATTCCTTAGCGAGAACCTGCATACCTGCAAAAGAACAAATGAGTACCTGACACGTTGCAGGAGCTGGTTTTCAGATGCTTGGTATAGATGTGTCCTAACTGGTTACAGGAGCTGAGTCTGGAGCTTCAAACGGCGATGAATGAACCAGGGATGGTTACTAACTTGCATAAATGGTAAGAGAACCTTGGGTGATTTTAACTTCAACAACGCTCGTTGAGAAAAATCTTGGGTGTCTTCTACTGGATAAGCATCAGGGAGATCTTATGATCGATCTGACTGAACCAGAGAAGGCCTTTGACTGGATAAGCATCAGGAAAATCTTGGGGTCGATTTAACTGAACCGGACAAGGTCTTGGAATATCTTCAACTGGATAAGCATCAGGGAGATCTTAGGGTCGATCTGACTGAACCAGAGAAGGCCTTTGACTGGATAAGCATCAGGAAAATCTTGGGGCGATTTAACTGAACCGGTCTAGGTCTTGAAATATCTTCAACTGGATAAGCATCAGGGAGATCTTGGGGTCGATCTGACTGAACCAGAGAAGGCCTTTGACTGGATAAGCATCAGGAAAATCTTGGGGCGATTTAACTGAACCGGTCTAGGTCTTGAAATATCTTCAACTGGATAAGCATCAGGGAGATCTTAGGGTCGATCTGACTGAACCAGAGAAGGCCTTTGACTGGATAAGCATCAGGAAAATCTTAGGGTCGATTTAACTGAATCGGACGAGGTCTTGGAATATCTTCAACTGGATAAGCATCAGGGAGATCTTAGGGTCGATCTGACTGAACCAGAGAAGGCCTTTGACTGGATAAGCATCAGGAAAATCTTAGGGTCGATTTAACTGAACCGGACGAGGTCTTGGAATATCTTCAACTGGATAAGCATCAGGGAGATCTTAGGGTCGATCTGACTGAACCAGAGAAGGCCTTTGACTGGATAAGCATCAGGAAAATCTTAGGGTCGATTTAACTGAACCGGACAAGGTCTTGAAATATGGTTGAGAATTTCAACTGCATTTTTCCTGAAAGGTAAAGGTCGGTCATATGCATGATATGGATCAAGCAATGATGTTCTCGATATAAATGCGATTTGTATGATATAATGCGTCTATGCATGCTATAATGATGTATGTGATGTTTTATGAATGTATGTTTTCGTCTAGGAAAGCAAATCCTTGACGGGTGCCGGGAAGTCCTATCCTGGGTTGATGTTGAAGACTAGATTTTGCTTCCGCTGGGGATGATAACTGCAAGAATACCGGTAGGAGAAGATGACTCTGTTGCGGAATAAACTTGGCAAATGGAAGATTTTGCGGGGAGAAAAGATACTCTAGCGACCATGCTGGGAAGTAATATTCTGTGGGAAGAGGGATGCTTTGCTGAGTGTTGATAATAATTTGCTGAGGACATCTTTGTTGTTGGAAGTGTTGATAGACTTCGCTGGGGATAAGAAGGCTTCGTCGAGGACGATCTTTCCGTGGCTTTTAGCTGAGGATAACCCAATTATATCCTGGTAAGGGCATAACTCTTTGAATAAAGCCAGACGACGCGTTCGTGCTCTGTGAGGATAAGCTTCCAGAATCTACTGGGGATAAGCTTACTGCTTGGGGGAGATGGATTCCACTTTCCTGGGGACACTGGGCTGGACTCCTGGGGAAGTTTTGAACTGTACCGAGGAAGTGACTCCTTTGCATGTTGATAGAACGCCGGGGAACAATCTTAAATCAAGACTGTCAGGGATGCTTGTTAAGACTGTATGCTACTGGGGAATGTTGAGATCTGCTGGAGGATACCCAACTTCCTTAAGGTTTGATTGTATAGCTTTATTTGGAGAGAGTATTGCTGACTTGCTGGCTCACTCTCTGGGGAATTGAGATATCTGGTTATGTTCTCCAGCTGAACCTACCTTGGTACCTTGGAGGATAGAACAATTAGATTGCTTGGGCAACTCATTATTGCCCCTGTTTCTGAGGTGGGAGAGAAAGACCTATGAGGTGCTGATAGTTGTTGATGGACAAACTCTTCTTCTGATAGGCCAGTGACAAGATGCCGGGACATAGTCGTACGCTTTTGATCCCTAACTTTTGCCTGGACCGCCCTTTCGAGTTTTCAGTCCACCGGGATACCCATTTTTGCCCAAGCCGCCTTTTCAGGTTTTCGACTTGCCGGGTGTACAAATTTTTCATTTCATCCCTTATTTTGCCCGAACCCTTTTGGTTCGCCGGGAAGCCCTTATTTTTGCCTAGGTATGTCAACCTAGCGGGTCTTTGATTGTGCGTAGTATTTTTTCGACTATGTCCATGCTCTCAGAATGCGGGGAGTTGCCCCTGTTAGAAGTGTTTTGTCGTACCACCAGAAGATATTTGATCAGACAAGATTCGTTGTTGGGATGCCCCAAGTGACTCAGGCGGAGATTTGCCCCAGGATATTTTGGCCTTTGAGAGATTCTCCGAATCTTGATTGGATTGCCCCAGATTACAGACCATGATTATATCATGCCCCTTGATTGGAGGTGCTTTCGTTCATTAGGCATTCATCGTGCGAATTTTCCTGCTGTTCAAACAAAAAGTCATATGCAAACAAAGTTATGTTAAAAATGCAAAGCTTATGTCTGTCTTGAAGATTTTGAAAATGCATTCTTTTCATAAAACAAGTGATTGTTTGTAAAACGTAATGTCAACTCGTTATTTTATTGCGAGCCTTAAGGAGTCAGGATACCTTTCGTAACAGTATGCTTTCGAACTAACCCATGCTTCAGCTAGGACTTTTGAGGGTTATAACGTGGCTTGGTTCACGGTTTAAGAAACAAAGGATAAAGGCTCAAATTTTATTTGTACCCACCCGCTCTTCGTGATGTTCTCCAAACCTAAACTCAGTTGATCATACGTTAGACCTTGTTTGAGTCTTTGTCCTGATGTTCCAATGATGGTTCAGATATTGACAGTTTATTGGGAATAGGCAGTCATTTCCTTTTTTTTTTGTCGAGGGTTTGTAGGACCTCTTTCTTTTTGATTTTGCTATCCCTGAATTTTGCCTGAACTATTTCTTTTGTGATTACAGTCAGCGGGATGCCCCCGTTTTGTAAGTCTCCTTCATAGGTTTTGACTTAATGGGCTTTTTATTTTGAGAGATAATGACTGCCTGTCTTTATTGATTATTTGGAACCATCACTGTCTTTTGTTTTTGGAAAAACTCATTTGGTGCCATTCATTGTGCACTTGGATCAACTGAGAAGACTACCCTGCCCCGGGTTATGATTAAGGGTTTCAATTTTCGAAAATAAAAACTCCTACTTCTTTGGCTCAGAGGGGTTGACGAGGGATTATCTTCCTTATAACTCCAGTGTTTAGGATTTGAAACAATGCCTGTACCTCATCAGCGGGGTCTGTTCAAAAGCATACTGTAGATCGTGGTATCATTTTCGTCATCCTCCCTCAAGAGGCTTAGAATTATTATTTAAGAGTTGATCATCAGAAAAAATATGAAAATAATTTGCATTTAGTGAATACAAATATATTGTTTCAGAACAGACATATGCGATGCATTAATGAAATAACAATGTTTAACATGAGTAAAGGTTTGAACAAAAGAAAATTGCAACTTGAACATTCGAATGAACAAAAATTTCTCAATCCTAGCCATGATTTGGCAAGGGAGCAGTGATTATGTTCGGAGTCTCAGGTACTTCAAGCTGAATCTCTCCAGCGTCGATCATGTCTTGAATCTTGTTCTTGAGAGGCCAACAGTTGTCCGTAGTATGCCCCGGGCTATCAGAATGGTATGTGCACCTATCATTGGGATGGTAGTTCGGAGCCGAAGTGTTCGGATTCCGAAGAGGAGCCCTTAAAGTGATCAGCCCTGCCTTTAACATTTGTTGTAGTGCTTGAGCCAGCGACATGTTGATCTTGGTGAACTGCCGTTTGGGTTTGTCTGGTTTGCTCTGATCAGCCCGTTGTTCTGGGCGAGGTCGTTGTTGGACCTGTGAAGTAATAGCAGCTTGGAGAGGCCCAAACCTTTGACTTCTTGGAAGTTGATTAATGACTGGGTCCCTGACTTGGGCTGGTTGTTTCACGTCTTGATGAAGCTGACTGATCATGGCCCTCAGCTCTCCTTGCTCCTGAGCTAAACTTTGGATGAGAGCCCTTTGCCCCAGCATCTGGGTTTTCAATGTGTCTACCTCAGCTTGTAGACGTTTCAGCTGTTCGTCCTTGTCATTTTCAGGACTCTTTCTGATCAGATTCCCCATGAGGAGTGTCCTCAACTCTTCCTGCCCCTTGGATAGGCTTAGGAAGATCTCCTTGAATTGAGTCTCTTGAGTGTGGAGGTCCTGGTTATCTTGTTGTGAAGCCATTGCTTGCTGAAATAAACTGCGAGAAAGGTAAGTGACCTGCAACAAGGATACATGTTATGCAATGATGAGTATGACATGCATGTAATGTTTTCAAGGACCTCGCGGGGTAAACAAGAAAATTTGTTAGCATTTGGATCCGGTAGCTTGGTTGAAAGAAACTTCATATTTGTTGAGAGTCTTTCTTCCAAGGGTCAAAGGCTCACCATATCAAGTGGGTCATCGCCCCTGACAGCCTTGGCTAGGGCAACCTTCTTCCAGTGTCAAAGCTCACCATATCAAGTGGGTCATAGCCCCTGACAACCTTGGCTAGAGGAAAATAAATCCTCTTTGCCCCTTGCTAGATGTTTGATTCATCCTGACCTGCATCACAAACCCTTGAGATCCTTGAAATAGGTTAGGATGTATGCGATGGTATGATGTCATGATGCATGGGGTAATATGGATAAACCCTGTTATGAGCCCTTATTAAGGACTATAAACAAAACCTGCAAGCAAACTCAGTAAACCCTGTTATGAGTCCTAATTAAGGACTAAATGAAACCTGCAAAACACTCAGTAAACCCTGTTATGAGTCCCAGTTAAGGACTATAAACAAAACCTGCAAGCAACTCAAGTGTCAGATAACAAGCATGCAAGTAGTCAAGTTGGAAGGCACAAAAGTCACACAAAAGAAACCCTTAGAGTTTAGGCCAGCATGAGGTCTAGGTATTACCCTCTTTCAGTTTGTTGGTTCATACCTGTCCTATCAAAGTAACCGGGTTCTTAGAGGATCCCAATATCATTGACTACCCTCAATCGGTCATAACTCCAGCATCGCAATCTTTTCTTGCGGCCAGAACCATCACGAGAGTTTAGCCTCAATGGGCGTAGCATACTGCTACTGTTCTAATGGCCAAGTTGGGTCATTTAAGGTTCTAAGGTCTGTTGGTGCTTAATGACTCCTTAGAAGACCCATATTCTCCCCGTTTCAACACGAGGGATATCGGTACAGACCAAGGCGCCACACCAACGTAGGCACTGCTTCACCCATGTCGGTATACGCCGGACAGGTCCCTCACAGCTTATGCTACCTAAACAGGGTATCCCCAGATCCGGGTTAGGATCTATGTAACTCCCATGCAACCCACAAATTTAAAGCAGACAAGTCAATACAATTGAAAACACAGTTATGAACTAACCCTAAGGTACACCTCACTTTAAGTTTAAGTCCCCAGCAGAGTCGCCAGTTCTGTGATCGGTGGATCTGGAACTGACTGTTTAAAGCTGGTTCGCGAAATGTCGCGGAAGCAAGAGTCGCCACCGTCTTTTATTTTCTCCAAATGGAAAGGACAAAAGCACAGAAAAATTCCTTATAGAGATTGCTCTCGGTTCGGGAGGTAGATTATAGAAAGGGAAGGTGTTAGCACCCTTTCTATCCATGGTTATCCATGGGTTCTTAGATACTTGCTCATTGTGTTTTCAAAATGGTTTGTTTGCTTTTCAATTGTGGGTTTTAAAAAAGTTTCTTTGAAAATTTCAGTTCGACTCTTGTATCAGTCCTCAAGAGTGTTTGAAAAATTGCTTTCGAAAGCTTTTTGAAAATGTGTTGGTGTGAAAAGTATTTTGTTTTGTTTTGAAATTTAGAGCAAGTATCTAGAGTCGTCTACCTACCCTAAGGAATTCGTCTGTGTAGATGTCCTTTCAAGTAGTGCCATCCCACCATTGAGAGGTAGGTAGCACCACCGTTGGAGGTATTCGGGTCAATTCGAGGTTCGGGACATGGTGATCACCAGAGCAATGGGAAGACACCTTAGAAGCTACCCTCATGCCAGGTTCCCGGATCATGAGGACTTACTAAGACATCCTCTACTCGACGATCACCTTTCGAGGCAAGGCAACAGTGAGGCGTACCCTAGGGGTGGTGTGTGCGATTCGTGTGTCGTTTTCATTTGTATTTGTCTTGTCACGTTTATTGGTGTTCTACGCTTGATTTTATTATGGTCATTCATTCTTGCATGCTTGGTTTAACAGTTAAAAGAGTGCGAAAAGTAAATCTAAAGCTATTACAAATGGCGCGGGTCCACATCGCCAAAATTAAACCGGACCCGATTTGACAGAAAAGTAAAGAATTGAAAAGAATTAAAAAAGTGCGAGAAGTAAACGTTACAAAGCTTAGGGAGAGATACATAATTATTTAAACGACATAAAATAAATACGCGAAATTAAACAATTAAACAATATGGGCGTTGGACCCTTTTGCAAAAAATTAGAATTACATGAATTAATAAAAATTAAAATTAAAAATTAAAAGAAAATGTTTTTGGTATTTTAGTATTTTATGATTTAATATGAAAAAGAGAATTAATTAAAATTAAAATTGAATGCAACCCTAATTATAATGGCTTTTAAATTTATTATGAAAAATATTGAATTTTGACCTAATTTAAACCTAAGTTAATTTACATGCATAATTTAAGTATAGAAATAAATAAAATAAATATTATTATAAAAAAAAAAGAAAAATTAAAAAGGAATAAAAATTAATTAAACCTAATTCTATTTTTTCTTGTGTTTTTTATTATTAAAAGAAATTAAAATCACAACCTAATTAAACTAAATAATTACATATCAATTTATTTATGAAAATATTAGAAATAAAAATTATTTGCTATATTTTATCTTTTCTGATTTTTTTGGTATTTTTTGTATTTTGTGAAAAAGTAATTAATTAAATCAAGGCAATAAAATAAATAAAATAATAATTGAAAAATAAAACATGAAGAAAAATTGCAAACCAGGGGGGGTTCAGGCCCCAATTGTGAGGTGTTTTGTAGTGATTCAGGCCCATGGAGGATGTGGCCTTATTGACTTTCCAAGCAACGTGTCCCAGCGTTGACTAGCACCCACTGTATTCCATGAATCCTCGCCCTTGAATTGGTCCAACTGGACGCGTGGATGATCAGATTTTGAGGCGTATGATGCATCCTAGCGCTGAGAGTACACACAAGCATTATTGGAAAAATGATATTGAAAGGGGTGGGGGACCTGGGATCGAACCCAGGTCCTTTTGGTTACCTGCCCATCTGCGTGCCACTGAACCACTTAGCGTGCTTTGAATATATAGAGATAAACAAATAATATAAGACAAAAACACCGGTGAATGGAATTTGCGCGCAAAAATTTGAATAAGCCACTCACTGACTGCCACAAAGTCTTCTTCTTCGTTGCTTTGTTTTCCTGAAAAAAACAATAAACATTTAACGGGGGTTTTGAACCCCCTCAAAACAAGCTTAATTCAATAATAGCGACTAGACCCTGAAGGCCTATAAATTGAGCGCGAGTACGTTAATCTCTTCGTCTAAGCTCCCTGAATCCATTCATGGCATTGTGGTGGTCGAATTTTACGTTATTAGGAAACCCCTAATTGGGAACCCAAGAAACCCTAGACTGCATCAATGGCAAAATCACGTATATAGCACAAAAACGCAATTAGTGTGCATGGTTAGTTTCAGAAGCTCATAACAAACATGAATCAATGAATAAAAATTGCAAAGTATGCATAAATCATGATGCACGATTCTGAAAATTTCTTGACACAGTTTGAGTCCTAGGTACCGATTCTTGGCGTTTGAGTGGAGGTTTTTGATTGGAACGTGATCAGTGAAGCTTCAGGAAGCTATTGAAACCAATATTATGCTTTGAATCGACCTGTAACAATGTTTTCAGATTTGAGTTTTATGGAGAAAATTTCAAGTTTGTAATGGCCTTTCTTGCGCAGCTTTCTGTCCATTAGCATTAGGTTTTCACTCAAGCTTATGTACTGAATAGATTAGGTCAACAAAATTCAACCAAATCTCTTGTAATCATGATTTTTGATAATTGATTTTCTAAGGATCTTTTTGAATCTTTTTCATGTGTTCTTTGTATCAATTAACATCCAATCACCCCAAATCTTTCCTAGTTTGCATTTACACGAAATATTGACCTTAAAACATGTATAAAAAGATTGGTTTGGTTAATTTAAACATTTTTCATATATTTAATTGATTTAATTGAATTAATATAAATAAAATCCAAATAAATAAATAAAAAATGAGAAAATACTTCCCTTTGGGCCAAGTGGTCGTGTATATGCTTGGAATGATGAATCATGGAAGAAAAATGGGCCCATTAGCATTTTTAGACCATTTGAATCAATGTTGACTTTTCAAAATATCCAAAAATTTCCCAACTTCCACAAGGCATAACTTGCTCAATTTTTAAGCTTTTCTCAAGTTCTTGGACATTTTGGAAAGGTCTTTGAGTCCTCTAACCAATGCCTTTGGTCCCATGTCATTTTTATTTACCAATCTCAAGTTATGGCCTTTGACTTAAAGTCCCTTTTTGTTGACTTTTGAAAATGACCTATAATGTTGAAATTGATAACTTTTTGTGAGAGCATTTCTTGGACTTGAAGTATGAAAATGAGTTGTAGGAAATGTCTTTATCTTCAAAATGAGCTTTGGATGGAATTTTTCTGATAATCCATGTGAAAGTTATGCCCTGGTCAATTTCAGTTGACTTTTTCAACTGTCCAAATAAGGAAACTTTTGCATCTTTGATGATTTCTGAGCCAAATTTTGAGAATCATGATCAAGCATTGATCAAATGATGTTTGTGGCTTCAAAATGATATGTTGACCAAAAATTTGAACTTTTGACTGTCAAATGACCATTTTGCCCCTACAGTTGACTGTAGTGCAATTTAGGGTTTTGACTGTGCAATTTTGAGCTGAATGCCTTGAAACTTGATATGAGGATACTTGACCATATTTGTAGGCATGTGAGACTTGGTTGGGCCTTTGAAAACTTCATTTCTTTGATCAGAACACAAACCCTAGTTTTGACTGTATAGGAGACCTTTGCACTGTGCAACCCTTGGGGAATTTTGTGACTTGGCTTGGCAATTTCTTGGAGAAGATGGGAGGGCAAATTTTGGGGTGCAACACACGAGAAAGAAGGGCGAAAACAAATCCGTCATACAAGAATCCCTGCCACGCCCGAGCATCGAAAGGTCCTCGACACCAGTCGAGGTTCACTCCATAGGAGATACCTCGTCCTGGATGACCCCGGTGTACAATTTTCTGACGAAGGGCAAACTCCCCTCGAACCAGACAGATGCAACCATCATGAAGCGACGAGCGTGCTCCTACATGGTGCTCGAGCATAAACTATACCGCATGGGATTCTCCATTCCCCTCTTAAAATGCATCGACGAATCCGCGTCCCCGAGGTGCTGCGGGAGATACACGAAGGGATTAACGCCCAACACATGGGCGGTAAGTCCTTGGCGAGGAAAGCCCTTCGAGCGGGGTACTACTGGCCGATAATGCAGCAGGACGCCAAGGAACACGTTAAGAAGTGTGACAAGTGCCAGAGGCACGACGACATGCACCTCGCTCCCCCTCACGAGCTAAGCATACTGTCATCCCCGTGGCCGTTTACATGGTGGGGGATGGATATCCTCGGTCCTTTCGTGCAAGGAACTTACCAAAACAAATTCCTCATTGTGGTCGTGGATTACTTCACGAAATGGATAGAGGCCGAAGCTCTCGCGAAGATCACCTCGCACAACATCCTCCGTTTCTACAAAAGAAACATCCTCGCCAGATTCGGGATCCCGAGAGCACTGGTGACCGACAACGGCACCCAATTCACCGACCACGGATTCCAAGACTTCGTCACCAAACTGGGAACAAAACAACACTTCACCTCGGTCGAGCACCCTCAAACCAACGTACAAGCCGAGGCTGCAAACAGAGTCATCCTCCGAGGACTCAAACGCCGGCTCGGCGAAGCAAAGAAAGGTTGGGTCGAGGAGCTGCACAGTGTCTTGTGGGCATACTGCACTACGCCCCATTCGACGACGGGCAAGACCCCCTTTCGACTAACATACGGCACCGAGGCCGTCATCCCAGTAGAAATCAGGGAACCTTCCAGGCAGACAAAAACTCCCCTCGACGAAGAAATGAATGACGAGGCACTCAGGGACAAACTCGACTTAGTCGAAGAAATCCGACCGGGGGCGGCCCTGCGCGAGGCCACCCTAAAACAACGAGTGGCCTTGCGTCACAACGACAAGGTCATTAAATGCGAGTTCGAGATCGGCAGCCTGGTGTTACGAAGAAACCAGAAAGACTCCCGCGAAGGGAAGTTGGCCGTGAACTGGGAAGGGCTTTATCGCGTCCACGGTACCACAGGTACCAAGGCATACTACCTCGAGCAGCTAGACGGAGAACCATTGCCACGACCCTGGAACGCTGCTAAACTGAAGCAGTACTATAGTTAAAAAACCCTTAACACCAAGGACTCTCGTCGTCAAACATTCACATCCAGTCAACAGAGAGAAACGTCTCGACCACATAGAAAGGCCAAGGTACGGGCCCAATCTACGCCCAAACGACATAATGTCGTTCAGCCAAACGAGCACGAACGATAGTGCCCGACGTGGACACCTCAATCGAGCTCCACCGTCGAAGTACTCGTATGGCATAACACCCAGCTCGCGATGGGCAATTCACGCCACGGGCAAGCGACCCCGATCTGGGTCATACGCCCGAGCAAACGGCTTTACTCCGCACGCCCAACGCATCTCGAAGTACGTCGGACCACCAAATGGGTCGAAAGAATCTCCACTCGAGGATGTAACTTAGGCAGATTTCGCCACAAAGTAACAGCTGAGCACAAACGTGACTCGGGGACGTAACTTAGGCGAATTTCGCCACAAAATAACAGTCGAGCATTAACGGACTCGAGGACGTAACTTAGGCGAATTTTGCCACAAAATAGCAAGCCGAGTACAAGCATGTCCCGAGGAAAAAACTTAGGAAAATTCGCCACAAAGTGACAACCGAGCACTGGAGAGACTCGGGGACATAACTTAGGCAAATTTTATCACAAAATATAAAAACGTGTTCACAAGCAAATATTAAGGGTCGAAACAAACATTCATTCAAAGGCTCGTGAGCAAAACAAATAAAAATAAACCGACCAAGAAGGTCGGCGATGTTCAGAAATTATAGGAACGGGCACGCAGGCCCCAAAAAAAATATGCACGGGCACGCAGGCCCCAAAAACAACTATCAATAAACAGGCGCGCAGGCCCGACCAGAATTCCACAGCTAGATTTTCCCGGGGCTGCCAGCATCCACGACAGGAGACTTAAGAGGAGGCACGACCTGGCCATCGATGATCTGGGACATGAAACCCGCCCCTTCGGTATTCAGACCAGGATTCAATAAAGTGAGCTGGCTAATCGCGGCCTCGAAACCATCCGCCAAGGCGCCAACATAGTCCGTTTCGAGGAGTTGAATACGAGCGACCAGTTTCGAGCGACTCCGCTAGGGGGCTGTCTCCTCCGACTCATCTTCCGCGGGGAGCATGGCGGCCTTCAGATCCTCGACTTCTTTGGCCAGATGCCCGTTGTCGGCCTCCAAGCATTCCCGATCCAGTCGAAAATAGTCCCTCTCCTCGGCAACCTTCCCCGAGTTCTCCTTCTCCGCGACCAGCAGCTCGGCTTGCTCGTGGAACATCTCCTCAGATCGCTCCAGAGCAGCCTTCAACTTTCGAGATCCCGCAGCAAGGGCAGCTTTCTCCTGCTCCAGTTCTTTGACGCGGTCAGAGTCTGCCCCCTCCTTAACGAGGACAACGACCATCTCGACCATCTTAACCATCCCGACCATGTTGGCGGCCAGATGCTTTCTCCGACTTTCTTTACTTAGTCGCCTGATGGTGTCATCCTCCTCGGCACTTACAGTCAAGGGAAAGCCCTCGAAGAAGCCTTCCTCTTTAAAGCAGGGGGCAAGCCAAAGGCCCTCACCGCGCCAGACTCGTCGCCGACTTCCGGCTGGCTCTCTACCCGGTTTCTCTTCCTCGGTATCAGATCAATATGCTGCTCGACATCCTGGGAGTCTGGGGACCCACCAGAAGCATCACCCGAACTAGTTGGCGGGCCCATCCTCGTCGCCTGTGGAGCTCGCACCATCCTTTTGTTGACTTTCTTATCCTGTGTCAACTTTAGAAGCCTCTCCTTTCGGCCAGATATATGACCTGCAAAAAAGAAAACTTGGGTTAGTTACGAGCAAGTAACAAACGAAGAAACTAGAACAAAACTATAAGACAAAAAGTAACCTAGTAGGTTCGCGGCCTGCCCGTAGGACTGGCACTCCACAAGCGCCTTGGTATCTATAGGGCGGGCCTCGAAGGTCGGGTAACCATCCTCGTCGAGAATATCCTTTCCCTCCCCCGTGGCCCACCGGGCAGGGAAGAAACTGTCGACATATCTGCAAAGGGTACCGTAGGCTTCCTCATCCTCGGTACTCATCCCTCCCGCGGGCGTATGGTAATGCCCGGTACCATGCTCATAGTGGCGCGAGCTCCAATGCAATTGGAACTTAGCTACGCGCCCCAACACCGGGCGACCCTCATCGTCCATAAGAGGCTCCCCGTTATCGTCGGTCACTGCAGTCTCTTCTTCATATACAGAATCCAGAGCAGTCTGGGTGATCGGACGCACGACATACCATTTGTCCTTGAAACCCCGGACCGAATCCATGTACATCCTGAACAGCCTCTTCGACTATTTCAGGGAAACCCAACTATGCCTACTTCCCCGAGACTGGCGTTGCAAATGAAAAACTCTGAAGAAGAGAGGGATGGTCGCCCTAATCCTTAAAAAGCGACACGTCAGCTCGAACGCCCGAAGAAAGGCGATCGAGTTGGGGTGAAGCTGCGAGGGGGCCAACTCCAGATGACTGAATACCCCGACCTGGAAATCACTAAAGGGGAGCTTGAGACCGAGGTCCTTGAACGCGATTTCATACATGGGAAACCCATACTCAGAGAACTCCGAGCATATCTGCGCGTCAAGAGACGGCCTTGTGACAACAAAGTTTTTTTGGAAGCCCGACTGACTACCGCCATGTTCGACGATAGTGTAGGCGCTCCGACTGCGCCGACTGTATGCCGAGGCAATCCCTTTGGGCTCGGTGCCCACCCAATCCAACAAAGGATCATCAACTGTATCGATTAGAGTTACATTCTCCTCGGCACTCTGGTCCTCGACCTCGTTGCACCCAGAAGACTCCGGTTCGTCAGCCATTTTACCTACAAAGCACAGGAAACCGGTGAAACTCGAGAGCAAATCCATACACTCGCCATAACTGACGGGAAGAAAGGCACAACAAGCCAAGCCACACTTCGCGTGTGTTAAAACGTTGAGGACTCGAACAAGAGACTGGTTTCACCTCCCCGACGCTAAGGTGCCATGACGAGTCGTCCTACACACTTCCTAAATGGGCCAACATCCCGGCCAGTCATGAGTAAGTCGACCTAAACTATGAATATGACGAGCAGTATCATGAATCCTAAACCTAGAACTATGGGTTTACCGGGCAATATCATAAGTTATGCGCCCAAAACCATGAAGATCCCGGGCAACATCGCAAGTCACATACCTAAAGCTATGCGTTTACCGGGCACAAACATGCGTTTACCGGGCAAAAACATGAACATACCGGGCATGAACATGAATGTACCGGGAACTAATCCCAGATGCGGATTTCTAACATACAAATAACGGGAAAAAATCACCTACCACAGAGAAAAATATGAGGGATAAAATGCTTACTTGGAAGTTAGGAAGGATGTACGGCGGCAAGGAAGAAAATCGACGGCGGAAAGCACAGCGGTCCTATGAAATTCTAAAAAAATAGCGGCGGCAAAGGCAGAGGAAGGAGGACAGGCGCGAAGAGGAAAAACAGATTATGGGACCCAATGATCCTATTTATAGGGATGACGTGGAATACGAAACGTCACCCCGGGGAACCACGGGCTTCCCCTCCTCGACGTCTACTCTCCTAGGCAATAATGACTCTACTTTCACTAGAGTGGCGTCACGGTTCCCAAAGGTTGCCTCGTATACCCAACGAGCACAACCCGCAAAGAATCCCCCGAGCACGCCTCGAAAGGGATTATCTCACGAACTCAACACATGAGAAACTCCTCGAGCAACCACGGGGAAGCAAATATCCTGGCCGAGCATAAGGAGCCACGACTTGGGGGGCTCCTGTTCTGGACTGGGCCCGTCCTGGCCCAAGAGCAAGAACGAAGGCCCAATCCAAGCAACTCTTCAAGGAGGGCGCGCCCGAAGACTCCCGCCAGCGCGTCGACCAGAAGCCGCAGCCGTGCCCGCCGCTGCCCGCGAACATGACGTCCTCGACCACATGAAATCCAGCTCGAGCCCAGCTCGAGCACCCTCCTCGTAGGGCAGACTATGACTGTTACTCCATCACCTGAACTCCGGAAAGACCGCGTCCTCGTCCCTCCGTACTTTTCGCAGAGCATCACCAGGAAGGGGACCACGTGCGGGTCCTCACTACACACGTAGAACCTGGCAGTCCCTTTGTTGGGCCAGTCTTAGTCGGCCCAATGAAAGGACCTTGGCCCCGCGCTGGGGGCTATAAATACCCTCTGTTCCCAGAGGATCAGGTATTCATTCTTTTACCCATACACACACTTTTTGCCTGCTCGTACCATCGCTCACTTTAGCATCGGAGTGTCTTGCAAGTACCCCCCATCTTGTTCAACTTTCGCTCGGAGCCAATCGTGACAGTCCAAATCTAATCCGGTAAGATCAAAATCAATAGTCTACCATATCATTAAAAAAATTTAAAATAAAAAGATAACATATCTTAATGCATATTATAATTAATTAACGATGTAAAATTAATTTACAATGCATCATCCATTTTCCAATTAAAAAAAGTGCATCAAAGAATCTATTGTTGGACTTTACTATTTTTCTCACATAAAACATGAAAATATGATAGTACTTGTGAATTTTATTTTATCCTTATAGAAAGGGACAAAGCCATGTGACCATCCTCACCAATAATGGAACACCCCATCCATGTTTCCCTCCTCCTGTTGCTTCCATATTTATTATTATTATTTATTATTATTATTATTATTATTATTATTATTATTATTATTATTATTATTATTATTATTATTATTATTATTATTATTATTATTATTATTATTATTTTCAAAAACAACTACACCTACTAATCATCAAAACTAGACATACAAGATAATGACAACTGGCACAAGAAAATATGTTTCAAACTTCATTTAATGTGTGCCTATGACTTGTCCTCAAAGGTCTATGTATCTTTATTGTTATGAGAAAATTATATTATTATTAAATATATGGTTGTTATTATTATATATACAAAATAACATTATCATTTTATTTTTGTTATTCTCCTAATTATAAAAATTTCATTTTCAAAAAGATATACTCCCTCCCTCTATTTTCTTTTATAATTTTTTTTTAATTTTTTAAGATTCATTAAATAAATGATGTATTTAAACTATATATTAGCTAGATATATCAATTATTCAATAATCTAAAAAGTTAAATTTTTATTATAAATGAGGGAGTACTTATTTTGAGACTAATTTTGCAACTGTTGCCATTACTAAGAAACTAGTACAACACAACAGTTAAACTAAAAGGAATAGAAAAGCCAGAAAAAGTACAAATTTAATAGTGTCAGATTCTTAGCTTGTTGTAAAAGATACAAAACCAAAACCAAAACCAAACATAGATGAAATTAAACTTTTCCTATCTGTTTCCAACCACACCCCATGTTGTCATTTTTCCTCATTTATTTATTCACAAAAACCCCATACTTTCTGACATCTCTGATTTCTTTGTTTTTTTTGTCAATCAATTACATTGCCATTGATTCTTCAACTTCAGATCTGTGGATTCTTTTCTGTGTGTGTGTGTTTATGTTGAAGATTCATTGACTTCAGCAAAAACTGGAGGTGGGTTTTCTTTTTCAACTCTTTTTCAGTGTCCTAGTGTTGAAAATGAACATCCACATTCACATGACCCAGATGATTTTTTTACCTAGTTTGTTATAAAGGTTTCATTTTTCATAAACCCTTTTCTTTTGGGTTGTTAAATTTGATTTTTTTTATGTGATTGGATTTTGTTTCCTTTCTGGGTTTCTTGCTTGCCCTTTTTGCAAAATTTGCTTTTTTTGGTAAAAAAATTGATTGGGGGAAGATCATGATGGGGAAGGTGATTGGGGAGGGAGTATTGATTGTGCTGATTTTGATGATAGTGAGTGAAAATGTAGAGGCTCAACCAAAGTCAATTCTTATCAATTGTGGTTCAAATGCTTCTGTGAATGTTGATGGTAGGAGATGGATTGGGGATATGGTTGTTAACAACAATGTTACCCTTAATTCTCCTGGTGTTGTTGCTTCCACTGATGCTTTAAGTGGGAGTTCAATCTATGAGCCGCTTTATCGAACGGCGAGAGTTTTTACGGCTTCTTTGAATTACACAATCAGAGGAGTTCAGGGAAAGTATTTTGTTAGGTTTCATTTATGTCCCTTTGAGATTGTGGACCACAATGTGAATGAGTCCTCTTTTGGTGTTGTTGTCAATGGTATGAAACTTTTGTCTGAGTTTAACGTTGCGGGTAAGATATCCGAAAAGAATGCGAACTTGCAGAATTCGGAAAGGAATTCAAGTTTATTTTTTTTGGTTAAGGAGTATATTCTTGACGTCGATGATGGTTTGCTTGTGATTGAGTTTGTTCCGAGTAGAAACTCGTTTGGCTTCGCCAATGCCATTGAGATTGTTCCGGTTGTTGGTGAACTGTTCGATGGTTCGGTCGGTAAAGTTGGTGGTGGAAACTTGAGCTTGGCTGGACATGGGATGGAGACTATGTATAGGTTAAATGTTGGTGGTCCTGAGATTCAATCCAACGAGGATCCTGATCTTCGGAGAATTTGGGAAGTTGATTCTAGCTATATGATCACGGAAAATGCTGGAGTAGGAATGAAGAACAGCTCGAATATTACATATGCTTTGGTGAATGATACTTCAGTAGCTCCTCTCCTTGTGTATGAAACTGCAAGGGCAATGTCCAACACTGAAGTTTTGGACAAAAGATTTAACATGTCGTGGAAATTTGAAGTTGATCCTGATTTTGATTACGTTGTCCGGTTACATTTTTGCGAGCTGATGTATGATAAGTCAAACGAGAGAGTATTCAGGATCTACATAAACAACAGGACAGCTGCAGATAATCTCGATGTATTTGTTCGAGCAGGAGGAAAGAATAAAGCGTATCACCTAGATCATTATGATTCCGCGTCGATGAGGATGGGCATGCTTTGGGTTCAACTAGGTCCTGATACCGCTGCTGGTGCTGCGGGAACTGATGCTCTCTTGAATGGTCTTGAGATTTTTAAGCTTAGTCGGAACGGGAATCTTGCCTATGTGGAGAGATACAACTCGGCTGGGAATTCGGGAAGCAAATCGAAGTCAAAAGTTCTTTGGATTGGAGTAGGAGCAGGTATAGCTTCTGTGGCTATAATTGCATGTATAGGTGTCTTTGTTTTCTGTTTCTGCAAAAGAAGGAGAAAGGAATCAAGTGATACCAAAAACAACTCTCCTGGTTGGCTACCGATATTCCTTTACGGAGGAGGGGCTGCTGTAAACAGCACTGTAGGTGTCAAGGGATCAAATGGAAATCAGAAGTTATATGGATCCGTGGCCTCAACCGGAGCTGGGAAACGGTTTACATTGGCTGAAATCAACGCTGCAACGAAGAGTTTTGATGAGAGTTTGGTCATTGGAGTTGGAGGCTTTGGTAAGGTGTATAAGGGAGAGGTTGATGATGGTGTGCCCGCTGCAATTAAGCGTGCCAATCCTCAGTCTGAACAAGGTCTGGCTGAATTCGAGACCGAAATAGAGATGCTCTCAAAACTAAGACACAGGCATCTAGTATCTTTGATTGGTTTCTGCGAAGAGAAAAGTGAAATGATTTTGGTTTATGAGTACATGGCAAATGGAACTCTAAGAAGTCATCTATTCGGAAGCAATCTCCCTCCACTGACATGGAAGCAGCGCCTCGAAGCTTGTATAGGTGCTGCAAGGGGACTTCACTACCTTCACACAGGAGCCGACCGAGGAATAATTCACCGAGATGTCAAAACAACCAATATATTGTTAGACGAGAATTTCGTAGCGAAAATGGCTGATTTCGGTCTGTCAAAAGACGGTCCTGCTTTCGAACACACTCATGTTAGCACCGCTGTGAAAGGAAGTTTCGGCTATCTCGATCCAGAGTATTTCAGAAGACAACAGTTAACCGAGAAATCAGATATTTACTCTTTCGGAGTTGTTCTGTTTGAAGCTGTTTGTGCTAGAGCCGTGATAAACCCTACCTTACCTAAAGATCAAATCAATCTTGCAGAATGGGCATTGAGATGGCAAAGAGAAAGATCGCTCGAAAAAATCATCGATCCACATCTTAAAGGAAACTATTGCCCCGAATCATTGTCTAAATTCGGGGAGATAGCTGAAAAATGTCTCGCCGACGATGGTAAAAGCCGTCCCACCATGGGAGAGGTGTTATGGCACTTGGAATATGTTTTACAGCTACATGAAGCTTGGCTCAACATGGACAACAACAACAACAATAGCACAGAAAGTTCCTTCTCTAGAGTTGAAGTTGAGCAAGAGCATTCAAATCAAGATGAAGAAGCATGACCTTATATTATAGCTAATATCCCCTACAGATTCTTTCTATTTGTTTTATTGAATTCAAGTTTTATTATTACTATTTTTAGCATCTGATTTGTGTATGTATACATGGTAATGGATTTTCAAACATCTGTCCAACAAAAAATGTTTATATTTGTGATATGCACTATTTTTTGCATTGAGTTGTAACTAATTGTATTGTTACTGGGATCTTTCTTCTCAAAAGTTCATATCAATAGCTTCATCAAAGTATATGTATTTCCATTTGTCTTTGCCTATCATCTAATTCTAAGGATCATGCTAACCATCTCAGCTTTATAAACAGCTCCAAATAGTCGATATCTTAGTGGAGAAAGTATCTCTAATGTATTTTAATGTTGTGTTAAATGCATAAGTATAAGCACTAATGTACAATGATTAATAGATACATTATATACAACAATCTTACTCAAGCTAGTGAATGTTGATAAGTGATGATGGTTCAATACATGAAAAGACAAGACAGAAAGTCAAGGATGTGTTGATATGGAATGAATTACATAAGGTGCTGATTGATACACATGCATTGATTGATATTGATGCAAGGTTTGCTATGAGATTATGTAGATGATAGAAGAACTTCATATTAACATGAAACTTGCACCATTTTTCTTTTCTAGAATATTAAGATTCATATCTCTAGATTGAACCAAAGTATCTTAGACCAGCTGTTACAAAAACCCTGTCATAAAGAACACAATCAAAACATGAGAAATTAGTATGAAAATTCCAAAACATGATAAAAATTACAATTAGTGATTTCTTTTAAGAGATTCATTTATAAGGAGGTAGTTTGTTTAAATTATTTGGGTTTAATGAATTTTGTTGTAACAAACGTTGTCAAGAACAAATTAAAATTATGAAAAAGATTGAGTTTCTTAAACAAACACAAGAAATCGTTCAGTTTTACGAAAGAGAGAGAAAAAAGAGGGAAAAGAATAAGAAATCAGAATTAGTTATAACTATTTTACTATTTACTTTCTCAATTAGGGTTTAAGATTACAACTGAATAAAAACAACCAATGCTTTCTCAACAACCTAAAAAAACTAGTCTATTCATAAAATACTACTAAACTAACTTAAACAACTTAAGTAATTTTGGGCTAACAGACTGCCCCAACTCGACATGCTAACAACCAAGCACATTTCGACACCTACATGCTTGAACATACTTTGACTATGTTATGCATAACTTCGACAGCTGTAGAGCCAGTCCTTGCCGAGACTAGAGTTCGGTCCAATTGTCACAATCCACCTTAGAACAAACTCTACAATATCAAGGGAACAAACTAGTTTCTTCATGCAGCTTTATCAACTGCGTATAATGGAAAAACTTGCAATTTAGCAATTTATTGGGGATCATATCAGTAATATTATCTTTAGTCAGAACCTTAAGAACTTAGACTTCTCCACGCTCGATTATATTTCTGACGAATGCTGCCTCACATCGATGTGCTTGGTTCGCTCGTGATAGACTGAATTCTTCGACGAGTGTATTTCACTTTGGTTGTCACATTTAACAGTGATTTCTCAATCTTGAAGTTTCAGTTCCTTAACAAAACCTTCAAGCCACAATATTTTTTTCACAGCTTTAGTGAGAGAAATATATTCTGCTTTCAGTGGTTGATAAGGCAACAACCTTTTTAAGTGTCATTTTCCAACTGATTGTTGTGTCAAACATAGTGAAAATATATTCAGAAATAGATTTTCTAGAATCCATACAACTTGCATAATCAGAGTCGACAAATTCTTCAATTTTTACTTTGATATCATCACCACAGGCTCCACCATAAATCATAACTTTGCTCAAAGACTCGTTTATGTACCTTAGAATCCACATCAATGCTTGTTAATGCGCCTTTCCAATATTAGCCATATACATGCTTACAAGGCTTACTGCATATGTTATGTCTGGCCTAATATAGAACATACCATACATCAAAGACCCTAATATATTAACATATGGTATGATATTCATATATGTTCTTTCGACCTCATTATTGGGACATTGAGTTATACTGAGCTTGAATTAAGGATTTGTCAGAGTCACAACAGGCTTTGAATTTGATATACCAAATTTGTCGAGAATATTCTGCAAGTATGTTTCTTGAGATAAGCATAATCTCGTCTGCTTTTTATCTATGCCGATGTCAATCCTAAGATTTCTGGTGGCAGTACCAAGATCCTTCTTCTCGAACTTCCGCTCGAGTTCACAATTTACCTTCAATACTTCTTCAACACTACCGCTGGCTATGAGAATATCATCCACATAAAACAATAAAATTATAAGTGAACTTCCAAGTCGAAATCTGAAGTAAACACAGTGGTCGAGTTGACTTCTAATGAAACCTTTGTGTGCCATGAACTTGTCGGTGAATATGAGAAAACACAAGAAGAGGGTTGAATTGTGTTAAGTTTTACTTCTTTTTCTATTTAAATATCTTATTAAATTATGGTCACAAAGACAAAATCTGAGTCAGAGTCTGATGGTGATAGGAGCAGAATAATGTTGATCAGAAATAAAGAAGAGAACAAGAAAACACACAAGCAATTATCCTGGTTCTTCCTACAAATCAGGAGTAGTATAGTCTCCTTGCACTTTCAAGAGATTTTCACTATAACTAAAACTGATTACAAGTTGCTCAAGTACATAGACAAGAGATTTCCAATGCCTAAACACATAAGAGACTTCAATACTCAAGTACACAAGCAAGATACTTCTGATTGCACAAGCACATAGGCAAAAGACTTCAATGCTTTATCATACAAGCAAAAGACTTTCAAATACTCAAGCACACAAGCAAGAGACTTCCTACAATCTATCTAGCAGATAAATAATAGTGACAGAATGATAATTATACTTAATATACAATCAGAGGTGAAAACAGAATACAATACAGAAAACTCTAAGATTTAAGAACTTCTAAGAATGTATAATTAGTAAGAAGTTCTAAGATAACTTGTGCTATTTGTTTTAACAGAGTAATTTCTGTTTTCTTGTCAATGTGCAGTATTATATATTTCTCCAAATCTTTAACTCTTTTTATAGAGTTCCATGAAAGAGTAGTTGGAGAGAACTTTAAGCACAAGAGAGTATTTTAGAGAAGCATCAACATATTTATTGTAAAGCTTCCTGATATGGTTAATGTCCTTGAAATCGCATTTGAAACTCCTTTTCTACAAAAGGAATTATCATTTGTAAATTTTTAGGCTTCTGCAACTTTATGCTAAGTCTTCATGTGATCAGAACAAGATAAATTGACCTTAGAGTCTAATAGTGACCTGTCAGAAATTCCTCGGTTCTTGAGTTTTAACTGGGTTTAGGTTATAATCCTTTAGAGTCTGAGTCATAGCTTGTGATCCTTTAGATTTTGAATTTTCAGAGGTTGACTTGATCTTGAGAAGCTGACTCGACCAGAGTCTGGAATCTTCAGGTTCTGGTCATTAGAAAATGACTTGATCAAAAGTTGATTCTTTAGAGTCTGATCTTTAGAATCTGCCTCTTAAGAGCTTCTCTTTTAATGTTTTGTGCACTTTCATAACTGAATTCCAATTACCCCCTGTCCCATATTATTTATCGCAATTGACCATTTCACACAGATTAGAAACAATAATAAATGAAAAAGAGAGAATAGTGACTTTCCTAAATTATCCTGATTAACTATTGGTGTATTCAAATTAGCATTAATATTAAGTGAGAAAATAATAAATTAATAGTATTTATTAGATGGTACAATTGGAAGATTAAATATCAAATTGTATTGGTAATCTAAAGTGACAAGTATTTTAGGACAATTTTCTCTCTCTAAATGTGACACTTATTTTGGCACAAAGTGAGTAGTATATTAATCTTTGTACCTGCACTCTTGAAGATACATTATTCTATCCAAATTTTCTTTAATTACTTTATTATCATCAAAACCTAAGGGATATGGTATAAATTAATTTTGTTCCAACAATCTCCCCCTTTTTTATGATGACAAACACAAGTATTTAAGAAGAATAGTTGTTGATTTAATTAACATTGTGACTTCGAGATCTGAGGTTTCTAAGCTCCCCCTGAGTTTGATAAACCTAAGGGTGAGGTTTGTAAGCTCCTCATAAGTCAGATAGTTCTGAGGATGAGGTTTGTAAGCTCCCCCTAAGTCCTAGTCAGGTTAATTAAATTTTTCCGTGAAGCACAATAATCAATTCTTCATAATTTAAGCATAAATAATATTAATCAATTATATTCAGATGCTTAAATAATTATCCTTCTTCTCCCTTTTTGATCATCAACAAAAAAAATATAAGACATAAAAGATACTAAAGAAATGTTTCATTAACCAAAACAAAATACAGATTTTGCAATAAAAGCATGTTCAAAAATAGTTAACAAGACAAAATAAAAGGGTTTGCTAAAATCCTAAAGTTTAGGGTTTTGCTTCAAAATCTCCAGGATAACTTTTAAGTCAGAACCTATATCATTTTGTCTTGCAATCACATTGTTCAGTTGATCTTCCATTACATCTTGTTTGGTAGCCATGTCTTCTTGAATGCCAGCAACAATAGCCAGTTTAGCTTCTAATTGCTTTTCCCTCTGACTAGACGAGGCTACAAAGTCAGAAGACATATTTTTCAAATTCTGCAAAACTGAGACCATAGAGGTTGTGAGAGAATCCATCTTGGCAGCATAAGCCACTGAGTTAGATTTTGTGAGTCTCTCAGCAACCAATTCCTGCATTCTATCAAAGAGAATAATTTAATATTCTTCCATATGGTTCTGGGATAAGGGAAGGAATGATTGAAGGTATCTACTTTGGAGGTGGAGAAGGGTTAGGTGTGGCTCTTTCTCTAAAGAAAGGAACTAATATTGTTTTATTTCCAAATCTAGTTTCTGTTGAAGAATGATCTTTATAAGGTTTGGGTTGTGGTTCAGGTGTTGTCTGGTCAGGAAAGGTGGTTTAGGTATAGGATAAGCTTGATATGGGCTAGTTTATTCCTATTAAGTTCCATGGTAAAGTTTTAAAAAACTTGTTTTGAATAATTTTTGAGTGGATTTGGGCTTGGGTGTCTAGTTCAGCTCTTGTCTGAAGTTCAGATGAAGGTCGAGCTTTAGATTAAAATTGAACAAAATCAGGTTGAGATACAAGTTCAGATGTAATAGATTGGTTATATTTGGAGTGAAAAGGTTAAAGCTTTGATTATGAAGAATCAAAGCTAGATGATGAGGCTGATTTATAATTGGTAAAAAAAGTGGCATGTTGTTAAGGGTTGTCATGATTTTCTGGGATAGGTTCCATGATCTGATCATGATCAGTCATGGTGTTCAGATGATGGGGTGGTGAGATAAAATCACCATCCAAATGTCTATATAGATTATCTAGTACAAATGATGCATTAAAAGTATCCATAACTTGAGCAATGGTTAGGGAGTCTGAGTCATACAAAGTCATAACATTTTTTGACAGAGTATGTTCAGATGATTGTATAGGTTATGGAGTTGAATATATATGTTTAAAAGGAGTGGAAGAATCTATATTATTCTCAAAGACAAGATGTAGAGACATATGTGTGGTATTATTTACATCATCATGTTCTGAAGTAGTTTCAACAGCATGTTCAGAAGTAAGTTTTGTAGCAATTTCTTTCTTCTCTTCAGCATCTGAACCAGTTGGTTAACAACCAAAATTTCCATCCTATTTCCTAAAAATAATTTTTATTATAGCTTCAACTTCTTTGATTTTGTTGTACCCCAAAATTTGCCCTCCCATATTCTTCAAAGATTTGCCAAGTCAAAGCTGCAAAATTCCCCAAGGGTTACACAGTGCAAAGGTCTCCCATACAGTCAAAACTAGGGTTGGTGTTCTGATCAAGAAAATGAAGTTTTCAAAGGTCCAATCAAGTCTCATATGCCTACAAATATGGTCAAATATCCTCATATCAAGTTTCAAGACATTCAGCTCAAAATTGCACAGTCAAAAACCCTAATTGCACTGCAGTCAACTGTAGGGGCAAAATGGTCATTTGACAGTCAAAAGTTCAAATTTTTGGTCAACATATCATTTTGAAGCCACAAACATCATTTGATCAATGCTTGATCATGATTCTCAAAATTTGACTCAGAAATCATCAAGATGCAAAAGTTTCCTTATTTGGACAGCTGAAAAAGTCAACTAAAATTGACCAGGGCATAACTTTCACATGGATTATCAGAAAAATTCCATCCAAAGCTCATTTTGAATAGAAAGACATTTCCTACAACTCATCTTCATACTTCAAGTCCAAGAAATTCTCTCACAAAAAGTTATCAATTTCAACATTATATGTCATTTTCAAAAGTCAACAAAAAGGGACTTTAAGTCAAAGGCCATAACTTGAGATTGGTAAATCAAAATGACATGGGACCAAAGACATTGGTTAGAGTACTCAAAGACCTTTCCAAAATGTCCAAGAACATGAGAAAAGCTTAAAAATTGAGCAAGTTATGCCTTGTGGAAGTTGGGAAATTTTTGGATATTTTGGAAAGTCAACATTGATCCAAATGACCTAAAATTGCTAATGGGCCCATTTTTCTTCCATAATTCATCACCCATGACATGTGAACGACCACTTGGCCCAAAGGGAAGTATTTTCTCATTTTTTATTTATTTATTTGGATTTTTATTTATATAAATTCATTTAAATCATTTAAATATATGAAAAATATCTAACTTAACCTAATCAATCTTTTTATACATGTTTTAGCCTCTATAATTCGTGCATAAGTCAATATGGAAAGAATTGGAGCAATTGGATATGATTTGGACCAAAAACACATGGAAAAAGATATGGAAATAATGGTGGAAAAAATCAAATCTTCAATTCATGAATACAAGAGATTCTAGTCAAATTTGTTAACCTAATGGACTCAGTACAAATGCTAGAACATAACCCTAATGCAAGAAGACACGCAGCAGCTCAGAAGAGACCATTGCAAACTTGAATTTTTCTCTAAAGAACTCAAAACTGAAATCATTGTTACAGGTCGATTCAAAGCACAAAACTTGTTTCAATAGCTTCCTCAAGGTCTATTGAACATATTCCAATCAAAAACCTCAAGCTTCACGCTTTGGAACGGTATACAGAAGTCCCTCTTGTTCCATTTTTTTTCATTATCGTGTTTCAATATTTATGAACATTCATGGCATTCTAATTGTATATTCATGATCAGTGAAGCATTTGCAAACTAACCCATGCGTTTAATTGAGTTTTTGCAAGCTGTAGACGATTCCACCATTGCCAAAATCTAGGGTTTTCAGAATTGGAAATTGGGCGTTTTCACATAGCGTAAAATTAGAGAACCATAGTGCCATGAATGTAATCAGCAAGCTTGGACGAAGAAGAATCCATATTCGCGATCAATTTATAAGTAACACAGGCCTAATCGCTATTTTCCCATAGTCGGCCTAATAAAACGCATGAAAAACCGTTGCTTTTGTTTTTATGTTTCAGGCACGCGAGGAAGATGAAGCCGTGTCACACGCTGATTGGCACGTTTAAATATTTCGCACGTTGAACCACTAACTCTTTGCTTTGCTTTTATAATATTTGTTGTTTATTTATTAATCAGAACGTGCAATTAGCTCAGCTGGCAAGCAGGATCGGTGGTAAAGCATATGACCTGGGTTCGAGCCCCAAGTCTTCAATATTGTCCATATTATTTTTCTATAAATCTTCCCATGCAGTGCCAGCATCAAGGCGCACCATATACCTCCAAGAATCTCTCCTTCCACGCGTCCAGCTGCTTCAGATCAAAGGCTCAAGATTGATGAACACCCTAAGCCTGGTCAACGCTTCAGCATGCTAGCAAAAAAGGTCCAAACAGGCCAACGCTATTGGGCCAGGCTGCTAAGGCCAACACCTCCTATTTGGGGACTACCCCCCCTGGTTTGCAATTCTCCATTTTTTTCATGTTTTATTTTTAATTGTTATTTTATTTTCTCTATTTGTTTAAATTAATTAATTATTTCTACAAAATATAAAAAATGCATAAAAAAATCAGAAAAGATCAAAATATAATAAGTATTTTCTTTTAATTATTTTCATAAATAAATTGTATATAATTGAATTAGTTTAAAATAGGTTTAATTTTAATTCCCTTCATAACAAAAAAATCCAAAAAAAATATAGAATTAGGTTTAATGTTTTTATTCCTTTTTTTAATTTTTTCTTTCTCACAATAATATTATTTATTTTATTTATTTTTATAATCAAATTTGCATGTAAATTAATTAGGGTTTCATTTAGGTTAAAAAACTTTAATATTTTTCTTAATAACTTAAAAGCCGTTAGAATTAGGGTTAGCGTTTTATTTTAATTTTAATTAACTCCTTTTTCATTAAATCTTAAAATACATAAAAATACACAAAAATACCAAAAAAACAAGTCTTTCTTAATTAATTAAATTCATGTAATTTTAATATTTTGCAAAAGGGTCCAACGCCCACGTTCTTAATTTTGTTTAATTTCGCATATTTATTTTATTTTGCTTAAATAATTATGTACCTCTCCCGAAGCCTTGTAATTACTTCTCGCACTTTATTTTCTTTAATTGCTTTATTTTTTTGTCAAATCGGGTCCGGTTTCCCTCGCAAATATTTCTTAACTGTTAATCAAAAGCATGAAAGAATGTATGGACCAAAAAAATCAAGCGTAGAACACCAATAACATGACAAGACAAAAAATAATTGAAACGACACACAAATCGCACACACCACCCCTAGGGTACGCCTCACTGTTGCCTTGCCTCTCGAAGGGTGATCGTCGAGTAGAGGATGTCTTAGTAAGTCCTCATGATCCGGGAACCTGGCATGAGGGTAGCTTCTAAGGTGTCTTCCTATTGCTCTGGTGATCACTATGTCCCGAACCTCGAATTGACCCGAACACCTCCAACGGTGGTGCTACCTACCTCTCAATGGTGGGATGGCACTATTTTAAAGGACATTTACACAGACGAATTCCTTAGGGTAAGTAGGTTCTCATAGATACTTGCTCTAAATCTCAAAATAATTCAAAAAAATACTTTTCACACCGACACTTTTCAAAAAGCTTTCGAAAGCAATTTTTCAAACACTCTTGAGGACTGATACAAGAGTCGAACTGAAATTTTCAAAGAAACTTTTTTTAAAAACCCACAGTTGAAAAGCAAACAAACCATTTTTGAAAACACAGGTGAGCAAGTATCTAAGAGCCCATGGATAACCATGGATAGAAAGGGTGCTAACACCTTCCCTTTCTATAACCTACCTCCCGAACCGAGAGCAATCTCTTTAAGGAATTTTTCTGTGCTTTTGTCCTTTCCATTTGGAGAAAATAAAAGACGGTGGCGACTCTTGCTTCCGCGACATTTCGCGAACCAGCGTTAAACAGTCAGTTCCAGATCCACCGATCACAGAACTGGCGACTCTGCTGGGGACTTAACTTAAAGTGAGGTGTACCTTAGGACTAAGATCACTGTGTTTTCAATTGTTTTCCTTGTGTGCTTTAAATTGTGGGTTGCTTGGGAGTTCTATAGATCCTAACCCGGATCTGGGGGATACCTTCTTAGAAAGTAGCAACAAGGCTGTGAGGGAACTGTGCGGGGTATACCGACATGGTTGAAACAGTCTGCTACGTTGATGTGGCACTTTGGTGTGTACCGGTAACCCTTGAGTTTAGTCAAGGAGAGTACGGGGCCTCCGCGTGGTGTCATGAAGCATCAACAGACCTTAGGAACCTTAATTGAACTATCTTGGCCTCTTTAGGGTAGTGAGATAACTAACTTTGGTGCAGTCCGAGGTTGGTTGATACTCGATACTACGCTCAATTGAGGGTTGCTTTCCTGGAATATTTCGGTCGCCAGTTCAGTGGCTAAATCGAAACGATGAACAATGAAAGCAGTCCCGTGATATTGGGACCCTTAGAACCCGGTTACTTTGATAGGACAGGTTGAACCCACCAACTTCAAGAGGGTACTACCCAGACCCCATGCTGGCCTTAAACCCTAAGGGCTTCTCTTGTGTGACTTGTGTGCCTTCGTACTTGACTATTTGCATGCTTGTTATCTAACACAGGAATTACTTGCAGGGTTTGCTTATAGTCCTTGAATGGGGACTCATGGCAGGGTTTGCTAAGTTTTGCAGGTTTTGTCCATAGTCCTTAATTAGGACTCATAGCAGGTTTACTGAGTTTGCTTGCAGGTGTTGTTTATAGTCCTTAACTAGGACTCATAACAGGGTCTACTGAATTTCCTACAGGTTTTCGTTTTAGTCCTTAACCAGGATTCATAACAAGGTGTACCAAGTTTCTTGCAGGGTTTGTTTTAGTCCTTAATGGGGACTCCTGACAGGTTTACTAAGTGTCTTGCAGGTTTTGGTTTGCAGTCCTTAATAGGGACTCATAACAGGGTTACCTACATTACCCCATGCATCATGACATCATACCATTGCATACATCCTAACCCATTTCAAGGATCCCAAGGGCTTGTGATGCAGGTCACGGTGAATCAACTATCCCAGCAAGGGGCAAAGAGGATTTATTTTCCTATAGCCAAGGTTGTCAGGGGCTATGACCCACTTGATATGGTGAGCTCTGACTCCTGAAGAAGGTTCCCTTAACCAAGGTCGCTGGGAAATCAAAACTAGACATGATGACTAAAGTCAGAGGCTATGACCCACTGGATATGGTGAGCCTTTGACCCTTGAAGAAGGACTCTCAACAATATGCAGTGCCTTCAATCAAGCTACCAGTTTCAAATTTTAACAAATTTCTTGTTTACCCCGCGAGATCCTTGAAGACATTGCATGCATGTCATACACATCATTACATAACAGGTATCTTTGTTGCAGGTCACTTACCTTTCTCGCTGTTTATTTCAGCAATGGCCTTCCAACCAGACAACCAGGACCTTCTTGCTCAAGAGACTCGGTTCGGGGAAATCCTTCTGAATCTATCCAAGGGGCAGGAGGAACTAAGGACACTTCTCAAGGGGACCTTTGTCGGGAACAGTGCTGAGGATGAAAGGCTGAAACACCTACAAGCTGAGATGGATGCTATGAAAGCCCAAATGCTGGGGCAGAGGAATGCCATTCAAGGTTTAGCTCAAAGACAAGATGAGCTCCGGTTTCTCGTCAACCAACTGCTTCAGGGTAACCAACTGGGGCAAACATCTAAGGGTAAAAAGCCAGTCATCGTTCGACCATCTTTGAGACAAAGAGGCAAGGAGAAAGCTCCTCATATGGCTCCAGTATCACCAATTCAGTATCAACCTCACCAGCTTCAGCCAGACAAGCCCCAAAGGCAATTCACCGAGCTCAACGTGTCGCTGCCTCAAGCCTTACAACAACTACTGAGGTTGAAATTGGTAACTCGAAAGGATCCTCCTAAGAATCCCAACAAGACACCTTCAAGGTATAACCCCAATGCTCACTGTGCTTATCATTCTGACAGCCCGGGGCATGCTACAGAGGATTGTTGGAATTTGAAGAATAAAATCCAGGATCTGATTGAGGAAGGAGCTGTGGAATTCACCCAAGATGGCCAGGCTGAGTGCTTCTACCATCCCTACAGGAGACACCATTTGAAGTGACAAAGCCTTGAGATTAGGAAATTTTGTTCATTCGAATGTCCAAGTTGCAATTTTCTTTTGTTCAAACCTTTATTCATGTTAAACATTGTTATCACATTAATGCATCGCTTATGTCTATTTTGAAACAATATATTCGCATTCACTATATGCAAATTATTTTCATATTTTTTCTGATGCTAACTCTCGATTAAGAATTCTAAGCCTCTTGAGGGAGGATGACGAAAACGATACCACGATCTTTACAGTATGCTTTTGAACAGACCCCGCTGATGAGGTACAAGCATTGTTTCAATCCCTAAACACTGGAGTTATAAGGATGATAATCCCTCGTCAACCCCTCTGAGCCAAAGAAGTAGGAGTTTTTCTTTTCAAAATTTAAAACCCTTAATCATAACCTGGGGCAGGGTAGTCTCTCAGTTGATCCAAGTGCATGACGAATGGCACCAAAGAGGTCCTTACAAAACAAAGAAAGACAGTGATGGTTCCGAATAATCAATAAAGAAAGGCAGTCATTACATCTCAAAAATAAAAACCCAATAAGTCAAAACCCATGAAGGAGACTTACGAAACTGGGGCATCCCGCTGACTGTAATTCCAAAAAAGGAAACAGTTCAGGCAAAAAAAGAAAGGGATAACAAAAAAATCAAAAAGAGAGAGGTCCAACAAACCCTCAACAATAAAGGAATGACTGCCTATTCAAAATAAGTTATCAACATCCGAATCATCACCGGAAAATCAGAGCAAAGACTCAAACAAGGTCTAACGTATGATCAACTGAGTTTAGGTTTGGAGAACATCACGAAGAGCGGGTGGGTACAAATAAAATTTGAGCCTTTATCCTTTGTTTCTTAAACCGTGAACCAGGCCACGCTATAACCCTTAAAAGTCCTAGCTGAAGCATGGGTTACTTCGAAAGCATGCTGTTACGAAAGGTATCCTGACTCCTTAAGGCTACGGTAAATACAGAGTTGACATCATGTTTTACAAACATTCACATGTTTTATGAAAAAATGCATTTTCAAAATCTTCAAGACAGACGTAAGCTTTGCATTTTTAACATAACTTTGTTTGCATATGACTTTTTGTTTGAACAACATAGAAATTCGCACGACGAATGCCTAATGAACAGAAGTACTTCCAATCAAGGGGCAGACATGACCATGGTCCATTATCTGGGGCAGTCCAATCAAGATTCGGAGAATCTCTCAAAGGCCAAATAGCCTGGGGACAAATCTCCGCCTGAGTCACTTGGGGCATTCCAACGACGAATCTGACCTGATCAAATACCTTCTGGTGGCATGACAAAACACTTCTAACAGGGGCAACTCCCTACTTTCTGAAAGCACGGACATAGTCGAAAAATACTACGCATAATCAAAGACGCGCTAGGTTGACACACCTAGGCAAAAGTAAGGGCTTCCTGACGAACCAAAAGGGTTCGGGCAAAAATAAGGGATGAAATGAAAAATCTGTACACCCGGCAAGTCGAAAACCTGAAAAGGCGGCTTGGGCAAAAATGGGTATCCCGGTGGACTGAAAACCCGAAAGGGCGGTCCAGGCAAAAATTAGGGATCAAAGCGTACGACTATGTCCCGGTATCTCGTCACTTGCCTACCAGAAGAAGATTTGTCAAACGGCAGTCATCAAACACCTTCACAGGTACCTTCTTCTCCAACTGAAACAGGGGCAATAAAGAGTTGTCTAAGCAATCTGATTGTTCTGTCCTCCAAGGTATCAAGGTAGGTTCCATTGAAGAACATAACCAATACAGTTCAATACTTCCCTAGGAGAGTCCAATCCAGTCTCCCCAAGAAAATTGGAATCCATCTCCCCAAGCAGTAATCTTATCCCCAGTAGATTCTGGAAGCTTACCCCCGCAGAGCACGAACGCGTCCCCCGGCTTTATTCAAAGAGTTATTTCCTTAACAGGATATAACTGGGTTATCCTCAGCCAAAAGCCACGGAAAGAGCGTCCTCGACGAAGTCCTCTTACCCCAGCGAAGTCCATCAACACTTCCAGCACAACGAGGGTATCCCCAGCAAATTATTATCAACACTCAGCAAGGCATCCCTCTTCCCACAGAGTATTGCTTCCCAGCATGGTCGCTAGAGTATCTTTTCTCCCCGCAGAATCTTCCATTTGCCAAGTTTATTCTGCAACGGAGTCATCTTCTCCTACCGGTATTCTTGCAGTTATCATCCCCAGCGGTAGCAAAATCTATTCTTCAACATCAGCCCAGGATATGACTTCCCGGCACTCGTCAAGGATCTACTGTCCTAGACAAAAACATACATACAAAAACATACATACAAAAACATCACATACACCATTATAGCATGCACAACGCATCGTATCATACAAATCTCATTTATGTTGAGAACATCATTGCTTGATCCATATCATGCATTGCATATGACTGACCTTTACCTTTCAGGAAAGATGCAGTTAAAATTCTCAAAACATATTTCCAGGCCTTCTCTAGTCCAGCTAAATCGACTCCCAACAGATTTTTCTGATGAAGATTCAGTAGAAGTTATCCCAGATGGTTCCCTCTCCGACGGTGAGTGAGGCGATCATTCCTTTTCAAACGGTCCCCTCTCCGACGGTGAGTGAGGTGGTAATTCCTTTTCAGATGATTCCCTCTCCGACGGTGAGTGTGAGGTGATAGTCTCTTATGGTCCCCTCTCCGACGGTGAGTGAGGTGGTAATTCCTTTTTCAGATGATTCCCTCTCCAACGGTGAGTGTGAGGTGATAGTCTCTTATGGTCCCCTCTCCGACGGTGAGTGAGGTGGTAAGTCCTTTTCAGATGTTTCCCTCTCCGACGATGAGTGTGAGGTGATAGTCTCCTATGGTTCCCTCTCCGACGGTGAGTGAGGTGGTAATTCCTTTTCAGATGTTTCCCTCTCCGATGGTGAGTGTGAGGTGATAGTCTCCTATGGTCCCCTCTCCGACGGTGAGTGAGGTGGTAATTCCTTTTTCAGATGTTTCCCTCTCCGACGGTGAGTGTGAGGTGATAGTCTCTTATGGTCCCCTCTCCGACGGTGAGTGAGGTGGTAATTCCTTTTTCAGATGTTTCCCTCTCCGACGGTGAGTGTGAGGTGATAGTCTCCTATGGTCCCCTCTCCGACAGTGAGTGAGGTGGTAATTCCTTTTTCAGATGTTTCCCTCTCCGACGGTGAGTGTGAGGTGATAGTCTCTTATGGTCCCCTCTCCGACGGTGAGTGAGGTGGTAATTCCTTTTTCAGATGTTTCCCTCTCCGACGGTGAGTGTGAGGTGATAGTCTCTTATGGTCCCCTCTCTGACGGTGAGTGAGGTGGTAATTCCTTTTTTAGATGTTTCCCTCTCCGACGGTGAGTGTGAGGTGATAGTCTCTTATGGTCCCCTCTCCGACGGTGAGTGAGGTGGTAATTCCTTTTTCAGATGTTTCCCTCTCCGATGGTGAGTGTGAGGTGATAGTCTCCTATGGTCCCCTCTCCGACGGTGAGTGAGGTGGTAATTCCTTTTTCAGATGTTTCCCTCTCCGACGGTGAGTGTGAGGTGATATTCTCTTATGGTCCCCTCTCCGACGGTGAGTGAGGTGGTAATTCCTTTTTCAGATGTTTCCCTCTCCGACGGTGAGTGTGAGGTGATAGTCTCCTATGGTCCCCTCTCCGACGGTGAGTGAGATGGTAAGTCCTTTTCAGACGTTACCCTCTCCGACGGTGAGTGTGAGGTGATAGTCTCTTATGGTCCCCTCTCCGACGGTGAGTGAGGTGGTAATTCCTTTTTCATATGTTTCCCTCTTCGACGGTGAGTGTGAGGTGATAGTCTCTTATGGTCCCCTCTCCGACGGTGAGTGAGGTGGTAATTCCTTTTTCAGATGTTTCCCTCTCCGACGGTGAGTGTGAGGTGATAGTCTCCTATGGTCCCCTCTCCGACGGTGAGTGAGGTGGTAATTCCTTTTCAGATGTTTCCCTCTCCGACGGTGAGTGAGGTGGTAAGTCCTTTTCAGATAGTTTCCTCTCCGATGGTGAGTGAGGTGACAATTCCCTTTCAGATTATAATTGCCTATGGTTCTCTTCCCAATACTGCAAAGATGGTAATTTCCGCTAAGATTTTTCTCAACGAGCGTTGTTGAAGTTAAAGTCGTCCAAGGTTCTCTTACCATTCATGCTAAGGTGGTAACCATCTCTGGTTCATTCATCATTGTTTGAAGCTCCAGATTCAACTCCTGTGACCAGTCAGGACACATCTATACTAAGCATCTGAAAATCAGCTCCTGCAACGTGTCAGGTAATCATTTTCTGTTTTGCAGGTATGCAGGTTCTCGCTAAGGAATCTCTTATGCGATCAATATCCAGATGGCATCTATAAGCCCATCATCCTATTCATCAATCCTCAAATGGCATCTATAAGCCCATTCCCGTCATCACTGCTACTATGTGAGCACAAATTTCTGGGCACTCTAGTGTTCAATCATCTTCCACCCTCGGATTACGAAAGGCACGTCAGCCAATCTGCATCCTCAGGTCTAAGAAGATTGAACAGGGGCAACTGTTGTACCCCAAAATTTGCCCTCCCATATTCTTCAAAGATTTGCCAAGTCAAAGCTGCAAAATTCCCCAAGGGTTGCACAGTGCAAAGGTCTCCCATACAGTCAAAACTAGGGTTGGTGTTCTGATCAAGAAAATGAAGTTTTCAAAGGTCCAATCAAGTCTCATATGCCTACAAATATGGTCAAATATCCTCATATCAAGTTTCAAGACATTCAGCTCAAAATTGCACAGTCAAAAACCCTAATTGCACTGCAGTCAACTGTAGGGGCAAAATGGTCATTTGACAGTCAAAAGTTCAAATTTTTGGTCAACATATCATTTTGAAGCCACAAACATCATTTGATCAATGCTTGATCATGATTCTCAAAATTTGACTCAGAAATCATCAAGATGCAAAAGTTTCCTTATTTGGACAGTTGAAAAAGTCAACTGAAATTGACCAGGGCATAACTTTCACATGGATTATCAGAAAAATTCCATCCAAAGCTCATTTTGAAGAGAAAGACATTTCATACAACTCATCTTCATACTTCAAGTCCAAGAAATGCTCTCACAAAAAGTTATCAATTTCAACATTATAGGTCATTTTCAAAAGTCAACAAAAAGGGACTTTAAGTCAAAGGCCATAACTTGAGATTGGTAAATCAAAATGACATGGGACCAAAGACATTGGTTAGAGGACTCAAAGACCTTTCCAAAATGTCCAAGAACATGAGAAAAGCTTAAAAATTGAGCAAGTTATGCCTTGTGGAAGTTGGGAAATTTTTGGATATTTTGGAAAGTCAACATTGATCCAAATGACCTAAAATTGCTAATGGGCCCATTTTTCTTCCATAATTCATCACCCATGACATGTGCACGACCACTTGGCCCAAAGGGAAGTATTTTCTCATTTTTTATTTATTTATTTGGATTTTTATTTATATAAATTCATTTAAATCATTTAAATATATGAAAAATATCTAACTTAACCTAATCAATCTTTTTATACATGTTTTAGCCTCTATAATTCGTGCATAAGTCAATATGGAAAGAATTGGAGCAATTGGATATGATTTGGACCAAAAACACATGGAAAAAGATATGGAAATAATGGTGGAAAAAATCAAATCTTCAATTCATGAATACAAGAGATTCTAGTCAAATTTGTTAACCTAATGGACTCAGTACAAATGCTAGAACATAACCCTAATGCAAGAAGACACGCAGCAGCTCAGAAGAGACCATTGCAAACTTGAATTTTTCTCTAAAGAACTCAAAACTGAAATCATTGTTACAGGTCGATTCAAAGCACAAAACTTGTTTCAATAGCTTCCTCAAGGTCTATTGAACATATTCCAATCAAAAACCTCAAGCTTCACGCTTTGGAACGGTATACAGAAGTCCCTCTTGTTCCATTTTTTTTCATTATCGTGTTTCAATATTTATGAACATTCATGGCATTCTAATTGTATATTCATGATCAGTGAAGCATTTGCAAACTAACCCATGCGTTTAATTGAGTTTTTGCAAGCTGTAGACGATTCCACCATTGCCAAAATCTAGGGTTTTCAGAATTGGAAATTGGGCGTTTTCACATAGCGTAAAATTAGAGAACCATAGTGCCATGAATGTAATCAGCAAGCTTGGACGAAGAAGAATCCATATTCGCGATCAATTTATGAGTAACACAGGCCTAATCGCTATTTTCCCATAGCCGGCCTAATAAAACGCATGAAAAACCGTTGCTTTTATTTTTATGTTTCAGGCACGCGAGGAAGATGAAGCCGTGTCACACGCTGATTGGCACGTTTAAATATTTCGCGCGTTGAACCACTAACTCTTTGCTTTGCTTTTATAATATTTGTTGTTTATTTATTAATCAGAGCGTGCAATTAGCTCAGCTGGCAAGCAGGATCGGTGGTAAAGCATGTGACCTGGGTTCGAGCCCCAGGTCTTCAATATTGTCCATATTATTTTTCTATAAATCTTCCCATGCAGTGCCAGCATCAAGGCGCACCATATACCTCCAAGAATCTCTCCTTCCACGCGTCCAGCTGCTTCAGATCAAAGGCTCAAGATTGATGAACACCCTAAGCCTGGTCAACGCTTCAGCATGCTAGCAAAAAAGGTCCAAACAGGCCAACGCTATTGGGCCAGGCTGCTAAGGCCAACACCTCCTATTTGGGGACTACCCCCCCTGGTTTGCAATTCTCCATTTTTTTCATGTTTTATTTTTAATTGTTATTTTATTTTCTCTATTTGTTTAAATTAATTAATTATTTCTACAAAATATAAAAAATGCATAAAAAAATAAGAAAAGATCAAAATATAATAAGTATTTTCTTTTAATTATTTTCATAAATAAATTGTATATAATTGAATTAGTTTAAAATAGGTTTAATTTTAATTCCCTTCATAACAAAAAAATCCAAAAAAATATATAGAATTAGGTTTAATGTTTTTATTCCTTTTTTTAATTTTTTCTTTCTCACAATAATATTATTTATTTTATTTATTTTTATAATCAAATTTGCATGTAAATTAATTAGGGTTTTATTTAGGTTAAAAAACTTTAATATTTTTCTTAATAACTTAAAAGCCGTTAGAATTAGGGTTAGCGTTTTATTTTAATTTTAATTAACTCCTTTTTCATTAAATCTTAAAATACATAAAAATACACAAAAATACCAAAAAAACAAGTCTTTCTTAATTAATTAAATTCATGTAATTTTAATATTTTGCAAAAGGGTCCAACGCCCACGTTCTTAATTTTATTTAATTTCGCATATTTATTTTATTTTGCTTAAATAATTATGTACCTCTCCCGAAGCCTTGTAATTACTTCTCGCACTTTATTTTCTTTAATTGCTTTATTTTTTTGTCAAATCGGGTCCGGTTTAATTTTGGCGATGTGGACCCGCGCCATTTGTAATAGCTTTAGATTTACTTTCCCTCGCAAATATTTCTTAACTGTTAATCAAAAGCATGAAAGAATGTATGGACCAAATAAAATCAAGCGTAGAACACCAATAACATGACAAGACAAAAAATAACTGAAACGACACACAAATCGCACACACCACCCCTAGGGTACGCCTCACTGTTGCCTTGCCTCTCGAAGGGTGATCGTCGAGTAGAGGATGTCTTAGTAAGTCCTCATGATCCGGGAACCTGGCATGAGGGTAGCTTCTAAGGTGTCTTCCTATTGCTCTGGTGATCACTATGTCCCGAACCTCGAATTGACCCGAACACCTCCAACGGTGGTGCTACCTACCTCTCAATGGTGGGATGGCACTACTTTAAAGGACATTTACACAGACGAATTCCTTAGGGTAGGTAGGTTCTCATAGATACTTGCTCTAAATCTCAAAATAATTCAAAAAAATACTTTTCACACCGACACTTTTCAAAAAGCTTTCGAAAGCAATTTTTCAAACACTCTTGAGGACTGATACAAGAGTCGAACTGAAATTTTCAAAGAAACTTTTTTTAAAAACCCACAGTTGAAAAGCAAACAAACCATTTTTGAAAACACAGGTGAGCAAGTATCTAAGAGCCCATGGATAACCATGGATAGAAAGGGTGCTAACACCTTCCCTTTCTATAACCTACCTCCCGAACCGAGAGCAATCTCTTTAAGGAATTTTTCTGTGCTTTTGTCCTTTCCATTTGGAGAAAATAAAAGACGGTGGCGACTCTTGCTTCCGCGACATTTCGCGAACCAGCGTTAAACAGTCAGTTCCAGATCCACCGATCACAGATTTGTTGATAGAAAATCTCAGCATCTGATGTATGTGTAGTAACCTTGTTCTTGAGGGAAGATGTTAGCATTTCTGCTCCCTTTTTCACATACTATATCACCATATCTTGAGCTATATGCTTTATCTTTTTGACCTTATTTTTCAGAGGTTGGTCCTCTTCCTCTTTTTCTTTAGGGATAATCATTTTCCTTAACTTCTTCTTCTTCATAGGAGCAACTATAATGGAAGAAATGACACCCTTTTGGGGAGTTGCTCTACTTCTTGTCTTAGAATACATTAAGATAAAAGAGGAGATATCTTCTTTTACTTCCTTCTGAACATCCTTAAATTCCACAACTTTCTTCTTACTGGCTTCTGACTTTTCTTGAGATCTTCGGGGGCAACAAGCTTTCTCTTTCTAGATGAATGACATAACCTTATCTTCATTAGAGATTTCTTTCAGAGTCATATCAATTTCCTTTTTAACTTTTTAATATGCTTCATAGTAACTTATGTAATAACTTTCTAAATGATGTATGAAAAGTTATCAAGAAATGCAGAACAAACATAATTTACTATGATAGAGGTTGGAGGCTTCAAAACAACCTTCTTGCTGATGATGCTCATATTTCCTAGAATAACTCCAAACAATATGTTTCCATGAGTTTCTTCTAAGATATCAGAATCATTACTTTCCCTCAGAAACTTAACAAGTCGGTGCTGATGAAATAGTTCAGAGAGAAGCCTTACATAAGGCACATTTTTCTTGTGATTCTTGATGTTTTTTTATAGCTTCACATAGGTAATTGAAAATATATGTAGTCAATTTTATCTTCTCCCTATTAACCAAGAACCATAAGAAGTGTTTGTGATCCCAAGATATCTTATATGTACTACCTTCTCTAGGTATTAAGCTACAAATCCAAATATTGAACAAAAGTCTGTATAAGACATACATATTTTTTACTTTACCATAATCAACAAAGTTGTCATTGTTAAACAATGTCGTCTTGAAATTTTCAACTTCTTTGCTTCCATCCTTTGAATTTACAAGGAACATTCCTTCATTCTTCACACCAATGAGCTTAGCAACGAGGTTTTGGGTAATAGTTACTTCAACACCCATTACAACAGACTTCATCTCAACCTCCTTAGTTTCAGCATCAGATACCTTATCAGCAACTTGTGCATTAACCAAGAAATATCTTACCAAGAGAGGACATCACATACCATTTAGCATATCAAATAAGTTCAGTCATTCTTTATGATTGAAGTGCTCATTTGGATAAATTGTCGTTAGTTAATTGATTTTTAAATTAATTTTTTCCATTTTTAGTGAGGAATTTTGAAATTACCGTTAATAGCTGCAAAATAACAGAAATTTTTAAATTGCCAATAGTTAATTGATTTTTAATTTAATTTTTTCCATTTTTTAGTGAGGACCAAAGGAAAAGACGACATTATTGCTTACAAGATCACAAATAGAGTGGCAACGATGGCCCGTGCTAGGGAAACTAAGGCAGAGTCTTCACAGCTACGGGCGGGGAGAATAGTTCCAACCGGTTCTCACCAGGAAATGGTTGGCTGCACATTTTTTCTGTGCACCTCGTAGCACCCGATACCGAGCTGTTATAGGTGACATGCAACCTATAGATGGTGCAGATGAACATGTTATTGAGGGTGCTCATGCTGAGGTGGTTGAGATAGATGTGCCCCGTATTATTGATGACGTCGCAGATACAAATGTGGGTCTTATTACTAATAAGGTATCTTAGACAGATGCGGCCTCTATTACTAATGAGGTGTCTGAGACAAATACAATCCCTATTGCTGCTGAGGCCGAGACAAGTGCAGCTCGTACTGGTGATACAAAGGTTACGACTCCTGGTACAACGAAGCCATCTATGCACACTGACAGAGAGTTCCTTGAAGGGCCTAATTATATATATATATATATATATATATATATATATATATATATATATATATATATATATATATATATATATATATATATATATATATATATATATATATATATATATATATATATATATATATATATATATATATATATATATATATATATATATATATATATATATATATATATATATATATTGTTTAACTTTTATTTATTTATTATTGATACTTGATGTGTTGAAACTAACTAATAATTTTTTTAACTTTGTTTGTTACAAGACCTTCCCACGCTAAAGGTGGCATCCCACAAGTTAAAGATGAAAAAAAAATTGTAAGGTTCTGATGCCTGAGCAGGTCAGGAAAATTGTTATTGATTTCGGTGTCCTATCAATGGTTGGCTGCTCACTCACCATGTTTGGCGCTTCACTCCTGACTGCCTTTGTTGAGCGATGGCACAAGGAGATATTTTCCTTTCATCTTTCATTTGGGAGATGACTATAACTTTGAATGATGTCTCCTCCGTGTTCCATCTCCGCATTGATGGTAGATTCTTCACTGCTCATATTATTAACTATGAGCTTGCATGTATCATAACTACATCATATTTGAGAATTAATGTGGTTGTCATCCTAAAGGAGTTTTATTTTAATATGGCCGCTCACTTTCAGATGTATTGGCTTTGGAACAGGTATAACGAGCTCGTGGAGTGACATATGTATGAGGAAACAAGAAGGCTACACATGCTACATATAGTAGCATGCATTATCTTTGTGGATAAGTTTCATGTTTATATTGATGCTTGTGATCGGTGGATCTGGAACTGACTGTTTAATGCTGGTTTCGAGAAATGTCGCGGAAGCAAGAGTCGCCACCGTCTTTTATTTTCTCCAACATGGAAAGGACAAAAGCACAGCAAAATTCCTTATGATATTGTTTCTCGGTTCGGGAGGTAGATTTATAGAAAGGGAAGGTGTTAGCACCCTTTCTATCCATGGTTATCCATGGGCTCTTAGATACTTGCTCATTTGTGTTTTCAAAATGTGTTTGCTTTTCAATTGTGAGTGGGTTTGAAAAAGTTTCTTTGAAAGTTTCAGATCGACTCTTGTATCAGTCTTCAAGAGTGTTTGAAAAATTGTTTTGAAATCTTTTTGAAAGTGTCGGTGTGAAAAGAGTTTTGACTTGTCTTGAATTAGAACAAGTATTTATGAGTCATCTACCTACCCTAAGGAATTAGGCTGTGTAAATATCCTTAAGGTAGTGCCATCCCACCATTGAGAGGTAGGTAGCACCACCGTTGGAGGTGTTCGGGTCAATTCGAGTTTAGGGACAGTGTGGCCACCGAGCAACAGTAGGACACCTTAGAAGCTACCCTTATGCCATTGATCTTTTTATTCCGAGGCAACTATTCCGAGGCAACCGTTTCGAGGCAACTTGTTTAGAGGCAACTTGTTTCGAGGCAACTAGATCAATGGACATAAGGACTCACTAAGACGTCCTATACTCGACGACCCCGTTTCGAGGGGCAAGGCAACAGTGTGGTCACCAGAGAAATAGTAGGACACCTTAGAAGCTACCCTTATTCCATGGGTCATGGACATAAGGACTTACTAAAACGTCCTATACTCGACGACCACGTTTCGAGGGGCAAGGCAACAGTGAGGCGTACCCTAAGAGTGGTGTGTGAATTTGTGTATTGTTTTCAGTTATGTTTTATCTTGTCATGCATTATGTGAGCTACGCTTTGATTTTATTTGGGCCATTCATTCTTTCATGTGATTAGCAGTTAAAAGGTACGGAAATTAAAATGCGGAAAAATAAAGTCTTACGCTATTACAAGGCGCGGGTCTATACATCGCCAAATTAATAAAGACCCGTTTTTTAAATAAAATGCAGAAAGTAAATAAATTTCTTAATTACTATTACAAGGCTTTGGCAATTACATAATATAAAAAATGAAAAATAGAAACAAACGCGCGAAAAGAAATTAGAATCGAAAGTGTGAGGGTGTTGGACCCTTTAAAGAAATTAAATTGAAATTGAAAGTTAATTAATTATTTAATGAGAAAATAAATTATTTTTTATGTTTTTTTGTATTTAATGGAAATAAAGAGAATTAATTAAAATTAGAAATTAAATAAAACCCTTTATCATAACCTGGGGGAGGGTAGTTCTCTCAGTTGATCCAAGTGCATAACAAATGGCACCAAAGAGGTCCTTACAAAAAAAAGAAGACAGTGATGATTCTGAATAATCATAAGGATAGGCAGTCATTACTTCTCAAAATAAAAACCCATTAAGTCAAAACCTATGAAGGAGACTTACAAAACTGGGGCATCCCACTGACTGTAATTCCAAAAAGAAACAGTTCAGGCAAAAAACAGGGATAATGAAAGAAAAAGAAAGAGGTCTTACAAACCCTAAACCAAACAAAAATGACTGCCTATTCAAATAAACGTTCAACATCCGAACCATCACTGGAATTTCAGAGCAAAGACTCAAACAAGGTCTAACGCACGATCAGCTGAGTTTAGGTTTGAAGAACATCACGAAGAGCGGGTGGGTACAAATAATTTGAGCCTTTATCCTTTGTTTCTTAAACCGTGAACCTGGCCACGTTATAACCCTCAAAAGTCCTAGCTGAAGCATGGGTTAGTTCGAAAGCATACTGTTACGAAAGGTATCCTGACTCCTTAAGGCTTACGGTAAAATAACGAGTTGACGTTACAGTTTACACAAAAAAAAAAGGTTCACTAGCTTTTACTGAAAAAAAATGCATTTTTAAAAATTTCAAGACAGACATGAGCTTTGCATTCTTAAGATAACATTGTTCGTATATGACTATTTGTTTGAACAACATAGAAGTTCGCACGATGAATGTCTAATGAACAAAAGCACCTCCAATCAAGGGGCATGGCATGATCATTTTCCGTCATCTAGGGCAGTTAAGTCAAGATTCGGAGAATCTCTCAAAAGGCCAACCAGCTTGGGGCAAATCTCCATCTGGATCACCTGGGGCATTCCGACAACGAATCTTGCCTGATCAAACATCTTCTGGTGGCATGGCAAAACACTTCTAACAGGGGCAACTCCCTACATTCTGAGAGCGTGGATATAGTCCAAAAAAAATACTACGTATAATCAAAGACCCGCTAGGTTGACACACCTAGGCAAAAATAAGGGCTTCCCGGCGAACCAAAAGGGTTCGGGCAAAAATAAGGGATGAAATAGAAAAAAATCTGTACACCCGGCAAGCCGAAAACCTGAAAAGGCGGCTTGGGCAAAAAGGGGTATCCCGGTGGACTGAAAACTCGAAAGGGCGGTCCAGGCAAAAGTTAGGTATCAAAGCGTACGACTATGTCCTGGCATCTTGTCACTTGCTTACCATAAAAAGTTTTGTCAAATCGGCAGTTGTCAAGCACCTCTACAGATACCTTCTCCCACTGAAACTGGGGCAATACGAGTTATCTAAGCAATCTAATTGCTCTGTCCACCAAGGTACCAAGGTAAATTCGGCTGAAGAATGTAACCAAGATATCTTAACTCCCCAGAGAGTGGAGTCACTTCCCCAGTCCAATATGAAAAGTTTCCCCAGGAAAGTGGAATCCATATCCCCAGCAAGTCTTGAAGCTTATCCCCAGTAGATTCTGGAAGCTTGTCACCCGCATAGTACGAGCGCTCCCTCGGCTTTATTCAAAGGTTATTTCCCCACCAGGGTATAACTGGGTTATCCTCAGCCAAAAGCCACGGAAGGATCATCCTCGGCGAAGTCTTCCTATCCCCCAGCGGAGTTCATCATATTCTTCAACAAAACTCAACAATGGTATCCCCCAATGGAGTTCTCATTCATCTCAGCGAAGCACCTCTCCTCCCACAGAGTATTGTTCCTCAACAAGATCGCTAGAGTATTTATTCCCCGCAGAGTAATCTCTACATCAAGATTATTCCCCAACAGAGTCATCTTCTCCTACCGGTTCATTCTTGCAATCGTCATCCCCAGCAGAAACGAAGAACTCTCTTCAACCATCAGCCCAGGATTTAACTCCCAACATTCGTCCAGGATATATTTTCCTAGATGAAAATACATTCAAAAACATCACATACATCATGATACATGCATAAACGCATCATATCTTACAATCTCATTTATGTTGAGAACATCATCGCTTGATCCATGGCATGCATTACATACGACTGACTTTTACATTTCAGGAAAGATCCAGTTAAGTTCTCAGCTATTCCAAGACCTTGCATGGTTCAGTTAAATCGACTCCTAAAGATTTTTCTGATGCCGATCCAGTCAAAGGCCTTCTCTGGTCCAGTTAAATCGATTCCTAAAGATTTTCCTGATGAAGACTCAGTTGAAGGTTCCAAGATCTTGCCTGGTTCAGTTAAATCGACTCCCAAAGATTTTTCTGATGTCGTTCCAGTCAAAGGCCTTCTCTGGTCCAGTTAAATCGATTCCTAAAGATTTTCCTGATGAAGACTCAGTAGAAGACATCCAAGATTCCTTCATCATTTTGTTGAGGTAGTAATCGCCCAAGGTTCTCTCATCGTTACTGTTGAGGTAGTAATCGCCCAAGGTTCTCTCATCGTTACTGTTGAGGTAGTAATCGCCCAAGGTTCTCTCATCGTTACTGTTGAGGTAGTAATCGCCCAAGGTTCTCTCATCGTTACTGTTGAGGTAGTAATCACCCAAGGTTCTCTCATCGTTACTGTTGAGGTAGTAATCTCCCAAGGTTCTCTCATCGTTACTGTTGAGGTAGTAATCGCCCAAGGTTCTCTCATTGTTACTGTTGAGGTAGTAATCGCCCAAGGTTCTCTCATCGTTACTGTTGAGATAGTAATCGCCCAAGGTTCTCTCATCGTTACTATTGAGGTAGTAATCGCCCAAGGTTCTCTCATCGTTATTGTTGAGGTACGCAGGTTCTCGCTAAGGAATCTCTTACGCGAGAAACACCTAGATGGCATATATAAGCCCATCCACATACTGACATTCTCCAAATGGCATCTATAAGCCCATTCCCGACAAAGCTCCGTCACAGCTCCAGATGGCATCTACAAGCCCATCCACCTATCCATCACCTCTTAAACATGGCATCTATAAGCCCATCCACCTATCCATCACCTCTTAAACATGGCATCTGTAAGCCCATCTTCCTATCCATCAATCTCCAAATGGCATCTGTAATCCCATTCCCACCATCATACTGCTAACATGTGAGCGCAAATTTCTGGGCACTCTAGTGTCCAATCATCTTCCACCTTCGGATTACGAAAGGCACGCAAGCCAATCTACATCCTCAGGTCTAAGAAGATTGAACAGGGGCAACTGTTGTACCCCAAAATTTGCCCTCCCATATTCTTCAAGATCATGCTTCAAAAATCTCTCAAGGGTTGCATGGCCTCCTAACAGTCAAAAATTAGGGTTTTGGTTCTGGCAAAGAAATTGAAGTGTCCAAGGGTCCAAACAAGTCCCACAGGCCTACATACATTGTCAAGCATCCATATACCAAGTTTCAAGACTCACGGCATCAAATGGCACAGTCAAAAACCCTAAATGCTTCACAGTCAACTGTAGGGGCAAAATGGTCATTTGACAGTCAAAAGTCAAAATTTTTGGTCAACATCTTATTTTGAAGCCACAAACATCATTTGATCAATTCTTGATCATGATTCTCAAGGCATGGCTCAAAAAGTCTCAAGATGCAAAAGTTTCTATTTTTGGACAGTTGAAAAAGTCAACTGCAAATTGACCAAGGCATAACTTCCACATGGTTTATCAGAAAAATTCCATCCAAAGCTCATTTTGAAGAGAACGACATTTCCTACAACTCATCTTCACACTTCAAGTCCAAGAAATGCTCTCACAAAAAGTTATCAATCTCAACATTATAGGTCATTTTCAAAAGTCAACAAAAAGGCACTTTAAGTCAAAGACCATAACTTGAGATTGGTAAATCAAAATGACATGGTACCAAAGACATTGGTCATAGGACTTCAAGACCTTTCCAAAATGTCCAAGATCATGATCAAAGCTTAAAAATTGAGCAAGATATGCCTTGTGGAAGTTGGGAAATTTTTGGGAATTTTGAAAAGTCAACTTTGCTTCAAATGCCTCAAAATTGCTAATGGGCCTCAATTTCTTCCATGAATTATTACCCAAAGGCCATGCACGACCCATTGACCTAAAGGGGAGTTATTTTCTTATTTTTAATTAATTAATTGAATTTTTAATCCTATTTATTCATTTAATTAAAATCAATTATGAGAAAAATACTAAACCATGTGCTTCAAATCTTTTTGTGCATAGAATTCACTCAATATTTCGTGCACCATTCAATAAGGAAAGATTCAATATGATTGGCAATGATTGGCATAATAAAGGCATGAAAAAGATTGAAAAAGATTGGATTAAAAATCAAATATTGAATCATTAATACAAGGGTTTTGGGCTTGGTTTTTTAACCTAAATTGCTTCAGATACATAAGCACAAGTTAACCTAATCCTAAGGGGAACGAAAAATTGCTCAAGAGGCTTCCTACTAATTTGCAAAAGTTGATAAAAAATTGAAATCTGAAAACACAGTTGCAGTGTGATTCAAAGCTCAAAAAGTATTCCAAACGCTTACTGGGACCTTCCTGAACGTGTCTCAATACCTTTCCAGTCTCCACGCACAAGGAATTGGTAGAACCATGTTGCACTTTTCACAAAAAAATTCATAATCGTGTTCTACTTTTCATGCATTATACATGTATTTTGAATGTTGATTTATACTAACATGACTGCTCTTAAGCTAATGGTACCACTCAATTGAAGAATGACTACCTATATCGTGATCCACCATTAACGCATGTTAGGGTTTCAGAAACCTTGATTTAGGGTTTTCTTCATATGGTAAAATTGACCATTCAAACCTATATCATTGGATTCAGGACATCCAAACGAATCAATTGACTACCTCGCGCCCTTTTTATAATCCACCAGGCTCTAATCGCTATTTTTGTGTATTACAGTTAGTGGGGGTTTAAAACCCCCGCTATTTGATTTTAGTTACAGGGAAAAGACGAAGAAGAAGGCAGTGTGTCTGATCATGGTTGGTCAGTTTGAATATTGGCGCGCTTTTTTTGGTTATTCCAGAATAATGCTTGTTTTCTCTTATATTATTTCTATTCCATTAAGCTAACAAAGAAACGTGTTTGGCTTGGTGGAAGATGACTTGTCATGCAGGTATTGGGACTTGGGTTCGATTCCCAGGTCCCCCACTTCTTCAATAATATTTTTCTCAAAACACTTCCATGCAACATGCTCTCCCAGGGTTCATCATGTGCTCTCACTTGATTGCTTGCCACGCGCCCAGGAGATCAATCCAAAGGCCAGAATCTGGACTCCATCATGCGCGCTAGTCAACTGAGGCACACGTAACCACCAAAAGTCAAACAAGGCCTGGAATTGAGTCGGCCAAACTGCTTTCAACAAACCTCCAAATTGGGCCTGAATACCCCCCTTGTTTGTATTTCTTTCTCTCATTTTTTATCTTTTATTTATTTTAATTATTTTAATTGTTTCTTTTAATTCACAAAATAATTTTCATAAAACCAAAAAATCAGAAATCATGAAAATAAAAATATGTTTTATTTAATATTTAATGCATTAATATTTTTGTAAATAAATTTTCAATAATCAATTTAGTTTAAATTTAGGTTTTCAACTATAATGTTTTTTTTTCTAAATAACTAAAATACATAAAAATTAGGTTTTTAGCATTTTTATTATCTTTTTTTTTCAATAAATAATTTCTTCTTATTATTATTATTAACTATTTAATTATTTTGTAAATAAATATGTCATTAATTAATTAGGGTAAATTAGGTTAAAACTTAAACATTTTTTCTTTAATAATTAAAAATAATTTAGAACTAGGGTTTTATTTAATTTCTAATTTTAATTAATTCTCTTTATTTCCATTAAATACAAAAAACATAAAAAATAATTTCTTTTCTCATTAAATAATTAATTAACTTTCAATTTCAATTTAATTTCTTTAAAGGGTCCAACACCCTCGCACTTTCGATTCTAATTTCTTTTCGCGCGTTTGTTTCTGTTTTTCATTTTTTATATTAGAATCGAAAGAAAAGGCTGAAAAGAACAGGAAAGACGTTTGAGATTGTTTCTTGAGTTCGGGGGATAAATTATGAAAAGGGAAGGTGTTAGCACCCTTTTCATCCATAGTTATCTATGGGCTCTTAGTTGCTTGCTAGATCACTTGCTTTTGTTTGAAAATATGCTTTGTGTGATTTTTGAAAGTATTTTGAAAAGGCGTCATCGTTTAGGCAAACTTTGTAATAGTTCTCGTTCGTAAGAACGTATATAAAGTGTTGAGCTTTTGAAAATGTTTCAAGTTTGAAAGATGTTTTGAAAGTGTTTTTTAAAGTGTTTTTTAAAGTGTTTTTGAAAGTGTTGGTGTTTGTTTTGAAAATAAGCAAGAGTGTTTGATTTGAAATTGAGCAGGCAACTAGGAACAGTCTACCTACTCAAAAATCTTAGTTCATTTCTTCCTTTCCTTTGATATTTCTATCTTACCATTGATTTGGTAAGAAACCTTATCTTTGGATGTAAAGGGACAAGTGTGGGTCATCGTATAGCCATGATATCAATATTGTAAAATATCTTAGCAATTCTCTTTGAGGGACTAAGATCATTTTGAAAGGCAACATTTAATAGCGTCATCGAGGGACTATGATCTTGTATTTGATTGCTTTTTGCTAAGATATCTCACATGCATAACATGGCCATTTTTGTAAGGCAACAAAGTGGAATTACCCTAAGGGTGCAAGTGTGCAAATATGTTGGATTTACATGCTTGTTTATCTTGAATTAGGGTTTGTTAACTTGTTTATTTTATCTTTCCATACAAACCCTAATTACTAGCATTTATATATAAAGCGATAAATTGCGGAAAGTAACAATACTAAGCTATTACATCATTAGGGGAAGAGGTATACAAATTTACAAATGGAGATTTTTACAAGAAAATTAAACCTAATTAACTATTACAACCATATTGAATAAATGTACAAGAATTGAATAAATAATAATGTACAAATGCAAATGGAAAAGAAACATGATTTTTGTTTGGACTTTTATGAAAGGGGTTTTAATCTAAACCTAATTAAAAAAGATTAGTTAAAAAATTAAATAAAACTAATTAAGAAAGCATTTAAATTAAAAAGTATTTTTTAGGGTTTTTTATGAAAAAAAGTTTTAAATTAAGGAAAAAATGAAAGTTAATCAATTAAAATAGACCTAAGTTCTAAATTAATTAATTATGAGAATAATAATATAATATAATAATTAAACCTAATTATGTAAATATTAATTATAAAAAAAGGTTAAATTCATTAAGAAAATATTTTTTAGTCTTTTTGTTTTTTACAAAGAAAAATAAATAAATGTAAAAATAATAATAATAATATTTTTTTGGATTTTTTATTAGTAAAGATAAAAATAATATTAATAATAATAATAAAATAATAAAGGAAATAAAAATATAAAAGAAAGAAAATGGGCCAGGATGTATGAAAATGAAACAGGGAGTATGAAATGAGTAAAATACCAGGCCCAACAAAAGGGAGCCCAGCGCCTGCCTTCAAATAAAAAAAAAGAGAGAAAATATGAAAAAGAACCAAAAGGGTACCACTGGGGCTCGAACCCAGGTCCCTCAGGTTACAGGTGCGCGCTTTAACCACTGGGTGGTGATACATCCATTAACTTAAACAAAACAACAAATATATGATACAAGTCTTGCCCTGACTGTACTTCATCTTCAACCTCCAGCCGAAGGATCTGTAACTTATTCATTTCTCATCCATTCACAAAACTTCCAACATCAAACTTATTAGAAATTTCCTCACGATTCTGAATATGTAAATAATTTAATCTAACTCTCAAAGATGAGCATGAATTTCTAACAGTACCAAATTCTGACCTAAATATTTTCAGAGGTTCAAACTCAAAATTACCCCTACTCAAGCAACACAAATGAAATCTATGGACATGTATAGTTTCAGGGCAATGATGTCTATATTTTATCTTCACAAATTCAAGCCTAACAATGCCTAAATAATGAGATGAAAGTTCAAGAAAAATACCTCAAAACTGAAAATCGTGAAATGAGTTTGAGCTTATTTCAAGTGATGGTGATGATCAAGTTAGCTTCCTTGAACCTCTAGGAAGATAATGTAATAGCTGGCTTGAACTGAGAGTGGCTGGAATGGTCTAGAGAAGTCCAACTGCAATGCTCTATTTTTGAACTTGGAAGTTAATAAAGATGATGTTACAGTCTGCAAATAGGGACAAGGATGGTTTGTATTTGATGTGAGGAAGCTTTTGAAACTAAAAGGCTAAGAAACGCACGGGGGAAATGGAAGTTTAAAGTTCTTGGTCAGAATGTGCAACAATGGTGGTTTATGATGCAGTTCTGATTTTTGGGGAGTTTGAGAGCTTGTGTATTCGTGTATTAGCTTGCAAATAACTTGTATGGTTATATCAAAGAGGTTAGAGCACTTGAGGTGGTCAGAAGCACGAGATATAGAGTTATGGCTATGTTACTTGATTTTGAAGAAAAGTGAAAACATGGTTTCAAGGCATAGTACAAGCATGACCTGAGTTTATGGGAGGCTCTAGACATGTTTCTTTTGCCTTTTACATTGCTTGTGATCAGGAGGAACAAGTGCAAATCTTTATGCATTGACTTTGTGATTAAAGCCTCTTTACAAGAATGAAATGGTAACTTTGTGCCATAAATGGAAATGCAACTTGGATAATGGCTCAAATGCTTGGATTAAAGCTCTAACAGCTGTATAAACATTTAATTATGGAGTAACAAATAAGTTTGAGGCCTGCAAAGCAAAGATTATGCAGCCTAGGCTTGGATTTGAATTCTTGTTCATCATGAAATGGCTTGTAATTCAAGAATGAATGTCCAACTTCTTGTCTTCGATTATCTTTGCTCAAACATGATCTCAATGAGTTCTTGGACATTTTGGAAATCTTGTAACATTCCCTACAACCTCTATGTTGGTCATTTTTGAAAATTCCTCTTGGAACTATGTGAAAAATTACCATGAAGTTAGGTCAAAATCCTGCCTAAACAAGGGCAAAATTTCACTAAGTTTCCATGTTTCATGAACATGTATTCACAAAATCATAACCTGAAATCCATGCATTTCTATGAGAAGCTGTGTTCTACAATATTTTAGATCTTATTGAGATCTACAACTTTCATGTTGAAAGTTTCCTTTGAATCATCTTGCATCATAGTGAAAATTGGCTCAAAGTTGTGAAAAAATATGAATTTTCAAACACTTAGAAAAAATTCTAAGTTTAGAAATTTTGATTTTTCAAAATTAAATCTTGACTTTTTGATTTCTTGATGAACAAGTTTCATATTTTGACTTGTTTTGATGAATTGTGATCTTTGATACTTGATTTTGAACAAAAAGTCAAAGTTTGACTTTTCAGTGTACAGTTGACTTTTGATTAGTTGACTGGAAATCAACTATCAATCAATTGATCTTGAGGGAAGTTTTGAGTCATTCCATTAGGTAAAAATGATGCAATTTAATACTTGATATCATGTCTCCAAACAATCAACCATTTTCTAGGTCAAAAATAAGAAATTGCACTCCCTTAGTCAAAACCCTAATTTTGACCATTTTGCCTTTTTGAGGATCTGATCAAATTTCTTGAGGAAATGTGGTCCAAACTTAATCAAATGACATATATGAGTTCATAATGTTGATATGGATAAAAAATTATGAAGTTTGACTGTAAATTGACCATAATTGACTTTTTTCTCAATACAACTGATTTTTAGGTCAACTGATCAATTGACTGAGCAAAAATGTGATCCAAGACTTGAAACTTGTCATGAGCAATCTTGAGAGTCCAAAATGATACATGAAAGTGATATGGTGCATTAAAAGTTCAATTGTACTTGTGCAATCTCAAACCCTAATTTCCAGTCATCAGTGTTTGAGGAGGTGTCTTGAGTTGATCAACCCTAGTGCAGTCTTGAACCAAAGGAGATCTTGTGAGAGATTACTTGATAAATGAGAGGGAAAATTTTGGGGTACAACAGACTCCATAAGGTGTTATTTCACCTTTGCATTAATATCAATCTAATATGCATAAACTTAATCTTACCCACCTTTCTATTCTCATTGTCGGGCAATAAATCATTCAACTTATATCTCAAGACAACGAGACATGCGGTGTCCTCCGGAAGCTGAAACTCTATGGGAGGTTTAACCCTGTTGAAGTACACTTCTGCCTTAAACAAAAACAAAGGAAAAGACATTGTAAGATGTTTTTTTAACAATACACGACCCTTATTTATATAACATTGGATTCATTCTAGACCACACAAAATGGTCGGAGCAATCACAACCGTACAAAACTGTCGACAAAATTGTAATCATTGAAAATTTCCACTACCGGAAAATTTTGCATGGTTAAAATTTCAGGTATCACATTGTATTTCTTATAAATACCGATAATATTTCAAAGATGCCAAATTTAAAAACAAAATCAGTATAAGTTTATACCGACAATTTTGAATGAACTACCAACATTTTAAACGATATCAAAAATTCTGAATGAACTACCAAAAATTTTGTTCGGTCATTATGATCCAATTTTGTTAATGTATAATTTTGGAATTAATGAAACATATGGGATGTCCAAGTATAAGCTGGGTGACAAGTTAAATTCTCTTTAAGTGTGTATTTTATAAGGTAATATCTCATTGCATCGTTATATATTTTCTCAGGCCCTGTGTGAAATTTCTAAAATGCCCAATGTATTTGGAGATATATCTCTGAATGTACCAATTCTTCATTTTATCTAAAGGTTAATTTAGAGATGTATCTGTGAAGGATTTTAGGATATGTTCACAGATACATCTCTGAATTAAACTTTTTTTAATTCAAAAAAGTAATTCAGGTATGCATCTCCGAACTAGGTAAACATATTTAAACGCGCACCAGACTCTCTGTGATACGGTGGGAAGAACTGACTGTTTTTTGGAATGCTGGTTCGCGTTTTACGTTTGTTTTCGCAAAATGTCGCGGTAAGCAAGAGTCGCCACCGACTTTTATTTTATCCAACAAGGAAAGGAAAAAAAGCACAGAAAAATTCCTTTTTCGAGATATTTCTCGGGTTCGGGGGGTAGATTATAGAAAGGGAAGGTATTAACACCCTTTTTATCTGTAGTTATCTACGGGCTCTTAGGTACTTGCTCATCATTTTCAAAATTGTTTTCTTTGTGCTTGTGGGTTTGAAAAAAGTTTTTGTTTTAAAACTTCGATTTAACTCTTGCTTCTGTCCTCAAGAGTGTAATGAAGTGTTTTGAAAACTTTGTTCGAAAAGGAGTGTAAGTGTGAAAATTTTGTTTTGTTTTGAAAGAGCAAGTGTGATCGGTGGAAATAGAACTGACTGTTTTTTAAGCTGGTTTCACGAAATTTCGCGGTAAGCAAGAGTCGCCACCGTCTTTTATGTTCTCCAACATGGAAAGGACAAAAGCACAGCAAAATTCCTTATTCGAGATGTCTCTCGGTTCGGGAGGTAGATTTATAGAAAGGGAAGGTGTTAGCACCCTTTCTATCCGTGGTTATCCACGGGCTCTTAGGTACTTGCTCTTATGTTTTCAAAATTTTGTTTGCTTTTCAAGTGTGTGTGGGTTTTGAAAAAGTTCGTTTGAAAACTTCTAGGTAACTCTTGTATCAGTCCTCAAGAGTGTATGAAGTATTGTTTGAAAACTTTTTGAAAGTGTAAGGTGTGAAAAGTATTTTGTTTGTTTTTGAAAAGAGCAAGTACCCATGAGTCATCTACCTACCCTAAGGAATTAAGCTGTGTAAGTGTCCTTTAGATAGTGTTATCCCACCATTGAGAGGTAGGTAGCACCATCGTTGGAGGTGTTCGGGTCAATTCGATTATCGGGACAGTGTGGTCACCAAACCAATGGTAGGACACCTTAGAAGTAACCCTAATATCCTAGATCCTTTTTAATCCGAGGCAACCTTTTCGAGGCAACTGGATCTTAGACATAAGAGCGACTGCTAAAACGTCCTATACTTGACGACCACGTTTCGAAGGCAACGAGTGAGGCGTACCCTATAAGTGGTGTGTGTATTGTGTGTTGTTTTCATGTTATGTTTGTCTTTGTAATTAGTGAGCTACGAGTTGTTTTTATTTACCATACATTCTTTCATGCATTTAACAGTTAGGGGGTGCGGAAAGTAAATTGCGGAAACATAAATCCTACGCTATTACAAGGCGCGGGTCTATACATCGCCAAAAAATACAAAGACCCTTTTTTTGGTAAATAAGTACGGAAAGTAAATAAAAACAGTAAAAATCCTAATTACTATTACATCCGGAGGCAGTTACATAATAATCAGAAATAAGGAATTAAAACTGAAATGCGCGCGAAAGAAAGAATCGGGAAATGTCTTAAGGGTGTTGACCCTTTTAAGAAAAGAAATTGATTTTTTTGTCCTTTTGTAATTAAAATGAAATTAAAACTAACTAATGACTAATTAATTAATTTAATTAAAAGAAAATATATTTTTTTTGTATTTTTTATGTTTTTATGAAATAAAATTAAAAGTTAATTTTACCTAATTCTAGATCTATTTTAATTATTTAAGAAAAGAAATTAAAATTGCCTAATTAAACTATTTTAGTTAATATTTATTTACAAAATAAAATAATAATAATGTTAATTCTATTTTTTTTTTTTATGAAAATATTAGTTGGTTAATTATGTTAATAAGAAATAAAATAAACAAGGTTAGAAATTAAATTGAAAAATAAAAAATGAAAAGAAAAGAATAAACCAATGGAAGGGGGTATTGGGCCAGGAAGGGGGTGCATTGTTGGAATTATGGCCCATTTGCACCTTTAGCTCGTTTGACTCCTTGGATTGTCTATGCCCATGTTGACTCCAGAGCATGGTATTCCTCACTTTTTGTCCTTTGGATCTGCACTGATGACACATGGCACGTTGGATGTGTGAGGCTTATGGTGTCCAGCGCTTTGAGAATCTGCACAAGAACATATTGGAAAAAAAAAGCATTGGAATTATGGGGGACCTGGGAATCGAACCCAGGTCCCAGTGGTGAACGAACACGTCTCCCACCACTCAGCCAACTGCAATTATTTGTAAACAAAATAGATAATGACAATAATATGCAAAACAACAATTATGCTGGGAATTTTAAAAAAGGCGCGCCATATATTTGAATGCACCAATCAAGTTCATCCATGCATCATCTTCTTCATCTGGCCTGAGACAAAAAGTAATCAAATAGCGGGGGTTTTAAACCCCCACGAAACAAAGTGTCAATAATAGCGATTAGCGCTATGGATCATATAAAAAGAGCGCGACATGTCCTTCTTGTTCGTCTAATCCAGCTGATTTCAACCATGCCTGTTTGGAGTTCCAATTTTACAGCATGAGAGAAACCCCAAATTCAAAGCTCTGAAAACCCTAATAATCGCTAATGGTGGATTTCTATTCAGGGCACTACAACCAAATTGGACTATGCCAATAGCTTCAGAACATCCCTATTAACATAAATCAATTCAAAAGAATGGTTAAAAACGCATGAATGATGATATGTAATTTTGAAAAATAATTCAAACCGTGTGAGTTGTGTGCTTTGATTCTGATGGTGTTAGGGCTCGTTTTTTATAGCAATAGACTCCTGGAGATTCAGGCAAGCTGTTTGAATCCAAAAGAGGCTTTGAATTGCGCTGCAACTAGGTTTTCAGTTTGTGATTTTTCTCTTGAAAAATGAAATTTGCCTTGGCCGTTTTTGAGTGTTCTAGCCCGTGTGTGTTATGGGAGGGCAAATTTTGGGGTACAACAGTTGCCCCTGTTCAATCTTCTTAGACCTGAGGATGTAGATTGGCTTGCGTGCCTTTCGTGATCTGGAGGTGGAAGATGATTGAACACTAAAGTGCCCAGAAATTTGCACTCACATAGTGGAGTATCAGCAATGTGATGGCGGGAATGGGCTTACAGATGCCATTTGGAGAGATGGTGGATAGGAGGATGGGCTTATAGATGCCATCTGGAGATGTGACAAAACCTTGTCGGGAATGGGCTTATAGATGCCATTTGGAGACTGTTGATAGGTGGATAGGCTTATAGATGCCATCTGGATGTCGATCGCGTAAGAGATTCCTTAGCGAGAACTTGCGTACCTGAAAAAGAAAGATAATTACCTGGCCTGTTACAGGGGTTGATCTTCAAACTCTTCATGTGGATTTTCCCTGGCTGGATACATGTATCGAATCTTCAATCAGTTACTCACAGATGTGCCCTGGCTAGATACAGGAATTGAATCTCCAAACTCTTCAGACGTGCCCTGGCAGGATACAGGAATCGAGTCCAGAAATAGTCGTCAACAGATACGCCCTGGATGGATAAAGGAATTGGATCTTCAAACTCTTCAGACGTGCCCTGGCAGGATACAGGAATCGAGTCCGGAAATAGTCGTCAACAGATACGCCCTGGCTGGATACAGGAATCAGATCTTCAAACTCTTCAGACGTGCCCTGGCAGGATACAGGAATCGAGTCCGGAAATAGTCGTCAACAGATACGCCCTGGCTGGATACAGGAATCAGATCTTCAAACTCTTCAGACGTGCCCTGGCAGGATACAGGAATCGAGTCCGGAAATAGTTATCAACAGATACGCCCTGGCTGGATACAGGAATCGGATCTTCAAACTCTTCAGACGTGCCCTGGCAGGATACAGAAATCGAGTCCGGAAATAGTCGTCAACAGATACGCCCTGGCTGGATACAGGAATCGGATCTTCAAACTCTTCAGACGTGCCCTGGCAGGATATAGGAATCGAGTCCGGAAATAGTCGTCAACAGATACGCCCTGGCTGGATACAGGAATCAGATCTTCAAACTCTTCAGACGTGCCCTGGCAGGATACAGGAATCGAGTCCGGAAATAGTCGTCAACAGATATGCCCTGGCTAGATACAATTATCGGATCTTCAAACTCTTCAAACGTGCCCTGGCAGGATACAGGAATCGAGTCCGGAAATAGTCGTCAACAGATACGCCCTGTCTGGATACAGGAATCGGATCTTCAAACTCTTTAGACGTGCCCTGGCAGGATACAGGAATCGAGTCCGGAAATAGTCGTCAACAGATACGCCCTGGCTGGATACAGGAATCAGATCTTTAAACTCTTCAGACGTGCCCTGGCAGGATACAGGAATCGAGTCCGGAAATAGTCGTCAACAGATACGCCCTGGCTGGATACATGAATCGGATCTTCAAACTCTTCAGACGTGCCCTGGCAGGATACAGGAATCGAGTCCAGAAATAGTCGTCAACAGATACGCCCTGGCTGAATACAGGAATCGGATCTTCAAACTCTTCAGACGTGCCCTGGCAGGATACAGGAATCGAGTCCAGAAATAGTCGTCAACAGATACGCCCTGGCTGGATATAGGAATCGGATCTTCAAACTCTTCAGACGTGCCCTGGCAGGATACAGGAATCGAGTCCGGAAATAGTCGTCAACAGATACGCCCTGGCTGAATACAGGAATTGGATCTTCAAACTCTTCAGACGTGCCCTGGCAGGATACAGGAATCGAGTCCGGAAATAGTCGTCAACAGATACGCCCTGGCTGGATACAGGAATCGGATCTGGAATTGCGATAGTTGATAGTAATTATCTTTGGATTGTCCTTTTTCCTGAAAAGGCAAAACGTCAGTTGTATGCAATGTCATGATGTATGAAATGCATGACGTCATGATGATCTCAAAAATATATGAGATTTGTGTTGTATGATGCGTATGCATGCTATAATGTATGAAAATGTGATGTTTATGAATGTATTCTCGTCTAGGGAAATAAATCCTTGACGGATGTCGAGAAGTTGAATCCTGGGCTGATGTTTGAAGAATAGAGTTCTTCATTTCCACTGGGGAGGATGGTTGCAAGAATAAACCGGTAGGAGAAGATGACTCCGTTGGGGAATAAACTTGTTGAGGATATTACTCTGTGGGGAATGCTCTGTGGGAAGAGATACTTCGCTGAGGTTTGATGATAACTCCGCTGGGGATACCGTTGATAAGTTATGTTGAGGATTTGATGAACTCCGTTGGGGAATAGGAAGAACTTCGCCGAGGACGATCTTTCCGTGGTTTTTAGCTGAGGATAACCCAGTTATATCCTGGTGGGGAAATAACCTGTGAATAAAACCGGGGAGGTGCGTTCGTACTCTGCAGGTGATAAGCTTCCAGAATCTACTAGGGATAAGCTTCCTGAATCTACTAGGGAAATTGATTGAACTCTCCTGGGGAGACTTTTCAGATTGGACTGGGGAATGGCTCCACTGGATGTTCTGTATTCTGCCGGGGAACAATCTTATATCAAGACTGTCGGGGATGCTTGTTTAAGGAATGTCTGCATACTCCGCTGGGGAATATTGAGATCTTCTGGGGATACCCAACTTCCTTAAGGCTGACGGTAGGCTAACTCTGTTTGGGGAGAGTGTTGCTGACTTGCTGGAGATGTTGTGCCTTTTCAGGGTTGATGGGAGACCAACTATGCTCGGGGAGAGTTGTTGAATCTTGTCTTACTTAACGGGGAGTGAAGGTATCCTGGTTACGTTCTTCAGTCGAACCTACCTTGGTACTTTGGTGGACAGAGCAACTAGATCGCTTAGACAACTCATTACTGCCCCTGTTTCTGTGGGAGAAGATACATGTGGAGGCACTTGATGACTGCCGGTTGACAAATCTTCTTCTGGTAGGCCAGTGACGAGATGCCAGGACATAGTCGTACGCTTTTGATCCCTAACTTTTGCCTGGACCGCCCTTTCGTGTTTTCAGTCCACCGGGATACCCATTTTTGCCCAAGCCGCCTTTTCAGGTTTTCAACTTACCGGGTGTACAGATTTTTTTATTTTCATCCCTTGTTTTTGCCCGAACCCTTTTGGTTCGCCGGGAAGCCCTTATTTTTGCCTAGGTGTGTCAACCTAGCGGGTCTTTGATTATGCGCAGTATTCTTTGACTATGTCCGTGCTCTCAGGATGTAAGGAGGTGCCCCTGTCAGTAGTGTTGTGTTGCCCTACTACCAGAAGCTCTTCCGATGCCCCAAGTGATCCAGATGGAGATTTGCCCCAAGTTGGTTGGCCTTTTGAGAGATTCTCCGAATCTTGACTGGACTGCCCCAGATGATGGACACTGATCATGCCATGTACCTTGATTGGAGGTACTTTTGTTCACTTAGATATTCGTCGTGCGAATTTCTCTGCTGTTCGAATAAATAGTCATATGCAAACAGTGTTATATCAAGAATGCAAAGCTTATGTCTGTCTTGAAGTTTTTGAAAATGCATTTTTTTATAAAAACAAGTGAATTTTTTGTAAATTGTGATGTCAACTCGTTATTTTACCGCAAGCCTTAAGGAGTCAGGATACCTTTCGTAACAGTATGCTTTCGAACTAACCCATGCTTCAGTTAGGACTTTTAAAGGTTTTAGCGTGGCCCGGTTCATGGTTTAAGAAACAAAGGATAAAGGCTCAAATTTTTTGTACCCACCCGTTCTTCGTGATGTTCTTCAAACCTAAACTCAGTTGATCGTGCGTTAGACCTTGTTTGAGTCTTTGCTTTGATATACCAGTGATGGTTCGGATACTGACAGTTTATTTTGAATAGGCAGTCATTTCCTTTTGTGTTGAGGGTTTGTAGGACCTCTTTCCTCTTTGATTTTGTTATCCCTGTTTTTTGCCTGAACTGTTTCTTTTGTGATTTACAGCCAGCGGGATGCCCCAGTTTCATAAGTCTCCTTCATAGGTTTTGACTTAATGGGCTTTTGTTTCTGAGGGATAATGACTGCCTGTCTTTATGATTATTTGGATCCATCATTGTCTTTTGTTTTGTAAGGACTCCTCTGGTGCCATTCGTTGTGCACTTGGATCAGCTGAGAGAACTACCCTGCCCCAGGTTATGATTAAGGGTTTTAATTTTCGAAAAGAAAAACTCCTACTTCTTTGGTTCAAAGGGGGTTGACGAGGGATTATCTTCCTTATAACTCCAGTGTTTAGGAATTTAAACAATGCCTGTACCTCATCAGCGGGGTCTATTCAAAAGCATACTGTGGATTGTGGTATCGTTTTCGTCATCCTCCCTCAAGAGGCTTAGAATTTTTCAATCAAGAGTTGATCATCACAAAAATATGAACACAGTTTGCATATAGTAAATACGAAATAATTACTTCAAAACAGACATGTGTAATGCATTAATGAAATAACAACGTTTGACATGAATACAATGTTTGAACAATCAAAGGAAAATACAACTTGAACATTCGAATGAACAAAAAAATTTCTAGTCCTAGCCATGTCTTGGCAAGGGAGCAGTGATCATATTGGGAGTCTCTGGAGAGTCGAACTGGACTTCCCTTGCGTCGATCAGATCCTGAACCTTGTTTCTCAGAGTCCAACAATCATCTGTAGCATGCCCCGGGCTGTCAGAATGATAAGCGCAGCGAACGTTGGGGTTATACCTTGAAGGTGTCCTGTTGGGATTCTTAGGAGGGTCCCTTAGAGTTAACAACTTGGTCTCCAGCAGTTGTGGCAATATCTGGGACAAGGTCATGCCGAGGGGAGTGAATTGCCTTTTAGGTCTTTCTTCCCTTTGTTGGTTACGATGTTGAGGAGCACCGGCCAGTTTTGAGATAACTACTGCGTTGACAACACTAGATTCTTTCTTGGACGGTTTCTTCTCAGTGTTCGAGGAATCACCATTCTGTATCTTCCCCGACTTGATACCGACTTCAATTCTTTCCCCAGTCAAGATTAGGTCTGTAAACCCAGCAGAAGAATTTCCAATCAGATGGTTGAAGAATGGACCAGACAGGGTCCCCAGGAACATATCCAGAAGCTCACGGTCAGTCAGAGGTGGTTGCACCCTTCCAGCAAGGTCTCTCCACTTTTGAGCATATTCTTTGAATCCTTCACCCGTCCCAAGTGACATACCCTGGAGTTGGGTACGCGTAGGAGCGAGGTCGGAATTATACTGATATTGCTTGTAAAAGGCAGTAGTAAGGTGTTGTACCCCAAAATTTGCCCTCCCATTTCCTCAACATTTTCTCATCACAAGACCTTTGAAGATCAAGATCCAATTAGGGTTTCCTCTGCTCAAGACTTCTCCTTGCACTGTGGACTCAAATTAGGGTTTGTGTTTGCCTAAAGATGTTTTGACCTAAAATGCCTAAGATGACTTTCATGCTTCATATTGGACTCCCAAGTTTACCCATACCAAGTTTCAAGTCTTGATTCCAAGTTTTACCCAGTCAATTGGACAGTTGACCTAGAAATCAGCTGTATTGGGGAAAAAGTCAACTGTGGCCAATTGACAGTCAAACCTCATGAAATTTGATCCACATCAACATTATGAACTCATATGAACCATTTGATCAAGTTTGGATCACAATTCCATAAAAAATTTGATCAGATCATCAAAAGGGCAAAATGGTCATTTTTAGGGTTTTGACTGCACAAGGGCAATTTTTGACTATTTGGCCTAACCAATGGCAAACCAAGCTCACATATGGCCTCAAGGACTCAATGGAATTATCTTGACATGTTCATCAAGCTCAAAAGATCCCAAGTACACAAGATTGACAGTTGAATTTCCCAGTCAATTGATCCATTTTGACTGTATACTGAAAAGTCAAACTTTGACTTTTTGGTCAAAATCAAGAGTCAAGATTCATTTTTCATCAAAACATGCCAAATTATGAAACTTGTTCACCAAGAAATCACAAAATGCAAATTAGGGTTTGAAAATGGAATTTTTCATAACTTAGAATTTTTCTAAGTTATGGAAAACCCTAATTTTTTCCCAACTTTGCCCCATCTTTTCACCATGATCCATTTGGATTCAAACAAAAGTCAAAACATGAAAGTTGTAGCTTGTTGCAAAATCTACAACTTTGATTCACAAAGTTTTCTCATTTGAAGCTTGTATCTCAAGTTATGATTTTTTGAATAAGGGCACTAAACCATCTTTTAACTTAGTGAAATTTGACCTATTTTGACAAGGTTTTCTACCCTACTTCAAGGCCACTTTTCATACCCTTCCACTTGGAATTTCAAATTGCATTTCAAAGATGGATTGTAGTACACATTACAAGCTTTCCAAAATGTCCAAGAACTCATCAAACAACCTCATAACTTGAGAGATTCGAATTTCACAAGTTGGCAAAAATTCACTTTTGTTCTTCACCAAGACATGTTCACAAGTTTGCAAATTTGAATTCAGTTTGCTTTATGCTTAATTACAGGTCCTTGAACCAATCCATACTCAATAATTTAATGCATATTCAATGTGTTAAGGTCATGTTCTTTGTGTTCTAACATTGCATAATGGTTTAATCCTAAACTAGATAAAGTGGAATTTCCATTTTTGAAAAGTTTAGCTTTATGTCAAGTTTGTAATCCAACAAGTACAAAGAAGATCTGGTTAACACAAGATTATGGGCATAACACACTGATCAAGAGAAGTTGATGCAGCACATTAGGGGGTCCTATACTGACCTAGAACACCAATTTTGCTTTTGGTAGCTTAAGTGTGAAGAAAGGTCCATAACATATGCTATCTCTCATATCAGTCAAGACACACAGCACAAAAGATATCAAACACATTCCATAGACCACATTGAAGCTTTTGCTCGAGCCATTTGCCTTTCAAACACTCTCCATCTCAGAATCATCCTCAAACTGCACAAACAGGGGTGCCCTTGCAGTTTGAGTGCAATCTCTCAATCCCTTCAAGCATTTCTATCCAAACCTGTTCCTCTACCTTCCTTACAACATATGCAAGCTATCCAGAAGCTAAGGCACGATCTGTAGTTGCTCTAACCACTTCCACCATTTTCACATCTTTAGCTTGCAGGTGAAGTTCTATAGCTTGGTACAAGAAGCTTCAAGACAAAGTGAGCATCAAAAAAGCATCCCTGGACTTCAAGGAAGCTTTTCCAATCATTACATTGCACTGAAAGTCTCTCATTCTCCACATAGAAGTTCAACTGCACAGGTAAAAGTTTGAATTCGTATCTCTCTTATTAGGCATATTTAGTCTTAAGTTTGTGAAGAAACAAAGTCCTACTCATAGCCCTGAACATGTACATAGCTTTACTTTTCATTTCTTTTGTCTGAGTGAAGAGAATTTTAGTTCTGAAAATGGTAGAAAAATTAGGTCAGAAAAGAGGGGGAGAGAAATTCTCCCTCATCTTGGAGAGATAGGTCATGTTCTTTATATGGTTAGAACCGTCTCTTCATGCTGAACATTTCTTGTGTTATGAGTTTTTGCTAAAAAGCCAGGAATCAAGAGTTAGAAGGGACTGAACATTGGCGCGCGTTTTTCAAATAACATGTGCTGGAGGTTGAAGAAGGAGTGAAGTGGGCTGGGCTTGGATTTGTGTTGCTTTTCACACCCCATTTTTTGGTTTACACCCCCCTGAGCCCATTTGTTTATTTTTCAACATTTTTGACTTTTTCTTTTTGGGTTGACTTTGTTTATTTTTTCTCATGCCATTAAAATTTTTAAAATATTTTTTTCCATCATTTTTTGTATTTATGGCATATTTGTTTGTTCATTTCTTTTATTTTATATATATACACTATTATTAAAATAAATAGAAAACAATGTAAATACATTTTTATTTTTATTTTTACTTTCTGAAAATATTCACACAAAAAAATACTTTTATTTATTTTATTAAAATATTAAATATTTATTTTGTATAATACTCATTTAGGGTTTAATATATATATATATACATGTTTATTAATATATTTAAGATAAAAATATAAAATACTTGATTTTCTTCATTTTTATTAATATTTGATACAAAAATACTTTTTTCACAAAATACTTCATTTTATTTTATTTTTGTACATAATAAATAAATAGTAGAATTAAATTAGATAATAATACTTTTCTATATAAAAATTAGGGTTTCTTACCCTAAGTTTCAAAATACTAAAAAATAAATACATTTTTATTTCTTTTTCCTTTTACATAAATATTTTCTCATAAACATAAAAAAACTTTCTTTTTTACATTTCACATATTTATTTTGTTTACATTTAAATTATGCAATCTATTTACCATGCAAATATTCAATTGTTGTAATAACTTAGATTTAAATTCTTGTCTATATCCCCATTTGAACATTTGTACCCCCCTTCCCATATTTGGTTGTGTAATAGCTTAGTAATTTTAATTTCGCACTTTATTGCTTTTTAATAATGACATGCTAGAATTAGGGTTTGTATGCGAAAAAACGATAAAAAAATAGTTTGACCTAATACAAGACAAACAAGCATGAAAATGGACACACAAATCACACTTGCACCTCCTAGGGTATTCCACTTGTTGCCTTCAAATAAATGGGCCATATTGTATGTTGAACATCTTTGGGCAAAGCAAACAGTTTGAATGATCATAGTCCCTCGATAAAAACTTTTCAAAACAAACAAAAACAAATGATCAAGTCCCTTAGAGAAATTGCCCAAAGACATTTAACGTCGTTACAATTATGGTCTAAACGATGACCCGCGCCTGTCCCTTTCACATCCTAACACAAGGTTGCCCACCCAATACAATGGTGGTGCAAACTTGTTAAAAGGGTTAAAGTATAGCAATAATCTTTTTTGAGAAATTTAGGAGTAGATAACCCCTTAGTTACTTGAATCAACTTGCAAAACAAAACACTTGCCTGATTTCAAAATCACACATCACTACACTTTCAAAACAACTTTCAAAAACAAATGAAAACCTTTTCAAAAGACATACATCTTTGTATACATCCCCACATGGATCATTGCAAAGGTTGCCACCACATTGGCCTCTTTTCAAAACATTTTCAAAACCCACACATTCAAGCACCATTTAAAACAATTGAAAACAAAAGGCAAGTGATCTAAGCAAGTAACTAAGAGCCCATGGATAACCATGGATAGAAAGGGTGCTAATACCTTCCCTTTCTATAATCTACTCCCCGAACCCAAGAAAACATCTCAAAAGGTTTTTGCTGTGCTTTTTAACCTTTCCTTAGGATAAAATAAAAAGTCGGTGGCGACTCTTGCTAACCGCAACATTTGCGAATACAAACGCAAAACACTAGTCAGTTCTCCCACCGTATCACAGAACTGGCGACTCTGCTGGGGAACATTTTAAAGTGGAGTAACCTTAGGGTTTAGATCACCTTTGTTTTCAATTGCTTGCTTTGTTTGCTTTTACATATTGTGGGCTTTGTATTGGAGTTTTATAGATCCTAACCCGGATCTGGGGAAAACCTTTTTTTAGGTAGCAACAAGGCTGTGAGGGAACTGTGCGGGGTATACCGACATGGTTGAAGCAGTCTGCTACGTTGATGTGGCACTTTGGTGCGTACCGGTAACCCTTGAGTTCAGTCAAGGAGAGTACGGGGCCTCCATGTGGTGTCATGAAGCATCAACAGACCTTAGGAACCTTAATTGAACCATCTTGGCCTTTTTAGGGTAGTGAGATAACTGACTTTGGTGCAGTCCGAGGTTGGTTGATACTCGATACTACACTCAATTGAGGGTTGCTTTCCTGGAATATTTCGGTCGCCAGTTCAGTGGCTAAATCGAAACGATGAACAATGAAAGCAATCCAGTGATATTGGGATCTTTAGAACCCGGTTACTTTTGATAAGACAGGTTGAGCCCACAAAACTTCAAGAGGGTAACACCCAAACTTCATGCAGGCCTAAACTCTAAGGGTTTGTGTGACTTGTGTGCCTTACCATGTTTGCTTTTGTGAATGTTTATAGTGCATCATTACATCATACAAACATCATGAGCATTGACTAACCGTTTCAAGGGTTTCGAATCTTCATCTTTGTTCTTGTTTTATAGGACATGGAAACTGTTCGCAGAAAGACAATTCCGATTAGCCTTGTAAAGATCCCTCCTCAGCTTAAGGAGCTTCTGTCCAGAATTCCCGAGAGTTCTTCATTCAGTGAGAGACATGGAAAACTCATCAACTTGGTTAACACCAACATTGAGGAGGACTTGATTAAGGTCTTGTTCCAATTCTTTGACCCTCTGCATCACTGTTTCACCTTCTTGGACTATCAGTTGGTACCTACATTGGAGGAGTTCTCCCGGCTCCTGAAGATTCCTATCCTTGATCAGCTACCCTTCAACGGTACAGAAAAGGAACCTAGACTTGAAGAGATTGCTAAAGCCTTGCACCTACCGACATCCGACCTCAAAGGACATTGGGAAGCGAGAAGTGGTATCAAAGGGTTCTTAGCTAGGTTTCTGTTTGATAAAGCCCAAGAATGTTGGAACTCTCTTGACCTACGAGCTTTTGAAGAAGTTGTAGCCCTCCTTGTCTATGGTTTGGTATTGTTCCCTAACCCAGATCAGCTTATCGATATCAGTGCTGTCCAGATCTTTATGACCAGGAATCCTATACCTACACTGCTGGGGGACATCCTTCACTCATGTTACACTCGAACCATGAGAAGAAGGGGTGTCCTTTTGTGTTGCACTCCTCTCTTGGGAAGGTGGTTTATTTCGCATCTTCCACAAACAGTTTTGAAGAACGAGCGGGGTTTGAGGTGGTCACAACGGTTAATGACTCTCACGCATGCAGATATACATTGGTGTCCTAGGTCCCGGGAAGACGTCACTATCATTGATCGTTGTGGGGAATACCCTAATGTTCCTTTATTTGGAATCAAAGGAGGTATAACCTATAACCCATGCCTGGCTTGGAGACAGTTTGGTTATGCTCGGAAGGATGGCCCTCATGACATGTTAATTCCTGACATAGTCTTCGACTTCGACAACGATACTCAAGGGCTTCGTCAGAGATTTATCAGAGCTTGGAGGATGCCAAGTAGGATAGACAGCAAAACACTGGGGCACCGGAACTCCATCCCGTTGGAGCCTTACCTCAAGTGGGTACGAGCCCGCTCTCAGAAGTTGGTAATGCCTTACCCTCACATACTACCTGTAATCAAAGAGCCAGTCTTGGAAGGAGAAGCATCCTATACCATTCAACATCCCGACATGCCCACCTCCTGGGAAGAGATGCAGAAGAGCTGGATCCAACTTAAGGAAGAGCGGAATTCTCTTGAGACCAGTCTACATGCTAGTGAAAAGAAGGTCCTGGAACTCACCCGCCTGCTGCACGAGGAAAGGAATCTCAACACTTACATCGCGCCAAAAAGGATGCGCAATGTCTTTTTAACTTAAGGAGTTTATTTTGTAATATTTGGCCCATGAGGCATTTATGTACTAACGAATTTCTCTTTATTAATATGATGTGCGTTCCTTTTTGTCTACAACAAAGTTTGAATGTTCTAAATCCTTGAATGCATTGCATACATACGCATTCCATTGCACCATATGCATAGCAGGTACCCTAATTCACAGGTTGCTTAATTTTCTTCGCTGTTTGTATGCACAGTCATCATGAATTCGGAGTCATCCAGTGAGCAAGCGATCAAGGCCCTTCAGGCCCAAAGTGCACAGTTTCAAGAGATGGTCTTAAGCCTAGCCCAGGGACAGCAAGAGTTGAAGACTCTACTCTTGAAGAAGAAGAAGAAAAAGAGGACGGCAATGTTCAACACCGGACGCAGATTTGGGAACACACTCCACAATGAAGCTGATCCGACCACTTCTTCTGCAGAGAAAAACAGTCCCCAAGGGGGAGAAGCACCTAGTCCCGCAGTCTCCGACAACGAGACGGATTATAACGAGGAACAATACCCACCTGCTGCCGACAGATACAAACAATTGGAGGACCGCTTGAGCGCTATGGAGATTCAGAACGTGCCGGGACTGGATTTCGGGGATTTGGGATTATCTTCTGGAGTAGTAATTCCACACAAGTTTAAGGCGCCTGCCTTCGCCAAGTATGATGGGGTCTCCTGCCCAAAGCTACATCTGAGGTCGTATGTAAGGAAAATCCAACCTTACACGGCGGATAAAAACCTCTGGATTCACTTCTTCCAAGACAGCCTCTCGGGGTCTCAGCTTGAATGGTTCTACCAATTAGACGGAGCTAACATCCGGCACTGGGAGGATTTGGCGACTGCTTTCTACAGACAATACCAATATAATTCTGATCTCGCTCCTACGCGTACCCAACTTCAGGGTATGTCTCTAGGGACGGGTGAAGGATTCAAAGAGTACGCTCAAAAATGGAGAGATTTGGCTGGCAGGGTGCAGCCTCCATTAACTGATCGAGAGCTAGTTGATATGTTTCTGGGAACGTTGTCTGGTCCGTTTTTTAATCATTTGGTTGGTAACTCCTCCGCTGGGTTCACAGATTTGATATTAACGGGAGAGAGAATTGAAGCTGGCATCAGGTCAGGCAAGATACAGAAGGCTGCCTCTACAAGTGCTGAGAAGAGGCCATTTAAGAAAGAAGCAAGCGTCGTCTATGGCCCTAGAAGACAAGTCAAGCCCGAAGGTCGCCAAGCCGTTAATGCTTTGGTCATCTCTAAACCTGTTGCTGCTCCTCAGCAGTACAATCAGCAAAGAAGTGAAAGGCCCAAGAGGCAGTATACCCGATTGAGTATGACATTATCTCAAATTTTACCCCAACTGTTATCCACCAACCTGGTGACCCTCAAAGAAGCTCCTAAGGTCGTCAACACTGCGTCCCCTAAATACAACCCGAATGCCCGGTGTGCTTATCATTCTGATAGTCCCGGGCACACTACTGATGATTGTTGGGCCTTGAGAAACAAAGTGCAAGATCTGATTGACGCAAAAGAAATTCAGTTTGAAGCGCCGGAAAGACCGAATGTTGTAACGGCTCCTATGCCCCAGCATAGGGTAAGTGCCATTGAGGAAGAAGTGTATGCTGTTTCGTTAGATGAAGTTGTTACCCCTTTGAAGACTGTTAAGAAGAACCTACTGCGGGCCGGTTTATTTCCGGGTTGCGGCGAAGGTTGCCCATTCTGTGCTATTTCCCTATCCGATTGTCCCTTGCTAAGGTTAGGCATCCAAGGCCTAATGGATAGCAAGGAGATTTTATTCAAAAAGACTGCTGTTCAATTGGTTCCAATGAAAGAAGTTTCCGTGATCACCATCTTCAAAAATCCAATCAAGGCTCCCCCAAAGAAGCCTATTCAAATCTTGACAGTGGCGCCTGTGATCATTACTGTTCCAGGACCCCTCTCCTACGTGTCTGATAAGGCTGTCCCCTGGCATTATGGGGCAGACGTATATGTAAATGGAATCAAGCAAGAATTTGATGCTAGTGCCAGTATCTGCGATATCACCGGTCCAGCTAAAGTCACCCGCAGTGGCAGGCTCTTCTCGCCTGACATTGCGCCACCCGCTATTCGAAAACCCCTCCTCATAAAACCTGCAAGTTTACCAAGTCCTGTTGCTGATCAAATTGTGTCCCCTGCTGCCGAGTCATCAAATGCTCGGGGCAAAGGGATTGAAGAAGAGCCTGCCCGGATGGAGGCACCAATACCCGTGAATGCTGAGGCCTCCCGACAAGAAATGGAGGAGATTCTGAAAATAATAAAGAAAAGTGATTTTAATGTTGTCGAACAGTTAGGGCATACACCCTCCAAGATCTCCCTGCTTTCCTTATTACTATGTTCCGAGGCCCATGCAAAAGCCTTGATCTCATTTCTCAAGACGGCCCATGTGCCGCAGGAGACGTCTGCAGTTCAGTTCACTGACTGCATAGCAAATTTGACGGCGGACAACGGCTTGGGCTTTTCAGATGCTGACCTAACCGCAAAAGGGAGAAACCACAATGATGCCCTGCATGTCTCTATTGAATGCAGGGGCACTACTCTGGCACATGTATTGGTGGACACTGGTTCTTCTTTGAATGTTCTTCCGAAAAAGGCTTTGGATCGTCTGGATTATGAAGGCCTGGAGTTGAAACCCAGCAATATCATCGTCAGAGCCTTTGACGGTTCCAAGAGGATGGTTCATGGAGAGGTTAACATCCCTATTCGTGTGGGCTCTCAAGTGTTTGACTCTACCTTTTACGTAATGGATATACGTCCATCGTACTCCTGTCTGTTGGGTAGACCTTGGATCCACAAAGCCGGGGCAGTGACCTCCACCTTGCATCAAAAACTGAAGTATCCCGTCAGGGGGAAAATTGTCACTGTGCAAGGAGAAGAGGAGTATATGGTGAGCCATTTGAATTCCTTCAGGTACATCGAGATGGACGGAGAATTTATTGAAACTCCCTTCCAACATTTCGAGGAGGTACATCCAATTTCAGCAGCTGCGGAGACAATGGCCGAAGAGAATGATTCCTTGAAGATGGTTTCCCTAAGGGATGCCCGGGCTGTGGTTCAGAAAGGCAATGGTGCACACTGGGGTCAGCTTCCTGACTTCACTCAGAAGAACGACAAGTTTGGGCTAGGCTTTACTACAGAGGCTCAGAAGGCGGTGCGCAAAGAGAAGATTGGAAAGGCTCCGGTGTTTATTTCCAGCTCAAGGGTGAACGCTATCGAGGAGGATGTGGAGGAAGCTGAGTTTGATAATTGGATCTACCCGACTGCCAGCAACGGACCAAGCAACTGGACAACAAAGGATTTTACCCCTTCACATTTGTCACGCAGTAATTGATTTCTTTTGATTTCCAAATTTGTAACAAACAATATGTTAAAACTCTATTGGCTCGGTGCCCTACCCGGGGCATCGTAGCTCCATTTGTGAGGGCTTTTTGTATGACATTTTCATATATCATCAATCAAAGCATTGGACGTTTGTTGCATTTCAAATCTTGTGCTCTTTTTTCTTTCTGTGTTATACATATTGCAAAACAGCTATATTTACACACACTCACTTATACAGGTTTCAATCCACTCTGGATCTCACTGGCAACAGCTCTGCTACCGCCAGTTATGACTTCAAAAGTCCGATCAACTTGGCCGAAGACGAAGGTGAAGATGATTGCGAAGTGCCTGGTGAACTCGCAAGACTGCTACTACAGGAAGAGAGGGCTATTCAACCACATGAAGAGCCTGTGGAGACAATTAACCTGGGTACTGAGACAGATAGGAAAGAGGTCAAAATTGGTGCCAATCTAGAGCTCAGCGTGAAGCAACGGTTGATCCAGATGCTACAAGACTACATGGAGATCTTTGCCTGGTCCTATGAAGATATGCCTGGTTTGGATGCCGACATTGTAGTTCACCATTTGCCAACCAAGGAAGATTGCCCTCCAGTAAAGCAAAAAGTTCGACGAATGCGTCCAGAGATGTCTGAGAAGATTAAAGCTGAGGTGATGAAACAGTTTGATGCGGGTTTCCTTGCAGTAACTTCTTACCCTCAGTGGGTTGCCAATGTTGTGCCAGTGCCGAAGAAGGACGGTAAGGTCAGAATGTGTGTTGACTACAGGGATCTGAACAGGGCCAGTCCCAAGGATGACTTCCCCCTACCTCACATTGATGTCCTTGTTGACAATACAGCTCAACACAAGGTGTTCTCCTTCATGGATGGTTTTTCAGGGTATAATCAGATCAAGATGGCTCCAGAAGATATGGAGAAGACTACCTTTGTGACCCAGTGGGGCACCTTCTGTTATAAGGTCATGCCATTCGGATTGAAAAATGCTGGGGCAACCTATCAGCGTGCCATGGTTGCTTTATTTCATGATATGATCCATCATGAGATTGAAGTATACGTTGATGACATGATTGCAAGGTCTCAAACTGAGGAGGAGCACCTTGATCATCTGAGGAAGTTGTTTGACCGACTCAAGTTGTACAAGCTGAGATTGAATCCCAACAAATGCACCTTCGGGGTGAGGTCCGGAAAATTGCTAGGTTTCATTGTAAGTGATAAAGGTATCCAGGTGGACCCTGCCAAGGTTAAAGCTATTCAAGAGATGCCGACCCCAAAAACAGAGAAAGAAGTCAGAGGTTTCCTAGGACGACTGAATTACATTGCCCGATTCATATCACATCTGACTGCTACTTGTGAGCCGATCTTCAAATTACTGAAGAAAGATCAAGTGGTACGCTGGAATGATGAATGTCAGGCCGCCTTTGAAAGAATAAAGGAATACCTCCAAGAGCCACCCATTCTTATGCCACCAGTGGAAGGAAGACCTCTGATACTATACTTGACAGTGCTTGATAATTCAATGGGGTGTGTGCTGGGGCAGCATGACGAGTCTGGCCGAAAAGAGCACGCTATTTATTACTTGAGCAAAAAGTTTACCGACTGTGAGTTTCGTTACTCACTGCTTGAGAAAACTTGCTGCGCTCTTGTATGGGCTGCTCGCCGGCTGAGACAGTATATGCTGACTCACACTACTTTATTGATTTCAAAGATGGATCCCATCAAGTACATATTTGAAAAGCCCGCTCTGTCTGGGAGGATAGCGAGATGGCAAATGATCTTAACAGAATATGACATCCAGTATACAACTCAGAAAGCAATTAAGGGGAGTGTACTGGCTGATCATTTGGCACACCAACCTGTGGACGATTATCAATCATTGAACTTTGATTTTCCGGACGAAGACATCATGGTGGTAACTGACTGTGAAGTACCTGGACCGGATGAAGGACCTGAGGAAGGATCCCGATGGTCTATGCATTTTGACGGAGCCTCCAATGCTTTGGGTAACGGCGTCGGTGCTGTAATCATATCTCCCAAGGGGACCCATACTCCACTCACCGCCCGATTATGTTTCAGCTGCACCAACAACATGGCAGAATATGAGGCATGCATCATGGGTTTACAAGCTGCAATCGACCTGAGGATCAAGTTTCTAAGTGTCTTCAGAGATTCCGCTCTCGTGATCAATCAGATCAAAGGCGAGTGGGATACGAAACACCCGAATCTCATTCCTTACAAGGAGTATGTATCGACCCTGCTCCCCCACTTTGAAGAGATAACTTTTGAACATTTCCCCAGAGAGGAAAATCAGCTAGCGGACGCACTAGCCACGATGTCTTCAATGTTTAAAGTTAAATGGGACAATGAGGCTCCCCAAATCCTAATCTGGAAGTTGGATGAACCGGCATACTGCTGCGAGCTCGAGGCTGAGAAGGTGACTGAGAAGCCCTGGTATCACGAGGTGAGGAGATACTTGGAAACCCAGGAATACCCTGAAGGTGCATCTGTCAATGATAAGAAGTTCATGAGGAGATTTGCTGCAAAATTCCTCCTCAGCAACGGCATTCTCTACAAACGGAATCATGATTCAACTTTGTTACGTTGTGTGGATAAGGTTGAAGCAGAGAAAATCATGATGGAACTGCACGAAGGTACGTTTGGGACCCACTCCAGTGGACACACCATGGCTAAGAAAATCCTCCGGGCAGGATATTTCTGGTCCACGATGGAAGCCGATTGTTACCAACACTCCCGGACTTGTCATAAATGCCAGATCTATGCTGACAAGGTGCATATCCCTCCGGTTCCTTTGAATGTCCTAACGGCACCTTGGCCTTTCGCAATGTGGGGCATCGATATGATCGGTGAGATCCGACCGACGGCATCCAATGGGCATCGTTTCGTCTTGGTGGCGATCGATTACTTCACGAAATGGGTTGAGGCGGCCTCATATGCCACGGTAACCAAGAGCGTCGTGGCGCGTTTCATCCGGCATAATCTGATATGTCGGTACGGTGTCCCGGAAAGAATCATTACGGACAACGGTACCAATCTCAATAACAAAATGATCACTGAACTCTGTGAACAATTCAAGATACAGCACCACAATTCTTCCCCCTATCGGCCGAAGATGAATGGGGCTGTAGAGGCAGCCAATAAAAATATCAAGAAAATTGTGCAGAAGATGACAGTGACCTATAAAGATTGGCACGAGATGTTACCGTTCGCTCTTCATGGGTACCGCACCTCAGCAAGGACGTCAACCGGGGCAACTCCCTTCTCCCTAGTCTATGGCATGGAGGCAGTCTTGCCGATCGAAATCCAGATACCCTCTCTCCGGATAATGAAGGATGCAGACTTGAATGAAGATGATTGGATCCAAACTCGACTTGATCAACTAAATCTAATTGACGAAAAGAGGCTCACTGCTATCTGTCATGGTCAAACGTATCAGAAACGGATGATCAGGGCATTTAATAAGAAAGTCAGACCGCAAGAGTATCAAGTTGGGGACCTGGTAATCAAACGCATCATCCTTCCTCAAAGTGATCCCCGGGGCAAATGGACCCCTACGTACGAAGGGCCATTTGTGGTTAAGCGTGTGTTCTCTGGAGGAGCCATGATCCTAACCACCATGGACGGTGACGACCTTCCTCACCCCGCCAATGCGGACATAGTGAAAAAATACTACGCATAAATAAAAGACCCGCTAGGTTGACATACCTAGGCAAAAATAAGGGCTTCCCGGCGAACCAAAAGGGTTCGGGCAAAAATAAGGGATGAAATAAATAAAAATCTGTACACCCGGCAAGTCGAAAACCTGAAAGGGCGGCTTGGGCAAAAAAGGGTATCCCGTTGGACTGAAAACCCGAAAGGGCGGTCCAGGCAAAAGTTAGGGATAAAAAGCGTAACGCTATGTCTCATTGGATCACTTCGCACCCGGAATTCGGCATCAACTATCTGGCCCAAATTTCGGCATTGACCAATCAGCTTCATCTTCAGATTAGGCAGTAAGGCGATGAGGCGTTCGAAAACATAAAGGCGATAGCAGAGTTGGAACCCAGTGGGATTGTTCACGTAGCTGTTTTGTTTTCTTTTTCAAAATGTAAACTCTATACTATTTGGCGATGTCCTCTTACTAGGATGTCAGTCTCTTGTACAAGAAACGCCTATTTACAGGCAAAGTTTAAATCAATGAAAATTCGCTTGTCCATACAAATTGCCATTGTTTTTCTTTTGTTGTTTTGTCTTGCGAAGAACGTCCAATGTTCATTTTTGATATATGCATTTGACATTAAATTGCCGATTCATAAATGTTTGCATATGAAAAGAGATTAATTACAAGTGACATCAAAGACAGGGGCAATGTGGAGTTGTCTAATGCGGTCTAGTTGTTTTGTCCGCCAAGGCACCAAGGCAGGTTCAACTGAAAATGTGACCAAATCATCTCAACTCCCCGCAGAGTAAAGCAAAATTCAGCAGCACTTTCCCCAAGCAGGAGTCGATTCCCCGTCGATCCTGAAAAAGGCACAACATCCCTCGGCAGGTCTTAAAAGCTCATTTCCAGTAGATTCTGCGAGCTTATCCCTGGCGAAGTACGAACGTCTCGCCCGAGCTTTATTTAGAGTTATTTCCTCACAAGGACTTATAACTGGGTTATCCTCAGCTAAAGGCCACGGAAGACCGTTCCCGGCAAAAGTTCCTTCAATCCCCAGCGAAGTTTATCTTTGGTTTTCCCAAGCAGAGTCTATCTTTGGGGTTCTCCAGCGGAGTTTATCATCATTATCCTCAGCGGAATCCATTGTTAAAGTCCTCAGCAGGCCTCTCATCAGAACTTTGGTCAAGCATCTCTTCCGCAGAACAGCTTCCCGGTCATTCGTCAAGGATTTATTTTCCTAAGATGAAATTACACTCATAAACATTTCACATTTTCATACATCTTGCTTACATACATGATGAGACACATACAAATGTTGAACATCATGACATCATGCATATCATACATCATGACATTGCATACAGCTTACGTCTTTGCCTTTTCAGGAAAAAGACAATCTCAAAAACGACTACCTTCAACTGTCACAATTCCAGATTCGATACCTGTATCTAGCCAGGGCACATCTGAGAGTGATCAGTTTCCAGACTCGATTCCTGTATCTAGCCAGGGCACATCTGAAGAGTTCAAAGATTCGACTCCTGTATCCAGCCAGGGCACATCTATCAACTACAACATTTCCAGATTCGATTCCTGTATCCAGCCAGGGCACATCTATCAACTACAACATTTCCAGATTCGATTCCTGTATCCAGCCAGGGCATATCTGTTGACCACATTTCCAGACTCGATTCCTGTATCTAGCCAGGACACGTCTGCAGAATTCAAAGATTCGACTCCTGTATCCAGCCAGGGCATATCTATTGACGACTATTTCCAGATTCGACTCCTGTATCCAGCCAGGGCACATCTGTGAGCAACCGATTGAAGATTCGATACCTGTATCCAGCCAGGGCATATCTGCATAAGGAGACTGAAGATCAAACACCTGTAACAAGCCAGGAAAACATCTGTCTTTCTTAAACACGCAAGTTCTCGCTAAGGAACCTCTTATGCGATCAACACTTCCAAATGGCATCTGTAAGCCCATTCCCGACAAAGTTCTGTCACTTTTCCAGATGGCATCTACAAAGCCCATCTCCCTATCCACCATCTCTCCAAATGGCATCTATAAGCCCATTCCCGACACCACGTTGTTGAGACTCCAGCATGCGAGTGCAAATTTCCGGGCACTCTAGTGTCCAATCTCCTTTTACCCTCGAGTCTCGAAAGGCAAACTTGCCAATCTAACTCTTCAGGTCCAAGAAGATTGAACAGGGGCAACTGTTGTACCCCAAAATTTGCCCTCCCATTTCCTCAACATTTTCTCATCACAAGACCTTTGAAGATCAAGATCCAATTAGGGTTTCCTCTGCTCAAGACTTCTCCTTGCACTGTGGACTCAAATTAGGGTTTGTGTTTGCCTAAAGATGTTTTGACCTAAAATGCCTAAGATGACTTTCATGCTTCATATTGGACTCCCAAGTTTACCCATACCAAGTTTCAAGTCTTGATTCCAAGTTTTACCCAGTCAATTGGACAGTTGACCTAGAAATCAGCTGTATTGGGGAAAAAGTCAACTGTGGCCAATTGACAGTCAAACCTCATGAAATTTGATCCACATCAACATTATGAACTCATATGAACCATTTGATCAAGTTTGGATCACAATTCCATAAAAAATTTGATCAGATCATCAAAAGGGCAAAATGGTCATTTTTAGGGTTTTGACTGCACAAGGGCAATTTTTGACTATTTGGCCTAACCAATGGCAAACCAAGCTCACATATGGCCTCAAGGACTCAATGGAATTATCTTGACATGTTCATCAAGCTCAAAAGATCCCAAGTACACAAGATTGACAGTTGAATTTCCCAGTCAATTGATCCATTTTGACTGTATACTGAAAAGTCAAACTTTGACTTTTTGGTCAAAATCAAGAGTCAAGATTCATTTTTCATCAAAACATGCCAAATTATGAAACTTGTTCACCAAGAAATCACAAAATGCAAATTAGGGTTTGAAAATGGAATTTTTCATAACTTAGAATTTTTCTAAGTTATGGAAAACCCTAATTTTTTCCCAACTTTGCCCCATCTTTTCACCATGATCCATTTGGATTCAAACAAAAGTCAAAACATGAAAGTTGTAGCTTGTTGCAAAATCTACAACTTTGATTCACAAAGTTTTCTCATTTGAAGCTTGTATCTCAAGTTATGATTTTTTGAATAAGGGCACTAAACCATCTTTTAACTTAGTGAAATTTGACCTATTTTGACAAGGTTTTCTACCCTACTTCAAGGCCACTTTTCATACCCTTCCACTTGGAATTTCAAATTGCATTTCAAAGATGGATTGTAGTACACATTACAAGCTTTCCAAAATGTCCAAGAACTCATCAAACAACCTCATAACTTGAGAGATTCGAATTTCACAAGTTGGCAAAAATTCACTTTTGTTCTTCACCAAGACATGTTCACAAGTTTGCAAATTTGAATTCAGTTTGCTTTATGCTTAATTACAGGTCCTTGAACCAATCCATACTCAATAATTTAATGCATATTCAATGTGTTAAGGTCATGTTCTTTGTGTTCTAACATTGCATAATGGTTTAATCCTAAACTAGATAAAGTGGAATTTCCATTTTTGAAAAGTTTAGCTTTATGTCAAGTTTGTAATCCAACAAGTACAAAGAAGATCTGGTTAACACAAGATTATGGGCATAACACACTGATCAAGAGAAGTTGATGCAGCACATTAGGGGGTCCTATACTGACCTAGAACACCAATTTTGCTTTTGGTAGCTTAAGTGTGAAGAAAGGTCCATAACATATGCTATCTCTCATATCAGTCAAGACACACAGCACAAAAGATATCAAACACATTCCATAGACCACATTGAAGCTTTTGCTCGAGCCATTTGCCTTTCAAACACTCTCCATCTCAGAATCATCCTCAAACTGCACAAACAGGGGTGCCCCTGCAGTTTGAGTGCAATCTCTCAATCCCTTCAAGCATTTCTGTCCAAACCTGTTCCTCTACCTTCCTTACAACATATGCAAGCTATCCAGAAGCTAAGGCACGATCTGTAGTTGCTCTAACCACTTCCACCATTTTCACATCTTTAGCTTGCAGGTGAAGTTCTATAGCTTGGTACAAGAAGCTTCAAGACAAAGTGAGCATCGAAAAAGCATCCCTGGACTTCAAGGAAGCTTTTCCAATCATTACATTGCACTGAAAGTCTCTCATTCTCCACATAGAAGTTCAACTGCACAGGTAAAAGTTTGAATTCGTATCTCTCTTATTAGGCATATTTAGTCTTAAGTTTGTGAAGAAACAAAGTCCTACTCATAGCCCTGAACATGTACATAGCTTTACTTTTCATTTCTTTTGTCTGAGTGAAGAGAATTTTAGTTCTGAAAATGGTAGAAAAATTAGGTCAGAAAAGAGGGGGAGAGAAATTCTCCCTCATCTTGGAGAGATAGGTCATGTTCTTTATATGGTTAGAACCGTCTCTTCATGCTGAACATTTCTTGTGTTATGAGTTTTTGCTAAAAAGCCAGGAATCAAGAGTTAGAAGGGACTGAACATTGGCGCGCGTTTTTCAAATAACATGTGCTGGAGGTTGAAGAAGGAGTGAAGTGGGCTGGGCTTGGATTTGTGTTGCTTTTCACACCCCATTTTTTGGTTTACACCCCCCTGAGCCCATTTGTTTATTTTTCAACATTTTTGACTTTTTCTTTTTGGGTTGACTTTGTTTATTTTTTCTCATGCCATTAAAATTTTTAAAATATTTTTTTCCATCATTTTTTGTATTTATGGCATATTTGTTTGTTCATTTCTTTTATTTTATATATATACACTATTATTAAAATAAATAGAAAACAATGTAAATACATTTTTATTTTTATTTTTACTTTCTGAAAATATTCACACAAAAAAATACTTTTATTTATTTTATTAAAATATTAAATATTTATTTTGTATAATACTCATTTAGGGTTTAATATATATATATATATATACATGTTTATTAATATATTTAAGATAAAAATATAAAATACTTGATTTTCTTCATTTTTATTAATATTTGATACAAAAATACTTTTTTCACAAAATACTTCATTTTATTTTATTTTTGTACATAATAAATAAATAGTAGAATTAAATTAGATAATAATACTTTTCTATATAAAAATTAGGGTTTCTTACCCTAAGTTTCAAAATACTAAAAAATAAATACATTTTTATTTCTTTTTCCTTTTACATAAATATTTTCTCATAAACATAAAAAAACTTTCTTTTTTACATTTCACATATTTATTTTGTTTACATTTAAATTATGCAATCTATTTACCATGCAAATATTCAATTGTTGTAATAACTTAGATTTAAATTCTTGTCTATATCCCCATTTGAACATTTGTACCCCCCTTCCCATATTTGGTTGTGTAATAGCTTAGTAATTTTAATTTCGCACTTTATTGCTTTTTAATAATGACATGCTAGAATTAGGGTTTGTATGCGAAAAAACGATAAAAAAATAGTTTGACCTAATACAAGACAAACAAGCATGAAAATGGACACACAAATCACACTTGCACCTCCTAGGGTATTCCACTTGTTGCCTTCAAATAAATGGGCCATATTGTATGTTGAACATCTTTGGGCAAAGCAAACAGTTTGAATGATCATAGTCCCTCGATAAAAACTTTTCAAAACAAACAAAAACAAATGATCAAGTCCCTTAGAGAAATTGCCCAAAGACATTTAACGTCGTTACAATTATGGTCTAAACGATGACCCGCGCCTGTCCCTTTCACATCCTAACACAAGGTTGCCCACCCAATACAATGGTGGTGCAAACTTGTTAAAAGGGTTAAAGTATAGCAATAATCTTTTTTGAGAAATTTAGGAGTAGATAACCCCTTAGTTACTTGAATCAACTTGCAAAACAAAACACTTGCCTGATTTCAAAATCACACATCACTACACTTTCAAAACAACTTTCAAAAACAAATGAAAACCTTTTCAAAAGACATACATCTTTGTATACATCCCCACATGGATCATTGCAAAGGTTGCCACCACATTGGCCTCTTTTCAAAACATTTTCAAAACCCACACATTCAAGCACCATTTAAAACAATTGAAAACAAAAGGCAAGTGATCTAAGCAAGTAACTAAGAGCCCATGGATAACCATGGATAGAAAGGGTGCTAATACCTTCCCTTTCTATAATCTACTCCCCGAACCCAAGAAAACATCTCAAAAGGTTTTTGCTGTGCTTTTTAACCTTTCCTTAGGATAAAATAAAAAGTCGGTGGCGACTCTTGCTAACCGCAACATTTGCGAATACAAACGCAAAACACTAGTCAGTTCTCCCACCGTATCACATAAGGTCCTCCCAGTTGCGGATACTGGCTCCATCCAGCTGATAGAACCACTCGAGTTGAGTCCCCGACAGACTATCCTGAAAGAAGTGAATGCACAAATTCTTGCCAGCCGTGTAGGGCTGGATCCTCCTTATGTATGATCTGAGATGCAGCTTAGGACAGGATGCCCCGTCGTATTTTACAAAAACAGGTGCTTTGAATTTATGTGGGATCACCACCCCAGAAGATAAGCCTAGGTCTCCAAAGTCCAACCCAGGCACACGTTGAATCTCCATAGCATTCAACCGGTCTTCCAGCTGTTTGTACCTGTCCTCCGCAGGAGGGTACTGTTCATCATTGTAATCGGTCTCGTTGTTGGAGACCACTGGACTAGGAACCTCTCTCTCTTGGAGACTGTCTTTCCCAGCAGAGGAAGGAGTCTGATCAGCCTCATTTTGGGATCCATTCCCAGATCTGCGTCTGGGGTTGAACAAAACAGTCCTCTTCTTCTTCTTCTGAATCAGAGTCTTCAATTCCTGTTGACCCTGGGCTAGGCTCATAACCAGCTCCTGGAACTGGGCATTCTGGGCCTGGAGGGCCTTGATAGCTTGTTCATTGGATGATTCAGGGTTCATGATGACTGCTGAAATAAACAGCGAAGAAGGTAAGTGACCTGTAACAAGGGTACCTGTTATGCGATGATATGTATGTAAGCATGCAATGTTTTCGAGGATCTCGCGGGGTAAACGAGAAAATTGTTAGAATCTGGTAGCTCGATGGAAGGAACTTCATGTTGATGAGAGTCCCTCTTCAAGAGTCAAGGCTCACCATATCGAGTGGGTCATAGCCCCTGACTCAAGTCATCAACCTGGCTAGAGGAAAATAAATCCCCTTTGCCCCTTGCTAGACATTCTGGTTCATCATGACCTGCATCACAAACCCTTGAGATCCTTGAAATGGGTTAGTCCTTATGCATTATGCGTGCAATGGTATGATGGCATGATGTTATGCTATGCGTGGAGTGATGTAGGTAAACCCTGTTATGAGTCCAGATTAAGGACTGTAAACAAACCCTGCAAGAAACTCATGTGTTAGATAACAAGCATGCAAGTAGTCAAGTTTGAAAGCATACAAGTCACACAAGACAACCCTTAGAGTTTAGGCCAACATGAAGTTTGGGGGTACTACCCTCTTGAGGTTGGTGGGCTCAAAAACCTGTCCTATCAAAAGTAATCAGGTTCTAAAGAGCTCAATATCATTGGGTTGTTTTCTGTGTTCATTGTTTTGATTTAGCCACTGAACTGGCGATCAAAATATTCCAAGAAAACAACCCTCAAATGAGTGTAGTATCGAGTATCAACCAACTTCGGACTGCACCAAAGTCAGTCATCTCACTACCCCTAAAGAGGCCAGGATGGTCAAGTAAGGTTCCTAAGGTCAGTTGATGCTTCACGACACCACGCGGCGGCCCCGTACTCTCCTTGACTTGACTCAAGGGTTACCGGTACTCACCAAAGTGCCACATCAACGTAACAAACTGCTTCAACCGTGTCGGTATACCCCGTACAGTTCCCTCATAGTTTGTTGCTACTTTCTAAGAAGGTATCCCCCAGATCCAGGTTAGGATCTATGAAACTCCAAAAACAGGCCCACAATATTAAAGCAAACAGATCAAGCAATTGAAAACATGATGATGAACTATTCCTAAGGTACACCCCACTTATTAATTCCCCAGCAGAGTCGCCAGTTCTGTGATCGGTGGAAATAGAACTGACTGTTTTTTAAGCTGGTTTCGCGAAATGTCGCGGTAAGCAAGAGTCTCCACCGTCTTTTATGTTCTCCAACATGGAAAGGACAAAAGCACAGCAAAATTCCTTATTTGAGATGTCTCTCGGTTCGGGAGGTAGATTTATAGAAAGGGGAGGTGTTAGCACCCTTTCTATCCGTGGTTATCCACAGGCTCTTAGGTACTTGCTCTTATGTTTTCAAAATTTTGTTGCTTTTCAAGTGTGTGTGGGTTTTGAAAAAGTTCGTTTGAAAACTTCTAGGTAACTCTTGTATCAGTCCTCAAGAGTGTATGAAGTATTGTTTGAAAACTTTTTGAAAGTGTAAGGTGTGAAAAGTATTTTGTTTGTTTTTGAAAAGAGCAAGTATCCATGAGTCATCTACCTACCCTAAGGAATTAAGCTGTGTAAGTGTCCTTTAGACAGTGCTATCCCACCATTGAGAGGTAGGTAGCACCATCGTTGGAGGTGTTCGGGTCAATTCGATTATCGGGACAGTGTGGTCACCAAAGCAATGGTAGGACACCTTAGAAGTAACCCTAATGTCCTAGATCCTTTTTAATCCGAGGCAACCGTTTCGAGGCAACTGTTTCGAGGCAACTGGATCTTAGACATAAGAGCGACTGCTACAACTTCCTATACTTGACGACCACGTTTCGAAGGCAACGAGTGAGGCGTACCCTAGAAGTGGTGTGTGTATTGTGTGTTGTTTTCATGTTATGTTTGTCTTTGTAATTAGTGAGCTACGAGTTGTTTTTATTTACCATACATTCTTTCATGCATTTAACAGTTAGGGGGTGCGGAAAGTAAATTGCGGAAACATAAATCCTACGCTATTACAAGGCGCGGGTCTATACATCGCCAAAAAATACAAAGACCCGTTTTTTGGTAAATAAGTACGGAAAGTAAATAAAAACAGTAAAAATCCTAATTACTATTACATCCGGAGGCAGTTACATAATAATCAGAAATAAGGAATTAAAACTGAAATGCGCGCGAAAGAAAGAATCGGGAAATGTCTTAAGGGTATTGACCCTTTTAAGAAAAGAAATTGATTTTTTTGTCTTTTTGTAATTAAAATGAAATTAAAACTAACTAATGACTAATTAATTAATTTAATTAAAATAAAATATATTTTTTTGTATTTTTTATGTTTTTATGAAATAAAATTAAAAGTTAATTTTACCTAATTCTAGATCTATTTTAATTATTTAAGAAAAGAAATTAAAATTGCCTAATTAAACTATTTTAGTTAATATTTATTTACAAAATAAAATAATAATAATGTTAATTCTATTTTTTTTTTTATTTTTTTATGAAAATATTAGTTGGTTAATTATGTTAATAATAAATAAAATAAACAAGGTTAGAAATTAAATTGAAAAATAAAAAATGAAAAGAAAAGAATAAACCAATGGAAGGGGGTATTGGGCCAGGAAGGGGGGTGCATTGTTGGAATTATGGCCCATTTGCACCTTCAGCTCGTTTGACTCCTTGGATTGCCTATGCACACGTTGACTCCAGAGCATGGTATTCCTCACTTTTTGTCCTTTGGATCTGCACTGATGACACATGGCACGTTGGATGTGTGAGGCTTATGGTGTCCAGCGCTTTGAGAATCTGCACAAGAATAAATTGGAAAAAAAAAGCATTGGAATTATGGGGGACCTGGGAATCGAACCCAGGTCCCAGTGGTGAACGAACATGTCTCCCACCACTCAGCCAACTGCAATTGTTTGTAAACAAAATAGATAATGACAATAATATGGAAAACAACAATTATGCTGGGAATTTTAAAAAAGGCGCGCCATATATTTGAATGCACCAATCAAGTTCATCCACACATCATCTTCTTCATCTGGCCTGAGACAAAAAGTAATCAAATAGCGGGGGTTTTAAACCCCCACGAAACAAAGTGTCAATAATAGCGATTAGCGCTATGGATCATATAAAAAGAGCGCGACATGTCCTTCTTGTTCGTCTAATCCAGCTGATTTCAACCATGCCTGTTTGGAGTTCCAATTTTACAGCATGAGAGAAACCCCAAATTCAAAGCTCTGAAAACCCTAATAATCGCTAATGGTGGATTTATATTCAGGGCACTACAACCAAATTGGACTATGCCAATAGCTTCAGAACATCCCTATTAACATAAATCAATTCAAAAGAATGGTTAAAAACGCATGAATGATGATATGTAATTCTGAAAAATAATTCAAACTGTGTGAGTTGTGTGCTTTGATTCTGATGGTGTTAGGGCTCGTTTTTGATAGCAATAGACTCCTGGAGATTCAGGCAAGCTGTTTGAATCCAAAAGAGGCTTTGAATTGCGCTGCAACTAGGTTTTCAGTTTGTGATTTTTCTCTTGAAAAATGAAATTTGCCTTGGCCGTTTTTGAGTGTTCTAGCCCGTGTGTGTTATGGGAGGGAAAATTTTGGGGTACAACAGCAAGTATCTAAGAACTATCTACCTACTCGAAAAAGGAATCGTTCTATGCTATTTTCCTTTAGACAATGTTATCCCACTATTAATGAGTAGGTAGCACTGTCGTTGGAGTTTAAGGATCAATTCGAATGAGGGACATACGGTCACTAAAGCAATGTTAGGACGCCTTAGCGGTAACCCTAATGTCTTAGATCATTTGTTTGAGGCAACAATATCTGAGGCAACCGTTTCGAGGCAACTATGATCTTTTAGACAAGAGGACAACCTCTAAAACGTCCTATACTCAATGACCGTGTACAAAGGCAACCAAGTAGGGTGTACCCTAAGAGTGCGCATGTGTGAGTGTGTCGTTTTCAGTTATTTTTATCTTTGCACATGTTAAGGGTGATCTAATTTGATTTCAAGATTAGGCATTCATTCTTGTCATGCAAGCCCTATTATCAAACATCTAACAATTGTATAGTTTGCAGAATTTAAAGGTGCGGAAATTAAATTACAAGGCGTCGGGTATTTACATCGCCAAAAGCAACCCTTTGAAAATAAAATAAAATAAAGCGGTAAATAAATAAAATGTCTTAATTATCTATTACATACCGGAAACAGATACATCAATATGGATAAAGAAAAGTAAATCGCGACGCGAAATTAAATCGGATGCGCAATTAGGGTTTTGACCCTTTTAAAAGAAAATATTTTTGTTGTTATTTTTATTTAAGAAAAGAAATTAAATCCTAAATTAAATAACTAAATTAATTTAATTAAATGAAAAAAAAATGACATGTTTTTTTGGATTTTTTGTTAATTTAAGGAAGAAATTAAAATAATTAAATGAATTAAAACCTAATGATTTCTAATTAATTTTAAATATTTACAAAGCAAATTAAAGTTGTTCTAGAATTAAACCTAATTAATTTAGTTAGTATTTATTAATAAAAAAAATAAAATTCTGAATTGAAAATATTTTTTTGTGATTTTGTGATAAAAAAGAAAATCAATCCATTGGTTAGAAGTTAATTAAAATAAAATAAGACAATTAAATTAAATAAATAAAATATAAAGAAAAGGAGAGAATGGGCCTTTTTGGAGGTGTAGAGAGCATTTTTGTAGGCCCAATTGCTGCTGGTCCGTTTGGACTCTTGTAATTCAATGCTCATGCATTGACTAGCTCTTTGGTGGACCTTCAATATCTGACCACCAGATCTGGCCCTTTGGCCATCTGGCGCTTGGATTGGTGAGGGAGTATGGTGAACCTCCAGCTTGAACACGCACTAGATCTCCTGAAAACAATTGAGAAAAGGTAATTTGCTGGAGGCAGGGATCGAACCCCTGACCTCTAGCCTTTGGATCCTTGAACGCTTATGTGGCCACCACTAGGCCAACTTGTTTTATTTGTTATGATAACACAAAGAAATAATAATATAATGAAACAAAATCCAATGGTCAGAAAATAAAATAAAAACGCGCAAATATTTTGAATGGTCCAATGGGAACGTGACACGCACCGTCCCTGACCTCCAACCGTGGCTAAAAAATACAACCACATATACCAACGGACAAAGGTCCATCGCTACAACCTTGCTCATCTCCAAAATATTGCATAGGCCCCAAAAATGGACTCTAAGACCATGGTTGGATTCGTCACAACCTCCTGATCACAACCATGCCCTTTATGTGGACCAATTATACCTGAAACGAAAATCCCTAAAACCACAAACCAAACCCTGGCAATGGTGGTTCTCCATACAGAGCACATAAATGAAATTGGTTATTACAAACAGTTTGCAAATGATGTGAGGGTCAAGAATATACAGTTATTTCATTCAATGGATGCAAGAATAGTGAGTTTCGATTTCAAGAACATGGCAGATTCGTGGACTACTTACAGTGCTTTAGAATGCTTGAAAACGCATGGTTTGAATTGGGTTAGCTTCTGGAGATGGCCAGCAATCGATTGGGACAAGTCTCAAGCCCTGAAAACGTCTCTAACATTGATTTCGATCTCCCACTTTTTTGTGATTTTTGCAACTTTTGTTCTGCCTCCTCAAGTGATCTATAACCCTGATTCCCGTGCCTTTTGCTTGCTTATGTATTGCACATTGGATTAGGGTAACAAACTTTGTCCAAATCCTCCCACATTGATGATTGCATATTTGATTTGATCTTCCATTAAAACCTTCCAATTTTGGCTTGAACCCAATCTCTTTGTGCATAATGTAATTGCAAGCTTCTCAAGTCATATTTAAAGCATGTGTTTTGATGAAGACAACATGGACATCAACATTCAAAGGATGTGCAAAAAGCTTATCAACATCATATAAGATTATTGAAGAATTATTGAAGAATCATCAAATGTCAAATGGTATAAATAATTCTTAATCTTGAATATAGATGTTCACAAAAAATATGCATTCATAATCATATACATATCCAACATGTTTTCACTTAAGAAAAACTTTGTTTAAAATCTTTTTCAAAAAGAATTTTTGAAAATTAACTTTCAGGAACCGGTTCCTCCCTAACAGGGAACCGGGTTCCAAACCTTGTTCAAAAACATGTCCCTGGAGTTTGTACCAGGAACCGGGTTGTACCAATAGGGGAACCGGTTCCTGCGTGATATTTTTGAAATCTGACTTATAACGTTCACTAAGAACCGGGTTCTGTCAGTGTCGGAACCGGTTCCTAGCGAACCAGTGCAACTTTTCTTTTGTTTTTTAAACATTTTTCAAGTGGTATCTTTTCATGAATGCATTGCATCTTTTCATATGAATTGGCATGAATGAAGAGGTTCTTATGACTTTATAAAATGCTGCAGTTTTTCTTATTTCAAAAACAATGCTTCAATTTTCAAATTAACAAATATACTTCTTCAATAAACAATTTTTCATCATTCACATTTGAATTCATACTTTCATGTGTTCATAATTTTGTGAAACTTGCCATATACACTTTCATTATCATTACAAGTTTCATACATACATTGTGAACATTTATATACATTATTTGAAAATTGTTTATATCTTGAATAAGAAGATCAATTGAAGATTGATAAAGCTCTCCATATACTTCAAATAAATCATTGTATTACTTAAAGAAATTATTCCCTTACTATCCAGGATTGTTGGAAGTAAGTGTTGTGATTTGAAGAGGATTGTTCTTCATTCACATTAGTGTTTGTTTGGTCTTAAAGGTGTTAAGAACCTTTGATCACCCTATAGGTTAGATAGTAAGCATAGGCTGTACAATCATTCTAACTATAGTGAAATCTCTTTCGTGTTGGAAAGGGGACTGGAGTACTCTCGGATTGTGAGGGGAACCAGGATATATCACCGTGTTCTTTACTTTTCCGCATTTATCGCTTTCATCACCATAATCAGGAAAAGATAAAGATATAATCAAAACCTTCAAACACTTAACCAAAAATTACTACCAAGCATTCTCATAAAACCGAATAAATTTTATAAGACCTAATTCACCCCCCCCCTCTTAGGCACTCTGAGACTTACAATTGGCATCAGAGCAAGTTATAGGTAACTTGTTCCTAAAGATCCAGAATGGCTTCCGCAAATCATCAACCAGTTTTCAGAGATGGTGGTAGTAACAACAAGCCTCCTCTATTCTGTGGTGAATATTTTGACTTCTGGAAAATACGCATGAAGGCGCATTTAGAAGCGCAAGGAGAGGAAGTATGGGATGCTGTTGAAAATGGTCCATTTATCCCAATATCAGTAATCAATGGCATTGGTTCTGCAAAGCCCAAAACTGCATGGGACGACGATGATAAAAAGAAAGTTCTCTATGACAAAAAGGCAATAAACCTTCTTCAAGGTGTACTCAGTATGGACGAATTTTTCCGTGTCTCGAACTGCAAAACAGCAAAAGAAATATGGGATACCCTGGTTCAAACTCATGAAGGAACGGCTGAAGTAAAAAGATCAAGGCTAAATACCTTGAGTCAAGAATATGAACTATTTCGAATGCAGCCCGGAGAATCCATTCTTGACTTACAAAAGAGATTTGTGCATTTGACAAATCACTTAAATGCTCTTGGTAAAACCTTGACAAATGATGAACTCAACTTGAAAATCCTTAGATAATTGACTAGGGAATGGCAACCAAAGGTAACGGCAATCTCGGAAAAGAAGAGTCTCTCCGCAATGACTTCCGCTACATTATTTGGCAAACTTCAAGAATACGAAATGGAACTCGGTAGACTTGAAAAACATGAAAATTTAGAGAAGAAATCCAAAGGCATTGCTTTGAAAGTTGATTCAAAAGAAAGTCAAGATAAAGATGCATCGGAGGAAGATGAAAACTTCTTGCTTCTTGTAAAAAGGTTAGGAAAATATTTTGGTCATAAAAATAATCTTCATAATGCTAACTTTGTCAAAAGGAAGAAATTTTATAATCATAAAGATAAAGAAGCCTCCACATCAACACAAGATGTCACATGTTATGAATGTGGAAAGCAAGGTCACATAAAGCCGGATTGTCCAAAACTCTCCAAGAAAAATGGATTCAAAGGCAAAAAGGAGTTCAAGAACAAAAAGGCTTATGTTGCATGGGAAGATAATGAGATAAGTTCTTCATCCGATTTGGAAAGCGACGAATGTGCAAATCTAGCATTAATGGCTTCACATCACTCCGACGATGAAGAAGAGGTTAGTAATGAATTTAATCTTTTTGATGATGATGTTCAAGATGCTATTGATGAACTCTTGAAAGAATGCAAAAGTTTATACAAAAAGGTGTCAAATCAAGAAAAAGAACTTCTAATTTGTTTAGAAAAAATTGACACCATGACTAAAGATTTTGATCTTCAAAAACAGAATTTTATTAAAGAAAAAGAAAACTTTGCATGCTCCAAGTGTGAATCAAATGTCTTTCAAATTGTTCAATTGAAAAGAGTCATTGAACGATATGAAAAAGGACAAATAGGATTGGAAGGATTACTAAGACAACAACGTTATCCAAATGATAAAAGGGGTCTTGGTTATGTGAATTCTAAGAAACCAAGTAACAATCCCACTATTTTTGTAAAGGCTAGTAATAGTTCCAATCCCAAGAAAGTAGAAAAGAAGCAAGTTGTTCATAATCATCAAAAGAAAAAGGCTAATGTATCGAAAAAGAAAACATTTTCTAAGAAGAAATCTTATCCTTCTAGATATAGAAGTAACTTTGAACCTACTTGTTTTTATTGTGGTATTAAAGGCCATACACCTAATGCTTGCTATGTTAGAAACTTTAGTATAGCAAGTGGGCATTATGTGTGGGTGAAAAAGGGAACTAACTATGAAGGATCCAAGGCAACTTGAGTACCTAACAAAGAATAATTTGTTTGTGTAGGTATGCTTGAAATCCATATCAAATGTTTGGTATCTTGATAGTGGATGTTCAAAGCATATGACAGGAGATGTACACCAATTTTCATATCTAGTACATAAAGCCAAAGGGTATGTCACCTATGGAGACAACACCAAAGGAAAGATTCTTGGCGTTGGAATAGTTGGCACACCTCCATCCATTCAAATTGAGGATGTTCTCTATGTTGAAGGATTAAAGCACAATCTTCTTAGCATAAGTCAACTTTGCGATAGAGGGTTCAAGATCAAATTCAACAAAGATGAATGCCTTATTATGGATGAGGCAACCAATGAGGTAAAACTCAAAGGTATAAGAACTAACAATATTTTTATGATTACTTTAGATGATTTGTCTCTGAAGGTACAATGTCTTATGGTAAACAATAATGACGCTTGGTTATGGCACAAGAGGATTGCTCACATTCACATGGAGCACTTGAACAAATTAATTAAGCATGACTTAGTTATTGGTCTACCAAAGATGAAGTTCATCAAAGACAAATTATGTAATGCATGCCAAAAGGGCAAACAGACCAAAACAGCTTTCAAATCTAAGAATGTGGTGTCTACTACAAGGCCACTACAATTGTTACACATGGATCTCTTTGGTCCATCAAGAACAAAAAGCTTTGGAGGTAATGTATACGCTTTGGTCATTATTGATGATTTTTCTAGATATTCTTGGACTTTGTTTCTTGTGCAGAAAAGTGATGCTTTTAAAGCTTTTAAGAAGTATGCTAAGCAAATCCAAAATGAAAAATCCCTAAAGATTGTATCCATAAGAAGTGATCATGGTGGAGAATTCCAAAATGCACAATTTGAAGAATTCTGTGAAGAACATGGTATCTCTCATAATTTTTCAGCACCTAGAACTCCACAACAAAATGGAGTAGTTGAAAGAAAGAATAGGTTTCTAGTGGAACTTGCAAGAACAATGCTTAGTGATGCAAATCTTCCTAAATATTTTTGGGCGGATGCGGTTAGTACGGCATGTTATGTTGGAAATCGAGTTATCATTAGACCTATAATAAAGAAGACTCCATATGAACTCTTCAAAGGAAGAAAGCCAAATATTGCTCACTTTCATATCTTTGGATGCAAATGTTTTGTTCTTAACAATGACAAAGACAATCTCGGTAAGTTTGACGAGAAATCCGACGAAGGTATATTTCTTGGTTATTCTCTTTCTAGTAAAGCATATAGAATTTATAATAAAAGAACTTTAACTATTGAAGAATCTATGCATGTATCTTTTGATGAAACTAACCCCTCTAAGGAGGAAGTAGTAGTATGTGATGATGATGATCCTATAGATTTACCCCCGGAAGAACTTTCAAATGATCAAGTTGTGAAATCACCGGAAAATCAAGAAAACATTGTACAACAAGATTCAAACATCAATGATCTACCAAAAGAATGGAGAACTCATAGAGACCATCCTATTGACAAAATTATTGGTGACATTAGCCAAGGAGTATCAACAAGGTTGAATCTAAAAGATGCTTGCTTAAACATGGCGTTTGTTTCTCAAATTGAACCTACCAAAATTGATGAAGCCTTAGGAGATGATCAATGGATTATTGCTATGCAAGAAGAATTAAATCAATTCGAGAGAAATCAAGTTTGGGAACTTGTTCCTAGACCAAGTGGTAAACACATCATAGGTACCTGATGGGTGTTTAAGAACAAACTTGATGAGAATGGTCTAATTGTTCGAAACAAAGCAAGGTTAGTTGCCCAAGGCTACAATCAAGAGGAAGGAATCGACTTTGAAGAAACATTTGCTCCGGTCGCAAGGTTAGAAGCTATACGTCTTTTACTTGCTTATGCTTGTTCATTAAATTTTCAGCTTTTTCAAATGGATGTCAAAAGCGCATTCTTGAATGGATACATCAATGAAGAAGTCTATGTCGAACAACCTCCGGGATTTAAAGACTTCAAACATCCTACACATGTCTTTAAGTTGAGAAAGGCTCTTTATGGCTTAAAGCAAGCACCAAGAGCATGGTATGATAGACTTGGCAATTTTTTGTGTGAAAAAGGTTTCGAAAAGGGTAAGGTTGATAAAACCTTGTTCATTAAGAAAATCCAAAGTAACACTTTATTAGTTCAAGTCTATGTTGATGATATCATTTTTGGATCGACTAACAAAGAAATGTGTGAGGAATTCTCATTGGTGATGCAAGGAGAATTCGAGATGTCTATGATGGGAAAGATGAACTACTTTCTTGGACTACAAATCAAGCAACTAGAAGATGGAATCTTCATCAACCAATCTAAGTATTGCAAAGAATTATTGAAAAAGTTTGATATGGACAATTGTAAAGCAATGAATACTCCAATGGGCTCCGGTACATATGTTGATCAAGATGAATCTGGTACTCCAATTGATATTACAAAATACAGAGGTATGATTGGTTCTTTATTGTATTTGACGGCAAGCCGTCCTGACATCATGTTTAGTGTTTGTCTTTGTGCTCGCTTTCAAGCAAATCCAAAGGAATCACACCTCATGGCTGTTAAAAGGATCATGGAGTATCTAAAAGGAACAACCAATGTCGGCTTATGGTATCCGAAAGGTAGTATTTGCACTTTAATTGGTTATTCTGACGCGGATTATGCAGGTTGTAAAACTGATCGTAAAAACACAAGTGGTACTTGTCACATTATTGGAAATGCATTAGTATCATGGGCTTGTAAAAAGCAAGCATGTGTTGCTCTTATCACGGCCGAAGCAGAATACATAGCAGCGGGTAGTTGTTGTGCACAAATTCTCTGGCTCAAGCAACAACTCCGTGATTACGGACTTAATCTCGGATGCATTCCTCTTCGATGCGACAATACAAGTGCTATCAATATTACAAAGAATCCGGTCATGCATTCAAGAACCAAACATATAGATATTCAACATCATTTTCTCCGTGATCATGTACTTAAAGGAGATGTCGAAGTCACTTTTATGGATACTCATAACCAACTCGCAGATATCTTCACTAAACCGCTTGCTCGTGAACCTTTCTTCAAAATCCGAAGAGAACTTGGTATTTTGGATAAAGGTGATATCTAATGTTTCTCTTAAGATGCACGTCTTAATTATTTTATATGTATTTATTTCACTCTTTTTCCCCATCCTTTTTTATGTTAACAAAGGGGGAGAAGAATATGCATATGTGTTGTTTTGTTTCAACGAAATTGCAGGCCCAAATATCTATTATACTCACTCCAAAATTCAAGGAATCATGGACTTAGGGGGAGCATACAATTTAGGGGGAGCCTTGCATTTGCTCAACATGTTTGCTATACAAAACAACATAAACATTTCAAGAAATCGTTTTCAAGACTTGGTTGTCATCATCAAAAAGGGGGAGAATGTAATTGCAAGCTTCTCAAGTCATATTTAAAGCATGTGTTTTGATGAAGACAACATGAACATCAACATTCAAAGGATGTGCAAAAAGCTTATCAACATCATATAAGATTATTGAAGAATTATTGAAGAATCATCAAATGTCAAATGGTATAAATAATTCTTAATCTTGAATATAGATGTTCACAAAAAATATGCATTCATAATCATATACATATCCAACATGTTTTCACTTAAGAAAAACTTTGTTTAAAATCTTTTTCAAAAAGAATTTTTGAAAATTAACTTTCAGGAACCGGTTCCTCCCTAACAGGGAACCGGGTTCCAAGCCTTGTCCAAAAACATGTCCCTGGAATTTGTACCAAGAACCGGGTTGTACCAATAGGGGAACCGGTTCCTGCGTGATATTTTTGAAATCTGACTTATAACGTTCACTAAGAACCAGGTTCTGTCAGTGCCGGAACCGGTTCCTAGCGAACCAGTGCAGCTTTTCTTTTGTTTTTTAAACATTTTTCAAGTGGTATCTTTTCATGAATGCATTGCATCTTTTCATATGAATTGGCACGAATGAAGAGGTTCTTATGACTTTATAAAATGCTGCAGTTTTTCTTATTTCAAAAACAATGCTTCAATTTTCAAATTAACAAATATACTTCTTCAATAAACAATTTTTCATCATTCACATTTGAATTCATACTTTCATGTGTTCATAATTTTGTGAAACTTGCCATATACACTTTCATTATCATTACAAGTTTCATACATACATTGTGAACATTTATATACATTGTTTGAAAATTGTTTATATCTTGAAGAAGAAGATCAATTGAAGATTGATAAAGCTCTCCATATACTTCAAATAAATCATTGTATTACTTAAATAAATTATTCCCTTACTATCCAGGATTGTTGGAAGTAAGTGTTGTGATTTGAAGAGGATTGTTCTTCATTCACATTAGTGTTTGTTTGGTCTTAAAGGTGTTAAGAACCTTTGATCACCCTATAGGTTAGATAGTAAGCATAGGCTGTACAACCATTCTAACTATAGTGAAATCTCTTTCGTGTTGGAAAGGGGACTGAAGTACTCTCGGATTGTGAGGGGAACCAGGATATATCACCGTGTTCTTTAATTTTCCACATTTATCGCTTTCATCACCATAATCAGGAAAAGATAAAGATATAATCAAAACCTTCAAACACTTAACCAAAAATTACTACCAAGCATTCTCATAAAACCGAATAAATTTTATAAGACCTAATTCACCCCCCCCCCCCCCCTCTTAGGCACTCTGAGACTTACACATAATGGCCTTGATACGAATTTGATTGCAAAGCTAGCTGTAGTTGGAGCCTAAAACAACCAGAAAATCATTTGTTATCAATGCCTTAGATTTTATGTGATTTTATTTGATTTAAAATGAATTAATTCAAATAAAAATCAAATTAAATAATAAAAATGAGATATGGACACATGGCCAAGGCTAGAGCACGTGGGGAAATAATGCAATCTCAAATCAAGTGAAAAAGAATGGGCCCATTTGGTAAAATTTGAAGTTTTGGGGATAGTTGACTTTTGGCAATTTTACAAAAAAGTCCAACTTCAACAATGCATAACTTCTTAAATTTTGAATTTTTGGAGGTGTTCTTGGACTTTTTAGAAATCTTGAGATGTCCTCTAACCAACCCTTTTGGTCTCATCTCATTTTGGTATATCATGATCAAGTTATAAGCTTTGATAAAAAAGGTGTTTTTGTTGACTTTCAAAAATGACCTATAATGTCCAAATTCATAACTTCTTGTGAGTGCATATTTTGATCTTGGGATATGAAGATGTATTGTAGGTAATTTCATTATTTTAAAAATAAGCTAAGGATGGGTCATTTCTCATAAAGTATGAGAAAGTTATGCTTGGTCAAAGTTGAGTTGACTTTTCCTACAAAACCCTAATTTAGCAACTTTTGAATCTTGATGAATTTTGAGCAATCCTTGATGAATCATGATCAACCCTTGATCAAATGATGAAATATCCTTCAAAATGAGAATGTTGACAAAAAATATTGAAGTTTGACAGTATGTAGGTCACAGTTGACTTTTGCCCTAGCACAATCGATTTTTGGACCTTTGAGCAATTGACTGAGCAAACTTCCTCTGCAAGACTTGAAACTTGACATGAATGATCTTGACAACATATTAGGACATTGGGGAGAACTTGAGGTCATTTGTACTCAAGGATATTGATGCAACACAAAACCCTAATTTTGGGTAGACTGCCTTAGGAGAGAGCTTGTCTGACCAACCCTTGGATTACTTTGAGCAATTTGGAGATCTTTCTTGCAATGTTTTGAGAAATATGGGAGGGCAAATTTTGGGGTACAATAGTTGCCCCTTTTTAATTTTCTTAAACATGAGGATGTAGATTGGCTTTGGAGCCTTTCGTGATCCAGAGGTGGAAGAGGATTGAACACTAGAGTGCCCAGAAATTTGCACTCGCATGAAGTGGTAATTGTCTTGTGATGTCGGGAATGGGCTTACAGATGCCATTTGGAGGAGTGTCCATCGCATAATAGATTCCTTAGCGAGAGATTGTATACCTGTTGTTTGAGGAAGATTCCGCTGGGGAAGTCTGATCTTTGTTGAGATTTAGGAACTTGCCCGTAATTCAACTTGGGGAAACATCTTCGTTGAGATTTAAGAACTCGCCCGTAATTCAACTGAGAAAACTTCTCTGCTGAGATTTAGGAACTTGTGTGTAATTCAACGGAGGAACTTTGTCGAGATTTAGGACATTGTCTGTAATTCAACTGAGAAAAACATCTCTGCTGAGATTTAAGAACTTGTCAGTAATTCGACTTGGGGAAACATCTTCGTCGAGATTTAAGAACTCGCCCGTAATTCAACTGAGAAAACTTCTTTGTTGAGATTTAGGAACTTGTCCGTGATTCAACGGAGGAACTTTGTCGAGATTTAGGACCTTGTCTGTAATTCAACTGAGAAAAACATCTTTGCTGAGATTTAAGAACTTGTCAGTAATTCGACTTGGGGAAACATCTTCGTCGAGATTTAAGAACTCACCCGTAATTCAACTGAGAACAACTTCTCTGCTAAGATTTAGGAACTCGCCCGTAATTCAATGGAGGAACTTTGTCGAGATTTAGGACCTTGTCTGTAATTCAACTGAGAAAAGCATCTCTGCTGAGATTTAAGAACTTGTCAGTAATTCGACTTGGGGAAACATCTTCGTCGAGATTTAAGAACTCGCCCGTAATTCAACTGAGAACAACTTCTCTGTTGAGATTTAGGAACTCGTCTGTAATTCAACGGAGGAACACTTTTGTCGAGATTTAGGAACTCGTCTGTACTTCAACTGAGAAAACATCTCTGCTGAGATTTAAGAACTTGTCTGTAATTCAACTAGGGGGAAACATTTTCGTCGAGATTTAAGAACTCGCCCGTAATTCAACTGAGAAAACTTCTCTGCTGAGATTTAGGAACTTGTCGGTAATTCAATGGAGGAACTTTGTCGAGATTTAGGACCTTGTCTGTAATTCAACTGAGAAAAACATCCCTGCTGAGATTTAAGAACTTGCCAGTAATTCGACTTGGGGAAACATCTTCGTCGAGATTTAAGAACTCGCCCGTAATTCAACTGAGAACAACTTCTCTGCTGAGATTTAGGAACTCACCCGTAATTCAATGGAGGAACTTTGTCGAGATTTAGGACCTTGTCTGTAATTCAACTGAGAAAAACATCTCTGCTGAGATTTAAGAACTTATCTGTAATTCGACTGAGGTAAAAGCCTCATAGTTTTGAATTTTGTGAGAATTTAACCGCATCCTTCCTGAAAGGTAAAGGTTAGTTGTATGTAATGCATGATATGTATCAAGCAATGATGTTCTCAAAATAAATGAGATTGTGTTGTATGATGCGTATATGCATGAGTTATGATGTATGGAAATGTAATGTTTTTAGTTGGTGAAAATAAATCTCGGATAGTTGCTGGAGAAAAGAGTTGAATTCTTCATTTCCGCTGGGGATGGCGAATGAAGATGACTGTGAGAATAAACCTGCAGGAGAGGATAACTCCATTGGGGAATAAACTGATGAGGAGATCACTCTGTGGAGAAGAGATGCTCTGCAGAGGATTCTGCTGATAAATTTCGCTAGGGATGAATTACCGTTGCTGGTGATAATGAACCTGTTGGGGATGGAATTTCTGTTTGTGAAAGGAATGAACTCCGTTGGGGATGATCTTCAGTTGCGACTTCAATGGGGATAACCTTTTAGGCTCTACTGGGGATAATCTTCCAAAGTTTACTGGGGATGATTCTCCAAACTCCACTGGGGAAGCTTTTTCAGATTGCGCTGGGGAAAATTTCAAACTCCACTGGGGATATTTTATACTCCGCCGGGGATGATAAGACTTTTTAGTGCTGATGGTAGATAAACTCTGCTTGGGGAGAATATTACCGATTCATTCACAGTTGCAAGTCTCAGCTGAGGAGAGCTATCATTACTATCTTTTCTTACTCTGTGGGGAGTGAAAGTACCTCGGTCATATTCTTCAGCTGAATCTACCTTGTACCTGGTGGACAGAGCAACTGTACAGTTTGGACAATTCTTATTTGCCCCTGTTTATGATATTACACGTAATGGTCTTTTGTTTCGCATGTAAATATTCATGAGTAGCAATTAATGTCAAATGCATATATCAAAAATGAACATTGGACGTTCTTTGCAAAACAAAATAGAAAAAGAAAAAAACAGTTTGAAATTTCTTTAAAAAATGACTTGTATTGATTTTGAAGTTTGGCCTCTAAATAGGCGTTTTTATACAAGAGGTTGACGTCCTAGTAAGAGAACACCGTCGAACAAATAGATTTTATATAATCTGTGAAAAAGAAAAACAGCTATGTGAACAATCCCACTGGGTTCCAACTCTGCTATTGCCTTTATGTCCTCGAGCATCTCATCACTTTGCCACTTGGTTGAAGGTAGATCAAATTGATTAGTGTCGTCCGAGCTTGATAGTTGATACCGAAGTCTAGTTGTAGGTGATCCAATGAGACATAATGTTACGCTTTGATTCCTAATTTTTGCCTGGACCGCCCTTTCGGGTTTTTAGTCCACCGAGATACCCTTTTTTGCCCAAGCCGCCTTTTCAGGTTTTCAACTTGCCAGGTGTACAACTTTTTTTCATTTTCATCCCTTATTTTTGCCCGAACCCTTTTGGTTCGCCAGGAAGCCCTTATTTTTGCCTAGGCCAGTCAACCTAGCGGGTCTTTGATTATGCGTAGTATTTTTTCGCTATGTCTGCATTGACGGGGTGAGGAAGGTCGTCACCATCCATGGTGGTTAGAATCTTAGCTCCTCATGAGAAAATGTTCTTAACCACAAATGGCCCTTCGTAAGTAGGGGTCCATTTGCCCATGGGATCTCCTTGAGGTAAGATAATACGCTTGATTACCAGATCCCCAACTTGATACTCTTGTCGTCTGACTTTCTTGTTAAATGCCTTGATCATTCGCTTTTGATACGTCTGACCATGACAAATAGCAGTAAGTCTCTTTTCATTGATTAAGTTCAGCTGATCAAGCCGGGTCTGAATCCAGTCATCTTCGCTCAAACCTGCATCCTTCATAATCCGAAGAGATGGTATCTGAACTTCAATGGGCAAGACAACCTCCATGCCATAAACCAAGGAATAAGGTGTTGCCCCTGTTGACGTCCGCGCTGAGGTACGGTACCCATGAAGAGAAAAAGGTAACATCCCGTGCCAATCTTTGTATGTCACCGTCATCTTCTGCACAATCTTCTTAATGTTCTTATTAGCCGCCTCTACAGCCCCATTCATCTTCGGCCGGTAAGGAGAAGAGTTGTGATGATGTATCTTGAACTGCTTGCAGAGTTCGGTGATCATCTTATTGTTGAGATTTGTACCATTGTCCATAATGATCCTCTCTGGTACACCATATCGACAGATCAGATTGTTCCGAATAAACCGTGCCACGACGTTCTTGGTTAGAGTAGCAAAGGAAGCTGCTTCAACCCACTTCATAAAGTAATCAATAACTACCAGGATGAAACGATGCCCGTTGGACGCAGTAGGTCTGATCTCACCGATCATATTGATGCCCCACATTGCAAAAGGCCAAGGAGCTGTCAAGATGTTCAGAGGTACTGGAGGTATGTGCACCTTATCAACATAGACTTGGCACTTGTGACATGTCCGAGAATGCTGATAACAGTCGGCTTCCATGGTGGACCAATAATATCTTGCCCGAAGGATTTTCTTTGCCATGGTGTGTCCATTGGAATGAGTTCCGAAAGTACCTTCATGCAAATCTGCCATGATCCTTTCTGCCTTGCTTTTATCCACACATTGCAGTAAGGTTGAATCATGGTTACGCTTGTAAAGGATACCATTACTGATGAAGTACTTCGCAGCGAACCTCCTCAGAAACTTCTTGTCATTAACAGATGCACCCTCGGGGTACTCCTGAGTCTCAAGATACCTATTTACCTCATGAAACCAAGGTTTATCTGCTACCTCTTCAGTCTCAATGTCATAGCAATGTGCAGGTTCGTCCAACCTCTCAATGGTAATCTTGGGAGCTTCATTGTCCCATCTGACCTTGAACATAGAAGACATCGTAGCCAACACGTCCGCTAACTAATTCTCCTCTCTAGGGAAGTGTTCAAAGGTTATCTCTTCGAAATGTGGAAGAAATGTCAACACATACTCCTTGTAAGGAATAATATTAGGGTTTTTCGTATCCTACTCGCCTTTGATCTGACTGATTACGAGAGCGGAATCTCCGAATACACTTAAGAACTTAATCCTCAGGTCAATAGCTACTCGAAGACCCATTATGCACACTTCATACTCCGCCATATTGTTGGTGCAGTTGAAACATAGTCGGGTGGTGAACGGAGTATGAGAGCCTTCAGGAGATATGATCACAGCGCTAATGCCATTACCCAAAGTGTTTGAAGCTCCATCAAAGTACATATACCATCGGGATCCCTCCTCAGGTCCTTCATCCGGTCCAGGTGTTTCATAGTCAGTCACCAACATGATGTTCTCATCCGGGAATTCAAAGTTCATAGACTGGTAATCGTCCACTGCCTGATGTGCCAAATGATCTGCAAACACACTTCCCTTGATTACTTTTTAGGTCGTGTATTGAATGTCATACTCAGTCAAGATCATTTTCCATCTTGCTATTCTTCCGGATAAGGCAGGCTTCTCGAAGATATACTTGATTGGATCCATCTTTGATATCAATAGAGTAGTGCGAGTCAACATATATTGTCTCAGACGGCGAGCAGCCCATGCCAAAGCGCAGCAAGTTTTCTCGAGCAGTGAGTATCGGGTCTCACAGTCGGTAAACGTTTTGCTAAGGTAATAAATAGCATGCTCTTTTCGGCCAGACTCGTCATGTTGCCCCATCACACACCCCATTGAATTATCGAGTACTGTCAAGTATAAGATCAGAGGTCTCCCTTCAACTGGAGGCATCAGAATAGGTGGCTCTTAGAGATACTCTTTAATCCTTTCGAAAGCAGCCTAACATTCATCGTTCCATCTTACCACTTGATCTTTCTTCAGCAGCTTGAAGATTGGCTCACAAGTAGCAGTCAGGTGTGAGATGAATTGGGCAATATAGTTCAGACGTCCTAGAAATCCTCTGACTTCTTTTTCTGTTCAGGGAGCTGGCATTTCCTGTATAGCCTTCACCTTTGCCGGATCCACTTGAATACCTTTATCACTTACGACGAAACCCAGCATCTTACCAGATCTCACTCCGAAGGTGCACTTGTTCGGGTTTAACCTCAGCTTGTACAACTTCAACCTGTCAAATAACTTCTGAAGGTGGTCAAGATGTTCTTCCTCAGTCTAGGATCTTGCAATCATGTCGTCAACGTATACCTCAATCTCATGATGGATCATGTCATGGAATAAAGCGACCATGGCGCGCTGATACGTTGCCCTAACATTCTTTAATCCAAAAGGCATGACTTTGTAGAAAAAGGTACCCCATTGAGTAACAAAGGTTGTATTCTCCATGTCTTCGATGGCCATCTTAATCTGATTATAACCAGAGAAACCATCCATGAAAGAGAAAACCTTATGCTGAGCGGTGTTGTCAACTAGAACATCGATATGAGGCAGAGGGAAATCATCCTTGGGACTCGCCCTGTTTAGATCCCTATAGTCAACACACATTCGAACCTTACCATCCTTCTTCGGCACAGGAACCACGTTGGCCACCCACTGTGGGTATGAAGTAACTGCTAGAAAGTCGACGTCAAACTGTTCCATTACTTCAGCCTTGATTTTCTCGGACATCTCTAGGCGCATTCAGCGAACCTTCTATTTCACTGGAGGACAGTCTTCCTTGGTAGGCAATCGGTGAACCACAATATAGGTATGCAATCCAGGCATATCTTCATAAGACCAGGCAAAGATCTCAACGTAGTCTCACAACATCTGAATCAACTGTTGCTTAACACTAGCTTCCAGATTTGTGTTGATCTTGACCTCTTTCTTGTCTTCCTATGTACCCAGATTCACTGTTTCCACTAGCTCTTCGTGCGGCTGTATAACCCTCTCTTCCTGAAGTAACAGTCTAGCAAGTTCACCAGGCACTTCACAATCATCTTCACCTTCGTCTTCGGCTAAGTTGATCGAACTTTCGAAGTCATAACCGGCAGTAGCAGAGTCGTTATCAATGGGATCCAGAGTGGATGTAGACCTGTATATGTGAGTGTGTGTAAAATAGTTGTTTTGTAAGATAAAAAGAAAAACAAGGAGCGTAAAATTTGAAATGCAAGAAACGTCCAATGCTTTTATTAATGATATATGAAGATGACACACATAAAGCCCTCACAAACAAAACCATGGTGCCTCGGGTAAGGCACCAGGCCATAAAGTTTAAAATTGTTTGTTACAAAATCAAAACAAAAAGTCTCATTACTGGGTAATAAAAGAAATTGGCACGAAGTCTTTTTCCATCCAATTGCTTAGTCCACCATCGGCAGTTGGGTAGATCCAGCTGTCAAACTTAGATTCTTCATTGCTGTCTTCAATGGAATTTACTCCTGAATTGTTGATAAACAGGGGAGGTCCTCCGATCCGTGCACGCCGTACAGCCCTTTGAGCTTCTGCAGTGAAACCCAAACCAAACTTGTTAGTCTTATGTGAAAAATCAGGGAGTTGGCCCCAATTCGCACACCCACCTTTCTCAACAACGGCCTGGGCATCCTTGAGGGAAGCCATCTTCATTGGAGGATCTTCAGTAACAGTTTCGGTTGACGCCAACGTCTGGGGAACTTCTTCAAAATGCTGAAACGGGGTCTCAATGAATTCCCCATCCATCTCTACATATCGGAAAGAGTTGAGGTGACTCACCATGTACTCCTCTTCTCCTCGTACCGTCACAATTTTCCCCTTGACTGGGTATTTTAGCATCTGGTGGAGCGTAGAGGTTACTTCCCCAGCTCCGTGGATCCATGGCCGACCCAACAAACAAGAATAAGATGGCCGAATGTCCATCACATAGAATGTAGATGCAAAAACCTGAGAACCAACCTTAACCGGAATATCCACTTCTCCGTGTACCATCCTCTTGGACCCATCAAAGGCCCTGACTACAATGTTACTCGGCTTCATCTCCAACCCTTCACAGTCCAACCGGTCTAGAGCTTTCTTGGGCAACACATTCAACGAGGACCCAATATCCACTAACACGTGAGCTAGGGTAGTTCCCCTACACTCAATTGAAACATGTAGATCATCATTATGATTCTTCCCTTTGGCGGTCAAATCTGCGTCGGAGAAACCCAACCCATTACCTGCTGTTAGACTAGCCACACAATCTTTAAACTGATCAGTTGATGTCTCTTGCGGCCACATGCGCAGTCTTCAGGAAAGCAATCCCAGCCTTAGCATGGGCCTCTGAACACAATAATAAGGACAACATAGAGATCTTCAACGGGGTTTGCCCTAACTGTTCGACTACATTGTAGTCGCTTTTCTTGATGATCTTTAAAATTTCCTCTATCTCTTGTCTAGAGGCTTCAACAGTAACCTTCTTCGGCGCCTCCGTCTGGGCAGGCTCGCCGGTGGTCCCTTTGCCCCGAGTGTCAGATGATTCGACAATAGGGGTAAGAATGGGAACTTGAACAGGAACAATAGCAAGTGCACTGGCAGGTGTAATAACAATAGGCTTCCGAACAATTGGTGGAGAGATCTCAGGGGAGAAAAGTCTTCCGCTGCGGGTGACTTTACTAGATCCAACAATATTGCTGACGTCAGTATCAGCCTCTTCAGCACTCAAGTCTTGCTTAACTCCGTGATAATATACATCAACCCCATAATGCCACGGAACAGCTTTATCTGATGTATAAGGGATAGGCCCCGGAACAGTAATGATCAAGGGAGCGATTCTCAGAACATATGTAATTCTAACAGGCTTTCTCGAGGAAGCCTTGGAAGAATTGTCGAAAATGGTGATTATAGCAACTTCTTCAACAGGAACCAAAGGAACAAAAGTCTTCTCAAACAAAATTTCTTTATTATCCATCAGGCGTTGTACACCTGACTTCAAAAGATGGCAACCAGTAGGTAGGAAGGAACACAGACGACAACCTTCGTCACAGCTCAGAAATAAACCGGCTAACAGAAGGTTCTTCTTTACAGTCATCAATGGAGTAGCAATGTCTTCCACAGAAACCACAAACGAGTCTTCCTCTACAGTATTCACTCCATGCTTGGGCATCAAAGCAGTCATAACATTAGGCCTTTCAAGCGCTTCGAACTCAATCTCCTTAGCATCAATCAAGTCCTGTACCTTATTCTTCAGGACCCAGCAATCATTCATATCATGCCCTGGGCTATCAGAGTGAAAAGCACAGCGGGCGTTTGGATTGTACATCGGTGATGTTGTATTGGGATTCTTCGGGGCCTCCTTCAGAATCACCAAGTTGGTCTTCAATAACTGTGGAAGAATCTGAGACAGGGTCATATGGAGCTGAGTGAATTGTCTTCACGGTCTCTCGGCCCTTGGCTGATTGTTGCACTGAGGAGCAACAAAAGGTCTTGATATAATAACTGCATTAACAGCTTAGCGGCGTTTAGGTCTATTATGGCTCTTTACGCTGTAAACAATGCTGGACTCCTTCTTAAAAGGCTTCTTTTCGGTGCCTGATGAAGCACCCTTCTGTATTTTACCTCTCTTTATACCGGCTTCAACTCTTTCCCCGGTCATAATCAGCTCAGTAAACCCAGACGATGAACTTCCAATCAGATGGTTGAAATATGGACCAGACAAGGTCCCCAGAAACATATCTACTAACTCCCTGTTAGCCAGCAGGGGTTGTACTCTTCCAGCAAGGTCCCTCTATTTCTGAGCGTAGTCTTTGAAACCTTCACTCGCACCCATAGACATACCCTGAAGTTGGGTACACGTAGGAGCAAGGTCGGTATTGTATTGGTACTGCTTGTAGAAAGCAACAACAAGGTCTTCCCAATTACGAATACTAGCTCCTTCCAGCTGGTAAAACCATTCAAGTTGAGTCCCTGAAAGACTATCTTGAAAGAAATGGATCCAGAGGTTCCTGTCAGCGGTGTATGGCTGGATCTTTCTAACATATGAACGGAGGTGTAGCTTTGGGCAGGAGACCCCGTCGTATTTAGCAAAGATTGGTGCTTTAAACTTGTGGGGAATCACCACCCCAGATAACAAACCCAAATCACCAAAGTCCAATCCAGGTACTTTCTGGATCTCCATCGCACTTAACCGGTCTTCAAGCTGTTTATACCTATCCTCAGCCGGAGGATACTGGTCTTCATCAAAGTCAGTATCGTTATCAAAAACCACAGGGCTATAAGCCCTCCTTTCTTCCTGATTTTCTCCCCCTCCATATGAGTGGGTCAAATCAACCTCTTCTCGCAAATTGTTTCCAAATCTGTGACCTATATTCAGTAGGACCGCCTTCTTCTTCTTCTTCTTATCCTTCAAGATAAGAGTCTTCAGATCTTGCTGACCCTTAGCCAAGTTCATGAACATTTCCTGGAACTGGGCGTTTTGAGCTTGCAGAGCCTTTATAGCTTGATCAGTTGATGTTTTAGAAGACATGATGTGCTGAAATAAACAGCGAAGAAGATAAGAGACCTGTAATGGGTATTTGTGATGAGGTGCATGGAATGAAATGCGTATGATATGATTTCAAAGACGTCGAGAGATTCAAATTCGTAAACCAAAATGAAACACACTTTTATTAGATAAACTTGAAACAAATGTTTGACAAATGCCCTTACGGTGTTACAAAAGGAAATACTGAAAAGTAAATCAAAACTATAAATAACAAAAGACACCAGCGCTCCCATGGTCGTTTCCCTTTGGTGCTGACATAGTCATTGAGGATTTTCTCGTTCTCCAGTTGCCTTGTCAACTTTAGGATCTTCCGCTCTTGTTCGTGATACTTTTCTCTGTAAGTATCTCGTTCCTCTCTTAGCTGCATCCAAGACCTCTTTAATGCCCCAATGTCAGTAGGCATGTATGGGTGAAGGATGGTAGGTGGAACCCCTTCTTCATCAGCAACCTCAACAATCACAGGCAAGACAACTTCGTACGGCATTCCCAGCTTTTGGACACAGATTCGAACCCATCGGAGATATGGTTCCATTGGAAGAGAGGTCTTCATCCCTAACTCGTGCGGATCAGACCTGTGTACCCTATCCCAAGCTCGTATGAACCTGCGGCGATGCTCTTCACTATCCCCTTGGAAGTCAAAGACAATGCTCGGTGTGATCGGTGGATCTGGAACTGACTGTTTTAAAGCTGGTTTCGCGAAATGTCGCGGTAAGCAAGAGTCGCCACCGTCTTTTATTTTCTCCAAATGGAAAGGACAAAAGCACAGAAAAATTCCTTTAAAGAGATTGCTCTCGGTTCGGGAGGTAGATTTATAGAAAGGGAAGGTGTTAGCACCCTTTCTATCCATGGTTATCCATGGGCTCTTAGATACTTGCTCATTGTGTTTTCAAAATGTTTGCTTTTCAATTGTGAGTGGGTTTTGAAAAAGTTTCGTTTGAAAAATTTCTAAGTAACTCTTGTATCTGTCCTCAAGAGTGTATGAAAAATTTGTTTGAAAACTTTTAGAAAGTGTAGGTGTGAAAAGTATTTTGTTTGTTTTTGAGATGAGCAAGTATCTATGAGAATCTACCTACCCTAAGGAATAAAGCTGTGTAATTATCCTTTAGGTAGTGCCATCCCGCCATTGAGAGGTAGGTAGCACCACCGTTGGAGGTGTTCGGGTCAATTCGAGTTTGTAGGGACATGGCGATCACCAGAGCAATGGGAAGACACCTTAGAAGCTACCCTCATGCCAGGTTCCCGGATCATGGGGACTTACTAAGACATCCTCTACTCGACGACCACCTTTCGAGGGGCAAGGCAACAGTGAAGCGTACCCTAGGGGTGGTGTGTGAATTGTGTGTCATTTTCAGTTTATTGTTTGTCTTGTCATGCATTGGTGATCTACGTTTCGATTTTATTTTTGGGCATTCATTCTTTCATGTTTTTGTTTAGCAGTTAAAAGTGCGGGAATTTAAAGTGCGGAAAAGATAAAGGGTCCTACGCTATTACAAAGGCGCGGGTCTACAACGCCAAATTAATCCAGACCCGATTTAAAATAAAGTGCAGAAAATAAATATCTAATAGCTATTACATGGCTTTGGAGCAATTACATTATATTTACAACAGAAATAAATAAAACGCGCGAAAAAGGGAAATATGATCGAATGCGAGGGCGTTGGACCCTTTAAGGAATTAAAATAAAATTAATAGAATAATTAAATTAAATAAAAAGAAAGAACTTGTTTTTTTTTTTGTTTTTTTTGTATTTATGACATTAAATTAATTAAAAGTCAAATGATTAATTCTAATTCTAATTGTTTTTAATTTATTAAAGAAAATGCATTAAAGTTAAAACCTAGAATTAAAACTAAATTAATTATAAATTTTATTTACAAAGTTAATGGTCAATGATACTTATAATAAAAATATTTAATTAATTAAAAAAGGTAAAAAGCGTTAAAGATCTATTTTTTATTATTTTTGGTTTATTGTGAAATAGAATTAAATTATAACCTAAAATTAAATCTAAATTAATTAAGGGATTTATTTACAAAATTAATACTAAAATAAAATTATTATTTATTTTTTGTCTTTTCTGATTTTTTTGTGTTTTTGATTTTATGTTGATTAAAAAAAGAAATAAAAATAGTCAAAATAAGTATAAGAAAAACGACGGAAACAGGCAGCAAATAAAAAAAAAGCATAATTCTGGAGGCCTGGGAAGCTTCGATCCAGAGAAGGTGTCTCCTTCGATCTGGGATGCTATACCTGCAAAAGTATGTTAGCAAAATAAACTCAGGGCCTGGTATCGAACCCCAGGCCCTTCGATCCTACGTGCGCTGAGTCTTTTCAGGATAAATCTGCAGCAAATGTTAGCAAACGAAGAACATGACCTGGGGCCAAACCCAGGCCCTTTGATCTTGTCTAGGATAGTAAATTGAAGGTAACAACAAGCACGAATGTGTAATGCAAATACAAGGTTGGACAGTTTACCCTCTCTTACCAGTAGATTGGACCTTTGATTTGGGCGCTTCCTGAATGTAGGCACCTTCGATCTGGGCTTCTGGGCTTGGCTACTTTTGCTGAAGGGTGGCTTTGCTTGGAAAATTTTGGCAACCTTTGATGGATTTTGTGGGCAGCCTCTCTCCAATGTTTCTTTCGTTCTCCTGTTGTGTGTTTTTTCGTCCATTGTAATGTGCCACTGGCCCTTGTATTTATAGGAGTGTGAGGGTCTTGTAACGGTAAGAGACAGCCATTTAACCAGGCCTTTAATGCCATGAGACAAGAATCAGACACATTAAAAGTTTTCCTTTTTTGAAATATGCATGTCTCTTGAATGAACCTGGACACTTTCACTTGTACATGTCTTATGCAATGTGTATGAATGAAAATTATGGCCAATAATGCCTTGCATTGATGTTTAGGATTTGGCATAAACCACCATTATCACACTTTCCACTTTTGATTCAAATTTGAATTTTTGCCTTGTTTAAGCCTTAGCACGAAAAATGGTAGGCACATAATGATGCTTCAAGGTTAATCAAAGCAAAATATCCCTTTAAATTAATTTTTTTGAATTTCTTTTGATTTTAAAAGATTTAAAATTAATTAAATCCAATAAAATCAATAAAAATGAAAAAATTAATAAAAAAATCTGAAATAAAAGATGGGACACGTGGGAAGCATGGCCAAGTCAATTCAAGTGGAAAAAGTGGGCCCCTTTTGTCAAAAATGGGATTTCAAGGATAAATGATTTTGGCCATTTCACAAAAATTTCCCAACTTCTCCAATGCATAACTTGCTCAATTTTTAAGCTTTGCTCATGTTCTTGGACATTTTAGAAAGGTCTTTGAGTCCTCTAACCAATGCCTTTGGTCCCATGTCATTTTGATTTACCAATCTCAAGTTATGGCCTTTGACTTAAAGTCCCTTTTTGTTGACTTTTGAAAATGACCTATAATGTTGAAATTGATAACTTTTTGTGAGAGCATTTCTTGGACTTGAAGTATGAAGATGAGTTGTAGGAAATGTCTTTCTCTTAAAAATGAGCTTTGGATGGAATTTTTCTGATAATCCATGTGAAAGTTATGCCCTGGTCAATTTCAGTAGACTTTTTCAGCTGTCCAAATAAGGAAACTTTTGCATCTTGATGATTTCTGGGCCAAATTTTGAGAATCATGATCAAGCATTGATCAAATGATGTTTGTGGCTTCAAAATGATATGTTGACCAAAAATTTGAACTTTTGACTGTCAAATGACCATTTTGCCCCTACATTTGATTGTAGTGCAATTTAGGGTTTTGACTGTGCAATTTTGAGCTGAATGCCTTGAAACTTGATATGAAGATGCTTGACCACATTTGTAGGCATGTGAGGCTTGATTGGGCCTTTGAAAACTTCCTTTTCTTGATCAGAACACAAACCCTAATCTTGACTGTATAGGAGACCTTTGACTGTGCAACCCTTGGGGAATTTTGCAGCTTGATTTGGCAATTTCTTGAAGAATATGTGAGGGCAAATTTTGGGGTACAACACTCGGCATTAGCAAATCATGAGGTCCGTCCCTCCTAGCTCGCCCAAACTGACGTAAGGCCAGACAAGGATTATAGGTGATCCCTCCTCGAACTCCAAGTAGTGGAACATTGGGATACTCCCCACAGCGATCAATAATAGCTACTTCTTCCATGTCCTTAGTACTCCAGATAATATCAGTGTGAGCAAGAGACATAATCCTGTAGGCCCAACCCATGCCTTCCTTGTTCTTCAAAACTGATATGGGGAGGTGATAAACAAACCGCCTCGCCAACAATGGTGCACAACACATAAGGGTTCCCCGTTTCCGAGCAGTACAAGCATAAAGAGAGTGCAGAATGTCACCCAAGAGAGTGGGCACAGGATTACCGGATATGAAAATCTTCACTGCATTCACGTCGACGAAAGAATCTGAGTTAGGAAATAACACCAAACCATATATGAGAAGAGCCAGAATGTCTTCAAATGCCTGAAAGTCTAGACTGTCCTAGAACTGATTAGCCCGATCAACCAAGAATTTAGCCAAGAAGCCATTCGTCCCACTTCGAGTCTCCCAATTAGACATTACCTCAGCCTTTGTCAGATGGAGGGCTGAAGCAATCTCTTCTGGCCTAAGGACTTTCTCCCAACCTGTAAACAGGGTCTGCTCTAAAATAGAAATACCAAGTAGATAAGAGAACTCCTCCAGAGTAGGGACTAACTGATAGTCCGGGAACGTGAAGCAGTGGTATAATGGATCAAAGTACTGGCACATAACACTCATCATTTGCTCGTCCAATTTGGAAGTGACCAAACCAAGGAGGTGCCCATGTCTTCGATAAAGGAGGAAGTATCCGGCACTTTGGAAACCAAATCTCTAAGCTGAGTAGGAACCTGGACAAAGCTGGTCCGAATAGTGTTTCTACGCATGGGTGCCATGACCTACAAAACAGAACAAAGATGAATCCCCTCTGTCTTTGAAATGGGTTAGTCTAATGCAATATGCATGCAATGTCATGATGCATGATGTTATGATAGAAACACACCACAAGTATTCACAAATAGCAAACATGGTAAGGGCAAACAAGTCACACAGATAACCCTTAGATTTCAGGCTGGCAAGGAGCTTAGGTACTACCCTCTTTCAGTTCAGTTGGTTCAAACCTGTCATAGAAATAGTAACCGGGTTCTAGAGGATCTCAATATTACTGACCACCCTCGATTAGTCATAATTCCAGTTTGGCAACCTTTTCTTGCGACCAGAATCATCGCGAGAGTTTAATCTCAATGAGTGTAGCATACTGTTACTGTTCTATGGCCAAGTTGGTCAATTATAGGTGCTAAGGTCAGTTGGTGCTTAATGACCCCTTAGAAGACCCATATTCTCCTCGTTGCGCCACAAGGGATATATTGGTACAAACTAAAGTGCCACACCAATGTAGCTACTGCTTCAACCGTATTGGTCTATACCGTACAGTTCCCTCACAGTTTATTGCTACTTACCTAAAGGGTATCCCCCAGATTCAGGTTAGGATCTATAGTAACTCCGATTCAAACCCACAAAGATAAAGCATACAAATCAAGCAATTGAAAACATTATGAACTATTCCTAAGGTACACCCCACTTATAAGCGTCCCCAGCAGAGTCACCAGTTCTGTGATTCGGTGGGAAGAACTGACTGTTTTTTGGAATGCTGGTTCGTGTTTTGCATTTGTTTTTGCAAAATGTCGCGGTAAGCAAGAGTCGCCACCGACTTTTATTTTATCCAACAAGGAAAGGAAAAAAAGCACAGAAAAATTCCTTTTTCGAGATATTTCTCGGGTTCGGGGGGTAGATTATAGAAAGGGAAGGTATTAGCACCCTTTCTATCCGTAGTTATCTACGGGCTCTTAGGTACTTGCTCATCATTTTCAAAATTGTTTTATTTGTGCTTGTGGGTTTGAAAAAAGTTTTTGTTTTAAAACTTCGATTTAACTCTTGCTTCTGTCCTCAAGAGTGTAATGAAGTGTTTTGAAAACTTTGTTCGAAAAGGAGTGTAAGTGTGAAAAATTTGTTTTGTTTTGAAAGAGCAAGTATCTAAGAACTATCTACCTACTCGAAAAAGGAATCGTTCTATGCTATTTTCCTTTAGACAATGCTATCCCACTATTAATGAGTGGGTAGCACCGTCGTTGGAGTTTAAGGGTCAATTCGAATGAGGGACATACGGTCACTAAAGCAATGTTAGGACACCTTAGCGGTAACCCTAATGTCTTAGATCATTTGTTTGAGGCAACAATATCTGAGGCAACCGTTTCGAGGCAACTATGATCTTTTAGACAAGAGGACAACCTCTAAAACGACCTATACTCAATGACCGTGTACGAAGGCAACCAAGTGGGGTGTACCCTAAGAGTGCGCATGTGCGAGTGTGTCGTTTTCAGTTATTTTTATCTTTGCACATGTTAAGGGTGATCTAATTTTATTTCAAGATTAGGCATTCATTCTTGTCATGCAAGCCCTATTATCAAACATCTAACAGTTGTATAGTTTGCAGAATTTAAAGGTGCGAAAATTAAATTACAAGGCGTCGGGTATTTACATCGCCAAAAGCAACCCTTTGAAAATAAAATAAAATAAAGCGGTAAATAAATAAAATGTCCTAATTATCTATTACATACCAGAAACAGATACATCAATATGGATAAAGAAAAGTAAATCGCGACGCGAAATTAAATCGGATGCGCAATTAGGGTTTTGACCCTTTTAAAAGAAAATATTTTTGTTGTTGTTTTTATTTAAGAAAAGAAATTAAATCCTAAATTAAATAACTAAATTAATTTAATTAAATGAAAAAAATAAAAAATGACATGTTTTTTTGGATTTTTTGTTAATTTAAGGAAGAAATTAAAATAATTAAATGAATTAAAACCTAATGATTTCTAATTAATTTTAAATATTTACAAAGCAAATTAAAGTTGTTCTAGAATTAAACCTAATTAATTTAGTTAGTATTTATTAATAAATAAAATAAAATTCTTAATTGAAAATATTTTTTTGTGATTTTGTGATAAAAAAGAAAGTTAATCCATTGGTTAGAAGTTAATTAAAATAAAATAAGACAATTAAATTAAATAAATAAAATATAAAGAAAAGGAGAGAATGTGCCTTTTTGGAGGTGTATAGAGCATTTTTGTAGGCCCAATTGTTGCTGGTCCGTTTGGACTCTTGTGATTCAATGCTCATGCGTTGACTAGCTCTTTGGTGGACCTTCAATATCTGACCACCAGATCTGGCCCTTTGGTCATCTGGCGCTTGGATTGGTTAGGGAGTATGGTGAACCTCCAGCTTGAACACGCACTAGATCTCCTGAAAACAATTGAGAAAAGGCAATTTGCTGGAGACAGGGATCGAACCCCTGACCTCCAGCCTTTGGATCCTTGAACGCTTATGTGGCCACCACTAGGCCAACTTGTTTTATTTGTTATGATAACACAAAGAAATAATAATATAATGAAACAAAATCCAATGGTCATAAAATAAAAAAAACGTGCAAATATTTTGAATGGTCCAATGGGAACGTGGCACACATCGTCCCTGGCCTCCAACCGTGACTAAAAAATACAACCACCTATACCAACGGACAGAGGTCCCTCACTACAACCTTGCTCATCTCCAAAATCTTGCACATGCCCCAAAAATGGACTCTAAGACCATGGTTGGATTCGTCACAACCTCCTGATCACAACCATACCCTTTATGTGGACCAATTGTACCTGAAACGAAAATCCCTAAAACCACGAACCAAACCCTAGCAATGGTGGTTCTCCATACAGAGCACATAAATGAAATTGGTTATTACAAACAGTTTGCAAATGATGTGAGGGTCAATAATATGCAATTATTTCATTCAATGGATGCAAGAATAGTGAGTTTCGATTTCAAGAACATGGCGAATTCGTGGACTACTTACAGTGCTTTAGAATGCTTAAAAATGCGTGGTTTGGATTGGGTTAGCTTCTGGAGATGGCCAGCAATCGATTGGGACAAGTCTCAAGCCCTGAAAACGTCTCTAACCTTGATTTTGATCTCCCACTATTTTGTGATTTTTGCAACTTTTGTTCTGCCTCCTCAAGTGATCTCTAACCCTGATTCTCGTGCATTTTGCTTGCTTATGTATTACACATTGAATTAGGGTAACAAACTTTGTCCAAATCCTCCCACATTGATGATTGCATATTTGATTTGATCTTCCATTAAAACCTTCCAATTTTGGCTTGAATCCAATCTCTTTTTGCATAATGGCCTTGATACGAATTTGATTGCAAAGCTAGCTGTAGTTGGAGCCTAAAACAACCAGAAAATCATTTGTTATCAATGCCTTAGATTTTATGTGATTTTATTTGATTTAAAATGAATTAATTCAAAAATCAAATTAAATAATAAAAATGAGATATGGACACATGGCCAAGGCTAGAGCACATGGGCAATAATGCAAACTCAAATCAAGTGAAAAAGAATGGGCCCATTTGGTAAACTTTGAAGTTTTGGGGATAGTTGACTTTTGGCAATTTTGCAAAAAAGTCCAACTTCAACAATGCATAACTTCTTCAATTTTAAACTTTTGGAGGATTTCCTTGAATTTTTAGAAGGCTTGAGATGTCCTCTAACCAACCCTTTTGGTCTCATCTCATTTTGATATTCTATGCTCAAGTTATAAGCTTTGACAAAAAAAGTGTTTTTGTTGACTTTCAAAAATGACCTATAATGTCCAAATTGATAACTTCTTGTGAGTGCATATTTTTATCTTGGGATATGAATATGGATTGTAGGGAATTGCATCCTCTTAAAAATGAGCTTTGGATGGGTCATTTCGCGTAAAGTATGAGAAAGTTATGCTTGGTCAAAGTTGAGTTGACTTTTCCTACAAAACCCTAATTTAGCAACTTTTGAATCTTGATGAATTTTGAGCAATCCTTGATGAATAATGATCAACCCTTGATCAAATGATGAAATATACTTCAAAATGAGAATGTTGACAAAAAATCTTGAAGTTTGATTGTATGTAGGTCACAGTTGACTTTTGCCCTAGCACAATCAATTTTTGGACCTTCGAGCAATTGACTGAGCAAACTTCCTCTGAAAGGCTTGAAACTTGACATGAATGATCTTGACAACATATTAGGACATTGGGGATCACTTGAGGTCATTTTTACTCAATGATATTGATGCAACACAAAACCCTAATTTTGGGTAGACTGCCTTAGGGGAGAACTTGTCTGACCAACCCTTGGATTACTTTGAGCAATTTGGAGATCTTTCTTGCAATGTTTTGAGAAATATGGGAGGGAAAATTTTGGGTTACAACACTCTACCTCTTTTCCTTCTTCACCATTGGTTTATAAAACTTTGTCTCTCCCTCTACCCATTTTCAATTTATATTCTTGATCAACTTTTGAAGCAACTCCATATCATCGGCTTGTATCTTATCATTCCCAACTACCACATTCAACACTTTACACCCTCATCTACACATTTTTTAGTAAGTTTCTCATTTAGCTTATTTTGAATTTTGATTAATGTATTAGGTCAAATATGTTATTTTTAATGCATTAGATAATATTAACATTTGAAATAGATTATGTGTAGGATTTGTTTCTATCATTTGGATGATTTGGATGGTTAGGGCAAAGACAATGATGTTTTTTCCATTTAAATAAAAAAAATGAAGCTTTTTTTAGAGATGCATCTCTGAAATGTGTTATTTCTGGTGTTTGGAGATACATCGCAAAATTCTTTTCTTCCTCATGAACTAATATCTTTTGTTATATTTTTTTAAGGATAATGGCTGCAAACAATGACAGGATGAGACTCGACCATCCCACCTAATTGCGTCTGCTCGTCCCGAGAGGGCCCGTCAACATGAGCAGACTAGGGTCGTTCCTATGCCTCACGACAGGGAAGTGTCGACCTCAGGAGTCGACTATCACATGGATCGTCATCCCTGGCTCGTGCACACCATGAGAAGAAGGCCCTAACTGCACATGAGGCCCCACTTGAAGACTCTTATCCAAGAGGGCCCATAAACACTTCATTATTGATATACTTTTGAGATCATGTGGTCCACATATATAAGATATAAATGCATTTCTTAACGATTCTATTTTTTATATTTTAACCAAATTCAATTTAATTGAGACTGTTATATTTTATTTTCAACAGGAACGAGAGTGTTTAAAATCAATTAACCATTCCAAAAAGATTCATAGGCTTGATTAGCCTCCGGAAGAGTGGTTGCTTAGTGTACTCCGATCCTCCGGTCTTTCAGGTCTTTATGCTTCTGGGTACTCGGTCAGCAACCATGACATGCAGGCGATATTTGCTGAGAGATGACATATCGAAACATCATATTTCCACCTTCCCATTGGCAAGATGATGATTATGTTAGATGATGTTGCTTGCCTCCTACACCTTCCCATCAGGAGAAGGTTGCTTACTCATTCTAAGATCACCAGGTCATAGGCAGTGGAAATGATAATGATTTGTTTGGGAGATGACTCTGAGAAAGCCATGAAGCAGTGTAGCAACACCAAGGGTGCACATGCCAATTTTTCTTGGTAGGAGACATTGTATAATAACAACTTGGAGTTGGCCGAAGACCCCGACACTGATGATCTATAGGTTGGATACCATAGGGAGTATTCATTGAGGTGATTCTTCTTATTCTTGGTTGGCACGTCCATGTTTGTGGACAAAAGTGCAACCTACGTAGATGTGACATACCTTAAGTATTTCATTGACTTGAAGGCCATTCACGAGTGGAACTAGGGATCCACATGCTTGGTATACCTATACACCAAGCTGAGCGAAGATTCTCGTTAAAAGACAAAATAAATGGCAGGCTCATGCACACTGTTGACAGTAATTTCCAATCACTATTAAGTTAAAAACAACTTTTTTCACACGTGTTACTAATATCTTTTTCTTATTCATTTTTAGGGATGAATCCTTGTCCATTATCACCATATACACGAGTTTGGGTATGGCCCATCGTATATCGAGGATTACCCATGTGCTTGCCTGTATCTCGCGCGTAGAGGGAATGATCATGTGGTGTAGTTTCGTGTGTATATTGACCAGACTCAGCATGACGATGTCGTCTGAATGCCATACATAATTCACCAGAATAAAATTTCATTCGACCATATTTCATTATACTCCGGATGGGTGACGTGTGGGACTAATATCATGTGCATGTATCTTCCAGAGGGATGCATGCTGCCGTTTAGGTACGTGCAAATCATTATGAGGTCCCCCTTCTAGGATGCTCTTGAGAGCATTGTCTGCAGACAACTGGATGACATTCTGATGGATTTCGAGAGTCAGCTGGTAGAAGAGTATTAGAGTCAGGCAGCCACATCTAAGTGTTGTTATGTGGGTGGTTATATTACTTGCTTCTATTCTGTATCACATCCTTACATGACACTCGACACTCTTGGACTTTCACCTAGGCCTGCTCATGAGGAGATCTTGGAGAATGATTATGCTAGGGATGATCATGCCATTGATGTGATCTGTCAGAACATTATGCGGATGACAAGATAGAGCATATATTATGGGCTGTTTGAGAGAGGTGGCGATGAGGTGGTAGCCCTAATACATTCCATTCTTACCGAGCCATAGAATGCATTGGGTTACCGTAGGCAGAGGAGAAGCCAGGGTGTTAAGATTATACATACTTAATAGATTACACATTTGATTGTATTTTATATATTTTTTTATACTTTGAGAATAATGTTTGTATTATGATTGTATTTTTGATTAATTAACGCATTACTTGATATTCATGTTTATTAATCTTTGAAATAAATAATGATAATGTTAATTGAATTAAAATTACTTTGGATTGAAAAACTACAATCTCACTACACAGTTTCTGCATAAAAACATGCAAGCAAGAATTCAAAGATGTATCTCCGAATTTACTCCACAAATAGTTTAGAGATACATCTCCAAACTATTTTCTTAAGAAAAAAAGTGACTGTTTGATTTATTAAAGGCGACTTCGGAGATGTATTTGCGAATTTACATTGAATTTATTTGGAGATGTATCTTCAAATTAAATTTTGATAAAAAAATATTTAATGCGTTCGAAGATGCATCTCCAAATAAACCTAAGAATATTTTGAGATTTTTAAAGATGCGTCCCGCTATTTATTAGGGTAAGGGTGTAACGAAAAATTTCTTTCTATAATAAGGCCCAATATCCATAAAGTAAAAAAAGAATGTTAATTTTTTTTACCGTGTAGTGACTTTTTTTTTACCAATGAATGAGAAGTGAAGTAGTAACCTAGTGCCTCCTTTCCCTTTCTCTTGTTACAAAGTACAAAACCCTACGAGGAGCAAGTTTCAGATTTCCCAGACACTCTCCGTTCTTCATCTGATTCCAAACTAACCCCTCTCCGCCGCGAAATGCCTCCTAAATCCGCCAAATCGAAGGAAGCTCCAGCTGAACGACCCATCCTTGGTCGATTCTCTTCTCACCTCAAGATTGGAATCGTATGCTCCACTCCTTTTCTCTCAGCAATCGCATAAATTTCCAATTTTTATACTATTTTCAGTACCCCTTTTTCAATTGCGAAATTGGGCACTTCGTTAATCGACTTCATTTTGTGCATGTTTGATTATATAGAATAGTGTACATAGTAGTTTTTGTGTAATTAAACTGAGCTAGAAGCATTGAGTTGCTGTTTGTTACTCTCTTTTCAGGTTGGTTTGCCAAATGTTGGAAAGTCTACTCTTTTCAATACACTCACCAAGATGGCTATTCCTGCTGAGAATTTCCCCTTTTGCACTATTGAGCCTAATGAGGCAAGGGTTAATGTTCCTGATGAGCGTTTTGAGTGGCTTTCTCAATTGTTCAAGCCAAAAAGTGAGGTTTGTAATGTCTCTTATACCATCACTGGTGAATTCCTTTTGTTAATTTATTAATATACACTCACAAGGTTACTAACGTTTGGTTGTCGATAATTTGATGGGCAAGTTACTAAGTGTGTTGTGTATCCTGATGTGTTTGTTGGATTTGTAAATACAGGTCTCGGCTTTCTTAGAAATCCATGACATAGCTGGATTGGTTCGAGGTGCTCATCAGGGACAAGGGTTGGGAAATAGTTTTTTATCTCATATCCGGGCTGTTGATGGCATTTTTCACGTTTTACGTAAGATGATGACTGCTCTTATTTCACACCACTGTTACATTATGATTTTATAATGTTGTATTGATTTGGGGGGTTATTAACCTATAGTCTTTGCCAATCGTTAGGTGCTTTTGAGGATCCAGATATTATCCATGTAGATGACACTGTTGATCCTGTGAGGGATTTAGATGTTATTACTGAAGAGTTACGGCTGAAGGTATGCTTAATAAACATCAATTTTTTATTCACATTGATCTTTGCTCCATTGATTCTTTTTTCTTTAATATCCGACTGTTTATCTGTGTGTGTTTTAACGTTAACGAGGTTCCCTTAATGCCAAATTCATTGTAATTTCTTCTTTTAGCTTTGATGAATTTATTATTTTATAATAATTTAAAGGTTATACTAGTACCTTTTCAATAGCACTTCTTATACACTGTAATATAACTGCTAATCCTTTCCCTCTGTATAACATAATAGGATATTGAATTCATGCAAAACAAGTTAGAAGATCTTGAAAAGAGCATGAAGAGGAGCAATGACAAGCAGTTAAAAATCGAGCTTGAATGTTGTCAAAAGGTTTGACTTTTTCTGAGCATTATTTGCACTCATCTAACTTTTGTATGATACTTTCCACAATACATTGCTGCAACAACAGTAGTTGCTTTTTTTGTGTTTTTTTTGGTGCTTTCTGTCACGAGTTTCTTTTAGATTCAACAATATGTTGCTGCAATAACAGTAGTTACTTGCAGAAAATTTCTCAAATTTGGAAGGAATAAAGATTTGAGGTTGTAACATTATGTAAATCGTCACGTTCAATTGCTGTCAATGGATTGGATATGACTTCTATTAGCTCTTAAAAAACATGGAAATTATGTTTGTGTCTATTTGTTTATGCTATGCATTGCAATTTCTCATAAGATTGATTTTATCACTTAAATGCACTGTCGCATCCCTTTTATCTTGTGTGTTTAAGTTTTGTAAATATACACACAAAATAGTTGGGGGTAAATATTAGATGAAAATTGTGGTGGTAATTTTTCACATCTTCAGGTCAAAGCATTCATCGAGGAGGGAAAAGATGTACGCCTAGGGGATTGGAAAGCTGCCGAGGTCGAGATCTTAAATTCCTTCCAGTTGCTTACTGCCAAGCCTGTTGTCTACTTGGTAACATATTTCACTCTTCTTTCTTTTGACTTTTTGTCTATCTTTGGTTTACTACGAGATTTGATGTGTGTCGGATATTGTTGGACAAAATGTTAAACATATGCTTTAGCCTAACAATGTTTTTCATAAACCTTATAATGACTTTGAGCCGAGGTTTATACTACTGGGCATGAAAATAAAATCATGGTAGCATTTAGTAACTGATACTTATTTTTCTTTCTTTAATAACGTTTCACTGCTTGCTTACCTTTGTACATTTAGAACCATACATATGCAATAAAGCTATCAGTCTGCATGTATGATGTGACTTGTCTAATAAAAATATTTAATCAAACACTCATTTAGTAAATTATCTATGTATAGAATGAGGATACATTACTCATATCCTATGTCTTTTCATGTTTTATATTCTATTCTCAATTATTTATGGGATTCAGCGATACTTAAGAATGCTGTATAATTTGGGATATGTCTAGATAGATACATGTCAGCCAGAGATGTCTTTGTTTCCTATATGTTTGGAAATAGTAAGACACTATTTGGATATGGCTCAAAGCTGACCAGATATGGCTTGGATATTTTGATGATAAGATTGCTAATTGCAAAAGACACTAAATTATAATTTTTTGATAGGAGACTCCAAATTAATTATAAATAATAGCTTGGTTAATGTTAAGATATGAACATAGGTTTGATTATTTTATACAAAGGCATTCTGTTTTTCTGTATTTATATCCTAACTTTATTTTGATTTATAAATTATAATATAGTAAATGTCAAAAGATGTTTCCTTATATATTTTTATGTTAGATGTTATACTTGTTTGTGTTTTATATCTTTTATACAGTTAAGTCATATTTACGTAAAATTACTTTCATTTCATATAGTTCAAAATTTACATTTGGGTTTAAGAACCTTAGTTTTTGAAGTATCCCGTACTATGCCCGATACCGTACTTGTATCCATGCAACATAGCAGCATTTCACACATACGTTTTTCTTGTGAAGACCATATTTCGTATATACTCGCATTGCATGAAAGCACATAAGCGTATGCATGTTTATTTTTAACTTTTTAATTTGGATATCCTTGTCAATACTCAGAATTTGCCTTATCACTTTATGTAGTTTTTGTGTGTCATATATCGATAATGACTGATGAGTTAAATAGAAATCCATATTGTTTCGTTTTCTGTATATCTGATCTGCTTATGTGAATTTTCCGTCTCTTAATGCTACATTTTATTCACAGGTTAATATGACCGAAAGAGATTACCAAAGAAAAAAGAACAAGTTTCTTCCCAAAATTCATGCATGGTACGTAGTTATGTTTTTTTCTCCCTGTAATCAAGTTAGACTTTGTCTCATTCCTTGGCCGCCTATTTGTGAGTATAAAGGATGCTATAAATAGTTGCAAAGTATTTAAGCTGTTTCTCTCCTCTATGAGCGGCCACTAGTAGAAGAAACTCGTTACTAGTTTGTCACATTTTGTTGCTTATGCAATACTGTTTACTGTAATTTGTATATTCTTATCATGCCTAGTTTATAATGTCGAAAGAAAATTTTATTAACATTAGTTACCTTTATTCTCCAGGGTTCAGGAACACGGTGGTGGACAAATGATTCCTTTCAGCTGTGTCTTAGAGAAGAGTCTCTCAGATATGCCTCCTGATGAGGCAGCTAAATATTGTGAGGAAAACAACGTTCAAAGGTCAGTTCAATGTTTGTCCTATTGCTAATTAAATTTATGAATGCAAAGTTATTACGTAAATATTTTGTGGATTTGAAAAGAGGGTTTACTTATACATCAAACATTTAGGTCTTGAGTATATGTTGAAATTATCTTAATTTCATTCCAAACAGAATTTCTTTCCAAATATCAAGAATATCTCTATTATTCCTTCAAATAGGAATGCTACTGTTATCGTTTATGTTAAAAAGGAGTCCCTTATTGGATTTGAACCGATGACTTCTTACCACGTTCTTACTCTTCCATTGAGTTAAAAGGAATACATTCAAAAGTTTCAACTTTTGAACATTAACAGGCACTTTCATTGATGCATATTTTAGATAACCAGCCCGAACCAGTCAGTCAGATCGGTCTAACAAGGAACCAGAGTATTAAACCCTTTACTGATTTAGTCCTGTCAGGTAACCGGCACGTCGGAAACCCGTGAACCTGTGAAAACCTGCCATTCCCACATTTAACCAGTTTCTTTGCTTAAAAAATAATATTATTAATCTTATGAATATATCACTGGGCTTATTCATGTCTTACCACTGCCCAACTCACCATAGAGCTGTTAATATATGCAACTGCTATTCTTTATTATTTCCAAAATGCATCATATTAATATTAGTTTTAACTAATAATTTTTACCCTATTCATTTACTCCCTCCGTTTTTTTTTTTTATAAATAGCTAGCCTTGGAGAAAAAAATTTGTACCAAGTCGTTTTGCAATACCAAGAAATCATAACATTATTTTTCCTATTATACCCTTAAGTATTTATTATTATCTCTTTCAATTATTTAAATTTATCTTTTCATGCATTTTTCCTATTATACCCGTAAGTATTTATTATTATCTCTTCTCTCAATTATTTAAATTTATCTTTTCATGCAATTAATGTAGGAAAGTATTGTAAAATCATTCATAATTTCTCTTTCCCATATAACAATGATTACTTTTATGAATACATGTGAATAGTAGGAAACGACCTGTATAAAAAAACAGAGGGGTATTAGATAAACTATTTTTTAATAATCTTCGTTTTCATTAAAAATTGTTAAATAATTCTTATGCTTATTAATTTTGAAGAATTTGTGCATAATTTATATGCTACTAAAATTGCTATATCCTTCATTTCGACAGTGCTCTTCCCAAAATAATAAAGACTGGATTTTCAGCTATCAATCTCATTTACTTTTTCACAGCAGGACCTGATGAGGTGAATATCTGTTTTTCTCCTTTCGTTCTTTTGTCTTTCAATTATTTATGAATATGCTGTGGTATTGGTTTCATAAACTTTCCAAGCTATAATCTTAGTAGTTTTTCCCATAGTTGCTAGAATCTTACTATTGACAATTCGAACTGCACAGTTCCATACAAGGTAATATAACTATTTGAATCATGTGATGTATTTCAAATGAATTTGAATCATGCCATGGATGGATGATTTAGTGCAATTTGTATCATTGATAAATGGAATAGTGCACTCAAAGATTTGTTTTTATTTTACATTTCTTCACCTATTTCTCGTCAAAAGTATCGTAAAGTCAAATATGATTAATTCATTGAATGAAAAGAAACTAAAGGTCTGGTATGAAACACACTTGTTTGTTAAAACCTCACTCTCCCTCCACCCTATCTTTTCCTTTGATGCACGTTCCGCCATGCTGTTTTTTTTTTATTATGAGCTGAGAATTGTATTTTGCTTGATTTGTTTTTTTTTTGCGGTTGTTCCATGTCTAAGATTACAGGTTTTGGTGCCTTAACTATTGTGGCTATAATTTGTTTCTTTCAGGTTAAGTGTTGGCAAATTAGACGCCTAACAAAGGCTCCTCAAGCTGCAGGGGCTATCCATACTGATTTTGAAAAGGGGTTTATCTGTGCTGAGGTTAGTTCATTGATTTTGGACAATTCTTGATCATCCATATTCTCCCTCCTATTGAACAAATTCATTTTTCATTATGACATCCATGTATATATTGATTATACAAATAAATTATCTGCTAAGGTTTTATTGCAACATTGTTTATTTATCTTCAATAATCAAACATAGGAATCCTCAGATTCTAGAATTGAATACTAAATGGCATTCTGTTCCTTCATGGCAAATTTAGACGATTTTCTTCACGACTCTAATCAAGCTGTTCCACCCTTGCAATACGAGTTTTTAGCTGTTAAGAATCTTATTGAAACATGCTTATGCTTTTACAAGATGGTTTCTTATTAAGGTACAATCCACGATGCTACTGAGTGAAGTTCGTTCTACAATCATCCAACAGTTGTTAATATTTCTAGCTAAACATTCCACTTAGGAGAATGTGTTCACCGGCTATGTAGTTTAACTTATCACGATTGATTCATTAACTTATTTCTTTCTGTTATTGTTGTTTTTGCTGTTACAGTAACTTGTATATTGATTGATAGACATGTTCAATATTTGCAACCATTGATCTGGGTGCTTTTCAAATGTCGTTTCAGGTGATGAAATTTGATGATCTAAAGGAACTTGGTACTGAGTCAGCTGTAAAGGTATGCACTCGATCTTTAGATATAAGTTTTATTTCTATTTCTTCTGAAAATGTTCAGATATAATAAAGTATCAAAACAAAATAAATGAAACAATATTTCAGATCTAACATTTTAGGTTAATTGTAGCTAATCTAGGATCACTTAACCTAGGTTTAACATCTAGGGAACTAACCACTTGTTGCTCTGTTGTTTTTTTATTTGTTAGGCTGCTGGAAAATATAAACAGGAGGGTAAAACATATGTGGTCCAAGACGGAGACATTATATTTTTCAAGTTCAATGTTTCTGGTGGAGGGAAGAAGTGAAACCAGAAATTCACCTTTTCTAGCAGTTTGCTGATTTACATACATGCATGACGGACACACGCCTACCATGTTTGATTGAGCATTTTGTAAGAGGTTGAAAGTGTAATTTTCATGATTATGTACTTAGGTTAATTATTTCTAGTGGATTTTAATTCGGAAATTATAATTTGTTAAGTCATGTCTTATAGCAGTTTTGAAGATATAAATGTTGCTGAGTTGATGCCTATTGAGTTATTGCATGATGGATCAATAAATATATATTGATTACCATTGATTAAGTGTAAAATGCAAACAACATTTGTTACAATTTGAATACATTGATTACCCACCCGTAGTAATAATTTTAAGAAATAGTATCAGAATTGTTAAAATAGACCCAGATTTATACTTCCTCTATTTTAAAAAAAAGAAATTGTTTTAAAAATAAATGTTATTTTCACTTTTCAAATTATAAATGATTATTTCTTCTGTTTTATATTATAAGTAAATTTTACTTTCTAGAAAATTATTCAATAAATCTAAAAAATGAAATTTATTTATAATATGAGATGATATGAGACAGAGAATACTATTTTTTTTCATTTATTCTTTTTAATTAATACGTACACATTTACTCTTATAGTAGGGAAAAGCCTTAACCAAACGAGTGGTTTATTAAAGAATCATGGCACTCAAGTCCAATTTTTAGAGATTACTTTCTCTTAGGGAATTAACCAGAGGGGAAGGACTCAATTATAAATAGTGGTATAATATATAATGTCTAATTTAATATATCAATCATATCTTTCAGTCTTTTAATTTAATAGAAGTACACTTTAATTTAAACATCACTTATTTTAAAACAGAATGAATGATTTAAAAGTGCTATGAATAGAAAAACAGTATATTATTCATTGATTCAAATACCTAAATTATATAACTCATACCATAATTGAAAATAAATTAAAGTCGTGTTGCTAAATTGGAACATTATCTGAGGCATCGACTAATTCATTTTTTCTTAGAACAATTGTCTTTAGAAAATAATTACAAATCTAAGTTCGTGACAACTATAAAGAGCGTTAAGTTAAGTGGAGTATTTTTAAGTGTTTGGGCACTAAATTAAAATTACATAGGTAATTTCTCTTTTACAGCCTTATACAATTAGGCACATATTTGAAAAATTCTAAAATATCTTTGGGTTTATTTGGAGATGTATCTCTGAATGCACAAATTACTATTTTTTTTTGTCAAAATATAATTTCGAGATGTATCTCCAAATAAACACAAGAGTAACTTCACAGATATATCTCTGAAGTCACATTTCTTTCTAAGAAAATCAAACATCCACCACATTTTTCTTAAAAAAATAGCTCAAAGATGTATTTACAAATTTGGTGAAGAGTAAATTCGAAAATACAACTCCGAATTCTAAACTCCATGTTTCTTTTGCAGAAACAATATAACTATATTGTAGTTTTTTCAATTCAACATAATTTTAAATTGATTAACATTGTCATTATTTGTTTCAAAGATTAATAAACGCGAATATCATATAAATAGTACTGCGTTAATTAATCAGAAAGACAATCATAGTACAAAAATTATTCCTCTAAGTCAATAAAAATTATACAAAATATAATATAATGCATAATCTACTGAGTATGCGTAATCCTAACACCCTGTCTCCTCCTCTGCCTACGGTAATCCAAGGCATTCCATACCTTGAAATAATGGAACATGCTAGGTCATTCGCTTCATCGACAACTCTCTCAAACAACTCAGACTCGACGCCCTCTCCTGTCACCCGTATAATATTCTAACAGACTGGAAACACATTAATGGTATGATCATCCATGGCCTACTCATTCTCTAGAATTTCTTCATGAGCATGCTTAGGTGGACGTCCATGAGCGTCTGGTGTCATGTAAGGATACAACACAAAATAGAACCAAGTCATGTAATCCTCCATATAAGACCACTCAAATGTGGCTTCCTGACTCCGATACTCCTCCGGTACCAGACAACTCTCAAAATCTGCCAGAATGTCATATAGTTGTTTGTGGACAATGCTCTTAGGAACAACTTAGAAGGGGGATCTCATAATGATCTGCACGTATCCAAACTACCGCATGACCACTCTGGAAGATACCTACAAATGCTATTAGTCCCACATGCCAGCCATCAAGAGTATAATAAAATATGGTCAAATGAAATTCTATTCCGGTGAGTAGTGTATGAGATCCAGACAACGTCATCATGATGAGTCCGGTCAATATATACACGATGGTCTTACACTGACCAAAGGCTTCCTCGGGGTCAACTCCTAAATAAACCACCTTCATCACCACTGCATCAACCCTGGTGATCTTAGAATGATCAAGAAAACTCCCTCTGATGGAAAGGTGTATGAGGCAAGCAACATTATCTAATGTAATCGTCATCTTGCCAATAGAGAGGTGAAAAAAATGACGTTTCGCTATGCCATTTCTTGATAAATGTCGCATGCATGCCATGACCGATGATGTTGCACCTAAAAGCACAAAGACCTGCAAGAACGGAGTTCACTTTGGAACCATTCATCCTGAGCCTGAAAAAATGGTGAATCTTTCTAGCACGGTTCACAGATTTCAAACACTCATGTTCCTGTTAAAAAGAAAATATAACAATCTCATTCGAACTAAATTTGGTTAAAATATAAAAAATAGAACCATTAAGAAATATACCTCTCCGTCCCGGATATGCGGAGCCATATGATCTCCAAAGTATATAAGTAATGAAGTGTTTGTGATTCCTCATAGAAAAAAGTTTACAAGTTGGGCCTCCTATGCAGCTGGGGCCTCCTCCTCATGGTGTGCACGACTCTGGGACGACGACCCTTGTGATATTAGACTCCTAGAGGTCGATGCGTCCCTGTCTTGAGGCATAAGGATGACTCTAGCCTGAAGGTGTGAAAAACACAAGAAAGGGGGGTTTGAATTGAGTTTTTTAAAACATATCTTTTCTTTTAAAAATATTCCCCTTTAGGTTAAAATGCTTTTCCCTCCACTCTTGATAATAACAATAAGTAATAACAGGAAGTAAAGAACAATGTATGTTTATACTAGTTCACTTGAAAATTATTAAGCTAGTCTAGTCCACCCACCAAGGTGATTTCACCTCACTCAATCAAGGACTTAATTTACTATAACCAAACTGATTACAATTTACACAAGTTACCCTAAAGTGAATAACAACCTTTAGACTCGCAAGCCCTAGACTTCTTAAGGATTCAGACTTACCCGGTCCCTTAAGGAATATCAACTAATAATCAACTTGATTATTACAATGCACAAGCTACCCGCAAGTGACTAACAACTTCTAAAACTCGTGAGCTCTAGAATTCTTAAGGCTACAAAGCTACCTAGTCCCTTAAGGAATATCAAACAACAATTTGAATACAATTTTTGTTTACAAGAGAATTTCTTCTAAAAAGATGAGTATGTAAACTATCTTATGAACAATGACTTAAGAATGTGAAATCAAAATGAACAACGTTTGCGCGTGAATGTTCAGTTGATTAGCCGCTTTCTTTCTTAGTCTTCAAGCCTTTATATAGCCATTAACATAATGTATCCATTGAGGGATAATCTTGTAATTTCCAAAAACATTGGCAGCTTGAGCAGTAACGTGGAGGACAAGATAGTGCAACGCGTCCGCCCTTTCTTGGCAATGGAATGAAACGTTGATTTTACCATGTATTATTTGTACCATGTTAACATTATCTTCTTTCTTTATTAACTTCAGAGGCTTCTGCGAGCATGAGTTTAGAAGCGAGAACATAACATCAGGTCATCAGAACTTCAAGTCTTCAGAATTGTGTCTTTAGAGTCTTCAACACTTGGTTATGAGAACCTTTTCTTGGAACCTTGGGTTTTTATAACTTCAAGTTTTTAGAATCTTTAGACCTTCTGTCTTTTAGAGTCTTCATGTATCTAACTGTCTTAGAAAATTCAATGGGGTGTGTGCTGGGGAAACATGACGAGTTTGGCCGAAAAGAGCATGCAATATACTACCTCAGCAAAAAGTTTACCAACTGTGAAACCAGATATTCACTGCTCGAGAAAACTTGTTGCGCTCTGGCATGGGCTGCTCGCCGGCTAAGACAGTATATGTTGACTCACACTACCTTATTGATATCCAATATGGATCCAATTAAGTACATATTCGAGAAGCCTACCCTCTCAGGAAGAATAGCAAGATGGAAGATGGTCCTAACTGAATACGATATTCAATACACTACCCAGAAAGCAATAAGGGGAAGTGTGCTAGCCGATCGATCACCTTGCTCATCAGGCTGTGGATGACTATCAATCCATAAATTTCGAATTTCCAAACGAAGACATCATGGTGGTAAATAATCATGAAGAACTCAGACCATATGACAGACCTGAACAAGGATCCCGATGAACCTTAGTTTTTGATGGAGTTTCCAACGCACTCGGTAACGGCATAGGCGTTGTGATCATATCCCCTGAAGGCTGCCATACTCCCTTCACCGCTAGACTGTGTTTCAACTGTACCAATAATATGGCTGAATATGAAGCGTGTATTATGGGTCTCAAAGCTGCCATAGATTTGGGAATCAAGTCCCTAAGTGTATTTGGAGATTCAACCTTAGTCATCAGCCAGATAAAAGGAGAATGAGACATGAAGCATCCTAATATCATCCCCTACAAAGAACATGTGTTGACATTAATCCCGCATTTTGAGGAAATTACCTTTGAGCATTTCACACGAGAGGAAAATCAACTAGCAGACGCTAGCCACTATGTCATCCATGTTCAAAATCAGGTGGGGTAATGAGGCTCCTCAGATCACCATTGAGCGGATGGACGAACCAGCTTACTGTCACGATATTGATACTGAAGAAGTAGTGGACAACCCTTGGTTCCATGAAATTAAGAGATATCTCAAGGCCCAAGAGTATCCGGAGGGAGCTTCAGTCAATGACAAGAAATTCCTGAGAAGATTCTCTGCTAAGTTCTTCCTCATTAACGAAGTTCTCTATAAGCGCAACCATAACTCTACTCTTCTTCGGTGCATAGACAAGAGTAAGGCAGATAAGATCATGGCTGATTTACACGAAGGTACCTTTGGCACCCATTCTAGTGGGCACATGATGGCTAAAAATATCCTACAGGCAGGATACTACTGGTCCACCATGGAAGCAGATTGTCATCAACATTCACGAACCTGTCATAAGTGTCAGATCTATGCTGACAATGTACACGTGCCTCTAGTTCCTCTAAAAGTCCTGACTGCTCCTTGGACATTCGCAATGTGGGGCATTGACATGATTGGAGAGATCAAACCTACAACTTATAATGGACACCACTTTATCTTGGTTGCCATTGATTACTTCACGGAGTGGGTTGAGACAACTCCATTTGCTTCTATTACCAAGAATGTTGTGGCCCGATTCATCAAACAAAATCTTATATGTCGGTACGGTGTTCTGGAGAGAATCATTACAAATAATGGTACCAATCTCAACAATACTATGATCATTGCACTGTGCGCGTAATTCAGGATCCAGCATCATAACTCTTCTCTTTACCGGCCGAAGATGAATGGCGCTGTAGAAGCCGCTAATAAAAACATCAAGAAGATCATACAAAAGATAACAGTGACCTACAAGGACTGGCATGATATGTTATCATTTGCTCTCCACGTTTACCGTACCACGACGCTCACATCAACAGGGGAAACTCTTTTCTCCTTGGTATACGGCATGGAAGCTGTCCTACCAATTGAAGTCCAAACACCTTCTCTGAGAATCATAAAGGAAACGGGGTTGAATGAAGATGAATGGATTCAAACTCGACTTGACCAATTGGACTTGATTAATGAGAAGAGGGTTACAGCTGTCTGCCATGGCCAGATGTGCCAAAAACGCATGATTAAAGCTTTCAACAAGAAGGTCAGACGACAAGTATATCAGATTGGTGACTTAGTAATCAAGCGTATCATACTTCCGCAAGGTGATCCTAGGGGCAAATGGACTCCTACCTACGAAGGACCATTTGTGATTAAAAACATTTTTTCTGGTAGGGCAATGATCTTAACCACTATGGACCGCGACGACCTTCCGCATCCTGTAAACGCGAACATAGTTAAAAGATACTACGCATGAAAAAAAGCCCTCTAGGTCGACTGGCCTAGGCAAAAATTAGGGATAAAACACAAGAAATATGTACACCCGGCAAGCTGAAAACCTGAAAAGGCGGCTTGGGCAAAAAAGGGTATCCCGGTGGACTAAAAACTCGAAATGGCGGTCCAGGCAAAAGTTAGGGATTTAAAGCGTATGACTGTGTCCCGTTGGATCACCTTACAACTAATCTTCAGTATTAATCATCAAACTCGAACGATTCTAATCAATTCAGTCAGCTTCAGACAAAGCAACAAGTGGATGAGACGCTTAGAGACATGAAGGCTATAGCAGAATGGGAACCCCAAGGGATTATTTTACATAGTTGTCTTTTCTTTATATCAATTTTCATTTTTATGATGACATTCTCTTACTAGGATGTTCGTCTCTTTGTACAAAAATACTCATTCAAGTTAATACAAAGATATTTCTTTAGAAGTGCAAAACTATCTGTTTTTCTTTTACTGTTCCTGTTTTGTATGCAAAAAACGTCCAGTGTTTATTTTTGAACATATGCATTTGAATGTAATCACTATTTATAAATGAACGCATAAAAAGGAAAACTAAACAGAAAGATAATTACTAATGGCTTTAAGAAACAAGATAATATCTATGAGCCATTCCATAAAGTCCTCGCAGGTACTTTCCCTAAAGGAACAGGAGCAAGGACATCCTACTACAAAACTCCCAGTTACTGCTCCAAAGATTCCTCAATTAAAGTCACCCAACTGCTCAGGAATTCCCCAGTAGGATTTCACAAAGTCCACAAGCAATGCACAACATTTCACTTCCCCAACAGAGTTTACTTCTCTAATAACATAAACCCATCCATCAACGCTTCAACTTCAACAAAAATGAAGACTTACACTCCCCATTCTCAGCGGAAGTCAGGGATTTATTTTCCCCGATCCAACAACACTGCAGCAAAACAATTAATAAGTTCATACATTGCATTCATACATCATAGACATTGACAACACAATTGCATATAACACAATCTCATTTATTTTGAGAAACATCATTATGCCATGCATTTCATACATCATGGCATTGCATACAACAAACTCTTTACCTTTTTAGGAAAGATCAATCAACAGAAAATTATCATCAACAAATTTCCGACAAGACAGGACAATTATTTGTGGACAAATCAATTACAGATCAATTCCTGAGAAAGGACTGGTTGACTATCTACATGACAAATACTTCCTTCAGACTTCTACTGGTATAGTTTAAATCTCTCAATGGTTTATCCTGATTCTTTCCCGCAGACATCTTCTTTGGTTTAGATAAATCGCTCCAAGATTTATTTTGATTCGTTCCAGTTAAAGAACATTCAATACCTCTGTTGGTTCAGTTTAAATCCCTCAACGGTTATCCTGATGTTTTCCCAGTATACGCTTTCCCTGGTTCAGATAAATCACTCCAAGATTTATTCTGATTCTTTTCCAGACCTATGTCGGTTCAGTTTAAATCTCTCAATGGTTTATCCTGATTCTTTCCCGCATGCAACTTCTCTAGTTCAGATAAATCGCTCCAAAGAGTTATTCTGATTCTTTTCTAGACCTCTACCATTTCAGTTTAAATCTCTCAACGGTTTATCCTGATTCTTTCCCGCAAGCATCTTCTCTGGTTTAGATAAATCGCTCCGAAGAGTTATTCTGATTCTTTTCCAGACCTCTGCCGTTTCAGTTTAAATCTCCCAACGGTTTATCCTGATTCTTTCCTGCATGCATTTTCTCTGGTTCAGATAAATCGCTCCAAAGATTTATTCTGATTCTTTTCCAGACCTCTGCCGGTTCAGTTTAAATCTCTCAATGGTTTATCCCGATTCTTCCCCGCAGACATCTTCTCTGGTTCAGATAAATCGCTCCAAGATTTATTATGATTCGTTCCAATTAAAGAACATTCAAGACCTCTGCTGGTTCAGTTTAAATCTCTCAACGGTTTATCTTGATTCTTTCCCGCAAACATTTTCTATGGTTCAGTTTAAATCTCTCAATGGTTCATTCTGATGCTTTCCCAGTAGACACTTTCCATGGTCCAGATAAATCACTCCAAAGATTTATCCTGATTTTTTCCAGTTAAAGATTATTCAAAACTTCTGCTAGGTTCAGTTTTAAATCGACCAAAGATTTATTCTGATTCTTGTCCCAGTTGAAGTCAAGCTTAGACTTAGTCTAATTTCTATCAACAGTCACCTTCGGATGGCATCTATAAGCTCATCTCCGCTAACTCTCCATCATTTCTCCAAAAGGCATATTTAAGCCCATTCCTTACACCTCAACCTCAAAATCATCAGAGTGCAAAGTTCTGGGAACTCTAGTGTTCAATCATCTTCCACCTTCGAGTCACGAATGACAAATTCGCCAATCTAACACTTCGGGTTTAAGAAGATTGAACAGGGGCAACTATTGTACCCCAAATTTGCCCTCTCATTTCTCAAAGGATCATCCTGGACCCTTAGGTTTGCTTCTGTCAAGTTTCAAGTCTTGGATTACAATTTTCTAAGAAAGTCATTCACAAGGGCAAAATGGTCAAACGCACACTGAAAAGTCAAACTTTGACTTTTGGATTAAAATCAAGTTTAAACAATCATATTTCATCAGGACATGAAATTGGTTCATCAAGAAATCAAAAGTCAGAAATTACTTTGAAAAAAGTCAAATTTCTAAACACTTAGAAAATTTTCTAAGTGTTAAGAAAATATGATAATTTCAGAACTTCTGGGCCAGTTTTCACACAAGTACAATCAGAATTTGCAAAAATGATTCAGAACATGACTCTTCGATCAGAACATATGGAAGATGTGTTCTTCGATCAGAACATGAATCTTCAAATCTCATTCTTCAGCATATGGAGACTATGTTCTACTCTTCGATCAGAACATCACCATTCAAATCTCACTTTGGTCTTTCCACTCTTTGATCAGAACATCACTAAGCCCCAAAACCTAGTTTCGAACAGTCTGTTGTACTGCTATGACACAGTCCTTCCTCCAACTTCCACAACACTCCAAATTGCTGCTAATCCAGTCCACGCCTTCATTTTCTCAAACCCCATATTTGCATCAAATTAGCACATAAAAGCTGTATTTAAAAAGCAATGAAACAGTATGCCAAAAAGTTTCAAATCCAATTTGTTTTCCCCCTAAAACCACAATAAACTCATCTATAAATAAGTTATTCCACCACACGTCTAAGGGGCTGACTTTTGGAAAGAGAGATTTATTAAATACAAAAAAGAGAGAAAAGTAAACATTCAAAAATTCTTAAATCCAGAATTCTCAAAACAATACCTTTGTTCTTACCTTTGAATCAAAGAACATAACATTTCTGTTCAGTTTCTTGCTAACCCCAGAACATTCGAAGGCAGCAGCTCAAGTCCCAAACAAAGGCCTCAGATTCAAGGTAAGTCATCCTGACTTTGAACTTTTCATTCAGAACATCATTAGAAATATAGATATCATAGTGTTGAGACTGTATATATCATTGCCCAAGTAGAAAAATTGTGGATCAGAATTTCTTGAAGAAAATTAGGCTCAAAATTAGGAATAGAATTTCTATAAACTGTCGTGCTTTTATTTTTTTGTTTTGCTGTTGTTGAGAAATGAACAAGTTGCAGATGCTCTAGTTAATTCAAGGAAGGAGGTGAAGTGTAACACTAGGACTTCTAGGTTTCTTCTCACTGTTTTAATACAACACAAAACTTCTAGGTTTCTTCTCACTATTTTAATACAACACAGAACTTCTAGGTTTCTTCTCACTGTTTTAACATAAAACAGAACTTCTAGGTTTCTTCTTCCTGTTTTAACACAACACAAAACTTCTAGGTTTTTTCTCACTGTTCTAACACAAAACAGAACTTCTAGGTTTTTTCTTACTGTTGTAAAAAAATACAGAACTTCTAGGTCTTTCTCATTGTTTTAGCACAATGCAGAACTTATAGGTCTTTCTCACTGTTGCAACACAGCACACAGAACTTCTAGGTTTTCCTCACTGTTTTAACACCCAGAACTTCAGCGCGCAGCAACCCAGAACTTCTGGTTTCCTCTAACGTTTATTTCTGAACTACAACATGCCTAGAATCAGAACTTGTGGTTTCCTCTAATGTTTCTTTCTGAACTACAACGTGTCTAACATCAGAACTTCCGGTCCCCCCCATTTTTGTTTTCAGCAACGTGCTGATCCAGTTTTCGTTACTTTTCATTTTCTTTCTTATTCTTATTATTTTCAACATCAATACTGTTTTTATTAATATAAAAAATACATAAAAGTTATTTTCTTTTTATTAACTAATTATTTTTCTTTTAATTTATCAAGACAAAAAACCATTTTCAAAACAAATCTTTTCCTTTTCTTGTATTGTACAATTCAATATGGTTGTAATAGATAACTAGGATTTAAATTCTTGCAATCCCCATTTGTAAATATGTATCCCCATCCCTGAAATGATGTAATAGCTTAGGATTTATTTTCCGTATTTTTATTGCTTTCATACATTGTTAGTAATTAGGGTGTATGGAAAGATAAAATCAATAAGTAGATAACCTTTAAAGGCAAGACAAAATGTATGTAATCAAACACACTTGCACACTAACACCTCTAGGGAAATCTCATTTTGTTTCCTTTCAGAAAATAGTCATGTCCCTCAAATATGGGCGTTTTAGCAAAGACCCTCGATAAAAGATTGTAGTCCCTCGATGACCCTCAATGTTGCCTTCGGTAAATGATATAGTCCCTAAATGACATGGATAAAACATCCCATAGGTTGCTTTCTATGACTATACAAACGTCCCACGCCCATCCCTTCACATCAAATGATGGGACTTATTACCAAATCAATGGTAAGATAGCAATATCTAAAGGAGAAGGAAAATAACTTTTAAGACCTTTTGAGTAGTTAGGTTTCCCCTAGTTTCTCGCTTGCTCACAACAAAAACATTTTTATACACTAACACTTTCACTTTGAAATATTTTCAAAAGACAAAACACTTTGTACGTGTTCTTATAGAGACGAGAACCATTACAAAGACATTCCTTTCCAAAAAAACTTTCAAAACCCACATCACAAACACACTTTCAAACAAAAAGCAAGTGATCTAGCAAGCAACTAAGAGCCCGTAGATAACTACGGATGAAAAGGGTGCTAATACCTTCCCTTTTCATAACCTACCCCCCGAACTCAAGAAATAATCTCGAAAGGTCTTTCCTATTATTTTCCACCTTTTCTTATTGGATAAAAGAAAAGTCGGTGGCGACTCTTGCTATCCGCAACAATTGTGATCAAACACAAAACACCCAAGTCAGTTCTCCCACCGTATTACATTATGCTAACAAGAATCATGCTACAAACAATTTATCTATTAGCTTGATCTTAGCCATGTTAATGCACTATAACAAATAAAAACACTTCCCAAATTGAGTTTACACAGAACAACATTGAGCATTTTAGTTTATCATGATTTTAGTAAAACTCAGATTCAAGAAAGAACCTACCTTGAGAAAGGGCCGGTTGGCGGTGGAGGACTACCGAGAGAGACTATGGAGGACAGAGGGAAAGGGCTGGTCGGACGAAGGACGATGGGCGGAGCTTGGATGACGACGGAAGGAGCTTGGACAGCGATGAGTTAGGGAAAGGGTTTTCGTTCGTAAGGTCTCTGAGAGAGGGAAACAAGTTTGTGAAAATAGAAACAATAAGGTATTCTATTTTTTAATTTTAAGTATGACTTTAGACATCGCTTTTTAGAAGCGCTGGCTAATATGAGCCTTTAGCAGCGCTTTTGAAAAGCGTTGGCTAATGTGGTCCTTTAGCAGCACTTTTGAGATTTTTTTTAATAATTTTATATGACTTTAGACAGCGCTTTTGGAAAGCGCTGTCTAAAGTGATCCTTTACCAGCGCTTTTGATAAAGCGCTTTCTAAAGCAACACTTTTGGCAGAGCTTTTTAAAAGCACTGTCTAAGGTCACATTTTTAGCAGCGCTTTTATTATTATTGTATACAGTTTCCGTGTTTTTCTTAATTCACTTATAGCAGCGCTTTTGTATAAAAGCGCTGTCTAATGTGCGCTGTCTAATGTGTGCTGTTAAAATCCCTTTTTGGTGTAGTGCGTCAAAGAGTTTAATTGATGTGTAGACCTATTCCAATCTAAATTGATAATATCTTGGGGGGTATTTACTTATTTATTCATTACATTGTCCCTTGAACACCATCTTAGATGTATGATAAATGGCTCTCTCCTCTTCTTTTACAAGTTCTTCCAAATCCTCACCACTTTGAGGACCCTCAGATCCATCACCATCATTGTCAAAACTTCTCATAGATTCAACGATATCATTAATTTCTATAAAATTTAAATGAGAAGGTATCACTGATAGAGAGAGACCATATTTAATATCTCAAAGTTAACCACCCTGATATCCGAAGAAGTGTCACTTATGTCGTCCCCACTACATAAGCCCACAAATGCCATATTTGATTTTTCTAAGTTGGCCACAACTAAGAAAAATATGGGAACAACAATAATAAGGCAAAGAGAAAAAATATTAATTCAAAGAAATTGTAAAGTTGATGAGGAACATAAGTAAAGAAAACCACCAAAACTTAGAGAAATTGACTAAATGCAAGGATTAAAGGAGGGAAATTCATGATAGATAGATATAAATGTTGCTTGAGCTCAGGGAAGGAGAACCAGAAATGAAAGAAATGCATGGTATTTGGATTAAGAGACGAAAAAATTGTGTGTATTTTCCTCTTAATTAAATGTTTTTCATGATGTCAAAACTAGGATAAAATTAACTTTTTTTTTGTATATTGAACGGTATCTCTGAGTCATTGTATGTACTATTGCATTAAGGATCTTAGAATGCATCTAAAACATGTTTAAAAAGGTTGTCAATAGGTATCTTGCATTGAAAATCAATTTTTGCATAAAAATTTGTTTCATGTGTCGACACATTCATTTTATGCATTGACACATGTGAATCAATATTAAAGCCTGTAGGCTGTGTAACTACGTGTCGACACATATTTCATTTTAGGTCGACACATGCTATGTAAAAACTTCTATGTGTCGAAACATCTATTCTATGCATCAACACATATGCTGTTATTTTAAACCCCGTAGCATTTGTAACTCTGTGTCGACACATAAACCTCATATAGGTCGACCCATCCATTCTATGTGTCGACACATGACTTATATATGTTGACACATGTGTCAATGCTTTTCAATTTTTCCCCATATATTATAATCGACACATAGATTATATGTGCCGACACATGTATCCGTTTTTCACAAAATTTGATTTCCTTTTCAAACTTCTAGGCTTCCCTTTTGCCTAGAACTTACACACCTATATATACTTCATGCATGCATCATTCTCATTTGATGAAACTATAAACACATACTAATATTTCTCATCATCTTTAACTTCACATCTATGCATATACACAAACAACATACACATAATCATTCATTGTTTGGGTTCCATCTAGACTTGTGTTGATAATGTTAAATTTAGGTTGGTTGTAACTTAAGGTTGGGTTGAGAATCATAGGGGGTTTAATTGGAAAAATGATGAGAGTTTTTACCTCAAGATCAAAGTGTGGATTTGAGGGTTTTTACAAGGTTTCAAAAATATTGGATTCGATCGAGTGAAAGGCTTTAAAGAACATGAGATTCTTGCAAAGGGGTAGCATGAGATGATGAATCATTTAGGAATCCTGGGATACAACAATTACACAATTTGGATTCGGCCGAGTGAAGAGCTTTGAAGAATAGTGGTTTCTTGCAAAGGAGTAGCGCGAGACGGTGAATCAAATTGGTATTGTTGGATGAGTTATTCAAACTCAGATCAAGGGAAAATAAATTGCTAAGATCAAAATAAAAAATAGGGTTTGTAGGGTTGGATTGCTACTTTTCTCTTGAAAACAACTTTTTGCACATAGTAAGAAATTTATCTCAATTCCAAACAGAATTGGGGGAAGATGTAGCCATAAAGAGGAAGATTGGTGAACTTCCTAAACAAACCCATCTCTCTTTCTCTCTCTCTCTCTCTCTCTCTCTCTCTATATATATATATATATATATATATATATATATATATATATATATATATATATATATATATATATATATATATATATATATATATATATATATATATATATATATATATATATATATATATATATATATATATATATATATATATATATATATCATTTACATTTTGTTAAATAAATTTGTTAAATTCTTGATTGTGCAATTAATTGGTATAGACAAATACTTGATTGTTGAAGTGCTTTGTTGATAATCTTACAATCCATTAGATTGTAAGAGGTTTTTCATACCAACAAAGTTCAAAGAAAAATTAGAAAAATTAAGTGCACACCAAGTGTTTGATAAATTGTTTCAATTAGTTTTTGATAATTGTTTCATTGGATATTGGTTGGCCTTGTAATTGTAAAACAATTACTTGAGATTTTATTGTATTAAGATCTTATTATCATCATTCAAATTGAGTATTTGATATTGTATGCATATCCGAGCCTCTAATAACCAGTTTGGTTTGGACGACTTGTGATATAGGATACGACTTCCTCTTGCCATGTTTTTTCTTAAATTTTAAAACAAGTTCTTAAGTGACATCAAGATCCCTGTTCATTCCGTGTGCTTCAAAAATGCTTATTAGATAATGGCTACCGAACCTAAAGGGGTGTATAATAGAGCACCCATATTCATCGGTGAAAACTATGTTTAGTGGAAAGGTTGTATACATATTCATATCAATTCATATAGGAAGGGTGTGTGGGATGTTATTATCAACGGTCCAACGGAAATTACTGTAACCGTAGATGGTGTCACCATACCCAAACCGGAAGCACAATGGAATGATGATGATAAGTAAAAGTGGGGTTACGATTGGAAAGCACAAAATATTCTTATATCCTCTCTTGGCGTTGATGAATTTTATTGTGTTTCTCATTGTGAAACCGCTAAATCTATGTGGGACTCATTGCATGTTTCCCATGAGGTAAGAAATGAAATAAAACAAGCTAGAATTAATATACTAAATCAAGAGTTTGAACTATTTCGTATGAAGCATGGTGAATACATTGCTGAAATGCAAAAGAGGTTCACTCATTTCATTAATATTTTGAATGTATTTAGAAAACTGGTTTCCAATGAAATTGCTACTAATAAAGTTTTGAGATGTCTTAATAGGGAATGGCAACCAAAGTCACCGCGATCAAGGAATCCAACAATCTTACTACACTTGATCTCACTATATTGTTTGGTAAGCTTGAAGAAAATGAGAAAAAATTCACTTGCTTAGAGAAACATGAGAAAAAACATGAAAAGAAGCTAAAGAAAGAGAAAGACAAAGATAAGGAGGTATAAAAGAAGTCTATTGATCTAAAGGCTTCTAGCTCAAGATCCTTAACAAATGAGCAAAGTGAGAGTGACGATAATGACAATGCCAATTCGGATGATGAGGAAATAGGGTTATTTGCAAGAACGTACAATAGGTACATTAGAAATAATGGAGTAAAACACCAAGACAAGAACCTCATCAAGTTTAGAATATAATTCTCATATGTTATAACCAGTTTTAAATTGAGAGTCGCCACCATTAATTTTTATCCTAGGGAATAAAATATAAAGGATAACCCTAATTTGATAAGAGATTCTAAGTTGTTGACTCGTTTTAGACGAAGGGAAGGTGTTAAGGACCCCTTATCTACCCTGTTCACAAGGATACTAGGGTTTAGATTTACAATTTAGGAATAGGGTTTTAATTTTTATTAGGGGAACTCGCCACGATTTTAAGTTGTATGCCTACGTATCCTCTTATGAGGAATCAGAGTCCCAATTTGTAGTTTATAGTTGTTGGTTGGTGTTTTTTATGGATTACGAAAATATCTCGAATTAATCCTTGAACCAAGTCTGGGTTGAAAATAACAGAGTGTTTAGATGAATTTCGCAGTTAATGAGAGATATCTCCATAATCCTTTTTGAAAATAATATCTTGGATTTAATAAGTTAGTGAAAATTGTTAGTAACTTGTTGGTTAGATGTTTTCAAATATATTAAAAATATTTTTATACACGAGGAAAAATAATTTAATGCAATTAAAAATACTTGAATGGGTTAGTACATATAAAAAGAGATTTGAATTAAAAATAAATTTAGAATTTATTATTAAAATAAATATTAATTATGAAAATATAAGAAAATAAATAAATAAATAGATAAATAAAAGAAATTGTAACAAAAAAATAATTTAAATTAAATTACGCAGGGGTGCATTTTTAGTTTGTTTGGCTGGGGGTGTAAAGAGTAAGGCTCTAAATTCAGATATTGAATTTGGGTCCAAAACACAGGGGGTGTAAGTTTGTACGTAGTAGAAAAATTAGGGGGTCTGGTAAGTAAGGGCTTAAGTCCAGATATTGGACCTGACCCAATAGCGTAGGAGGGGTGTTGTTTTACACCGGGGAAGCAATTTGAGAGGTGCGGGAATTAACGACCAGGTCAAAAACAGAATTTGTTTGAGGCCCGATGGACAGAGTGTGGGAGATCAGGGAGCTATAGTGGATGTGCACTTTAGGGACGTATGATGATGATCCAAGGGACATGAAGTGATAACATGAATTTATATAACATATTTGGCTTAATTTTCATAGATAATATTAGTATTTTTATTTATTTATTCTATTTTATTTTTGTATTACGTTGGTATTTCTTTTGTTTCAGGTATTTGTATTAAATAAAAGATCAATTGAGCAAAGAAATAAATTGAGGGAAAATCGGATTAAAAAGCCAAAGAAATGAAGCAAAGGGGTGATATAGCAAAAAGGAGGAGTTAAGAAGAAAGAAATAATTATACAAAGAAAAAGACTAAGCCCAGAAGAGCAAAAGCCCAGCAGAAGTTCAGTCCACAAAGTGTTACGAGCGTAACAGCCTTGTGACGACCGTAACACGCTAATAGCCTTGTGACGACCGTAACAGACCTGTGACGACCGTAACGCGCTATATTTCAACTTCCTCACGTCATGGAGACGTCCTATTCCCACGATGCTGGCAGTTATACCCACGTCTCACTTCCTTCTTCAAGTGGAGACGTGTCCCATGTTCTCCCATGATTCTGGTAGTTATTCCCATGATCTCCACTAGCCTTCGTACAACATGGAAACGGGAAGTTACAAATGAAGCCTATAAATACAAGTTCAACCTTCAGAGCAAGGGTCGGCAATTTTACCGAACAACCGTTATTTAGTCTTTCTTTATTTTTCTGTTTTCGTATTTTCTTTTCAGTTTTGTATTTCTACCATACTTTTCTAGTTCAGTTTCTTTCTTTAGTTTTTATTTTAGTTTAAGTTTCTATAATTTTCACTGATCTAACCTTACGTTAGACCTAGTGCTTTTTATTTCTTGTCGTAATTTTTCTTTTCAATTCAAGAAGTCTCCGAGCAGATCCAACCGACTTGTGGGGGAATGCTCGTTTATTTCGAAGAACAAGATTATTCAAGCATTATTATTTCCAGGTTCTTAATATAATTATTTTATTTTATTTAAGTATTGTTGCTTGGTATTTATTTATTTGATTATGGGAATGTTTAAATATATTGAACCTTATTATTTATGCATGTCCGAATTAATAAATATGTCCGGCTAAACCGTTTAGGTATCGGTAAGTAATAGTAGTAAGAGTAGGAATTAAATTGTTCATAAGTTAAAAAGCTTTAATCAACTTAACTCTGGTTATAACTTTTTATGCTTAAAAATAAAACCTTTGTTACGAAAGTAAGAAGAGTAAATAGGTTAGATCGAGACCACGAAAGTGTGAGGTTTTTAACCGGATAGCTAAAGTTAGGCATTTGATTTAAATACAGTGAAAGCGCTTTAAACCAAATTAGAATTAATTAAGTTTCCAAAAAATACTTCTAAACACTTATAGGCTAGCGAAAGCAGGTATAGGGCTTTAGACGTATAATCCGAGATAAGACCATGAAAGTGTGAGTTGAGGGTTTTTAAACTGATTAATTCTACAGAACAATTAAGTTAACCATCTTTATACGCTTAAGTTCAATTTAAGCCGCTTAGGTTCACTACTTTACGTACCGATATCCGTTTTATTTATATTTATATTCCTTAACCAATATTCTAAAAGAACTATTTGCCTTAGCTGTGTACCGTAACTTAGGATAACAATAGATCGATTTATAGTCTCTGTGGGTTCGATATCTTTTAAAATTACGCGATAGGACTGTGCACTTGCAGTCTCCCGATTTATAGACGATAAAGTCCTGCGATCAAGTTTTTGGCGCCGTTGCCGGGGACTATTTAAGTCGATATTGTAACTCTGGTGTTACACCGTATAGACTAAGGCACCTTTACTTTATTTACTATGTATAACCCAAATTTTTCCTACGCCCATTATCAGTATTTTGAGGAACCACAAGAATATCATAGATCCAACCTTGAAATACTGATGGAAGATTTCAATGCTTCACAAACCTACTCTTACCCAAATTACCTCCAAAACTACCAATCCCCACATTTTGAGGAACCACAAGAAACTTATAATTTCAACCAAACTTTTCCTCAACCCAATTCTCTCTATAATTACCACACCCAATATTTTGAAGAATCACCTGAACCATATAAATCTGATCTCGAAATATTAATGGAAAATTTTAATGAAACATCTAGGATGATAAAACACTTAGGGGAAACACAAAAGGAGACTTTAACTTACTTCCAAGACTCTGAAGAATCGCAAGATTTTAACTTCGAAACACCAAAAGAGGATTCTGATGAGATGATAACCAACGCTAAGTTAGAGTCTATGATTGAGCATTTTGTAGAAACACAAACTGTCCAAAATGAAGAGGTAAGAAAACAAAGTCTTCAAAATAATGAAAACCTTAGCCAACTAACCATTGTAGTTGAGTCCCTCACGACTCACAACTTGGCCTTAGAAACTCAAATCTCCCAACTTGAACAAAACCTTCTAGGACCATTCCCCAAAGAAGATGTGGATGTTGAAACAACCATTATAGAAAAAACTATTTGAAAATCTAGAGAGTGATGATGAGTTTGAAGAGAGTGATATTGCGGCCAAGGAAAGTTCTGACGAGAAAATAGTGGAGATTGAGACAGATTCACCAACGCTGTTCGAAAAGGAGGTTGTAAACGAGGTAGAGAAGGAAGCGCAAATTGTAATCCCAAATCACTACATCCCACTGATTTCTTTCCTGAAAATTTTTATGGAAACTCCGGTAGACTCCCAATTTAAAACGTATGTTGAGGTATTAAAAAATATCCACATTAATGTACCACTATTTGAAGTCTTGCCTAAAAAGCGAAAATTAGAGGACCATAAAATTAATGGTATAATTGCTGTTAAAAGGGTGAGGTTAACTTCTGAGGCGATGGATGAAATCACTAAGCTCAAATTTGAAAAACTTATACTTATGATAGATCCAGAACCACTACCACAATTTCGAAAGAATAAACCACCCTACAGAAGAAAGAAAAGAAAAGGTGAGGGATATGTGAGATGGCTTGATAAGTGGCCATGGAAAATCAACCAGTAGTCGTCCTGGTTTCTAATTTTAAATTTTCTCTTCCATATTTTCATTTTTTCTATTTTATGTTAAATTTTATATTTAAGTCGATTATCGGTTGCACCCTTTCATCTGATGCGTTTGAACTATTTCCCCGTAATACCGATAATTATACTCAATTAAATAATTCACGTTAATATTTATAATTATAATTGAGTATTATTTTAATTATCTTATTTCCCTGTCTCGTATTAATATACTGAACTAATACTTCCCAATATTTATAGTATCAATCATAATGCATTATATACTAGTATTATATATATATATACTATTAATTAAAATTCTAGATTTATCTATTATACATACATATATATATATATATATATATATATATATATATATATATATATATATATATATATATATATATATATATATATATATATATATATATATATATATATATATATATATATATATATATATATATATATATATATATAGTATGTAGTATGTATGCATGTGAGCTGAAATACAATTCCTTGTTCCTTATTCTGCCTAAATTCAAATTGCTGCCCAAGACGGTCGCCTCAAGTCCCCACACCATACTCTGGGATATATCTGCACTAGTTTGAAAATAAATACTGGACGCAATAATGCGTTGTAATGTATCTGTAGTAAGAAAGAAATGTCACGAAACAGAAACAACTCTGTTCTGCTAAAAGTTACAAAATTTGTAGCTGTTACGACCGTAACACGGGTTATATCAGTAACCCCTATAGCAGACAGAATCTCTTCTTCTTCTTCAACCTCCCACTCTTCTTCTTCCACTACCTCCATAACCGTCCCACTACGTCCATAACCCCCGCCTCAGCTCGTGCTTCTCCAGATGCATGTTGTCTTTTCTGCTCCCTTGACTGACTGTTTGTTTCGTCCTTTTCTTCTTTTCATTTTCCCACATTACTCCCATTCAACTCTTATTTACTCTTCCATCAAAATATTCTTCTTATTCATCTTCCACCATAATTCTTATTCAAACTTTCCCTCTTCATTTCCCAACACATTATTATTATAATAATTCCTCTTCAATCTTAACCCTCTATAAACACTCTTCTACATTTCTTCTCATTTCACGTCCCTTCCATCTAATTCTCATATACTTTCTCTCATCCATTTCAATTTCTACCATTCTATCCTTCATTTCATACTCTTCCATGGCTCCACGAAACACTCAACGTCAAGTGAGGCCAGACCGACCACCACCCGACCTATCCACGATTATATTCTGAGAAGACGATGATGGCCAACAAAGAGGAAAGTACATGAAATTCTATTCCCGTTCGGTTGTCCCCACTAAATATGTGGACACCGATTGTTTGGATGCCTTGGGTAGGGCGGAAAGCATCACTTTTATGCTTACGAATACGAGTTTGTTAAATCTCTGTTTAAATCCTTCTCCGACCTTCGAACCGCTCGTGCTTGAGTTCCTCAGTTCATTCTCATACAATACGCCTCCCGACGATCCATTCACAACCGGTACCGCGAACTTCCGCATGTTTAATCAAGAATATTTAATTGATCAAGAAAGAGTCGCTGAACTTTTAGAATTCACTAGAGGTCCGACCGTTCATTGCAAACCTTTCGACCCCGAAGGCGACATTTCTTGGGATAAAGTTGGTTTTTCCCTTTGGGATGATCTAACCGGTCAACCCACGGAAAGTTGGCGAGATCTCTGCGCTTCGCATATTCATAATCCCGCTCTGAGGTACTTTCATCGAATTCTCGCAAACATCATTTTTGGGAGGACCAATAATCATAAGGTCAACCAAAATGAGATGTTTCTTATTTTCTGTGCCCTCAACGGTCAAGCTGTCAACGCCGCTCCCTTCATGCTTAGCCACTTTCACACATGCGTAAATGCGGCCGGTACCAACCCATTTGTCTTCGGTGGAATCATCACATCTTTAGCATATGCTTTAGGCCTTTTCGATGAGCTTTTGTCCTTGGGACAATATATGATGCCGGCCCAGACGCTAGATGTTATATACTGCCGCGATTCACATCTGATTCCCAATATAATACTTCCATGTCCAAATCAGATTAATATGCAAAATTCCCAAAATTGGCGTTTCAATTTGAATGCACCAGTCAAGCCGGCTGCACAACCAGATAATGATCATCCTCCGGCTACTCTAGAAGCAATGTATGCTACGATTCTACAACAAGATCAACGTTTCCAAGCAATGGAAGTCGTTCAAAATGAAACATTGCGCCTAGTTCGAGAAATGCAACGCGACCAACACGACTACGCACATTGGAATAACCGCAATTACGAAGCGATATCAAATCAAATGGAGGATTTCAACGAGTCCATACATGCCTTAAACCTTAGAATCGATGGATTGCATGATTACGACTCTTATAGACGTAGAAGACAACGAAATAAAAATAGAGGAGCAAGAGGACAAAATTCTCCAAGCGACGAGTGATCACCCTTCTCTTTTCTGATTTCTCCTGGTACTATCGCATTGAGGATAATGCTTACTTTAAGTTTAGGGGAGTCAGAACATTTCTTACTTCGTTTTTATTATCTTTGCTCTATTTAGTACTCCCTTTTAGTTTCCTTTTTTTTCCTATGTACTGCGAAATTTCCATTTAATAAAATACATGTTTATGAAATTTTAGCCTTTTATGTAAAATTCTCGTGCTTATTCGAATTCCTCCATATTCTTGAGCCATAACGAAAAAATTCAAACGTTATATTAACATATTCAACTAGTATTAAGGTTGCTTATTTTTATAAACAAGAACTCGAGCGCGACTAAAGCAAAATTATTATCATCATAACACTTCAATACCCCAACGTGTTAGATTGATTTAAGTACTTATTATACCAACACCTTAAGACTTAGTTTTAAAGTAATCCCGAGTAGTTTATAAAAGCAGTCAGCACCGCCTTGAACGACAAACTACGTGGAGAATCGATGAATATAAGTGTTTGATCAAGATTTTTAAAGAGAAATTTTTATTAGAAGATGCACTTATTAAGTTAGATGATCCTTACCAGATCATTTAATTCAACAGTTGCAGAAACTATAAAATATTTATGCAAACAACCATTATGAATTGGTTCAGTGGTCTCTGGTGCTGAACTTGGTAGGGCGGACGACGGTCCGATCCCCCACAATTTGTAATTGGATAAAGGAGTACCAAATATAACTACCAGAACTCCAAGCTAGATTATAAAGATCAAAGTCACTAACCGGTTACTCCACTATGTGCGCGTAAGGTAAAGGGCTTAATGTGATTGCACCAGAATGAAAACGGGTGAAACGAAACGAAAGTATTAGGTCAAGTTATAATTCATAACTTAATTTGGTCTGCATAAATGAGGGTATCTAGTGTCATTACGGAAATTTTGGTGTCGAAGTCTGAACTTGAGTTATCCAAACAAAAGAATTGACCTGCAACCAAATACGAATTGAATTGTGTTTTATATCTACGTTTGACTTATGCTTAAGTAATTTTTCATTTTTAATTTTTGCTTGAGGACAAGCAAAGGTTTAAGTATAGGGGAGTTTGATAACACAAATTTATATAACATATTTGGCTTAATTTTCATAGATAATATTAGTATTTTTATTTATTTATTCTATTTTATTTTTGTATTACGTTGGTATTTCTTTTGTTTCAGGTATTTGTATTAAATAAAAGATCAATTGAGCAAAGAAATAAATTGAGGGAAAATCGGATTAAAAAGCCAAAGAAATGAAGCAAAGGGGTGATATAGCAAAAAGGAGGAGTTAAGAAGAAAGAAATAATTATACAAAGAAAAAGACTAAGCCCAGAAGAGCAAAAGCCCAACAGAAGTTCAGTCCACAAGGTGTTACGAGCGTAACAGCCTTGTGACGACCGTAACACGCTAATAGCCTTGTGACGACCGTAACAGACCTGTGACGACCGTAACGCGATATATTTCAACTTCCTCACGTCATGGAGACGTCCTATTCCCACGATGCTGGCAGTTATACCCACGTCTCACTTCCTTCTTCAAGTGGAGACGTGTCCCATGTTCTCCCATGATTCTGGTAGTTATTCCCATGATCTCCACTAGCCTTCGTACAACATGGAAACGGGAAGTTACAAATGAAGCCTATAAATACAAGTTCAACCTTCAGAGCAAGGGTCGGCAATTTTACCGAACAACCGTTATTTAGTCTTTCTTTATTTTTCTGTTTTCGTATTTTCTTTTCAGTTTTGTATTTCTACCATACTTTTCTAGTTCAGTTTCTTTCTTTAGTTTTTATTTTAGTTTAAGTTTCTATAATTTTCACTGATCTAACCTTACGTTAGACCTAGTGCTTTTTATTTCTTGTCGTAATTTTTCTTTTCAATTCAAGAAGTCTCCGAGCAGATCCAACCGACTTGTGGGGGAATGCTCGTTTATTTCGAAGAACAAGATTATTCAAGCATTATTATTTCCAGGTTCTTAATATAATTATTTTATTTTATTTAAGTATTGTTGCTTGGTATTTATTTATTTGATTATGGGAATGTTTAAATATATTGAACCTTATTATTTATGCATGTCCGAATTAATAAATATGTCCGGCTAAACCGTTTAGGTATCGGTAAGTAATAGTAGTAAGAGTAGGAATTAAATTGTTCATAAGTTAAAAAGCTTTAATCAACTTAACTCTGGTTATAACTTTTTATGCTTAAAAATAAAACCTTTGTTACGAAAGTAAGAAGAGTAAATAGGTTAGATCGAGACCACGGAAGTGTGAGGTTTTTAACCGGATAGCTAAAGTTAGGCATTTGATTTAAATACAGTGAAAACGCTTTAAACCAAATTAGAATTAATTAAGTTTCCAAAAAATACTTCTAAACACTTATAGGCTAGCGAAAGCAGGTATAGGGCTTTAGACGTATAATCCGAGATAAGACCATGAAAGTGTGAGTTGAGGGTTTTTAAACTGATTAATTCTACAGAACAATTAAGTTAACCATCTTTATACGCTTAAGTTCAATTTAAGCCGCTTAGGTTCACTACTTTACGTACCGATATCCGTTTTATTTATATTTATATTCCTTAACCAATATTCTAAAAGAACTATTTGCCTTAGCTGTGTACCGTAACTTAGGATAACAATAGATCGATTTATAGTCTCTGTGGGTTCGATATCTTTTAAAATTACGCGATAGGACTGTGCACTTGCAGTCTCCTGATTTACAGACGATAAAGTCCTGCGATCAGGAAGCGAGGGTGCATGGTAAGATGGACATATATGATCAAAGGGCGTTTATAAAAACAAACATCTGAGATGAAGGCCCATTTTTCTCTTCTCCCCCTCACTCTACAACAAACAAATCCTTTGTGATTTTTAGAGAGAGACTCTACCCTCTCTCTAGAAACCCAACGACCAGAAATTGCCTCCGTCTTGGGCGCCAGCAGCTAGAAATCACTTTCGCTGGCGGCTGCTCCAAGGCGTCACTATCTTCAAACAAACCACCGTATGGGTTCATATGAATCCTAAGAACCCTAACATGTCTTAACCCGGACCTTCAACGAGTATGAACCCTAACCCATATTAGCATAAACCCTAAGAATCCTAACCCCAAAACATAAGAACCCTAACCTTAACCCTAGAATGAAGCCCAGAAAACCCCAAATTCCCACTATAAACCCCTGATCTGAAGTGTAATCAAACATCAATCATCACCAACAACCCTAAAGCTAAGGGTTCTTAGGCTTACCGTCCGATGCAGTGAATCTTGTTGTATCAATTCCTCTTCTGAATTTATGGTTCACTTTTCTAATCTCCTTCTTCTTCTCTCTATTTTGTAGGTATGAAGAATAGTGGCAGTTTGATGGTGATGATGACTTAAAGCAACACAAATCTAGGGTTTCAGAAATTGAAACCCATATCTCAAGAAGAAGGTTGATCAGCTGCTCCAACTTCTTTTCGTTTCTTGTTATATCTTTTCTCCTCCAAAATTTCTTCCTTTTTTAACTAGTTTTAGGGTTCTTTATATAGTTTTTAGAAATTAGACATATTAGGAAGTTTTGTTTGATTGTTGTTACTTTTTAGATTGTTTGTAAATTAAGGTTACAATTAGAAATCAAGGATTTGATTTGTTGTACATTAAATATTTGGTTTGTAATATTTTGATTATGTACGAACTTTGGGCAAAAAATATTTGATTCACTTTTGATTTGTCTCTTTTTGAATTTCTACAGTAATCTTTTTTCCCCTTGAATTTCTTAGGCCTCCGCTGTAACGAACACAATTAGGGTCTCTTGACTTGGCTCAACGAGTCAAAAGAGTAAAAACATTTGATATCAATAATAACATTAAGGATAAATTAACCTAAATTTTTATAACAATTAAAATAAGATAAATAATAATAATTATACTGATGTAGTAATACTAATAATACTAATTAGTAAATAGCAATAATAATAATAAAAGTAATAATATTACTAAAAAAGGCTGTTGACTTAGTCAATAATTAAGATGGGCTCTAAACTCTCTTAGTGGACCGACAATTTAAAAAAACATACACCCCTTTTCTTTTATTCAAACAAACTTTAATGGGATTAATAACAAACACACCCTCTTTTAATTGTAAGGACAACTTAATGGGCCATTAGATTTAGATGGTTCATTTTTGAAATAATATACCCCCCCTTGTTATAAACTTAAACATCGTAGCACATTATGAATTTAAAAACAATATATTATAAAGAAAAAGATAATCACTAGAAATTAATATCAATAATGAATAAATTAATTAGAAATCGATAGGGAAAATTTGGGGTATGACAGCTACCCCTATTTAATTACCTTTCGATTGAACGGTGCGAGAATACATAGGTCTCACATATTTGAATCGGAGGGTTATTAAATCATGGAAGACCCAAAAATTTGACCACAAGATTATAAGGATACGCTGTACAACGTTCCTATGAGCATAGAGAAAAAATAGGCACAAATATTGATGTATCATCTTACCGGATTTTGAATGAAGAGTTTTGATTCGACTTAGATACGATGACGCAGATAACTCGTCAATATCATAGATTTTTTCTGCATATTTACCATAACCCAGGAGATAAATAATACAAGTTTTAAAGTTGACTTACTAACTCTTCGAGACTAACATAGTAAGTTTATAACACATATTTTGCCTATTCATCACAACCTAGGGGATGAACACATCAGAGTTTGATAACACATCGCCGCATGGAGACTGACGTGATGAATTATATCACAAATTTTGTTATGTTTAGTACAACCTAGAGAGTAAACAATACGAAGATGAGCCTGTGCATTTATCATGCCCTAGAGGATAAATGACACAGGGATGGACTTATGTATTCATCACGACCTAGAGGATGAAGAATATAACCCTTAAAATTCGCATACCTATCAAAACCTAGAGGATAGATAATTGAAAAAGTTTATGTGTTTATCACGACCTAGAGGATAAACGACACAAAGATAGATTTAAGTATTCATTACGACCTAGAGAATGAATACCATAAAATCTGATAATTTGCACACCTACCATATCCTAGAGGATAGATGATTGAAGAAGTTTATGTGTTTATCACGACCTAGAGGATAAACAATACATGGGTAGTCTTACGCACTTATCACGACCTAGAGGATAAATAACGTAATCCTGAAAATTCATATATCTACCATAACCTAGAGGACAAATACTTGAAAAGTGTTTTGGTAATCGAATCTTAGATATCTAGACCAAAGATAAGATCTAAGTTTTACCGGTTGTGTCTGTTCTCAACCAAGGTACTTGTTTGTTTTGTGGACCAAATGATTCAAAGATGAGCCCCAAGAAAGTTCGTAGTTTTAACCAAAGATGTGTTCTAGAAATGCCATGCATAATTCCCTGAGTTGATATGGAATCCAAAATGTATATGCATCGAGTATTTGATATGCCCAAAAATGTAATGTTTGTGTATGTCCCAATTGTAATGTTTGTATATTCCCTAAATGCTGGTTGTGAAAAAAAATGTGTTCTATCCTTTTAAATCATTGGCTTTATGTTACCAACTCTCCAATGTTATATGTTGCATTGTCGCGGTATTTTTAATTGATTAGAACAAGATGAATGATGTTTGAAAGATTTTGATATTTGTATCGCAGGCGCGGGCGTAGGCGTGGACGTAGTTGCGGGCATAGGCATGGATATGGCCATGATCACATGTGTGGATTTTCTTTCGATGTTTTTCTAACCAAAATGATTTTTGATGTTATATCAAATTCTCTTTATTTGTCAAATCACCAAAATAATTTCAACGTAGTACTCACAAGAAATAATCACAATATTTGCAAACAAGTCCTAAAAGGAAAAAACACAATTGGAAGATTGAAAAAGTAAATGTTTTATTGATAAACATGCCTCTGAATAGGCGATAGTACAAGATTCAATTCCTAGAAAGAGGTAATTACAAAAAGTTTTAAAACTTAAAATGACAATGAAAATGATAATTGCTACTACTGTTTCTCCAATGTCCTTTTAATAGCTCCAATATCCTTTGCTTATGAGTCAAATGATTTGGATCAACCTTTATCCTTCGTGGTTGTAGTCGTGGTTCTTAGATCACATTTTTTTTGTTGTGAATAAGATCCCTAACTTTTTCCTGGATCGCCCTTTCAGGTTTTCAATCCACCAGGATAATAATTTATTTGTTTATGTCTCTAATTTTTTCCTGGATCGACCTTTAGGATTTTCAATCCACCGGGACACTCCTTTTTGCCTAATTATCCCGTTTAAGGTTCAAACTTAGTGATCTTTTTATACATAGTATTTTTTGACTGCATCTGAATTTGCAGGATGTGGCAGTTCTTCTCCATCCATTGTTGTAAGGATAAGACCGCCGCCCGAGAATGTTATTTTTACCACATACAGACATTTGTAGTTGGGTGTCCATTTACCACATGAATCAAGGAGAGGTAGTAGAATATTCTTGAGCACCAAATCCCCTTCTTTGAATACTAGAGGATGAACCTTCTTGTCGAATGCTTTCTTCATTCGCTTTTGGTACAACTGGCTGTGGCACAAAGCTGTCAAGCGTTTTTCTTCAATGAGGTTGAGCTGACCAAGCCGTGTCTGAACCCACTATGATTCTTCAAGCTTTGTTTCCATTAGAACTTAAAGTGATGGAATCTCTACTTCAACCAGGAGTACTGCCTCCATGCCATATTCTAGAGAGAAAGGAGTTGCACATGTTGATGTACGTACGGAAGTACGATAGCCATGTAGAGCAAAGGGAAGCATTTCATGCCAATATTTGTATGTCTTTACCATTTTATGAATGATTTTCTTAATGTTATTATTGGCAGCTTCAATGGCCCCGTTCATCTTGGGTCGATATGGTGAGGAATTGTGATGCTCGATCTTGAAGTCATCGCATAACTCCTTCATGATTTTGTTGTTCAAATTGGACCCTTTGTCTGTAATGATTCTACTAGGAACCCCATATATGCATATAAGATTTTTCTTGATGAACCGAGTAACCACTTGTCTTATCACATTTACATTGGACATAGCTTCCACCCACTTGGTGAAGTGATCGATGGCAACTAGTATGAACCGGTGTCCGTTAGAGGATTTCGGCTCGATCATTCCTATCATATCAATTCACCATATTGAGAATGGACAAGGAGAACTTACGAAATTCAAAGGAGTCGATGGCACATGCATTTTATCGGCATATATTTGGCATTTGTGACATGTCTTTGTATGATGGTAGCAATCATCTTCCATTGTTAACCAATAATAACCTGCTCGTAAGATCTTTCTGGCCATGGCACGTCCATTTGTATGAGTTTCGAAAGTGCCTTCGTGAATTTATCTCATTAATGTATCTGCTTCATGTTTCTCCGCACACCTGAGTAATACCATATTGTAGTTTCTTTTGTATAACACATCACCATTCATATAGAACTTTGAAGCTATCTTCCTCAGAGTTCAATTGTCAATCACATAGGCATTTTCTAGATATTCTTGCTTCTTGAGATACCTTTTAATGTCATAGAATCAAGGCTTGTTATCTGGACCTTATTCAATGGCGAGGAAATGTGTAGGTTCTTTAAAATGTCTAATTGTAATGTATGGTTCATGATTTGGCCAAGTTACTTTTAACATGGCTGATAAAGTTGCCAAGGCGTCTGCCATCTGATTTTCTTCTCGCGGAACATGACTGAATATGATCTCGGTAAATTCCGTAGCTACCTCTAAAACATGATCCCGATATGGAATCAATTTGGTATGTTTAGTATCCCATTCACCGTTGACTTGGTATATGACTAATGCTGAGTCTCCAAACACTTCGAGATGTTTAATTCTTATATCGATAGCAACTTCTAAACCTAAGATACAAGCTTCATATTCAGCAATATTATTGGTGCAGTCAAAACATAACCTTGCCATATAAGGTTTATGAAAATTCTTTGACTAAGTCAAAACCACTCCAATATTATGCCCTAGTGCATTTGAAGCCCCGTCAAACATGAGTGTCCAACGTGCCCCTGGTTCAGGTCCGTCGGTGGTTCCTGGTATTTCGTAGTCATCTATAACCATGATATCTTCGTCTAGAAAGTCGAACTTCATTGATTGATATTATGGAAATGGTAGATGAGCTAGAAGGCCAGCCAATACACTACCCTTGATGGCCTTTTGAGTAATATATTGGATTTTGTACTCTGATATTAACATCTTCCATCGGGCAATCCTTCCTGTAAGAGCTGGTTTTTAGAATACATACTTTAAATGATCCATTCTTTCTATTAACCACGTGGTGTGAGTTAACATATACTGCCTCAATCATTTAGTAGCCCAAGCCAATGAATAATAAGTCTTCTCGAGAAGTGAGTACCTAGTTTCGCAGTCGGTGAATTACTTGCCGAGATAATAGATTGAAGGCTTTTTTCTACCCGTCCCATCATGTTGTCCTAATACACATCCCATTGACCCTTCAAGCATTGTTAGATACACGATGAGCGGTCTTCCAGGAACTGGTGGCATCAAGATCGGTGGCTCTTATAAATATTGCTTTATTGTCTCAAAGGTTGTCTGACAATCATCATTCCACACCACAATCTTCTCTTTTCGAAGTAATTTGAATATAACTCGCACGTAGCAGTCATCCTAAGAAACTACAAACCTCTTTTTCTGTCCTTGGAGCTGGAATTTTTTGTATGGATTTCAATTTTTCGGGATCTACCTCAATACCATGCTGACTTACAATGAAACCCAATAACTTTCCTGACCTGACACTAAATGTACACTTGTTCAGGTTCAACCTCAGTTTGAACTTTCGCAGACGTTCGAGTAATTTTTGTAAATGTACGATGTGATCCTCATCTGTATGAGATTTGGCAATCATATCATCTATGTATACCTCAACTTCTTTGTGGATTATATCATGAAATAGTGTAACCATAACCTGTTGATAAGTTACCCCTGCATTCTTTAGACCGAAAGGCATCACCTTGTAATAGAAAGTGCCCCAAGGAGTCATGAAAGTAGTCTTTTCCATATCCTCGGGGTGCCATTTTGATTTGATTATAACCTGAGAAATCATCCATGAATGAGAATACCGAAGCTTGAGCTGTATTATCCACTAAAACATCTATGTGAGGTAACAGGAAGTCATCTTTAGGACTTTCTTTGTTCAGATCTTGATGATCTACACACATGCGTACTTTGTCGTCCTTCTTGGGTAATGGTACAATGTTATCTTTCCAAGGTGGATACTCTACCACCACTAAGAACCCTGCATCAAATTGTTTAAGTACTTCTTCTCAAATCTTGCTAGACATGTCTGGACGAGTTCTTATGAGTTTCTGTCTAACTGGAGAGAAACCTTCCTTGAGAGGTAGTCTATGCACCACAATATTTGTATCCAATCCTGGCATGTCTCGGTAAGACCAGGAAAATATATCCATATATTCATGTAACAACTTGATCAATCTTTCTTTGACGCTCTCCTCCAATGTTGCCTATAGCTTGATATCTTTTGGATATTCCTATGTGCCAAGGTTAATGGTCTCAATAGATTCTCTGTATGGTTGTATATTGTCAGCATTTTGCTCTATCTCCCTTGCCAATTCTTTAGAGAGTTCAAGATCTTCGTCATCCCCCTCTTCCTCTTGGTTGATGGGTGCATCAAAATCATATCGGATATTAGCAATAATTTTATCAGTGATTTTAGGCATGTATCTGCATATTTATCATGTTTTGGTGCAATTTTAGTATGTGAATTTTGGGAAATGAATATGAAGAAAAGTATTTCTATTTTTAAATATAAGAAATAAATGCAAAAGAAAGACAGAGATATTAATTGAATGCAAAATATAACTTTTATTAATTGTGAATACTGTCTGAAACAAATTGGGGGACCCTTACAAGCTACCCCTATGCCTCGGGTTTGACATAGGTTCTTTCAAAAACAAGAAAAATTATTTTGGAAAGATAAAGATTTCTGGAATCTCCACGGCTGTCCAATTCTTAAGCTCTTCGCCTGGAGCGCTCTCACGAATGAAGTCGAATAGTCTCTTGGTGTTGCTCTTGTTAGATATCATCACCACTTATTCGCCATGCTCTGTTCTTTTGTTGATGAAGCTCTACTGGATAAGAGGAAATCGTGCCTTGCTTTTCGGGGCAGCCTTTAGTGATTCATAGCCCAAACCAAAATGATTCTTCTTCTCAGGTATCTCCATAAGTTTACCCCAACCTTTTGAGGTACCATCCTCCACAACTATTTGTAAGTCTCTCCATGATGTCACAGTAGGTTTCTTGATCTTCATCAACAATGATATATCTATAGGACTCTATGTGACTCACAAAGATTTCCTCTTCATCATCGATTATAAACAATCTTCCTTCAATGAAGAATTTTAACTTTTGATGTAAAGTTTAAGTGGCAACCCCTGCTGCATGAATCTAGGGTCGTCCAATTAAACATGTATATGTTGGTTCTATATCCATTACTTGAAAAGTGATATAAAACATATGCAGACCGATACTGATAGGAAGATCACTTTCTCCAAACACTATACTGTGAGAACCATCGAAAGCTTTGACTATCGTAGAACTTGGCCTTATTACAACACCATCCAATGTTAACTTCATCAAGTTGGATTTCGGTAACATATTGAGGGTATAACCAGTATCAATGAGTACCCTGGATAGGCTTGTAGTACCTATTTGGATAGAAATGTGCAATGCCTTGTTGTGAACTCTGCCTTGTGGAGGCAACTCATTGTCATTAAAACCTAGATACGATCCATATGTCAGGCTTGATACAACATTATCAAACTGGTTCACTGTAATCTCTTTTGCAACATGAGCAGAACTTAGAATCTTCATTAGAGAGTCTCGATGCGCTTCTGAGTTGAGGAGTAACGAGAGTATCAAAATCTTGGCCGGGGTTTGGTGCTGCTGATCCACCACCCTATAATCACCCCTCTTAATTATTTTCAAGAATTTGTCCGCCTCTTGGTCAGTAAAGTTTTTGCTTGGAGGTTCTTGTGCTTGGCTTGCCTCCACCATAGCTTTCCCCTTATCCTTAATTGTAGCATCATTTTTCTTCAATTGTTCTGGACTGTAGATTTGACCACTACAGGTCATGCCCCCTGTTCCATCTATATTTGTGATCATAGGTCCTTGACTTATCGATGGTTTGCATTCTTTTTTTAAACCGTTGACATAGACCATAGAATCATAACTCCACAATACCACTTTGTTACTTTCATAAAGGGTAGGAGACGACCCCCTAATCAGTATTGTAGCCTTTGTAACTACTGGTATCCTCAGATTTTTTTCACGGTATCATCACGGGCGCTTCTGTTAACTCTCCCCATGGAATCATAAGAGTCTTATTATTAGGATTCGGCTCTTGGAAAGGAATTACCAATGGCTTCTTCGTACTTCCATTGATTGCAGTTACATATTCTTCTTTAGGGTTTTGCCCGAATTGGACTATCCCCTTATCCACCAATTTTTGTATTATCTTCTCAAAAGATTCATTATGTTCCAAGAGGAACCCACAATCTAACATATATTCCTTAAAAAGGTTTATCAGGGCCTTTACTTGTCTGGCTTCCCCAAAGTCAGTAACCACCTCAATTGCATTTGCAGCTGGCCCACTATACGGAGGCATGAGATTTGTATTGATGTTTGGCTTATCAAAAGTGATATCTTGGAAATCCAACAAATCTTGAACCTTATGTCTGAAGGCCCAATATTTTTCTATGGTGTGCCCCAGGGAATTGGCATGATACTCGCACCTGGAATTTGCATCGTACTTTAGTGGGAGTGCCCAAACTGGAGGAGCTAGAGGCTTCAGTTCTACCAAAGATGCCTTGATTAAGTGTTGCAATAATTGACCATGCCGCACGGGGAGTAGATAAAATATTCTCGGAGGCCTTTCAAACCTGTTCTATTGTTGTTCTCGTGGAATTAACAATGGCTCTTGCGCCCTTGGGTGTGGTGCGACAATGTTAATTTCTCCTTACTTCTTTTTTAAGAAGTTTGGAACATGTCTTTTTGAATTATAAGAGGTACTAGATGACTCCCCTTGTATATTCCCGCTATTTATACCTGCTTCAATCCTTTCACCAATAGTCACCAAATCAGAGAATCCGGAGGAGACACTTCCTACCATCTTATCATAGTATAACCCTTGCAAAGTGCCAATGAACATATCGACTACTTATTTCTCCAAGAGTGGTGGTTGCACACAGGCTGCCAGTTCCCTCCATCTTTGAGCATACTCCTTGAAAGACTCCTCCTTTTTCTGAGACAAGTTTTAGAGTTTCATAAGATTAGGATCCATGTCCAAGTTGTACTTATACTGTCTCAAGAAAGCATTGGCAAGATCTTCCCATATCTGGATGTGAACCCGCTCCAATTGCATGTACCAATCTAAGGATGCCCCACTCAAACTGTCTTAGAAGCAATGGATCGTCAACTTTTGGTCTTGAGCATATGCATGCATTTTTCTGCAATACATGCATAGATGGTTCCTCTTACATGTGAGCCCCTTATATTTTCCAAAGTCAGGTACTTTGAGTTTTGGATGGATCACCACATCAGGAACTAGACCCATTTCGAGAGCATTGACATCGAAAGCATCGTAACCTTCTACAACCTTTAACCTTTCTTCAAGAGCTTTGTACTGAGTGAGTTCCAAGGGACTTTCAGTGACATGGGTGTGAGTTGTCCTTTAAGGTGCTTGATTAACATCTTCTAAGTTGTGGTCTCCATACTGTAGGTCTATGTATTTGTCCATGTTGTTGACTGGAATTTGTAAAGTATGGGATGCCCCTACCTTTGGTGGAGGTGGGACAAATCCTTCAGTATCAGCTTGTCTGACCTCTTGTTGAGCCATAGCGGACTTTTGAGGTCCTGACTCCGGTTCTCTTCTTGGTTGGTGACTGCTCGATGCACCAATAGTATAGGCTACTTCTTTAAAGGCTACCCCAGGAATCTATTCTTGCCTCTCAATGATGTTCTTCAAGGCTAGAAGAACTTGACTCATATCTCCTTTCATTGAGTCAATGTTGCCTTTCACCTACTCCAAATCTTCCTTGAATGCGGCTTGGTTCTCTTTGATTTGTTCCATCACTCTCTTTTGATGGGCCCTTGTTTGATAGGGCGGTCGGAGAGGTGGCACTTTTCTACCAATGGTTTAACTGGAGATGCTTTTGAAAACTAATGAGTTTTTGTTTTGTTATGAAATGTGAAATGATGCGATGTTTATGAATGCATAAATGCGTATGAATATGCTAAGAGTTTTTCTTTGCTTTTTTGAATGTCTTATTCAATTGGATTTTCATACATATTTTTCTTTTTATATTTTTTTTTAGGTTTTGCTTTTTATTGGCGAGCATCTAAAAATAAATACACAATCGAGATATGGAAACAAAATACTTTTATTGAAATAAAATTTGTCTTTTAAAAAGGAGAATACAATTCAGATATTGAAAAATATTCAAACTAAAACATCAAAACTTGCTGAAAGAAATAATAAGGGGAAAATCTTCTAATCACGCCTGCATACTTTTGCTCTGAAGCCATCAACCATAGTCCTGCAAAGTTTGAGGAACTCTTCAACATATTTTGGGAGTGGGACCATCACACTTTCCGCGTCTCTCAAACTTCTAGAGATGTCCTCAATGAGATTGTTAGCTAAGAAGGCGAGTTTTGCATGCTTGTCTTTGTAGAATCAATACTCTTGGTAGAGGTCTAGATTTATATTATGATTATCCTTTCATGTTTTGGAGATCTTTACATACTGCTCTTCCCAATATAATTTTTCAGCCCTCATCGCTGTATAGATTTTTCTTTGTATGAGGAAATTCTTTCAGAGGTCTTCTAACTCAAGACACACTTGCTCATACTCATAAGCTTTTTAGGCGAGAAGTATTTCTGCCATCATTCTCTTTAGATGTTCCCCTACATCCGATTCTTGTCTATCTCGGAGCCTCGTAGTAAGATGCTTCATTTTCTCTTCTTGATCTAGAGAAGCTTGTGCCAAACTTTTGATTTGAGCCCTCAAATTTTCTTCCATCTCCTTTTTGTCTTGCATCGCCTTTTCGTACCACCTACTTAGCTTCCCGATTCCACTAGCAGCATCTTACAAGCATTGGTTGTGGGAATCCAAGTTAAAGGTAGCACTCAACAACCCTTTGGTCGAACGTTTCTGCTTAAGACTTTCCTTTTTGAATGCTTCATGGTCTTTCTGAATCTGTTGGTCTTTGGACTCCAGCTCGCGTTGCATTTGTCTTTTCTCCTTAGCTAAAATATGAAGGCTAAGCTCCATTTCTTCTTTCTCCTTTTTGAGCTTGATTCAAAGATTTCTTCAAGTTGTCTATTTCTTCTAAGTACATAGGCACAGTTTTTCACCCCAAAATTTTCCCTCCCATTTTTTCTTTAAGACATTCATCTAGAGTCCTCATTTGTTCAAGATGGCTCAAGAGTTGGTTAGACAAATGCTTCTCCTAAGCAATGGGTCTACAACTAGGGTTTTGAGTTTATTAAGGAAGTTTGGGTTGCAAAGGTCTCAAGTGGTTTCCATGGTTCTCCATAGGTCTTCAACAATGTTCATGTCAAGTTTCAAGTCTTGCATCTCATGTTTGCTCAGTCAATGGCTCAGATGATTGAAAATAAACTATATTGGGTAAAAAGTCAACTATGGCCAACATACAGTCAAATTTCAATATTTTTGGTCAACATAAACATTTTGAAGTGATATTCATTATTTTATCAAGGGTTGATCATGATTCCCCAAGGAAAGCCCTCAAATCATCAAAAGTCAAAAGTGACCAAATTAGGGTTTCCTTAAGAGAAGTCAACTGAACTTTGACCAAGCATAACTTTCACATGCTTCATCAACTTTTCCCCAACCAAAGGCTATTTTTAATGAAATTAAATTCTATACAACTTTGAATATGTACGCTCAAGTCCAAGAAATGCTTCATTTGAGAGATATAAGTCCATACATTATAGGTCATTTCAAAAGTCAACAAAAAGATAATTTTTGTCAAGGAAACTTACATCAAGATAAAGTCTCCAAATGCAAAAATGATTAAAATAGAAGTTTAAGAGGACATCTTGAGATTTCCAAAAAGTCCAATATCACTTTCAAAAGATTAAAATTGAGAGAGTTGTTACCAATGCAAGTTTGGAAATTTTGGTAAAATACATGAAGTGCAAAGTGAGTAAACTTGAAATTTTGAACTTGTGGGTCTAACTTTTTAGGTTTCAAACATGTCCTTGACCTTATGAGAGACTCCTAAGCTCATCCATACCATGCATTATTTTTTCATTATTTTTATTTATATTTATTTTGTTTTTATTCAATTAAATAAAAAATAAAATAAAATGAAAGATCATTGGGCCAAGGCACATGATGGGTTTCTTGATCAGCTAGAGGCCCAAGAGCACATGAAGAATATGTCAAAACTGTGTAAGCATGAAAAGGGAAAGGAAAATATAAAAATGGAAGCTGTTAAAGTTGTTTGATTCTTGTCTATCATAGCCATGATTGCATGAGATTTTTCCATATTTGTTGCTTCTTTCCATTCCTCTATTTAAGCACAACAAGCCAGACCAACAAGGACACAAAATACTAACTGAAGAGCCCTTAAAAAAAGCCACAAAAATTCAAAGAAAAGTGCAAACTTATAGCGCATGATCCAGCCACTCCCAATCAAAACTAAGCCTTCAACCGTGTTCCTGAGACTCTTAGAGGTCTCACCAGGTCCAGGAACAAAGTTATCCACGTCCATAATCACTTCTCCAAGCACACCGATCGTAGGTTTAATTTTGAAACTTGAAATGTTAATCTATGCATATCTAACTGATCCCGTGTGTTCATATGTGTTTGTGATAAGGCTTTAGACAGGTTAGGACCATTAGATGCAAGCTCTAACTCCAGGATCAGTGAATGCCATTTTTAGGGCATCAAGAACACATTGCTTCAGATCTCACAATATAGGATGATTCAGAAAAAAATAACACCGTTATTGAAATTACAACCCTTGATTTAGGGGGATAGGGTATTTTTAGATCACTAATGCTTTATATTTCGCAAGTTTTATGAAAGCAGTTCATCGGAGAAGACGACCGAAGCTAGGGCTCCGACGCTTCTCCGACTAGTATAATCATGTTTCATATTTATTTTTATTGATTGATTTATATGAACAGATGTAAAGCTTCCCAAGCAGTAGAAGTGTGCATGTTAGGGTGTTAGTGTACCAGTGCATGAGTTTGACCCCTGCCCCTGGTATTTTATTTTCACATATTTTTCTGTTTCAGATCCAATGTAAGCCAGGTCCATACGCTCACCACGCACTCTCACATCAACACCATCAGATCTCAACTGATCCAGATTCAGCGTTCCAGATTTGAGCACTCACGATAGGCCTCATTGGAGAGATGCACAAAATTCTGAAGACTTTCCTCCAGCGCCCGAGCCTATGTTATTGTGCTTAGAGAATTTCAGATTCTTACACCTCCCCAGTTTACCGTTTCAGACCCATCTTTCATTTCTTTTTATTTATTTTGTTTTAATTTTCTTTTTTACATAATTAACTCTTTTTTTCTAATTAATTAATTAAATCAATTTAATCTTTTTTAATTAAAATCAAATTAACTTAACCTTTTTTTATTAAATTAGTTAATTAACTATTTTTTAATTTAATTGGAAAAATTAACTTAGTTTCTTTTAGGTTTTATTCATTAAACTTTTCTTCAATAAAAAATAACTTAGGCTTTTATTAGGTTTTAATTCCCTATTCTCAAAAAATAAAAAAGACCAATTAATCATCAATTATCTTCCATCAAATAAGCTCCTAGTTTCTTCTTGTAACCTTCGCGCTTTTCTTATTTTCGCAATAATTTTCCACAGTTATGTAACTGATAGAGGTTGTAATAGCTTAACTAGGGTTTACTATTTCTTCCCCCTATTTTTGTGGTTTGTATCCCCCTTCTTTGAAGCTTTGTAATAGCGTAGGAAATATATTTTCTGTCTTTACCGCTTTTGTTATAACTACTAGATGTATGCTAATAGGTTTGTATGGAAAGACTAAAAGCAACCATAGCTAACCCTAATATACAAGATAAATGAATTGAATTGAAACACCAATCACACATGCACCTCTAGGGTAACTCCACTTGTTGCCTTCGAAAATACAGTCATGTCCCTCGAACGTGGGATGCTTTAGCAAAGACCTTTGGTTAAAAGATCGTAGTCCCTCGATGACCCTTCGATGCTGCCTTGACAAACGATCTTAGTCCCTTACGATAAAATTGCTAAAGCGCCCTACGAGTTGTCTTTACGACTGTACGATGACCCGCGCCTGTCCCTCGTATCCAACGATAAGGCTTCCTACTAACTAATGGTAGGGTAGCACTATCTAAAGGAGGAGGAAAATAACATGAAATACTTTTGAGTAGGTAGATAGCTCGTAATCGCTTGCTCACACAAAAAAACATTTTTTCACACATACACTTTTTTATGAAATATTTTCAAAACAAACACTTTGTATGCATTCTCAATGATACGGGATTCAGTATAAATTTTGCCGCACTTAGGAATTTTCAAAATGTTTTCAAACACATTTTTAACACGGTGGGAGAACTGACTTGGAATGTTTTTGGTTTGATCGCATTTGTTGCGGATAGCAAGAGTCGCCACCGACTTTTCTTTTATCCAATAAGGAAAGGGTGAAAAGAACAGGAAAGACCTTTAGGGATGTTTTCTTGAGTTCGGGGGATAGGTTATGAAAAGGGAAGGTATTAACACCCTTTTCATCCGTAGTTGTCTGCGGGCTCTTAGTTGTTTGCTAGATCACTTGCTTTTGTTTGAAAATGTGCTTGTGGTGTGTTTTTTGAAAGTATTTTGAAAAACATCTTTGTAATGGTTCTCGTTTCTATAAGAACGCGTACAAAGTGTTGGTTTTGAAAATAGTTCAAAGAGATGTTTGTGGAATGTGTTTTTGAAAGTGATTTTGAAAAGTGTCTTTGTAATGGTTCTTGTTTCTATAAGAACACGTACAGAGTGCTTTGTCTTTTGAAAATGTTTCAAAATGAGAGTGTGGGTGTATAAAATGTTTTTTTTTGTGAGCAAGCGAGCAACTATGAGCATCCTACCTACTCAAAAGGTCTTAATGTTCTTTTCCTCCTCCTTTAGATGTTACTATCTTGCCATTGATTTGGTAAGAAGCCCCATCATTGGATGCGAAGGGACGGGTGTGGGACGTTTGTATAGTCATAGAAGGCAACCTATGGGACGTTTTAAAAAATGTTGTTTAGGTACTAGATCGTTTATCGAAGGCAACATTGAGTGTCATCGAGGGACTACGATCTTTTATCGAGGGTCTTTGCTAAATCGCCTATATTCGAGGGACATGACTATTTTTCCGAGGCAACAAGTGAGATTACCCTAAGGGTGCATGTGTGAATAGTGTGTTTGATTGCATGCATTATGTCTTTGATTTTTAGGTTATCTACTTGTTGGTTTTTATCTTGCCATACATCCTAATTACTAACAATCATACAAAAGTAATAAAAATGCAGAAAATAAATCTTATACTATTACAACCATATTGAATAGCATGAAAATGTAAAGACAAATCAAAATAAAGAAAGGAAAAATGGCTTTTTCGATTCAAGCAGAAGAACTCTTTGATTCTGCTTCTCTGGCTCTTTTCGATTTGGTCTGGAAGTGGTGAAGGCGTGACTTTCATTTGGGGCCTGGAAGTCAGCATGGTGTGCCTTTCGACTGGGGCCTGGGAGTCAGTATGGCCATCCTTCTGGCTGCCTTTTTCGTTCATCATGGAATGCCCTCTTCACCTTAAGTCCTTTGATGTATCCTTCGATTGGGTCTGGAGTCAGTGAGGAAGCCTAAGGCTTCATTTCATAATCCCGTCTCCTGTTTCTTTCGTTTGAGTTTTTGAATACAAACATGGCCTAAAGCCATTCTAGCATTACCTCGCTTCAAGTTGGAACGTGTGCTGAACCTTGAGTGGTTTCCCTGAGTGCCTCTGAATTCAAACGGAGGAAACAGGGGTTATGCCTTTAGTACTGGATTCGAAGGAGAAGAACAAGTGTGGTGTTCTTTCTACTGGATTTGAAGGAGAACAAAATGTGGGGATGTTTCAGATTCGAAGGGGACAAATGTTTAGATTCTGGGTTGGTGTTTAAGAATGTGTAAATGTTTGAAAGTTTGATGATTTTTTCTCCACACCCCAGAGTCTTTTGATGTGTATCTAGCCCCCTAAACATGTTATAGAGCCTCTTATTTATAGGCAAAGCTGGCTGAAGCTTTTGGAGGGAAAACAAAATAATTTGAAAAATTTGAGTAAACTGCTCTTCATAGCTTTCGAGGGACAGTGCTTGTATGATATTTTGATGAAAGCTTGGGGCAGTGTTTCAGGATTCTTGTGCATCAGTTTTGGCCAGTGTACTAGGCCTGAACTTGGGAGCAAGCATCTTTGAATATTTCATCCTTTCGTTTTGACCCTTCTTCGACCGAATTCTTCTTCCAACAATGTTATTTGATTTTCTTCCAACAAGTGTCCTTCGAATGGGTCACTTTTGTGCATCCTTCAAAGGAGTCAAATGTGTGTCTCCTGAATGGGTCACCAAAGCATGCCTTAACGAGAGCTTTGTAAGTCCTTCTAATGGGCCATCAAGCATGTCCTTCAAATGGGACGCCCAGACATGTCCCTTGAATGGGTCATGTATGTTTCTTTGAAAAGGGACAAATGTGTCCTTCGAATGGACTATACTATTCTTAGAATGGGCTAGTGTAATGTATCCTTCGACAAGGACTCCTATGTATGCCCTTCAAATCCAGAAATACATGTCCTCTGAAGGGGGCACCAACCATGTATGTTGAAGATTGTCAATGGTGGAACTGCAACATACTAAAGGGAAATGTTGCCCAGTTGAAGCTAGTATAAACATAGCCAATGCCCTGTCGAAGACTACATGCAGGAGGTCTGAATGCCCAAATGAAGCTTGCAACAAAGGGGCCATATGCCTAAACGAAGAGTGCACGCAGGAGGCAAGGATGCAATTGAAGGATGCCAAAAGGAGGTTTTTTGCCTTGGAATCGAAGGAGGCTACAAGAGGCTTTTTGCCTTGTGCATGCTAGCATGATGGGATCCTCTTGCACGCAAGAAAGAAGTTGTGGCTCAATCGAAGGCTTGTATGTAACTAGTCATCACTTTGTGAGTCAAAGAAAACATGTAGGGGAATACTTGTCCAGTCAACACAGGAATGCAAGAATCAAACATACAACCGAAACAGGCACATAGGCAACCATTGTATTGTGAACCATGTGAGGCCAAAGGTGCAATCGAAGGTTGCATGCAGGAGGCGACTGCCTTGTGAATCAAAGCCAGCGCACAAGAGGACAACGCCCAATCGAAGGATTCAAGCCAAGCTTGCATCGAAAGAGGCCAAAAGGCCAATCGAAGGAGGCAAATCGAAGAAGACTTGATTTTCTCTAATTTTGTCAAAAATATTATTTTCACCTGTTTTCCCCCTTTTAACAGTTTCCTCTTTAACTTGATGCTGGAAAAATCCAAGTGTACTTGTGCAAGCTTGAATTTTGAGAATCATTGTGAGAAATTCCTTGAGAAATGAGAGGGCAAATTTTGGGGTACAACAACTGGCCCTGTTCAATCTTCTTAAACCTGAAGAGTTAGATTGGAGAATCTGCCATTCGTGACTTGAAGGTGAAAGATGATTGAACACTAGAGTGCCCAGAAATGTGCTTTTGATGATGTGGTGGTTGATTGTGTAAGGAATGTTCTTAAAGATGCCATTTGGAGAGATGATAGAGAGTTATCAGAGATGGGCTTATAGATGCCATCCAAAGGTGATTGTTGATAGAAATTAGACTAAGTCTAAACTTGACTTCAACTGGAAAAGAATCAGAATAAATCTTGGAGCGATTTATCTGAACCAGAGATAAATGTCTACCGGGAAGGAATCAGGATAAACCATTGATCAATTTAAACTGAACCAACAGAGGTCTTGAATATTCTTTAACTGGAAAGAATCAGAATAAATCTTGGAGTGATTTATCTGAACTAGATAAAATGTATACCTGAAAGAATCAGGATAAACCAATGAGAGATTTAAACTGAACCAGCAGAGGTCTTGAATATTCTTTAACTGGAAAGAATCAGAATAAATCTTGGAGCGATCTATATGAACCAGAGAAAATGTCCATGGGAAGGAATCAGGATAAACCATTGAGATATTTAAACTGAACCAGCAGAGGTCTTGAATAGTGTTTGTCATGTATATAGTTACCCCATCTTGTTTCGTGAATTGATCTACAATTGATTTGTTCGCAGATAGTTGTCCTGTCTTGTCGAAAATTTGCTAATGATAATCTTCTGTTGATTGATCTTTCCTGAATAGGTAAAGAGTTAGTTGTATGCAATGTCGTGATGTATGAAATGCATGGCGTAATGATGTTCTCAAAATAAATGAGATTATGCCGTATACATTTTTCATGTATGCATGAAATGTTGTTAGAATGTAATTTTGTCTTGGAAAATAAATCCTTGACAAGTGTTAGGGAACTTTGGGAAGCCAAATTCCCGGACTGCCGTTGAAGAGTATGTGTATCTTCAAACCTTGTTTAGAACGTTTCCACTAGGGATTCCTGTTTTGTTGTTTGAGGGGAACTCCGCTGGGGAAAAGAATTCAGGAGTTTCAGTTGTCCGTTGCTTTACTGGGGAGTTATCTTGGGGATTGTAGAGCAGTCTATTGGGGAAGAGGAGTTGTGGTCCCTTAATTTGTAGTAGTCGGAGAGACAAACTAAAGCTGGGGAATCTTGCCGTTTATTAGGGAAATAAACCCTGTTGCCAGTCTGTTGGAGAGGCATTTTCTTTTGGCATAAATCCTCGAGGATTCTTGAGATCAACTCATTTGGGGAGAAGCTTTCAAAGGTTGAAGCTCTGGCTGGGGATTACCCTATGAAAAGGACTTTGTGGGAATTTGTCACTGCCCTTAGTGGTGGGTGTTGTAGTACTGCCAGAAAATGTTTGCTTGACCGTACGTAACTCTTTGTTGGAATTCACGTTTAATGCCCCAAGTGATTCAGATAAATACATGTCCCTGGTTACTCTGCACTTCTTGAGAGATTTATTGGAATCTTGACTTGGCTCCCCCAGATGTGCTAGATAGTGATCATGTCATGCCCCCTTTCTTAATAGGAGATTTTTCGTGGGAAGTTCCATCCCATTTGAAGTGATTTTGTCCACCGAGAGAGCTTTCGTTCGTTGGATATTCGTTGTGGGAATTTCTCTGTTGTCAAACAAATAGCTATATGCAAACATCGGTATTCAAATAATGCAAAGTTTATGATTTTATTGGAGTTTTGAAAATGCGTTTTAGCAGATAAAAGAATTTTGTAAGAATGTTTAACTCAGGATTTATAGTAAGCTTTACAGGAATCAGGATACCTTTTGTGACAGTATACTTTCGAACTAACCCATGCTTCAATTAGGACTTTGAAAGGTTGTGTCATGGTCTAGGTTCACGGTTTAAGAAACAAAGGATAAGGCTCAAAGTGTAATTGTACCCGCCCGTTCTTCGTGATATTCTTCAGTTCTAAACTCAGTTAATTATGCGTTTGAACTCCAATTGAGTCTAGAATGGCGTTATGGTGATGGTTTAGACAAGTTAAGTTTATTGGAAGGCAGTCATTTTTGCCATATTTTCCATGTTGTTGAGGATTTGCAGTGACCTCTTTTTGTTTTATTATCCTTGATTTTGCCCGACTGTTCTTGTTTTTGAGATTACAGTGAGCAGGATGCCCTAGTTTTTCTTAAGTCTCCTTCGTAGGTTTTGACTTAGTGGGCTTTTCTTTTGAGAGATAATGACTTCCTATTTTATAGGGAACCATCACCATCTTTTGGTTCAGAAGGAATGTTTTTGATGTCATTCTTTGTGTACGAAGTGAAAGTTTGTGACTGAACGCGCCTTTGAATTAACTGAGAGACTACCTTGTCCCATGTTTTGGTTAAAGGTTTCAATTTGTGTAAAAAAGAAAACTTCTACTTCTTTGGCTCAAAGGGGTTGACTAGAGATTATCCTCCTTATAACTCCAGTGTTTAGGGATTGAAAGAACGCCTGTACATCGTCAGCAAGGTCTGTCCAAAAGCATATTGTGTGAGATTATGGCATTATTTTTGTCATCCTCCCTCTAAAGGCTTGCAGCTTTTGAAACAAGAGTTGAATATTATAAAAGTAGAAAAAAGCATAGTTTAAATAGAGTGAAAATGAATGGATTGATTCAAACATATTTAATGCATTAATGAGAGTAACCAAAGTCTGACATAAAGGTAAGTGTTTAAGCAAACAGAGAAATTACAACTGAAAATTCGAATAAACAGAAATTTTCCTCGCCCAGACCATCGCTTCATGTGGATGCCTTTGAGGGATGATAGAAGAGTTCCAGTTGATCGTCTTGTATAAATTCTAACACTCCTTCATCGATTAGGTCTTGAATTCTGTTTTTCAGAGCTCAACAACTATTCGTATCATGCCCAGGACTATCAGAATGGTATGCACACCTCTCATTGGGACGGTAACTAGGAGCAGAAGTGTTAGGATTCCGAGGAGGAGCCTTTAATGTAATTAGCTCTGCCTTCAACATGTGTTGTAGCACCTGATCATGGTAAATTGTATCTTAGGTGAGACCTCCTCGTGTCGATACCCCTGTTGTTGTTAGCGAGGTTACTGTTGGGCTCGTGACGTAGCAGCAATTTGGAAAGGTCCGTTCTCCCTCGAACCGACTTCTTGTCTCATGAGGGGCTGAGTAATGACTTAATCCCTAATCTTAACTGTTTGTTTCATATGGTTGCAACCGTCTTGGTGAAGCTTGTTGACGAGGGTCCTTAGCTCTTCTTGTCCCTGAGCCATGTTTTGGATAAGAGCCATTTGGCCTACTAGTTGTCCCATCATTTGGACCTTCATTATGGCTATCTCAGTTTGTAGCCGTTCCAACTGGTTATCCCTGTCTTCCTCAGGATTCCTCATGATCATGCCCCTAGTGAGGAGTGATTTCACTTCTTCTTGCGTCTTGGATAGGTTCAAGAACATTTCTTAAAGTTGAGCATTTTGAGTTTGAATGTCCTTGATAGTCTATTCTAGAGCCATCTCTACTGAAATAAACAATAAGCTGATGAGAGACCTATGTGGAAAAGCCTGTCATGATACGATGCATGGTATATGAATGCAATGTTTTCAAGGACTTAGAAGATTTAAATTTGCTTTAGATAAGAAAGGAGCAAACATCAATTGTATTAATAAGTTTAAATTTATTATAAATATGCCCATTGGGCTTACAATGGAGGAAGTAAAACAAAATAAACTCTTAAGACAAAAAGGTCGAACGCATCCTCTTTGGCGCAATGTAGGCGTTCAGATTTCGCTCCTCATGAAGCTGTCTTGTAAGCTCCAAAACCTTCTTTTCACTCACGTAGAACTGGGCTTCGAAGGTGTCTCGTTCTTCCTTTAGATGAATCCAATCCTTTTGCAAGTCTTCACGAGAGGTAGGCATGTTGGGATGAAGGATAATATACAGGACATCTCCTTCAGCAACAGGCTCTATGAAAAAAGGGAGGATGGAGGGGTAAGGCATTACGAGACTATGAGCATGATCTCGTACCCACCTAAGATAAGGCTCAAGGGAATATAGTTCTTATGTTCCAATGTCTTACTATCCACTTTGTTTACCATCCTCCAAGCTCGTATAAACCTCTGACGGTAGCCTTGATCGTCGCTCTCGTAGTCGAACACCATACCTTGGATGAGTGTATCATGAGGACCATCTCTTCAGGCATACCCAAACTGTCGTAAAGCTAAGCAAGGGTTGTAAGTGATACCTCCCCTAATACCAAGCAAAGAGACATTAGGTAATTCCCTACAATGGTCAATGATAGTAGTATCTTCCAAGGACCGAGAACACTAATAAATGTCAGAGTGTGTGAGGGACATCATCCTTTGAGACCATGTCAATCCTTGCTCGTTCTTCAGTATTGGTCGAGGTAGGTACGAAGTAAACCACTTGGAGAGTAGGGGAATACAACACAAGAGATTACTTCTTTTCTTCATGGTGCGAGTATGGAAACAATGTAAAATGTCTCCAAGCAAAGTAGGTATAAGATTACGAGAGAGGAAGACTTTGATGGCATTCACATCTATGAATTGGTCCAGATTGGAAAATAAAACCAAACCATAGATTATAAGGGCCAATATATCTTCAAATTCTTGAAAATCCATGTCTTTCCAGAATGAATGAGCCTTCTCCAACAGAAACTTGGCTAGGAAACCCTTAACTCCGCTTCTTATCTCCCAATTTGCTATAATGTCTGCTCTCTTCAGATGCAGGGCTTCGGCAATGAATTCAGGTTTTGGAATCCCTTCTAAACTGGTGAACAGTACTTGATCAAGCACAATCACTCCTAACAGTTGATATAACTCTTCTAGTGTAGGCACCAACTGATAGTCAGGAAATGTGAAGCAATAATGCATGGGATCAAAGAATTGGAAGAGCACACACATCATTTCTTCTTGGAAATTGGAGGTAGCCAAACTGAGAAGTCGACCATATTTCTTGGTAAAGGGAAAATCTCCAGGCACCCTTGATGCTAATTCTTGGAGTTGAGGTTGTGCTTTCACAAAGATGATTCGGATGGTATTCCTTCGAATGGGATTCATGGCCTACAAAATAAAGCAAAGATAAATTACTAAATCCTTAAAATGGTTAGTGAGAATTCTTATGATGTTATGATGTTTATGATGTTATGTACAAGTATGCAAATCAAGCAAGTTGTTATGTACACACAAAGCAGACAAGTCCTTAGGTTTAGGCTTGCATGAAGTTTGTAGGTAAGTAACCTCTTGAAGTTTAGTTGGCTCAACCTATCCTAAAAAGTAAAATGGGTTCTAGGGGATCTCAATATCACCAACCTTTCTTTTAGGAATTGTCTCAATTCAATCAATCTTTTCTTGCGGCCGAGATATCCCAAAAGTCCGATCTCAACGAGCGTAGCATCGAGTATTAAACAATCTTCGGTCGGAACCAAAGCCTGTTATCTCACTACTTCCTAATGGCCAAGTTGTTCAATTAAGGTTCTAAAGTCAGTTAGTGCTTTATGACGCTGCTCAGCGGCCCTGTATTCTCCTCGATTCAACACAAGGGATAGCGGTACCAACAAATGCGTCACACTAACGTAGCCATTGCTTCAACCATGTCGGTCTATGCCGCACAGTTTCCACAATCTATTGCTACTTAACTAAAAGGTGCCCCAGATCCAGGTGGAGGATTAAAACAAACCCAAACAAGGAACCATAATGTAAAGCAAGAAAGTCAAACAAGGAAAGCAAGTAAAGGTGATCTAGCCCTAAGGTAACCCCACTTTAAAGAAAATTCCCCAACAGAGTCTCCAGTTCTGTAACACAGTGGGAGAACTGACTTGGAATGTTTTGGGTTTGATCGCATTTGTTGCGGATAGCAAGAGTCGCCACCGACTTTTCTTTTATCCGATAAGGAAAGGGTGAAAAGAACAGGAAAGACCTTTAGAGATGTTTTCTTGAGTTCGGGGGGTAGGTTATGAAAAGGGAAGGTATTAGCACCCTTTTCATCCGTAGTTATCTATGTGCTCTTAGTTGCTTGCTAGATCACTTGATTTTGTTTGAAAATGTGCTTGTGGTGTGTTTTTTGAAAGTATTTTGAAAAACGTCTTTGTAATGGTTCTCATTTCTATAAGAACGCGTATAAAGTGTTAAATTTGAAAATAGTTCAAAGAGATGTTTGTGGAATGTGTTTTTGAAAGTGATTTTAAAAAGTTTCTTTGTAATGGTTCTTGTTTCTATAAGAACGCGTACAAAGTGCTTTGTCTTTTGAAAATGTTTCAAAATGAGAGTGTGGGTGTATAAAATGTTTTTTGTTGTGAGCAAGCGAGCAACTAGGAGCACCCTACCTACTCAGAAGGTCTTAATGTTCTTTTCCTCCTCCTTTAGATGTTACTATCTTACTATTGAGTTGGTAAGAAGCCCCATCATTGGACGCGGAGGGATGGGTGTGGAACGTTTGTATAGTTATAGAAGGCAACCTATGGGACGTTTTAGCAATGTCGTTTAGGGACTAAATCGTTTACCGAAGGCAACATTGAGGGTCATCGAGGGACTACGATCTTTTATTGAGGGTCTTTGCTAAAACACCCATATTCGAGGGACATGACTATTTTTCCGAGGCAACAAGTGAGATTACCCTAAGGGTGCATGTGTGAATAGTGTGTTTAATTGCATGCATTTTGTCTTTGATTTTTAGGTTATCTACTTGTTGGTTTTTATCTTGCCATACATCCTAATTACTAACAATCATATAAAAGTAATAAAAATGCAGAAAATAAATCCTATACTATTACAACCATATTGAATAGCATGCAAATGTAAAGACAAAATAAAATAAAGAAAGGAAAAATGGCTTTTTCGATTCAAGAAGAAGAACTCTTCGATTCTGCTTCTCTGGCTCTTTTCGATTTGGCCTGGAAGTGGTGAAGGCGTGACATTCGATTGGGGCCTAAAAGTCATCATGGTTTGCCTTTCGAGTGGGGCCTGGGAGTTAGTATGTCCATCCTTCTGGCAGTCTCTTTCATTCAGTATGGAGTACCCTCTTCACCTTAAGTACTTTACTGCATGCTTCGATTGTTCCTGGAGTCAGTGAGGAAGCCTAAGGCTTCGTTTCATACTTCTGTCTCCTGTTTCTTTCGTTTGAGTTTTTGAATAGCAACATGGCCTAAGGCCATGCTAGCATCACCTTGCTTCAAGTTGGAACATGTGCTGAACCTTGAGTGGTTGCCCTGAGTGCCTCTGAATTCGAAGGGAGGAAACAAGGGTTATGCCTTTAGTACTGGATTTGAAGGAGAAGAACAAATGTGATGTTCTTTATACTGGATTCGAAGGAGAACAAAATATGGGGATGATTCAGATTCAAAGGGGACAAATGTTTAGATTCTGAGTTGGTGTTTAATAATGTGTAACTGTTTAAGAGTTTGATGATTTTTTCTCCATGCCCCAGAGTCTTTTGATGTGTATCCATCCCCCTAAATATGTTATGGAGCATCTTATTTATAGGCAAAGCTGGCTGAAGCTTTTGGAGGGAAAACAAAATAATTTGAACAATTTGAGTAAACTGCTCTTCGTAGCTTTCAAGGGACAGTTCTTGTATGCTATTTTGGTGCAAGCTTGGGGAAGTGTTTCAGGACTGCTGTGCAGCAGTTTTGGCCAGTGTACCAGGCCTGAACATGGCAGCAAGCATCTTTGAATATTTTATCCTTTCGTTTTGACCCTTTTTCGACCAGATTCTTCTTCCAACAATGTTATTTGATTTTCTTCCAACAAGTGTCCTTCGAATGGGTCACTTTTGTGCATCCTCCGAAGGAGCCAAATCTGTGTCTCCTGAATGGGTCACCAAAGCATGCCTTAAGGGGGGCTTTGTAAGTCCTTCGAATGGGCTATCAAGCATGTCCTTCGAATGGGACACCCAGACATGTCCCTTGAATGGGTCATGTATGTTTCTTTGAAAAGGGACAAATGTGTCCTTCGAATATACTATACTATTCTTCGAATGGGCTAGTGTAATGTATCCTTCGACAAGGACTCCTATGTATGCTCTTCAAATCCAACAATACATGTCCTTTGAAGGGGGGCACCAACCATGTATGTTGAAGATTGTCAATGGTGGAACTACAACATACTAAAGGGAAATGTTGCTCAATCGAAGCTAGTATAAACATAGCCAATACCCTGTCGAAGCCTACATGCAGGAGGTCTGAATGCCCAAACGAAGCTTGCAACAAAGGGGCCATATGCCTAAATGAAGAGTGCACGCAGGAGGCAAGGATGCAATAAAAGGATGACAAAACGAGGCTTTTTGCCTTGGAATCGAAGGAGGCTACATAAGGTTTTTTTCCTTGTGCATGCTAGCATGGTGGGAGCCTCTTGTGCGTAAGAAAGAAGTTGTGGCTCAATCGAAGGCTTGTATGTAACTAGTCATCACTTAGTGAGTCAAAGCAAACATGGAGGGGAATACTTGTCCAATCAACACAGGCATGCAAGCATCAAACATCTAATCGAAACAGGCACATAAGCAATCATTGTATTGTGAACCATGTGAGGCCAAAGGTGCAATCAAAGGTTGCATGTAGGAGGTGCCTGCCTTGTGAATCAAAGCCAGCGTGCCAGAGGCTAACACCCAATCAAAGGATGCAAGCCAAGCTTGCATCGAAATAGGCCAAAAGGCCAATCTAAGGAGGCAAATCGAAGAAGACTTGATTTTCTCTAATTTTGTCAAAAATATTATTTTCATATGTTTTCCCCTTTTTAACAGTTTCCTCTTTAACTTGATGCTGGAAAAATCCAAGTGTACTTATGCAAGCTTAAATTTTGAGAATCATTGTGAGAAATGCCTTGAGAAATGAGAGGGTAAATTTTGGGGTACAACAACATTCATAAAGCATTTTCAAAAGTGAGCTAGCGATTAAGAGCCTGTAGATAACTACGAATGAAAAGGGTTCTAACACCTTTCCTTTTCATATCCTACCCCCCTTACTCAAAAATTCTCAAAGGTCTTTCCTGTTTGCCGTACCTCAAAATTTTCCCTCCCTTTTTCTCAAGACATTTCTTACAAAAGTTCTCAAATGCTCAAGGATTCCAAATAGTTGATCAAATAAGCTCACCTCCTAAGTATTGGATCCACAACTAGAGTTTTTGTTTTCTCAACAAAAATTGGACTTATAATGCTTCAAGTGACTTTCATGGTTCATCATAGGTCTCCAAGAATGCTCATACCAAGTTTCAAGCCTTGCATCACAAATTTTCTCAGTCAATTGCTCAGATGACTGAAAATCAACTGTATTAAGCAAAAAGTCAATTGTGGTCAACATACAGTAAAAATTCAAGATTTTTAGTCAACATCAAAACTTTGAAGTCATATTCATCATTTGATCAAGTGTTGATCATAATTCCTCAAGAAAATCCCTCAGATCACCAAAGGGGCAAAATTGTTCAAAATTAGGGTTTTGACTGAGAATGACTGATAATTGACTTTTGACCTAGTACATGACCTAATGAATTGAAGCATGATCTCAAGGGCTCAAATATAATACCTTAACCTAATTACATAGTTCAAAACTGTTCTAAAGATCAAGTGATTGATAATTGAAATTTAAATCAACTGATAAAATTTCAACAGACACACAAAAAGTCAAACTTTAACTTTTTTGGTCAACATTGAACTTCAAAGATCAAGAATCATAAAGACATTCAAAATCATCAAGCTCGATCATCAATAATCAACAAAATCAATAAAAGTCAAAGATAGAAAATTTTCCAACACTTAAAATTTTTTCTAAGTGTTAGTGCATTATTCTTAACAAATTCACAACTTCATGGCCATTTTTCACTAAGATGCAAATTGATTCAAGGGAAACTTTCAACATGAAAGTTGTAAAAATTGATGAATTATAAAAATTTGTCCTTGAGGGTTGATGTCCAAAAAATGCTTGGATTAGGAGATATAGGCCCATGAAGTCATGACATTTTCATCTAACACTTAGTAAAATTTTCAACAAGTTTGGTCAGATTTTTATCCCAACTTCTTGGCAATTTTTCACTAAGTTCCAATTTGCTTTAGCCAAAATGGTCAACATGAAAGTTGTACACAATGTTTCAAGCTTTCCAAAATGTCCGAGAACACAATTTTATCATGCTTGAGCAAGGAGATTCTAAGAGATGAAGTTGGACATCCATTCTTGAAATACAAGTCATTTTGTGAGGAACATGAGATCAAATATCCAAGCCATGCTGCATAAATCTTTCTTTACAGGCTTCTAACTTGAAAATATCCCCATAATTAAATGTTTATACAATTAATTGAACCATTACCCAAGTGTTTGAGCCATTATCCAAATCATTTTTCCATTTTAGGAAGAAAGGCACCACTTCCATTATTGTAAAGCAAGCTTATTTGAAAAAGTAAATGCATTGAGATTCTCACTTTCTTCCTATGCACACACTCAACATGTATGCTCAAAAGCAACATGTTTAAAGTGCTTAACCACTCTATGAGACAAAGTACAAGGCATTGGAACCATGTTCTTCAAGTTTGCTTCATTTACAATCCAACCAAACCATAACTTGTAACCTTGAAAAATTGATCAACCCTTGCCCTCAACCTTTTATTTATAAATATAGGGCTTATTTGCAAGCCATAGCATGAGTTCATAAGCCCTTTAACCCTCTCAAACTCTCCCAATTCAGAGTTGTACACAAATCCTCCATTTGTTGGAACTTCTGACATTGAACTCCAAACACCCAGTCCACTAGTGTATTTTCATTTTAAATCATTCACAAAGTTTCTATAACTCAGATAGAACTTGTCCAAAGTATTGTTTAATCATTCTAACATCATCTTCATCATCCTCCATTTTCAAAAACAGATCCCTGCAACTTGACTTGTCCAGAAGAATTGGGGTATTCTCAATTCAATGTAAGCATTGCAACAACTTCTTAGGAGTGCAGTGAAGCTATCCAAATCATCACAACATCTCCAGGAGTGCTCTAACTCCAGACTCTATTCTCACTTCAGAGGTAAGTTTTTCTAACTTTGAAATCCTTATTCAGTCATCATTTGCACTTTCTTTCTAAAGAAAAAATGTAGATATAATTGCTCTGAAGCTAACCATGTGCTTACTTTTCATTTATATTGCCTACGTGATTAGAATTTTGAAACTAAAGTTTCTGAAATTTTAGGGTTCAGTTTGGTACCAAGTAAAATTCTCACTCATCTTTGATCTATAGCTTTTTAAATTTATATGGTTGGACTCGTGGTTGAATTTTAAGCAAGTTTAATGTTTACATTTTCTGTTTTTGTTGAGAAATGAGCATTTTGTAAAGTTCAAAAATGTGTTCATGGCTACTGGCGCGAGGTAGAAGATGAAGTTATATTTAGAAATGAGTTTTTAATATATTTAATAGTTGTTGTTTTATGAACGGATGAAATAGCCACCCCGGTGCTAAAGGAAGCACGCGTATGACTATAGGGACCTGTGTTCGAGCCCCAACGATACCCTTTTATTTATTTTTTCATATTTTCTTCTTTCAGATCCAATAAAAATAGGTTCAAGGCGCACATAGTGTTCCTCTCTCCATCACCATCTGATTATCACAAGATTAAATCCAACACCCCAGATGAACAAACGCATGATACACTTTCAAATGCCAACCTCACTGGACCATCCAGCGCATGGGATTAGTTGTTCTGGTCCTTTTTTGTTTTTGCTTGATAAGCACCCCCATTTTACTTGATTTCCTTATCTTTTTTCAAACAAATTTCTTTGGGCTTAACCCCTCTTGGCCCAACGCCCTAATTTCTTGCCTCACCCCTATTTTATTTCTAACCCAGACCCAATCTTTTTATTTCTTCATATTTTCTTTACTTTTATTTATTTATTTATTTCATTTAATTAAAACACAATTTTTTTAATAAAAATATATATTTAGGTTTGATTAATTAATTTAATTTTATTAAATAAAAATATATTTAACTTAATCACTTTGTTTCATTTAATTTGTAAAATAATTAGAATTAAGTTTTATTTTACACTAAAGAAACATTTTATTTTTCTAAATAAAACCCCAAAAACATTTTCTAATTATTTAGATTTCTTTAGGTTTTACTTAATTAATTAATTTTTACATTAATAAAAATAATTAATTTAATCACACCTCATTTTATTAAATTGTAAATCAAATTAGAATTAGGTCTAACATTTATTTCACATTTCAAATATTTTCTAAACAAAAACAATAAATTATTTTCTTAACACTTAGAAATGTTCTTTAGGGTTTCTTAAAACATTTTCCCTTCTCACCACCTTCGCGCACTTTATTTTTCGTATTAATATTTCCCAATATTGTAAATGCTCAAAGTTTGTAATAGATAGGGTTTATTGATTTCTTCCCACATTCATAAATTTGTATCCCTTATTCCCAAAGCATTGTAATAGCGTAGGATATTTAATTTTCTTAATTTATCGCTTTACATATTTCTGTTAGTAATTAGGTTTGTATGGAAAGATTAAAATCAATCATAGCAAAACCCTAATTCAAGATAAAATAATTGAATCAAATAGATTTTGCACACTTACACCTCTATGGTAACCTCACTTGTTGCCTCAAATAAAAATAGTCATGTCCCTCAAATGTGAGATGTTTTAGCAAAAGACCCTAGGTTAAAAGATCATAGTCCCTCGATGACCCTTCAATGTCGCCTTCGGTAAACGATCTTAGTCCCTTACGACAATTGCTAAAGTGTCCTACAAGTTGCCTTCTATGACTGTACGATGACCCATGCCTGTTCCTCACATCTAATGTTAGGGTTTACTATTAACTAATGGTAGGATAACACTATCTAAAGGAGGAGGAAAAAAATGAAGACTTTTTTGAGTAGGTAGATCGCTCGTAATCGTTTGCTCATAAACTAAAACAATTTCCACACCTCACATTTTCAAAACACTCTTGAAAACAAACATTTTGTATACATTCTCAACGGTACGAGAATCATTACAAAATTGCCTTACACTGGCACCTTCAAAACATATTTCCACAAAAAAACACTTCTTTTCAACAAATATTTTTGAAACAAATGTTTTGTATACATTCTCAATGATACGAGAATTATTACAAAATTTCCGCACTTAGGCATTTTCAAAATATTTTCAAACATACACAAACACAAAAGCATTTTCAAACAAAGTGAGCTAGCAATTAAGAGCCCGTAGATAACTACAGATGAAAAGGGTTCTAACACCTTTCCTTTTCATAACCTACCCCCTGAACTCAAGAAAATTCTCAAAAGGTCTTTCCTGTTATTTTCACCCTTTCCTTTTTTTGGATAAAAGAAAAGTCGATGGCGACTTTTGCTATCTGCAACATTTGCGATAAAACACAAACCCAAAAGTCAGTTCTCCAACCATATTACACTGTTATTTCCACTCTTTCCTTATTGGATAAAATAAAAAGTCGGTGGCGACTCTTGCCATCTGCAACATTTGTGATAAAATATAAAACCAAAAGTCAGTTCTCCCACCATGTTACAGAACTGGCAACTCTGCTGGTGAGAACTAAAAGTGAGGTTACCTTAGAGTTAGATCAAATTTAAAATGCTTTACTTGCTTGATTTGTATGCTTTACATTTCGGGGTTTTTGTTAGGGTTTATTTTTGTAAAGATCCTATACCTGGATCTGGAGAATTTTAGGTAAGTAGCTATAGATCCTGAAGATTGTATGACATATACCAATACAATTGAAATGATGTCTACATTAGTGTGACACATTGGTTGGTGCCGATGTCCCTTGAGTTAAGTCAAGGAGAATGCTGGGCTGCCGCGTGGTGTCATAAAGAACTAACTGACATTAGAACCTTAGTTGACACAAATTAGCCATTAGAAATTAGTGAGATGGCCGACTTTGGTGCAGACTGAAGTTGGTCGATACTTGATACTACACTCATTGAGATTGGACGCTCGGGATATTTCGGTTGCAAATCAGATGCTTGTGCTGAAACAATGCCCGGGATAAAGATCAGTGATATTGAGGCTCCTAGAACCCGATTACTTCTTTTAGGACAAGTTGAGCTAACTAAAAATTCAAGAGGGTACTTACCTACAAACTCCATGCAAGCTTAAACCTAAGGCCTTGTGTGTTTTGTTTGTGTATTATTAATTGTTCGAATATGACATCATAACACCATGACATCATACCGTATCATTTTCACTAACCATTTCAAAGATCAAGGGATTTATCTTTGTTCTTTGTTGTAGGTTATGGCCTCTGATCGCAGAAACACTATTCGGATCAACTTTGTAAGGATGCCTACTCAGCTTAAATAGTTAGTCTCAAGGGTTCCTGAAAGTTCTCCATTCATCAAAAGGCATGGTCGAATACTCGGTCTGGTTATCCCAGGATTTGACGAAGACATGATGAGTGTCCTATTCCAATTCTTTGACCTTGCACATCACTGTTTCACCTTTCTAGATTATCAATTGGTACCTACAATGGAAGAATTCTCTCAACTACTGGGAGTACCTGTTCTTGATCAGACACCCTTCACCGGATTAGAGGAATCTATGAAACCAGAAGATACCCTTACGACAATTGCTAAATTATCCTACAAGTTGCTAAAGCGTCCTACAAGTTGCTTTTTATGACTGTATGATGAACCACGCCTGTCCCTCACATCCAATGATGGGGCTTCCTACTAACTAATGGTAGGATAACACTATCTAAAGGAGAAGGAAAAGAACGAAAACCTTTTTGAGTAGGTAGATCGCTCGTAATCGCTTGCTCATAAACTAAAACAATTTCCACACCTCACATTTTCAAAACACTCTTAAAAGAAAACATTTTGTATACATTCTCAACAGTACGAGAATCATTACAAAATTGCCTTACATTGGCACCTTCAAAACATCTTTCCACAAAACAACACTTTTTATCAACAAATATTTTAGAAACTAACATTTTGTATACATTCTCAATGATACGAGAATTATTACAAAATTATCGCACTTAGGTATTTTCAAAATATTTTCAAACATACACAAACACAAAGCATTTCCAAACAAAGTGAGCTAGAAATTAAGAGCCCGTAGATAACTACGGATGAAAAGTGTGCTAAGACCTTCCCTTTTCATAACCTACCCCCCAAACTCAAGAAAATTCTCAAAAGGTATTTCCTGTTATTTTCACCCTTTCCTTTTCTTGGATAAAAGAAAAGTCAGTGGCGACTCTTGCTATCCGTAACATTTGCGATAAAACACAAACCCAAAAGTAAATTCTCCCACCGTATTACAGAACTGGAGACTCTGCCGGGGAGACATAAACTAAAAGTGGGGTTACCTTAAGAGCTAAATCACCTTGACTGCTTTACTTGTTTGCCTTATTTTCTTTACATTTCGGGATATGCTTGGGTTTATTTCTTGTATAGATTCTATACCCGGGTCTGGGGCATTTCAGGTAAGTAGTAATAGATCATGAAAATTGTACGGAATAGACCGATATGGTTGAAACGATGGCTACATTAGTGTGACATATTTGTTGGTACCGATGTCCCTTGAGTTAAATCAAGGAGAATATGGGGTCGCTGTGTGGTGTCATAAATAACTAACTGACCATAGAACCTTAGTTGAACAACTTAGCCATTAGAAAGTAGTGAGATAGATGGCTTTGGTGCAGACTGAAGTTGGTTAATACTCGATAGTACACTCATTGAGATTTGACTCTTGGGATATTTTGGTCGCAATTTAGATGCTTGTGATGAAACAATGCCTATGAGAAAGATAAGTGATATTGACATTCCTAGAACCCGGTTACTTCTTCTAGGACATGTTGAGCAAACTAAAACTTCAAGAGGGTAATTACCTATGAACTCCATGCAAGCTTAAACCTAAGGCCTTGTGTGTTTTGTTTGTGTATGATTAATTATTCGAACATGACATCATAAACATCATGACATCATGCCATATCATTTTCATTAACCATTTCAAGGACCTAGGGATTTATCTTTGTTTTGTTTTGTAGGTTATGACCTCGGATCACATAAACACTATCTGAATCAGCTTTGTAAGGGTGCCTTCTTAACTTAAGGAGTTAGTCTCAAGGGTTCCCTACAGTTCTCCATTCATCAAAAGGCATGGTCGACTACTCGGTTTTGTTACCTCAGGTTTTAAAGAAGACATGATAAGTGTTTTATTCCAGTTCTTTGATCCCGATCATCACTGTTTCACCTTTCCGAATTATCAACTGGTACCCACAATAGAAGAATTCTCCGAGCTGCTGGGAATACCTGTTCTTGTCCGGACACCTTTCACCGGTTTAGATAAAGATCCATAACCTGAATAAATTGAAACAGTCTTACATCTAAAACGGTCCGACATTGTAGCTAATTGGGAAACAAGAAGTGGAGTCAAGGGTTTCCTGGATAAATTTCTGTTAGAGAAGGCTCGACTATTTTTGGATGCTATGAATTTCAAGCTTTCAAAGAAGTTTTGGATCTTCTAATCTATGGTTTGGTACTATTCCCTAATCCGGACTAACTCATAGATGTGAATGCCATTAAAATATTTCTTTCTCGTAACCCTGTGCCTGCTTTACTTAGAGATATTCTGCATTATCTTCACACTCATACTATAAGGAAGAGAGGGGCTCTTATGTGTTTCATACTGTTTCTATCTAGGTGGTTTATTTTGCACCTTGACCGATCAGTATTAAAGAATGAACAAGGTTTGAGGTGGTCTCAAAGGATGACGCCGCTCTCTTATTCGAATATCTATTGGTGTTCCCGATCTCATGAGGATATTACTATCATTGACTGTTATGGGGAATTCCATAATGTCCCACTCCTTGGCATTAGGGGAGGTATTACTTACAACCCTTCTCTATCTTTACACAAATTTGGTTATGCTCGAAGAGATGGTCCTCATGACACACTTATCCAGTTTGAGAATTGTGTTGTAAGCCTAACATTTGATAATGGTTTAGGCTTTTCTGATGCCGACTTAACTCTGACAGGAAAGAATCATAACAAGGCCTAACACATCTCTATTGAGTGCAAGGGCACTACTTTGGCGCATGTGTTAGTCGATACAATTTCTTCCCTGAATGTATTACCAAAAGGTGCTCTGGATAGATTATACTATGAAGGACTGGTGCTGAAACCCAGCGATATTGTGGTAAGAGCCTTTGATGCGTCAAAAAGAATGGTGCACAGAGAAGTGGATCTTCCGATCAAGGTGAGATCTCAAGTTTTCAGCTCCACTTTTTATGTAATGCATATTCGCTCGACTTATTCCTGTTTGCTAGGACGCCCCTAGATTCATGGGGCATGCGCTGTTACCTCTACCGTACATCAAAAATTGAAGTATCCGGTGAAAGGGAAAATCGTCACAGTCTATGGAGAAGAAGAATATATGGTCAGCCATATGAATTCTTTCAAATGTGTTGAAATGGATGGTGAATTCATTGAAACTCACTGCCAGACATTTGAAGTAATCCCTCCGATGATTGCCGTTGCTAAAGCTACTCATGCTACTCCCAAGATTACCAAAGACACACCAAGAATGGCTTCTCTGAAGGATGCTAGGGCTATGATAGAAGAAGGCGGTTGTACTATTTGGGGTCAGCTTCCTGATATCCCCTACAAATCTGACAAGTTTGGTCTGGGCTTTACTGCAGAGGGTCAAAAGGCTATTAGTTGCACTCGAGCTGAAAGACCTCCATTTTGTATCAGCAACAATGGAGTCAATGTAATAGAAGACACTGATAGTGACAGTGACCTGGAAAACTGGATATTCCCTACCATTGGAAGTGGACTCGACAACTGGAAGGCTGAAGACTTTGTATCAATCCTCTTCATCCAGGAGTAATAGCTATTTCTGTTTTATTGCTTTAAGAAGTTTGGTTATGTAATTTCTTTTAAAAAAATGACTTTAAACCTTGTGTCATGTCCGGGGAACAATGGTCTATTTGTTAAGGGTTGTCATTTCATATGTCATATTTTCATTTAATGAAAATATTGGATGTTTTGCGTTCAAATTTTACACTCTCTGTCTATTATTTTTTTCTTTACTGCAGATCCCCATCCACTCTGAATCTCGTTGATAACGATTTTGCTATTTCCGCTTATGACTTTGAAAATCCAATCTACCAAGCCGAAGACAAAGGTGAGGTAGATTATGAAATACCTGGAGAACTTGCCAGACTCTTAATACAAGAAGAAAAGGATATCCAACCACATGAAGAGCCGGTCGAGGTGGTAAACTTGGGTTCCAAGACAAATAGGAAGGAAGTCAAGATTGGCGTCAAACTGGAGGACAGTGTCAAAGATAGATTGATTCAGATGTTGCACGACTATGTTGAGGTATTTTCTTGGTTATACGAGGACATGCCAGGGCTTGATACATATATTATGGTTCACAGTCTGCCAATGAAAGAGGGTTTCTCTCTGATTAAGCAGAAGGTTCGTCGCATGCGTCTCGAGATGTCAAAAAAGATCAAGGCCGAGGTTATGAAACAATTCAATGCAGGTTTCTTAGCAGTGACATCATATCCTCATTGGTTGCTAATGTTGTTCGGGTACTAAAAAATATGGCAAAGTACGTATGTGTGTATATTACAGGGATCTAAACAGGCAAGCCCCAAAGACGACTTCCCACTTCCACATATAGATGTCTTGGTTGACAACACTGCTTAACACAAGGTATTCTCCTTCATGGATGGCTTTTCGGGTTATAATCAGATCAAGATGGCGCCTGAAGACATGGAGAAAACTACCTTCGTCACACAGTGGGGCACATTATGTTACAAGGTCATGCCTTTTGGGTTGAAGAACGCATGGGCAACTTATCAGCGAGCCATGGTAGTTTTATTCCGATATGATCTATCACGAGATAGAGGTTTATGTCGATGATATGATAGCAAGGTCCCAAACTGAAGAAGAACACCTTGATCATCTTCACAAGTTATTTGAGAGGCTAAATAAGTACAAACTAAGGCTGAATCTAAACAAATGCACCTTTGGGGTGAGGTTTGGAAAACTCCTAGGTTTCGTCGTTGATGGTAAAGGTATTGAAGTTGACCCTGCAAAAGTTAAAGCTATCCAAGAAATTCCGGATCCCCGTACTGAGAAGGAGGTCAGAGGTTTTTTAGGACGACTAAACTACATTGCTCGTTTCATTTCTCATTTAAATGCTACTTGTGAGCCAATCTTCAAGCTGTTGAAGAAAGATCAAGTAGTAAAGTGGAACAACGACTGCCAAATGGATTTTGATAAAATCAAGGAGTACTTACAACAACCTTCGATTATGATGCCACCAGTTCAAGGGAGACCTATAATCGTGTACCTAATAGTGCTAGAGAATTCAATGGGGTGTGTATTGGGGAAACATGACGAGTTTGGTCGAAAAGAGCATACAATATACTACCTTAGCAAAAAGTTTACCGACTGTGAAACAAGATATTCACTAATCGAGAAAACTTGCTATGCTTTGGCATGGGATGCTCGCCGACTAAGATAATATATGTTGACTCATACTACTCTATTGATCTCTAAAATAGATCCCATCAAGTACATATTTAAGAAGCCAGCTCTCTCCGGAAGAATAGCCCGATAGAAAATGATATTAACGATATACGACATTCAATACACCACTCAAAAAGAAATCAAATGAAGTGTACTGGCAGATCATTTGACACATCAAGCAGTAGACGACTACCAATCTATGAACTTCGAATTCCCAGATGATAACATCATGCTAATTACAGATTATGAAGAACCTGGACCGTATGAAGGACCTGAGCTAGGATCCCGATGGACTATCGTTTTTGACGGAGCTTCTAATGCACTTGGAAACAGAATCGGTGCTATGATCATCTCTCCCGCAGGTTTCCATACGCCTTTCACTGCCAGGCTTTGCTTTGACTGCACCAACAATATGGCTGAGTACGAAGCGTGCATCTTGTCTTAAAGCTGCTATTGACTTAAGAATCAAATTCCTGAGCGTATATGGGGATCCAACATTGGTAATCAGTCAGGTCAAGGGAGAATGGGGCATGAAACATCTGAATCTTATCCCTTACTGATAACATGTGCTAACCTTGATTCCGTACTTCGAAGAGATTACCTTTGAGCACATCCCAAAATGAAAAAAAAAATCAGTTGGCGGACGCTTTGGCTACCATGTCATCCATGTTAAAGCTCATATGGGACAACGAGGCTCCCAGAATTACCATTGAAAGATTCGACGGACCGGCACACTGCTACGAAATTGATACTGATGGAGTAGAAGATAAGCCTTGGTTTCATGAAGTAAAAAGATATCTTGAGGCTCAAGAATACCCTGAAGGAGCATCTATCAATGACAAGAAATTCCTACAGAGGTTCTCAACTAAGTTCTTCCTGAGAAATGGAATTATGTATAGGCGCAACCATGATTCAACTCTGCTTCGTTGTATGGACAAAAAGGAAGCAGAGAAAATTATGGAGGATATGCATGAAGGCATCTTTGGTACTCACTCCAGCGGGCATAATATGGCTAAGAAAATCTTGAGAGCAGGTTACTATTGGTCGACCATGGAAACTGACTGTCATCACCACTCGAGAACTTGTCATAAGTGCCAGATCTATGCTGATAAAGTTCATGTGCCTCCAGTACCTTTGAATGTCATGAATGCTCCTTGGCCATTCACAATGTGGGGCATTGATATGATTGGAGAAATCAAGCCTACTACTTCTAATGGACATCACTTCATTCTCGTCGCCATTGACTACTTCACAAAATGGGTTTAAGCGACTTCATTTGCCTCAGTTACCAAGAATGTGGTAGCCCGATTCATAAAACATAACTTCATTTTCCGGTATGGTATCCCCGAGAGAATTATCATGAACAATGGTACCAACCTCAACAACACTATGATCACTGAACTCTGCATACAATTCAAGATCAAGCACCACAACTCTTCCCCATACACACCAAAGATAAATGGCACAGTGGAAGCCGCCAACAAAAATATTAAGAAGATCATACAGAAGATGGTGGTAACTTACAAAGACTGGCACGATATGTTACCATTTGCTCTTCATGGCTATCACACTTCAGCATGAACATCAACTAGGGCAACCCCATTCTCTTTGGTCTATGGCATGGAAGTTGTCTTGCCTGTCAAAGTTCAGATTCCTTCTCTGAGGATTATGAAAGATGAAGACTTAGACGAAGACGAGTGGATTCAGACTAGGTTGGATCAGTTGAATTTGATTGACGAAAAGAGGCTTGCGGCTGTCTATCACAGTTAGATGTATCAGAAATGTATGATCAAGGCATTCAACAAGAAGATCGAGCATCAGGTATATCAAGATGGCGACTTGGTAATAAAACGCATCATTCTACCGCAAGGTGATCCCAGGGGAAAATGGACTCCCACCAACAAAGGGCCATTTGTTGTCAAGAAAGTATTTTTGGATGGTGCTATGATACTAACCACCATGGACGGTGAAGATTTCCCACACCCTGTGAAGGCGGACATAGAAAAAGATACTACGCATAAAAACGACCCGCTAGGTCGACTGGCCTAGGCAAAAATAAGGGCATCCCGATGAACCAAAAGGGTTTGGGAAAAAATTAGGGATATATATAACAGATTGTACACCCAACAAGTTGAAAACCTAAAAAGGCGACTTGGGCAAGAAAGGGTATCCCGGTGGACTGAAAACCCGAAAGGGAGGTCCAGGAAAAAATTAGGGATTAAAAGCGTACGATTATGTCCCATTGGATCACTTACCGCAAGCTTTATTACCAAAGTCAAAAGTTCAAATGGTACATATCAGTTCAATCAACTTCTTCCGACAGCAAGGGATGAGATGTTCGAAGACATAGGGGTAATAGCAGAGTTGGAACCCAATGAGATCATTTCCACATAGCTATATGTTTTGTTTTCACTTTGTTTTCTTTTTGTTTCACGACAATTTCCTCTTACTAGGATTTATGTCTCTTTGTACAAAAAACGCCTTTTTCTAGGCAAATTATCAATACAAGTACACCTTAAAGTTCAAAAATTTTGTTTTTTCTGTTTTGCTTGCAAAAACATCCAATGACTAAAATTGAATGAACAGATGCATATGAATATGACTAACTGTTAAAAAATATATACATAAGAACTAGAATAAGCATTTACTCAAGATTCTAGGAGTTGGGATGACGTTCAAGTTGTCTAGAAATCCCCATAGGGCCACTTCTATGAGATTATCCCCATAGAGTAATCTTCACAAATTCATTCCCAATAAGGATACATTCCCCACAATTTCCCCAACCTACGGAGTTCTAATCAATACAATTCATGGAAATTCTCTTTCCCAACTGAGTTTATTCCTCCAAAATTGAAAAACCCCTGCAAAGTTCCTTTCTCTAGCAAAATTTAATTTCCCAAGGAGAGTTTATTTCCTCAGCATAATATTTCTCTGTCAATAGGGTTTATTTCCCCAATAGGGTTTATTTCCCTAACAGATTACAGTCTCCTCAGCTTGAGTCTATTTCTCCGATCTCTACGAATCACCAAAAAAATTCTTCTCCTCAGTGAAGTCGCCACTATCCCCAGAGAATTGCTATGAAACCTGGAACCAGACTGGATACCAGTCAACTTTATCCTCCCCAGGCGAGTCATAAGTTTATCCATATCTTTTATTTCCAGTCAGGGTGTATAAGAATTAAACTCCCCAGATGATTCAGAAGGTTATCCATCTCTTTTATCTCCAGTCAGGGTATATAAGAAATAAATTCCCCAGTAGAGCGATGAACGACTAATGTTTCTAAACTCTTCTCCCCAAACAGAAGTCAACATTTCCTAGCGGAATTTCCTCAAACAGTAAGCAGGCATCCCCAATGGAAGCATTCCAGACAAGGTTGAAGATTACACATGTTCTTCATCCCCAACACCAATCAAGGATTCATTTTCCCCAGCAAGATGTCATACGAAACTGTTGATACATTTCCAACAACATTTCACATTCATACATCATTTACCAATATCATAGCATATGCATACGAAACACATATAGCACAGTCTCATTTATTTTGAGAATGAAATTCTAGTATCAGATATGTGATGTCGAAGGAGATATCACGACACAAAGATTTTTTTTGATACTTCTCCCAATAGACCTTTTCTGGCTCAAATTAAATCGACCAAAGATTTATGCTAATACTTCTCCCAGTTAAAGACGGGCGCATATATCTTCTGGCTCAGATTAAATCAACCAAAGATTTATTCTGATACTTCTTCCAATAGACATTTTCTGGCTCATATTAGATCGACCAAAGATTTATTCTGATACTTCTTCCAGTAGACCTTTCTTGGCTCAGATTAAATTGACCAAAGATTTATTCTGATACTTCTCCCAGTTAAAGACAGACTCAGACATTTTCTGGATCAGATTAAATTGACCAAAGATTTATTCGGATACTTATTCCAGTAGACCTTTTCTGACTTAGGTTAAATCGACCAAAGATTTATTCGGATACTTTTTCCAATTAAAGATAGACGTAGACAATTTCTGGCTCAAGTTAAATCGACTAAAGATTTATTCTGATACTTCTTCCATTTAAAGACAGACGTAGACATTTTTTGGCTCAGGTTAAGTCGACCAAAGATTTATTCTGATACTTCTTCCAGTAGACATTTTTTGGCTCAGATTAAATCAACCAAAGATTTATTCTGATACTTCTCCCAATTAAAGTCGAGCATAGACTTAGTCTAATTTCTCTATCAACATGTTACTTTGGATGGAATCTATAATCCCATCTCTGACAACTCTTCATTACCTCTCCAAATGGCATCTTTAAGCCCATTCCCAACATAATTAACCAACAACATTAATTCGTGCACAAGCGAGTGCAAATTTCTGGGCACTTAAGTGTCAAATCATCTTCCACCTTCAAGTCACGAATGGAGGACATGCCAATCTAACTCTTCAGGTTTAATAATATTGAACAATAGCAGCTGTTCTACCCAAAAATTTTCCCTCCCTTTTTCTCAAGACATTTCTTACAAAAGTTCTCAAATGCTCAAGGGTTCTCAAGAGTTGATCAGACAAGCTCAACTCCTAAGCACTGGATCCACAACTAAGGTTTTGGTTTTCTCAAGAAAAATTGGATTTATAATTACTCAAGTTACTTTCATGGTTAAACATAGGTCTCCAAGAATGCTCATACCAAGTTTCAAGTCTTACATCACAAATTTGCTCAGTCAATTGCTCAGATGACTGAAAATCAATTGTATTAGGCAAAAAGTCAACTGTGGTCAACATATAGTCAAACTTCAAGATTTTTGGTCAACATCAACATTTTGAAGTCATATTCATCATTTGATCAAGGTTTGATCATAATTCCTCAAGAAAAGCCCTCAGATCACCAAAGGGGCAAAATTGTTCAAAATTAGGATTTTGACTGAGAATGACTGATCATTGACTTTTAACCTAGTACATGACCTAATGACTTGAAGCATGATCTCAAGGGCTCAAATATAATATCTTGACCTAATTACATGGTTCAAAACATTTCTAAAGATCAAGTTATTGATAGTTGAAATTTGAATCAATTGATAAAAAGTCAACAGGCACACAAAAAGTCAAACTTTGACTTTTTTTGGTCAACATTGAACTTCAAAGATCAATAATCATCAAGACATTCAAAATTATCAAGCTTGATTATAAAGAATCAACAAAGTCAATAAAAGTCAAAGATAAAAAAATGTTCCAACACTTAGAAAATTTTCTAAGTGTTAGTGCTTTATTCTTAACAAATTCACAACTTCATGGCCATTTTTTACTAAGATGCAAATTGATTCAAGGGAAACTTTCAACATGAAAGTTGTAGATCTTTATGAATTCCACAACTTAGGCCTTGATGGTTGATGTCCAAAAAATGCTTGGATTAGGAGATATATGCCTATGAAGTCATGACATTTTTATCTAACACTTAGTAAAATTTTCAAAAAGTTTGGTCAGATTTTTATCCCAACTTCTTGGTAAATTTTCACCAAGTTCCAATTTGATTTAGCCAAAATGGTCAACATGAATGTTGTAGACAATGTTTCAAGCTTTCCAAAATGTCCAAGAACACAATTTTATCATGCTTTAGCAAGGAGATTCGAAGAGATGAAGTTGGGCATCCATTCTTGAAATACAAGTCATTTTGTGAGGAAGATGAGATCAAATCTCTAAGCCATGCTGCATAAATCTTGCTTCACAGGATTATAACTTGCAAATATCCCCATAATTAAATTTTTATACAATTGATTGAACCATTACCCAAGTGTTTAAGCCATTATCCAAATCATTTTTCCATTTTGGGAAGAAAGGCACCATTTCCATTCTTGTAAAGCAAGCTTTTTTTTTTTGCAAAAGTCAATGCACTGAGCTTCTCACTTGCTCCCTCTGCACACACTCAACATGTATGCTCAGAAGCAACATGTTTAAAGTGCTTAACCACTCTATGAGACAAATTACAAGGAATTGGAACCATGTTCTTCAAGTTTGATTCATTTACAATCCAACCAAACCATAACTTATAACCTTGACAAACTGATCATCCCTTGCGCTCAACCTTTTCTCTATAAATATAGAGCTTATTTGAAAGCCATAACACAAGTTTAGAAGCCCTATAACCCTCTCAAACTCTCCCAAGTTAGAATTGTACTCAATTTGTTGCAACTTCTGACCTTGAACTCCAAACACCCAATCCACTCGTGCATTTTCATTTTAAATCATTCACAAAGTTTTTATAACTCAGATAGAACTTGTCCAAAGTCCTGTTTTATCACTGTAACATCATCTTCATCATCTTCTATTTTCAAAAACAGAGCCCTACAACTTGACTTGTCCAGAATAATTGAGGCACTCTCAATCCAAAGTAAGAATTGCAACAGCTTCCTCGGAGTTTAGTGAAGCTATCCAGATCATCACAACATCTCCAGGAGTGCTCTAACTCCAGACTCGATCCTCAATTCAGAGGTAAGTTTTTCTAACTTTGAAATCCTTATTCAGGCATCATTTGCACTTGCTTTCTAAAGAAAAAAAATGTAGATATCATTGCCCTGAAGCTAACCATGTGTTTACTTTTAATTTATATTGCCTGCGTGATGAGAATTTTGAAACTGATGTTTTTGAAATTTTAGGGTTCAGTTTGGTACCAATTAAAATTCTCACTCATATTTGGTCTATAGCTTTTTAAATTTATATGGTTGGACTCGTGGTTAAATTTTAAGCAAGTTTGATGTTTACATTTTCTGATTTGGGTGAGAAATGAGAATTTTACAAAGTTCAAAAATGTGTTCATGGATACTGGCACGAGGAAGAAGATGAAGTTATATTTAGAAATGAGTTTGTAATATATTTAATATTTGTTGTTTTATGAACGGATGAAACAGCCACCCCAGTGGTAAAGGAAGCGCGCGTATGACTATAGAGACCTGAGTTCGAGCCCCAACGGTACCCTTTTATTTGTTTCATATTTTCTTCTTTCATATCCAATGCAAATAGGTTCAAGGTGTGCATAGTGTTCCTCTCTATATAACCATCTGATCATCACAAGATTAAACCCAACACCCCAGATGAACAAACAAATGACACACTTTCAAAGGCCAACCTCACTGGATTATCCAACGCATGGGCGTAGTTGTTCTAGGACTTTTTTGTTTTTGCTTGATAATCACCCCCATTTGACTTGATTTCCTTATCTTTTATCAAACAAATTTCTTTGGGCTTAACCCCTCTTGGCCCAACGCCCCAATTTCTTGCCTCACTTCTAACCCAGGCCCAATATTTTTATTTCTTCATATTTTCTTTACTTTTATTTTTTTATTTCATTTAATTAAAACACAAAAAAAATTTAATAAAAAATATAGATTTAGGTTTGATTAATTAATTTAATTTTCGTAAAGAAAAATATATTTAACTTAATCACTTTGTTTCATTTAATTTGTTAAATAATTAGAATTGAGTTTTATTTTACACTAAAGAAACATTTTATTTTTCTAAATAAAACCCCAAAAATATTTTCTAATTATTTATATTTCTTTAGGTTTTACTTAATTAATTTGTTTTTGCATTAATAAATTTAATTAATTTAATCACACCGTATTTTATTAAATTGTAAATCAAATTAGAATTAGGTCTAACATTTATTTCACATTTCAAATATTTTCTAAACAAAAACAATAAATTATTTTCTTAACACTTAGAAATGTTCTTTAGGGTTTCTTAAAACATTTTCCCTTCTCACCACCTTCGCGCACTTTATTTTTCGCATTAATATTTCCCAATATTGTGAATGCTCAAAGTTTGTGATAGATAGGGTTTATTGCTTTCTTCCCACATTCATAAATTTGTATCCCCCATTCCCAAAGCATTGTAATAGCGTAGGATATTTAATTTCTATAGTTTATCTCTTTGCATATTTCTGTTAGTAATTAGGGTTTGTATGGTAAGATTAAAATCAATCATAGCAAAACCCTAATTCAAGATAAAATAATTGAATCAAACATATTTTGCACCCTTACACCTCTATGGTAACCTCACTTGTTGCCTCAGATAAAAACAATCATGTCCCTCGAATGTGAGATGTTTTAGCAAAAGACCCTCGGTTAAAAGATCGTAGTCCCTCAATGACCCTTCGATGTCACCTTCGGTAAACGATCTTAGTCCCTTACGACAATTGCTAAAGTGTCCTACAAGTTGCCTTCTATGACTGTACGATGACCCATGCCTGTCCCTCACATCTAATGATAGGGCTTCCTACTAACTAATGGTAGGATAGAACTATCTAAAGGAGGAGGAAAAGAACGAAGACGTTTTTGAGTAGGTAGATCCCTCTTAATCGCTTGCTCATAAACTAAAATAATTTCCACACCTCACATTTTCAAAACACTCTTGAAAACAAACATTTTGTATACATTCTCAATGGTACGAGAATTATTAAAAAATTGCCTTACATTGGAACCTTCAAAACATCTATCCACAAAACAACACTTCTTTTCAACAAATATTTTTGAAACAAATGTTTTGTATACATTCTCAATGATACGAGAATTATTACAAAATTTCCGCACTCAGGCATTTTCAAAATATTTTCAAACATACACAAACATAAAGCATTTTCAAAAAAGTGACCTAGAAATTAAGAGCCCGTAGATAACTACGGATGAAAAGGATGCTAACACCATCCCTTTTTATAACGTACCTCCCGAACTCAAGAAAATTTTCAAAAGGTATTTCCTGTTCTTTTCACCCTTTCCTTTTTTGGATAAAAGAAAAGCCAGTGGCGACTTTTTCTATCCGCAACATTTGTGATAAAATACAAACCCAAAAGTCAGTTCTCCAACCGTATTAGACTGTTCTTTTCACTCTTTCCTTATTGGATAAAAGAAAAGTCACTGGCGAATCTTGCTATTTGCAACATTTGTGATAAAATACAAAACCAAAAGCCAGTTCTCCTACCATGTTACAGAACTGGCGAATCTGCTGAGGAGAACTAAAAGTGGGGTTACCTTAGAGTTAGATCACATTTAAAAATGCTTTACTTGCTTGATTTGTATGCTTTACATTTCAGGGTTTTTGCTAGGGTTTATTTTTGTAAAGATCCTATACCCGAATCTGGGGGTAGTTTAGGTAAGTAGTGTTGCACCTCAAAATTTGCCCTCCAATTTTCACACCAGATAAAATCCTAGAGGTCCTCAATTGCTCAAGTTGACTAAGGATTGGCCAGAAAAATCCTCCTCCTAAGACAATGAGCCTCAAACTAGGGTTTCACTATTCATCAAGATGTTTGAGTTTCCAAGGGTCCTAAGTAGTTTCCATTGCCCTAATATGTCCTCAAGATCATCCATGCCAAGTTTCATGCCTTGCACAAGAAGTTTGCTCAGTCAACTGCTTAAATGCAGGAAAATTAACTATACTAGGTCAAAAGTCAACTGTGACCCACATACAGTCAAACTTCAAGATTTTTGGTCAACATCAACATTTTAAAGTGATATCCATCATTTGATCAATGGTTGATCATGATTCCTAAAGGAATGCTCCTAATTCATCAAAACTCGAAAGTTGCTAAATTAGGGTTCCTAAAGAAAAAGTCAACCAAACTTTGACCAGACATAACTTTCTCATACTTTATCGGAAATTTCTCATCCAAAAGAAATGCACTCATGAAAAGATATAAATTCAAATATTATAGGTCCTTTTCAAAAGTCAACAAAAACACCTTTTAGGTCAAAGCTTCTTACATGAACATGGAAGATCCAATTGAGATGAAACCAAAGAGGTTACTTAGGGGACATCCTAAGCTTTATAAAAAGTCCAAGAACACCCTCATGGGGTTAAAATTGAGAGAGATATGCATTGTCAAAGTTGGCCAATATTTGAAAAAAATGCATGAAGCAAATATTGACCAAACTTGGATTTTTTCCAAATGGGTCTATCTTTTCAAATTTTAAACTCATTACTAACATAGTCCATGACCTCTAAGCCCACCCATACATTTTTCTACTATTTATGCTATTTATTTTGATATTTTAATCATTAAAATTAAGAATTAAATAAATAAATAATAGAAATAACGTAAATTTTGATGTGAATCCATTTTGGGCAAGTTTTATGCAGGTTTATGTCAATTGATTTCGTGCAATAACCCTTCAAATATGTCCAGGTTCATCCACATGTGAAAATGGCATAAAATCATCAAATATGGCATTTTTTCAAATTTTGATCACGGTCTTAAAACACAACATTATGAGGGAGATTCTTTCCATGCTTTCTTGTATCCTCATTCTACTCTATAAATATAGAGCCATACAAGCTTGAAAGACACGAAATTCCTCTCTAAAAAGCTCTCAAAAAGCTCTTCAAAAAGCTCTCCAGAAATCAAAGAATTGGTGCAAGTCATATCTCGAGGTCCCGGTCTCTCTCGATTGACATCAAGCCTCAAACCATCCTCTTGAAGCCCTCAAGAGTCTTACAAGGCCAAAAAGCAATCCATCACACGCCTAGCACGCCCCCATTTGACAACACCGGTTTGGTAAAATTTTAAACTTCGAATCTCTAATTTTAATCACATTTCATGGCATGCTAACGTTTGTTTGAGTTTATATAGAACAATTATGGATGATTGAATCAGAGGTTCCACGCAAGAATCTGAAAACACCATGGTTAGGGCATAAAGCTTTCGAAGATTCAGGCCTAGGGATTTCTGATTATTGCACCCCCTGTTTACTTTTGCTACTAGGCCCATCTTTATTTTCTTATTTTATTCATTTCATTTATTTCTTTTAATCCCTTTTTTTTTATTTTAATCAATAAACAAAATATAAAAATCACATAAAAATAGATTTAGGATTTTTCTTAATTAACTTTTAATTTTGGTAAATTAATTAACTAATCACTTTAACTCTTTTTTTTAAAATTAAAATTAATAGAACTTAGGTTTAATTTCATTTTAATTTATTTTCCTTTTCGTAACAAAAATTCCAAAAAAACATAGAATTAATTTATTTTATTTAAATTTCATGTTTCTTTAATAATTAACTTTTTTTAAATATAGATCTAGATCATTTATTTTTAACTTAAACCATTTTCATAAATTAAAACAAAAAACAACAAAAAGATTTTTTATATCTTGGGATTTTTAGACGTCTTTTCAAATTTGCGCGTTATTATTCTTTTGCACTTCCTTTTATTATTGTAACTATATATTGGGATGTAATAGATGATTAGTAGGATCTTTACCGCTTTTATTTATTCCCTCCCCCCCCCCCCCCAGTTTTGGATATGTACATAATCCCCCTCCCCGAAGCCTTGTAATAGCTAGGTTTTATATTTCTGCACTTTTAAATTACTGCAATTATTAACTGTTAGATGTATGACTAATAGGATTGTATGTCAAGAATAATCAAACATTAGCAAATTTAACACAAGACTAAAATAACTGAACATAACACACCTTGCACATATGCACCCTTAGGGTATACCTCACTTGGTTGCCTCGGAAAATAATGGTCATGTCCCTCGAACGTAGGGATGTCTTAGCAAAGACCCTTAATTCTAAAGGCATCATAAAGATCATGGTCCCTAACGTCCCCCGAGTTGGCTACGAGAAATGATCTTGTCCCTCGATGTTTCCTATATGATCACAGTCCCTTCGAATGCTAAGATATCTTTACATGTTGCCTTCGATGACCATAATGTCCCTTTAGATAGTCCCTCAACATCCAACGATAGGGCTACCTACTCACTAATAGTAGGATAGCGCTGTCTAAAGGAAACGAGAAAATGAACAATCTTTTTCGAGTAGGTAGAAACTCTTAAGTACTTGCTCAAAATAATAAAAACTCTTTTTCACAAACACTTTCAAAACAGTTTTCAAAAACAACTTCGTCACACTCTTGAGGACAAATACAAGGGTTATCACGAAGTTAAACAAAAACTTTTCAAAACACACACAAGCAAATTAAAAATGAGCAAGTACCTAAGAGTCCATGGAAAACCACGGATAGAAAGGGTGCTAACACCTTCCCTTTCTATAATCTACCCCCCGTACTCAGAAACATCTCAAAAAAGGTTTTTTCTGTTCTTTTTCCTTTTCCTTAGTTGGATGAAATAAAAGTCGATGGAGACTCTTGCTTACTGCGACATTTACGAATACAAATGCAAAACCAGTATAACAGTCGGTTCTGCCACCGTATCACAGAACTAGCGACTCTGCTGGGGAAATGACTTTGTAAGTGGGGTATACCTTAGGATCTAGGTCATTTCTAAAATTACGTTCTTGTTTTGATTTGCCTGCGTTATATTCAAGGGTTTTGTTGGGGTTATGTAGATCCTACACTCGGATCTGGGGATACCTTTTAGGTAAGTAGCAATAAACTGTGAGGGAACTGTGCAGGATATACCGACACGGTTGAAGCAGTAGCTACGTTGATGTGACACTTTGGTTGGTACCGGTAACCCTTGAGTTAATCAAGGAGAGTACGGGGCTGCTGCGTGGTGTCATAAAGTATCAACTGACCTTAGAACCTTTAATTGCACAACTTGGCCAATAGGACGTAGCGAGATGGCCGACTTTGGTGTATTCCCAAGGTCGACAGATACTCGATGCTACACTCATTGAGGTTTGACTCTTGAGTTTTGTTTGGTTGCGAGTCAATCGCCTATTGAACGAAGCTTGGGGGAAAGATCAGTGATATTGAGATCCATTAGAACCCGATTACTATTTATAGGACAGGTTGAACCAATCCTGCTTCAAGAGGGTATGAACTTAAAACTCATGCAGGCTTTAAACCTAAGGCTACTTGTGTGACTTGTTTGCTTTCTTTGCCTAACAATTTAAACTACTTACATGGCTTTGTTTGTATTCCTTGCAGGACCTTGTTTGTATAAATCTAATAAATTGGTTTCTTACCCTGCATTCTTGCTTGATGCATATCATACAAATCATAGCACCATAACATAACATATCATACTAACAATTTCAAGGATCTCGAGGGCCTGTGATGCAGGTTATGATGAACCAGACGTCTAGCAAGGGGCAAGGGGATTTATTTTCCTCTAGCCAATGTCGTCAAAAGATCAAAACACGACAACTTGAGTCAGGGGCTATGACCCACTTGATATGGTGAGCTTTACTCTTGTAGAAGGACTCTCAACGATACAAAGTTCTTCAATCAAAGCTGCAAAATTTCAACTTCTGACATTTCTTGTTTACCCTATGAGATCCTTGAAAACATTGCATACATATGTCATACACATCATTTCATAACAGGTACCATAATAGGTTTCTCATCTTCTTCGCTATTTATTTCAGCAGTAATGTCTTCTGAACAAAGCATCAAGGATCTACAGGCATAAAATGGCCAATTTCAGCAAATGTTCGTAGCCTTAGCTAAGGGGCAGGAAGACCTGAAGTCCATTATTCTGAAAGAGAAAAAGAAGAAGAAGAAGAAGACCGTCGGTGTCCTAAATCTGGGCAGAAGATTTAGGGGACCGTTGAAGCAAACGGTTGATCTGACCTCTTCATCCAAAGAAGGGGAGAACCAAGAGGGCGAAACAAGGGAGGAAGACCCTAGTCCGAGAGTTTCTGAGGATGAATCTGACTACAATGATGAACAATATCCCCCGACTGAGGATATGTACAAACAATTAGAGGATCGTCTGAGCGTGATGGAAATCCAAAGAATACCAGGGATGGATTTCGAAGAGCTGGGTTTGATATCTGGGATAGTTATCCCACAGAAGTTCAAGGCTCCGGTATTTGCGAAGTATGATGGGGTGTCTCGTCCCAAGCTTCATCTCCGTTCCTATGTGAGAAAGATTCAGCCTCACACTGCTGATAGGAACTTGTGGGTCCATTTCTTTCAAGACAGTCTGTCTGGGACTCAGCTTGACTGGTTCTATCAGCTGGAAGGAACCAATGTCCGCAATTGGGAAGATCTAGCTGCTGCTTTTTATAAGCAGTATCAATATAATGCTGACCTTTCCCCTACCCGTATTTAACTCCAGAGTATATCCATGGGTGCAAGCGAAGGTTTCAAGGACTATGCACAGAAGTGGAGAGATCTGGCAGAGAGAGTCCAACCCTCTTTGTTTGATAGGGAGTTGTTGGATATGTTTCTTGGTACATTTTTTGGTCCGTTCTTCAATCACTTGATTGGTAGCTCCTCAGTTGGTTTCACCGAGCTGGTATTGACTGGAGAAAGGGTAGAAGCTGGGATCCGGAGTGGAAAGATCCCGAAAGACACCTCATCAAGTGCAGTGAAGAAGCCATTCACAGGTAAGAAGGAGGTCAATTCCATTTATAACTCAAGAGGTCAGAGCAGAGCTGAACGCCATCCAACGATAGGGGCTCTGATGATACCTAGGTCTACGGCTACTCAACAACGAAACAATCAGCCAAGGGTGGAAAACCTCAAAGGCAGTTCACCCAAATCAACATGCCATTGTCACAAGCATTGCAACACATGTTAAAGATGAATATAATTACGATGATAAACCTTCATCCGAACCCTAAGACTTCCTCTCCTAACTACAATCCAGATGCAAGGTGTGCTTATCATTCTGACATCCCGGGGCACGATACTAACGATTGTTGGGCGCTGAAATACAAGATTCAGAAGCCATGGAGATCGAATTCGACCCGCCTGAGACTCCCAATGTGATCACTGCTCCCTTGCCAAAACACGGCTATGATTGAAAGCATTTTTTTTCATTTGAATTATCAAGTGGTATTTTCTTTGCTTATTCGAACAATTATTGTCATGTCAAAGCTTTGTTATTTCATTAATGCATTACACATTTTTGTCTTGAATTAATTTGTTTTCACTATGCTTAAACTGCTTTATACTTCCTTTTCGTGATATTCAACTCTCGATTAAAAACTCCAAGCCTTAGAGGGAGGATGAAGAAAATGATACCACAATCTCTACAGTATGCTTTTGAATAGACCCCGCTAACGATGTACATGCATTGTTTTAAATCACAAACATGGGAGTTATAAGGACGATAATCCCTAGTCAACCTCTTTAAGCCAAAGAAGTAGGAGTTTTTTCTTTCACGCAAATAAAAACCCTTAATCATAACCTGGGGCAGGGTAGTTTTCTCAGTCAATTCAGACGCACATTCAGTCGCAATCCGCCACTTCGTACACAATGAATGGAATCGAAGACGTCCTTCCAAAACAAACGACGGTGATGGTTCCGTATAATCTTCAGGACAGGCAGTCATTATCTCTCGAAATAAAATCCCATTAAGTCAAAACCTATGAAGGAGACTTAAGAAAAAAAACCGGGGCATCCCGCTGACTGCAATCACAAAAAGAAATAGTTCAGGCAAAAGTCAAGGATAGTAAAATCAAAAAGAAAGAGGTCCTACAAATCCTCGACAAAAAGGATGACTTCCTATTCAAAATAAACTATCAGTATCCGAACCATCACTGGAACATCAAGGACAGTACTCCAGGACTAAACTGGGACTCTAAACGCGCAATTAACTAAGCATAGGACTGGAGGATATCACAAAGAACGGGTGGGTACAAATAAATTTTGAGCCTTTATCCTTTGTTTCTTAAACCGTGAACCATACCACGTTATAACCCTTAAAAGTACTAGCTGAAGCATGGGTTAGTTTGAGAGCATACTGTTACAAAAGGTATCCTGACTCCTGCAGGACTTGCTATAAATCCTGAGTTGATATCACACTCTTACAAAAGTAAGTTGTTTTACTACACAAGATACATTTTCAATTTTTTTTCAAGACAGACATGAGTTTTGCATTCTTTAAATGACATTGTTTGCATATGAATAATTGTTTGACAGCAGAGAAATACGCACAATGGATATTCAATGAACAAACATCCTCTCAATGGATATAATCACCTTAGCAGGAAAGACACTTCCAACAACATGTCTTCCATAATCAAGGGGCAGGACTTGGTGTCTAACACACTTGGGGAAGTCTCTCTAAGAGTGCCAAATAACCAGGGGCAAATCTCCATCTGAATCACTTGGGGCATTACACACGCATTCCAGTAACGAATTATGTGCCATCAAGAAAACATTTTGACAGTACTGCAACACAACACTATGGACGGTGACAACTCCCTACATCCTAAGAACATGGACATAGTCGGAAAATACTACGCATAAAAAAGACCTGCTAGATTGACAGGCCTAGGAAAAATTAAGGGCGTCCCAGCGAACCAAAAGAGTTCGGGAAAAATTAGGGATAAAAACAAAAAAATCTGTGTACCCGGCAAGTCGAAAACTTGAAAAGGCGGCTTGGGCAAAAAAGGGTATCCCGGTGGACTGAAAACCCGAAAGGGAGGTCTAGGCAAAAGTTAGGGATCAAAGCAGACGACTATGTCCCGCCATCTTGTCACTTGCCTATCAGTAGAAGACTTATCATTCTGATCGGCAGTTACCAAACACCTCAGGAGTTGGGATAACACTCAAGCCATCCATAAAGCATCTGCAGGTACTTTCTCCAACAGGTACAGGGGCAAAAAAGTCCTGATGCAAATTCATTGTCGTATCCTCAGCATGCGTCCTAGTGACATCTACACTCCCCACGGAGTAGAGGCAACCAAATATTTGACATCGGCTTCCCCAAATAGGAGTGTTGTACCCCAAAATTTGCCCTCTCACTTATCAAGAGTTTGCTCACAAGATCTCCCTTGACTCAAGACTGCATTAGGGTTTGATCAGCTCAAGACACCTCCTTAAGCACTGATGACCAAAATTAGGGTTTGAGATTACACAAGGATATTTGGACTTCCAATGCCCCATATGACTTTCATGGATCATTATGGACCCTCAAGATTACTCATGTCAAGTTTTAAGCCTTGGATCACACTTTTGCTCAGTCAATTGAGCAGTTGACCTAAGAATCAACTGTATTGGGGAAAAGTCAACTATGGCCAATTTACAGTCAAACTTCATAATTTTTGATCCACGTCAACACCTTAAACTCATATGTATCATTTGATCAAGTTTGGACGACAATTCCTCAAGAAATTTGATCAAACCTTCAAAAGGGCAAAATGGTCAAAATTAGGGTTTTGATTGGGAAAGGGCATTTTCTGATTTTTGACCTAGAAAATGGTCAATTGGTTTAAGGAATTATATCAAGAGTCCAATTGCATCATTTTGACCTAATGGCATGGCTCAAAACATTGCTCAAGTCCAAAGGATTGACATATGAATTTTCAGCCAACTGATCAAAAGTCAACTGTATACTGAAAAGTCAAACTTTGACTTTTTGGTCAAAATCAAATGCCAAAGATCACAATTAATCAAAACATGTCAAAATATGAAACTTATTCATCAAGAAATCAAAAATTCAAGATTTCATTTTGAAAAGTCAAAATTTCTAAACTTAGAAAATTTTCTAAGTGTTGGAAATTTCTTATTTTTTCACAACTTTGAGCAAATTTTACACCATGATGCAAGATGATTCAAGAGAAACTTCCTACATGAAAGTTGTAAATCTTCATGAAATATACAACTTTTATTCACACAACTTCTTCCAAAAGTGCTTGGATCTCAAGTTATAATTTTAAGAACATGTGGTCACGAAACAAAACACTTAGTGAAAATTTGCCCTAATTTGGTCAAGATTTTGACCCAACTTCATGGCACTTTTTCATATAGTTCCAAGGGGAATATTCAAAAGCAATTCAAATATGGGTTGTAAATTACATTACAAGCTTTCCAAAATGTCCAAGAACTCCTTGAGATCATTCTTGAGTAGGGATAATCAAAGAGATGAAGTTAGGGTTTTATCACTTGAATTACAACTCATTTTGTGATGAACCAAATTCAAAATTCAAAGTATACTGCATCAACTCTACTTTGCATGCCTCAAACTTGTTAGGAACTCCATAATTAATGGGTTTATCAGCTGTTAGAGGTCTCATTTCAAGCATTCAATGCATGGACATGCTTTATATCCATTTTTGGAAGAAAGTGTACATTGCCATTTTGATAAAGTGATTTTTTGCACAAAACTTGTTCTTGAGCCTTGAACTTGTTCTCTTCTGATCATACATGTCTTACAATACATGAGAAATGGTTTAGACACTTACAATCACCCAACCCATGCTTGTACTACACATTGAAACTTGGTTTCCCTCTTTTCTTCAAAATCAAGTAACCTAGCCAAAAGCTTGTAACTTGTACTTCTGATTGTCCAAACCACTCCAATCCTTTTGCTTATAGATATGCAAACTATTTGCCACAAAATACACGAATGCTCAAGCCCTCAAAACAACTAGAACTCATAATCACATCTCATACCTCCATTTTCACATAAATTGACCAAAAACTTGAAACTCATAACTCCCTCGTGCGTTTTCAAGCCTTTTGGTTTCTAAAGCTTCTAAACATCATTTAGAACTGACCCTACACCCTGTTACATAACTGTAACACCATTAACACCATCCTCCATTTTCAAAAACAGAGCTTTGCACTTGGACTTCTCCAGAACTCCTCAGCCCCTTTCAGCTCAAGCTAAGCATTCCATTAGCTTCCTGGGAACTTGAGGAAGCTAACCCAATCATTGGAACTCCTTAAAATATGCTCAAACTTAAAACCCGATACTCTCTTGCAAGGTAAGTTTTCTAACTTTGGAACTTTTCATACAGGCATCATCAATGATTTATTTGTGAATGAAACATGTAGATATCATTTCCCTAAAGCTAACCATGTCCATAGTTTCCATTAATTTTGCTTGAGCTTAGAGAATTTTAAGATTGAAGTTTCTTAGATTTTTAGGGTTCAGATTAGGGCCACTTAAATTCATGCTTATCTTTGATCTATAGTTTTAATGGTTTACATTTTTGAAACCGTGAGGAAATTTGCTACAAGTTTCATGTTTACAGTTTTCATTTTTGTTGAGAAATGAACAAGTTACAGTTGGTCTGGCTGGAGGTTGAAGATGAAGTGTAAATCAGGGAGAGTTTTGTATCATATATTTATTGTTTTTCTTATGTTAACGGATGTATAGCCACCCCAGTGGTAGAAGCGCACGCCTGTAACCTTTGGGACCTGGGTTCGAGCCCCAGTGAGATCCTTTTGATTTTTTTTACATTTTCTTTGCATTCTGACTTTTTTGACAAGGCGACTGGGCCTCATTGGGCTTTTTTTATTTTTTTATTTTTCTTTCTAACCCCTTGTAGGCTATCAGCACCCCTGGCCCAATTTTATTTTATTTTCTTATTTTTCTTTTTATTTGTTTTCTTAATTATATCTCTAATACTAAAAAATAATAAAAAATACAAAAAATAGTAGATTTATATTTTAACTTAGTTTATTTATTTTTTCTCACAAAAAAATATTTTATTTAACCACACTTTATTTATTTTACTAATTATTCTTGTAAATATAATTAAAACTAGGATATTATTTATTTTCTCTTACACCAATTAAAATATATTATTTTAATATAAAAAAGACCAAAAATATTTTATAATACTATAAATTATTTTCAAGACAAAAATACAAAAATACTTTTCTTAAACTTAATTTCCTTTTAATCAATTAATAGACTTAGGATTTTATTTAAAATTTTTTCTTATTAAATTAGGTTTACTTTCATTATTTTAATTAATTATTTTCTTTTAATTAATTAGGTTAACACAAATTCACTTTTTTCCTAAAAAAATCAAACAAAAATATCCATTTTCTTTATATTTGCATTCTTGCATATTTAATCATCTTGTACATTATTTATTTCAATTCTTGTACAAATTCAATTTGGTTGTAATAGATTAATTAGGTTTATATTCTTACAATCCCCATTTACAATTTATACACCCCATCCCACAAATATTGTAATAGCATAGTAACTTTAAATTCAACAATTTATCGCTTTATATACAAATGTTAGTAATTAGGGTTTGTATGGAAAGACTAAAACCAATACTTAGAAAACCCTAGTTCAAGACAAAATCAAGCATGAAAACAATACACTTGCACACAAGCACCCATAAGGTAAATCCACTTGGTTGCCTTTACAAAATGGCCATATTACGCATGTGAAGTATCTTAGCAAAAACAAATCAAATATAAGATCATAGTCCCTCGATGACGCTATCTAAGTTGCCTTTCAAATGATGTTAGTCCCTAAAAAAGAATGCTAAGATACCTTGCAACATTGCTAATCATGGTTATACGATGACCCACGCCTGTCCCGTTTACATCCAAAGATAGGGTTACTTACCAAATCAATGGTAAGATATTAATGTCAAAGGAAAGGGAAAATGAACAAGAAAGACTTTTGAGTAGGTAGATTGCTCCTAATTACTTGCTCAATTTCAAAACAAAACATCCTTTCTTTTTTAAAAACAAACACCAACACTTTCAGAAACATCTTTCAAACTTGAAACATTTTCAAAAGATCAACACTTTGTACACATTCTTACGAATGAGAATTAATACAAAGTTTGCCTAAAAAATGGCCTCTTTACAAAATACTTTCAAAAACCACACAAAGCACAATTTCAAACAAAAAGCAAGTGATCTAGAAAGTAACTATGAGCCCATGGAAAATCATGGAGGAAAAGGGTGCTAATACCTTCCCTTTTCATAATCTACCCCCCTAACTCAAGAAATAATATCAAAGGTCTTTCATGTGCTTTTCCACCTTTCCTTTTGGATAAAAGAAAAGCCGGTGGCAACTGTGGCTAACCGCAACATTTGCGATCAAATGTAAAACCTTCAAGTCAGTTCTCCCACTGTATCATAAGGAGTTACTTTCCCCAGCAAAGTTCCTTCATAGAATCGCCATCTATGTTCCCCGACCAAATTTTGTAATCGCAAGCGGTTCATATAATTTTCTCCCAAGCAGAGTTTATTTCTCTGGACACAGAAGCTCACCCCCCAACAAAGCTTATTACTTCAGCTACGGGAGTTCACCTTCCAACAAAGTTATTCCCTCGTAGAGTTATTCTCAAGCAGAGTCTCTTCCTGGCAGAATATTCACAAACAGAAAGGAATAAATCCACGGCATAATCATCTCCGTTCTCCATCCCCAGCGAGAGTAGAAGAATAACATTTTCTACGACGGTCAGGAATTCAATTTCCAGTACTCTCCAACAACGGTCATGAATTTATTTTCCCAGACTCGAATATGTCACAAATCGCATTTCATGTTCATACATCATACCGTGCGCACACATATTGCATACAACATAATCTCATTTTTTTTGAGAACATCATCATGCAATGCATTTCATGTATCACATTAATCATGTACCTTTTCAAGAAAGATGGTTATCATCAACAATTTCTAGCAGGTCCAAGATTAGTTCCTGAAACTAAACAGAGTAATTATCTGTGCAACCAAATGCAGCTTTACACAGGTTCGTCACAAAGCAATCTTATATGGGTCTCTCCTAAATGCAGCTTCACACGGGTTTATCCTGAAAAATATCATATGGGCTCCTTCTCATACATTTCCAAACAAAGTTTCACATGAACTCCTCACGAAATAACCTTACCCAGGTTCCTTCTGAAGTTTTACACAGACTTAGCCTGAAGTAACCTTACCCAGGTTCCTTCTGAAGTTTTACACGGACTTGTCCCGAAGTAACCTTACCCAGGTTCCTTCTAAAGTCTTACACGAATTTATCCCAAAGTAACCTTACCCAGGTTCCTTATGAAGTTTTACTCAGAGTTATCCTGAAGCAACCCTACCCAGGTTCCTGCTTACAATTTCCCAATGTAGTTTTACCTAAACTCCTCACAAAGCAACCTTACCCAGGTTCCATCTCGGTCCAGATGCAGTTTTACCCAAACTCATCATGAAGCAACCTTACCCAGGTTCCCTCTCGGTTCAGATGCAGTTTTACTCAAACTCATCATGAAGTAACCTTACCCAGGTTCCCTCTCGGTTCAGATGCAATTTTACCCAAACTCATCACAAAGCAACCTTACCCAGGTTCCCTCTCGGTTCAGAGGAAATTTTACCCAAACTCCTCATGAAGCAACCTTACCCAGGTTCCTTCTCGGTTCAGATGCAATTTTACCCAAACTCATCACGAAGCAACCTTACCTAGGTTCCTTCTCATAGCCCTACTATCCAGGCTTTCATTTTGACGTAACCCTACTATCCAGGTTCCTTCTCATAGCCCTACTATCCAGGAGCTCATCTCGAAGTAACCCTACTATCCAGGTTCCTTCCCATAAGTCATACTATCCAGGATTTCATTTCGAAGTAACCCTACTATCCAGGTTCCTTCTTATAGCCCTACTATCCAGACTTTCATTTCGAAGTAACCCTACAACCCAGGTTCCTTCTTATATCCCTACTATCCATACTTTCATTTCGAAGTAACCCTACCACCCAGGTTACTTCTCATAGCTCTACTATCCAGGATTTCATTTCGAAGTAACCCTACCACCCAGGTTCCTTCTCATAGCCCTACTATCCAGGCTCCTTTTCATGAATTACTTGACGCAGTTTTGCATGGACTTATCCCGAGAAAGCCCTATACAAGTTTCTTCTCTTTTATCTTAGGACAACAGTTTAAAACATTGTAAAACCTGGACCCGACCAGATACGGTCGATTTCATATTCCCCAATAAGTCGATATGAAGCCTGGAATACGACCAGATAGCAGTCATCCTTATCATCCTCAACAAGTCACTGTGAAGCCTGGACCCGACTAGATAATCCCTCACTTTTGTCTCATCAATCAAGAGTTAATTCCCCAGTAGAGTAATGGACAACTGAAGCTCCTACACTCTATTTCCCAAGACATAAATCGACATTCCCCGGCGAAGTCCTCCTCAACAGTAGGTACGGGAATTCTCGTAAAGGAATCTCTTATGCAACCAATATCTTTTCTAGATGGCATCTTTAAGCCCATCGCTGACGATTCTCCGCCGCCTTCCAAATTACATCTGTAAGCCCATTCTCGATATTATCGATCAGTATTACTTCATGCGAGTGCAAATTTCTGGGTACTCTAGTGTTCAACCATCTTCCACCTTCAGATCACAAAAGGCAGACCAGCCAATCTACATCCTCAGGTTTAAGAAGATTGAACAGGGGTAGCTGTTGCACCCTAAAATTTTCCCTCCAATTTCACACCAGATAAACTCCGAGAGGTCCTCAATTGCTCAAGTTGACTAAGGATTGGCCAGAAAAATCCTCCTTCTAAGACAATGAGCCTCAAACTAGGGTTTCACTCCTTATTAAGATGTTTGAGTTTCCAAGGGTCCTAAGTGGTTTCCATTGCCCTAATATGTCCTCAAAATAATCCATGCCAAGTTTCATGCCTTGCACAAGAAGATTGCTCAGTCAACTACTCAAATGCCTAAAAATCAACTATACTAGGCCAAAAGTCAACTATGACCCACATACAGTCAAAATTCAAGATTTTTGGTCAACATCAACATTTTAAAGTGATATCCATCATTTTATCAAGGGTTGATCATGATTCCTCAAGGAATGCTCCTAATTCATCAAAACTCAAAAGTTGCTAAATTAGGGTTCCTATAGGAAAAGTCAACCAAACTTTGACCATGCATAACTTTCTCATACTTTATCAGATATTTCTCATCCAAGGCTTATTTTTAAGAGAATCCAATTACATACAACTCATATTCAACCCTCAAGTTCAAGAAATACACTCATGAAAAGATATAAATTCAGACATTATAGGTCCTTTTCAAAAGTCAACAAAAACACCTTTTGGGTCAAAGCTTCTTACATGAACATGGAATATCCAATTGAGATGAAACCAAAGAGGTTGCTTAAGGGACATCTTAATATTTCTAAAAAGTCCAAGAACACCCTCATAGCATTAAAATTGAGAGAGATATGCATTGTCAAAGTTGGCCAATTTTTGAAAGAAATGCATGCAACAAATATTGACCAAACATGGATTTTTTCCAAATGGGCCTATCTTTTCAAGTTTGAAACTCATTACTAACATGGTCCCCGACCTCTAAGCCCACCAATACGTTTTTCTACTATTTATGCTATTTATTTTGATATTTTATTCATCAAAATTCAGAATTAAATAAATAAATAATAGAAATGACGTAAATTTTGACGTGAATCCATTTTGGGCAAGTTTTATGCTGGTTTATGTCAATTGATTTCGTGCAATAATCCTTCAAATATGTCCAGGTTCATCCACATGTGAAAATGGCATAAAATCATCAAATATGGCATTTTTTCAAATTTTGATCATGATCTTAAAACACAACATTATGAGGGAGATTCTTTCCATGCTTTCTTGTCTCCTCATTCTCCTATATAAATATAGAGCCATACAAGCTTGAAAGACACGAAATTCCTCTCTAAAAAGCTCTCAAAAAACTCTTCAAAAAGCTCTCCAAAAACTCTTCAAAAAGCTCTCCAGAAATCAAAGAATTGGTGCAAGTCATATCTCGAGGTTCCAGTCTCTCTCGATTGACATCAAGCCTTAAACCATCCTCTTGAAGCCCTCAGGAGTCTTACAAGGCCCAAGAGAAATCCATCACACGCCTAGTACGCCCCCATTTGACAACACCAGTTTGGTAAAATTTTAAACTTTGAATCTCTAATTTTAATCACATTTCATGGCATGCTAACGTTTGTTTGAGTTTATATAGAACAATTATGGATGGTTGAATCAGAGGTTTCACGCAAGAATCTAAAAACACCATGGTTAGGCATGAAGCTTTCGAAGATTCGGGCCTAGGGATTTCTGATGATTGCACCCCCTGTTTACTTTTGCTACTAGGCCCATCTTTATTTTCTTGTTTTATTCATTTCATTTATTTCTTTTAATCCTTTTTTTTAAAATATTTTAATCAATAAAAAAATATAAAAAATCACATAAAAATAGATTTAGGATTTTTCTTAATTAAATTTTAATTTTGGTAAATTAATCAACTAATCACTTTAACTCTTTTTTAAATTAAAATTAATAGAACTTAGGTTTAATTTCATTTTAATTCATTTTCCTTTTCGTAACAAAAATTCCAAAAAAACATAGAATTGATTTCTTTTATTTAAATTTCATGTTTCTTTAATAATTAACTTTTTTTTAAAAATCTTTAATCTCTTTTTTTTTTATTTTAATCAATAAACAAAATATAAAAATCACATAAAAATAGATTTAGGATTTTTCTTAATTAAATTTAATTTTGGTATATTAATTAACTAATTACTTTAAATCTTTTTTTTTTAATTAAAATTAATAGAACTTAGGTTTAATTTCATTTTAATTCATTTTATTTTTCGTAACAAAAATTCCAAAAAAACATAGAATTAATTTCTTTTATTTAAATTTCATGTTTCTTTAATAATTAACTTTTTTTTTTAAATATAGATCTAGATCAATTATTTTTTAACTTAAAACCATTTTCATAAATTAAAACAAAAAACAACAAAAAGATTTTTTATATCTTAGGATTTTTAGACGTCTTTTCAAATTTGCGCATTATTATTCTTTTGCACTTCCTTTTATTATTGTAACTGTATATTGGGATGTAATAGATGATTAGTAGGATCTTTACCGCTTTTATTTATTTTCCCCCCAGTTTTGGATATATACATAATCCCCCTCCCCGAAGCCTTGTAATAGCTAGGTTTTATATTTCTGCACTTTTAAATTACTGCAATTATTAACTGTTAGATGTATGACTAATAGGATTGTATGGCAAGAATAATCAAGCATTAGCAAACTTAACATAAGACTAAAATAACTGAACATAACACACCTTGCACATATGCACCCTTAGGGTATACCTCACTTGGTTGCCTCGGAAAATAATGGTCATGTCCCTCGAACGTAGGGATGTCTTAGCAAAGACCCTTAATTCTAAAGTCATCATAAAGATCATGGTCCCTAAAGTCCCCCGAGTTGCCTACGAGAAATGATCTTGTCCCTCGATGTTGCCTATATGATGACAGTCCCTTCGAATGTTAAGATATCTTTACATGTTGCCTTCGATGACCACAGCGTCCCTTTCGATAGTCCCTCAACATCCAACGATAGGACTACCTACTCACTAATAGTAGGATAGCACTGTCTAAAGGAAACGAGAAAAAGAACAATCTTTTTCGAGTAGGTAGAAACTCTTAAGTACTTGCTCAAAACAATAAAAACTCTTTTTCACAAACACTTTCAAAACAGTTTTCAAAAATAACTTCGTCACACTCTTGAGGACATATACAAGGGTTATCACAAAGTTAAACAAAAAAATTTCAAAACATACACAAGAAATTTCAAAATGAGCAAGTACCTAAGAGCCCGTGGAAAACCACGGATAGAAAGGGTGATAACACCTTCCCTTTCTATAATCTACCTCTCGTACTCAGAAACATCTCGAAAAAGGTTTTTTCTGTTCTTTTTCCTTTTCCTTAGTTGGATGAAATAAAAGTCGGTAACGACTCTTGCTTATCGCGACATTTGCGAACACAAATGCAAAACCAGTATAACAGTCGGTTCTGACACCGTATCACAAGTAACAATAGATCGTAAAGAATGTATGCCATATACCGATACGGTTGAAATGATGGCTTCGTTAGTGTGACACATTGATTAGTGCTGGTGTCCCTTAAGTTAAGTCAAGGAGAATGCTGGGCTGCCGCGTGGTGTCATAAAGCACTAACTGATCATAGAACCTTAGTTTACACAACTTAGCCATTAAAAAGTAGTGAGATGGCCGACTTTAGTGCAGACGGAAGCTGGTCGATACTCGATACTACACTCATTGAGATCGGACACTCAGGATATTTCGGTCGCAAATCAAATGCTTGTGCTGAAACAATGCCCGGGAGAAAGACCAGTGATATTGAGGCTCCTAGAACCCGATTACTTCTTTTAGGACAGGTTGAGCTAATTAAAACTTCAAGAGGGTACTTACCTACAAACTCTATGCAAGCCTAAACCTAAGGCCTTGTGTGTTATATTTGTGTATGATTAATAGTTCAAACATGACATCATAACATCATGACATCATACCATATCATTTTCACTAACCATTTCAAGGACCAAGGGATTTATCTTTGTTCTTTGTTGCAGGTTATGGACTTCGCTCGCAGAAACACTATCCGAATCAACTTTGTAAGGGTGCCTCCTCAGCTTAAAGAGTTAGTCTTAAGGTTTCCCGAAAGTTCTCCATTCATCAAAAGGCATGGTCGACTACTGGGTTGGTTACCCCAAGATTTGACGAAGACATGATGAGTGTCCTATTCTAGTTCTTTGACCTTGCAAATCACTGTTTCACCTTTCCGGATTATCAGTTGGTACCTACAATGGAAGAATTCTCTCAACTACTAGGAGTACCTGTTCTTGATCAGACAACTTTCACCAAATTAGAGGAATCTCTGAAACCAGAAGATATTGCAGCAACCTTACATCTAAAGTGGTCCAAAATTGTATCTAATTGGGAAACGAGAAATGGAGTCAAGGGCTTTCTTGATAAATTTCTAATAGAGAAGTGTTGTACCCCAATTTTTGCCCATAAGATCCCTTCATCATACCATGTTGATTCCATCACAACAAGATCATATTAGGATTCTTGGTTTCCCTCCCTATATTTAACTTTGCTCTTTGAGGAATCACCAAGAACCTTGACTTGTTTTTCTTTTGTGATCATGCATGTTTTGTTTTGACTTTCCTTTTAATTAATAAAGTGCAATGTTGTTTTGTCTTACTAATAATGTAGGTAAAGGAAATAAGATTCAGCAAGTTGCTCCATGGATTCATGAGTTTATTTCTATGTCCTAGTCATTAAAGCTTGAGAAGTTCAAACCTCACCATTGGATTTGTTTTAGAGGAAATGGCATGGCAAGGTTATTTTGGTTCACCACATTTCAAGATTATCAAATTTGGTTCAAAAATACAAGGGGTTGATTGGAGAAGTTGGCTTGCTTGGACAAGGCTTTATTCCCATTGGTCACAAGTGCATATTTCTCTCAATTATTAAGATATGGAAGTGGTTTTGATGGCTATGAGTTCTCATTATCTTCCTTAACAACTTCTATTTACAAAGCAAGAATGTTGGTACAAGAAGGTTGTTCAAATTGTCAAGGTTCCTCAAGGCATTTTCTTGATCTAGTAGCTAGGGTTTTGAACTTCAAAGAAGCATATCTTGCTCATCTTTTAGTATTTTTGAGTGATTCCAAAAAATTACTTATCTTCAAAGGGTCATCAACAAATCACTTCAAAAGTTCCAAGGAGTTTTCATGTGGAAGAAGCTTGATGATAAAGAAAGATCACAAGTCCTCTAGATGAACCCCCAATTTCTCATGTGTGACTTCAAATGATCATAACTTGGTCAATTTTTATCACCTTGAGCCCATTCTTTTTCCACAATAATCTTGAGGATGTTAAATTTATGCCTCCTTTTATATGCAAGGTGAGAAAATGGATGGAAGTTTCCTTAAGGATACAAAAGATTATAGGTCATTTCATGATTTTTTGCCAACTTCAACAATTCATAAGTCTCTCAATTTTTGGATATTTTGAATGGTTCAAGTCTCAAAATGTCATTCAAGAGATCTACTTCATGCCATCTTTTTTGGTCAAGAGAAAATTCCAAGTGGAAGGCTATGTTTGGATGCAAAACATTATAGGTCACTTTTGAAGAAAAAAATTTGAAATATTTCTAAGTATGGAAAGTCAACATTTTTTCTCCAACTTTGTCTCAACACAACTTTCAGCTCAATCATCCATTTGATTCCATTCTTTTTCCATTGCAAATCTTGTAACCTCATCTTTCTGAAGCATCAAGAATCATGCCCTAAGACCCCTTGAGCTGAGAATGCCATTGGTCAGAAGATGGCACTTTGAAACTGAATTTTTCACCAAGTCAGAAGTTTGAAATCCTTGATTTGGCTTCTAAACACTTTGTTTCTGCATGTTTATGCCTCTAAAAATGTTTAGTGAAGTTCCAGAAGTGATTAGCATAGAAAACACGCGTTTTGGATGAGTTTTGATCAAATTGGAAGTCACACTTTTCTTGTTTGCAACTTCACACGATTTCCCTCCAAACTTCATCATTTCACATGCTTGGACATTCCATTTGATTCCCTATAAATAGAGGGTCATTCCCCATTCATTTCCTCATGCTTGGATAACCAGAATCACCCTGCCAAACTTGTTCCATAACTTAAAATTCAGTAACTTCGAAATCTATCCCCAAGCCCTTTTCAATCCAATTTCTCTATCAATTCACCTTCCCTAGTCTTCCCTGAAGCTAACCATATAATTACATTCAAGAGTCGTGCCCTATATTGCTCCATAGAAGTCCAGTTTCAGAGCTCTGCAACTTAACTTCAATAGGTAGATTTCTTCATCAATTCTTCAAAACTTTGATATCATTGTGATGCTCCCATTGCTCTGGTTCTAGTCGCAACACTTGTTTTCAACTGGAAACATGTTTTGACCATGAAATTTCAAATCCCTTTTCAAAACTTTCCTTCCAAATTGCTTGAGCTACAATTTATAAAAATTTGTCGTGAAATTGTGGTTGTCTTCGTCTTGAAGAGACGAAGCGAATGTCATAGGTCTGAGCTTCTGATTTTACAGTTTCAGAGACCTGCAATTCACGTTGGCTGGAGGTTGAAGATGACCAATGTGTCATCTTCGAACCAATGATGGCGCGCCACTTGTTATTTTTGAATTTTGATTTAATAATTGATTCAGTGTTTTATTCATTAATGACCATGATATGCACAGCGCGCCAGATCCCTTGGATTTGATTACTAACGCGTTTTGACTCTCATCCAATGGTCCACATATTCTTTACTTTTATTTTATTTTCTGATTTTTATATTTAATTGTTTTAAACTTCAAAAAATCATAGAAAATTCATTTTAAGTCCAAAAAATCTGAAAAAATTATGGAAAATATTTTTGATTATTCTCTTTCTGATTTTTATTTTTTCACAATTTAATTTTATGTTTTGGTATTTTTTAAATAAATTTTCACTTTATTTGAATTGTTTTAAATGTTCAAAAATATTTTTGTGCATTTTTAAATTCTGAAAAAAATTATGGAATGATCCAATGATATTGTGACAAATATTGTTAACCTTATTTTATTTTTGTTTTTGACTTTGCTATTTTTTTTATCATTTTTGGTTTATTTTACCCATTTCTTTTAATTTTAAAAATAGTTTCTGACTTTAAAAAATTACCAAAAAATTTATAAAAGCATTTGAGCCCTTTTTTGATTTTTCTATGGTCTTAATTTTTATTTCTTGTTTAATTGGAACATAGTTGATATTTGTCTTTTTATTTCTATTTTTAAACATTTTTAAACCTTTTTTTAATATATATTTTAAATGCAATATTATTTTGTGATTATTTTCTGGTTGATCTTGGGTTAAATTTTTTATCATGAGCTTTAGTAACATCATTGGATCCATGGTGTTGAGTTTAACTCCATAAAAATGGATGAATGATTTTAATAATAGTTTGATTAAATTTAATTCAAAAGTGATTTATATTTTTTCTCCCACCCCACTTCATCTCATCCTCTTCTTATTGCACTAAGTGTTATTGGAGCATGATCTCTATATCATGTCTCAAAACAAATGGTACATAGTTTGCTATTGACCGGCCTCAAAATAGGTGCGACTTCTATATAAGTCCACTTACGATTGCTTAACATAGCGCTAAATTTTGTCCCGATTCGAATAAATGATCATTCGTGGCCCAAACTTATGTTTGCAAGCCCAAGTATGTTAATTTGATCTCTTTGATCCAATAATCTTGAGATTCATTGTATGGAGGCTTTGGTTCTACCAATTCTCTAATGGATCTACGACACCTTTGGTCAACGCGGATCACTTAAACATTGTTGATCATTAAATGGTACTTATGAGGATTCCAAATGGATGATATACTTGACAAAAAGCACATGCAACTTGTTGTGTGGAGGCTTTGGTTCTACCAATCCTCTAACAAGTTCCAAATGCAATTTTCAAGATGATCATTCAACTGACCACTAATCACTAATAATTAACTTTATCCTATATTTTTATTTATATGCGCTTTTATTTTTATGCACTATTTACTTTTAGCATTTACATTTCATGCCATTTTCATCTTTGCTCATTTGAGCATTTACTTTCTTGTCATTTTTATTTTGCTCACTTGAGCTTTTCTTTTCTTTTCTTAAGATACTTAATAATCAACATAAACCTTAAAAAACTTTAATGAAGCTTGGACTATTTGGTTATACTATCCTAGGCATTATAGAGTATTGGGCTTCTTGGACTTAGGATTAGAAACCTTGGCCTATGTTGGATACCTTGTGACCTCAATTGATATTTTGTCTGGAGTTCTTGAGGTTTACCTCAAGATATTGGGTTGTTTGTTTGCTTTGTGTGCAAGTTATTGTGATTACATACTTTGTTTGTAATATGGAATTCACCCATATACAGCCGTTACTCTGCCCAATTTTTGTGAAGACTTAATACACTTGAAGTTTGGTTCTTACAAGAGGTCTAGTATCTTTGCTTGCTTGGTTTCAATCCAAAGAATGGGAATTCTATCTTGGCTCATAATGTCAAGTATCGGTCTTTTGTTGGTTAGATGGTTCTTATCCCTAGCTTTTACCTTATGCTTTAGGATAGTCTCTTCTTCTCCTCCCATCTTCTTTAATTTCAAAAATCTTCTTCCTCCTTTTGAAAAATCTTCTTGTTTTTTTACCTTGAACCACTTTCATAATAAACTTGGATTTAGGTCCATGCATTTTCAAAACATTTTTGTAATACCTTGACCTTTTTGTGAGAAGACTAAAAGTCAATCAATCTCATTTCAAACCATTTTTGCCACTTTGGCTTTTATCTTAAAACTTTTCTAAAAAGATTAGACTCTTGTCAATCCTTGTAGTAATGCAAACAACTATACTTCTACAATGTGTAGTTAAGAGAGATATTTTCCACTTCGGTGTTGAGTGAGGCATTATTGATTTTAAAATCCAAGCCATATCCTCCACTTTGAGATGATGCAAATTCTCTTTTCTCATGATTGTGGGTAGTAGGTATGTTTTTCCACACGGACAATGACGGTGATGTCTTATCTCATAAAATTAACCAACACACTTGTGTTTTAAATTTTTAAAAGAGGAACTACGTGTACCATGATCCCCTATTGCACGAAAGGTGGTACGTAGGCACTAAAGGTTCACAACCGCGGCGGGTGCAAAAACCATAAGAACATATTTCTTTTCCCACCTCCACCATCTATTTTTACATAAAACATTTTTATAGCCAAAATATATAGATTTTTTACAAAGAGGTTCCTGCAGAGTACCGTTGATGTTTAGGGTGCTAATACCTTCCCTTTGCATAACCAACCCCCTTACCTTGAATCTTTCCCCCTCTTTGGGGTTATTCACTCTTTTCCCATTCCTTTGGAAACAATAAAGCGTGGGGGAGATTTTTATTTTGATCTGTATAAGTCAAGTCAATCCAATAGCTTAGTCTTAAACATTTCTACCGCTACAAGAAGACCCTAATTTTTTTGGATGCTATGAGTTTTCAAGCTTTCAAGGAGATCTTGGCTTTGTTAATCTATGGATTGGTAATGTTCCCTAACCTAGACCAACTCATAGATGTGAACACCGTCAATATATTTCAAAGTTGTAATTTCTTTTGCTGTCAAACAATTATCTGTTGATGTTAAACTCTGTTTTCATTAATGCATTGCATATGTTTGTCTTGAATTCATCCATTCGTTTCACTACTCTTATGCTTTTCTTTATGATATTTAACTCTTAATAAAAAGCTGCAAGCCTGTAGAGGGAGGATGACGAAACAATACCATGATCTCATACAGTATGCTTTTGAACAGACCTTGCTGATGATGTACAGGCATTTCTTTCAATTCCCAAACACCGGAGTTATAAGGAAGTTAATCCCTAGTCAACCCCTTCGAGCCAAAGAAGTAGGAGTTTTTCTGTTTTAAACAATCAAAACCTTTGATATAAACCTGGGGCAGGGTAGTCTCTCAGTTAATTCAAGAGAAAACGCGCATTAAAGTCGCAAACTCTCAGTTCGTAATACAACGAACGATGTCAAAAAAAAAAGGAAAGTATTCCTTTGAAATCAAAAGACAAGGGTGGTTCCCTATCACATAGACAGTCAATCTCTCAAAAGAGAAAGAGCCCACTAAGCTAAAACCTATAAAGGAGGCTTAAGAAAGCTGGGACATGCCGCTGACAGTAATCCCGGGAAACGGTAACAGTCAGGCAAAAGTTAGGGATAACAAATCAAAATCAAAATAGTGAGGTCATTACAAAATCCTCAACAGCATGAAAAAATGTTGGAAAAGAAAAGGAGATGATGACTGTCTCCCCAAATTCAATTGGTGAACCATCGCCCAAAAGTCGTTCCAAACTCGAAACAAAGTGTGACACACAATTAACTGAGCTTAGGTTGAAGGACATCACGAAGAGCGGGTGGGTACAAATATACTTTGAGCCTTTATCCTTTGTTTCTTAAACCGTGAACCAAGCCACGTTACAACCCTTCAAAAGTCCTAATTGAAGCATGGGTTAGTTCGAAAGCATACTGTCACAAAAGGTATCCTGACTCCTGTAGGGCTTTGTTCTAAATCTTGTGTTAACTTGTCTTATGAAAAGTTTTCTGCTAAAAACGCATTTTTCAAAACTTCGAGACAAACATAGACTTTGCATTGCTTGAATATCACTGTCTGCATTTGGCTTTTTGTTTGACAGCGAAGAAATTCATACAGCGAAGAAATTCATACAGCGAATGTTCGGAGGAACGAAAACTCTCTCAGTAAGCAAAAATCACTTCAAGAGGATGACACTTCCATCAAATCTCCTATCAACAAGGGGCATGACATGTCACAATTCAATTAACCTGGGGCAGTCCAGTCAAGGTCCAACAGATCTTTCAAAGTTCAGTTAACCTGGGGCAGTCCAGTCAAGATTTCAAGAAATCTCTCAATATGCAGAGTAATCTGATTCAAGACTCCTTCTTCACCACTTGGGGCATTCGAATGTCAAAAGTGTTCAACAAATCAACTATTACAATTCCAGATTCGACTCCTGTATCCAGCCAGGGCATATCTGTTGACCACATTTCCAGACTCGATTCCTGTATCTAGCCAGGGCACGTCTGAAGAGTTTGAAGATTCAATTCCTGTATCCAGCCAGGGCATATCTATCAACTATCACAATTCCAGATTCGACTCCTGTATCCAGCCAGGGCATATCTATTGACAACCACTTCCAGACTCGATTCCTGTATCTAGCCAGGGCACGTCTGAAGAGTTTGAAGATCCGATTCCTGTATCCAGCCAGGGCATATCTATCAAACTATCACCTTTCTAGACTCGACTCCTGTATCCAGCCAGGGCACGTCTGAAGAATTCCAGATCAACACCTGTAACAAGCCAGGAAAACATCTGTGAACGACCGATTGTAGACCAACACCTGTAATAAGCCAGGAAATTATCTACATCACCGCTTGGGGCATTCGAATGTCAAAAGTGTTCAAAAAACCGATGCAGTTTTACACGAGCTCATCATCAGGAAACCCTACACCGGTTCCTCTTCAAGATTTCTGAAAACAAGTTTACGGATTCTTCCCTACAACGGATGTGAATCTACCAACTTGTTCAGACTCTTCAAGATTTCTGAAAACAAGTTTACGGATTCTTCCCTACAACGGATGTCAATCTACCAACTTGTTCAGACTCTTCAAGATTTCTGAAAACAAGTTTACGGATTCTTCCCTACAACGGATGTCAATCTACCAACTTGTTCAGACTCTTCAAGACTTCTGAAAACAGTTTACGGATTCTTCCCAACAACGGATGTTAATCTACCAACTTGTTCAGACTCTTCTCAACCGTTGAAAACAGTTTACGGACGCTCCCCAACAACGGACGCGGCTCTATTGCTGATTCAACTTCAAGATTTTTGAAAACAGTTCACGGGTTCTCCAAGTAACGGATGTTAACCTATCGCTTGTTCAGATTCTTCCAGAAGCTAACTCCACTCAGAGCCAAGCTCCATTATCTCCAGCAAAGCTAAAACTTCAAATTATCAATCCCCAGTGGAGCCAGACCATTGAACCTTCTCCCCACAGAGTTTTGGGAAGGCAAATCTTGAGTTCCCCAGTGAAGTCGCCAGAGTTACTTCCCACCGAGCTGAAGATTCTCAATCTTACCTCTCCAGCATGAGTCTACTAATTTGGAACTCCCTAGTAGAGGTCATCAGGAATGCTCTTCCCTAGCAGCAGCCAAGGATTTATTTTCCCCGGCAGCAATCAAGATTCTTTTGTCTTCAGCCATCCAGGATTCATTTATCCTCAGATAGCTCATCAGCTTACATGCGCATTCATCACATTCATATCATAAACATTGATGTCACATACATTGCATCATGCATCATAACATTGCATACAACTAACCCTTTACCTTTTCAGGTAAGAGCAGTCGACAGACATAGATCATCTTCCGAGATTCATCCAGAAATAGTTCAGATGTGACCCAGACACGACGACATTCTGATACTTATTCCAGATCCATTCAGACGCATTATCAAGAAACCCTACACCGGTTCCTCTTCAACTTCAAGACTTCTGAAAACAGTTTACAGATTCTTCCCTACAACGGATGTCAATCTACCGACTTGTTCAGACTCTTCTCAACTTTTGAAAACAGTTTACGGACGCTTCCCAACAACGGACGCCGCTCTATTGCTCACTCAATCTCAACTCCTGAAAATAGTTTACGGATTCTCCAGACATGGACGTCAACCTGTTTCTTATTCGGACCCCTAATTCAGAGATGTTCCAAAACATGGATGCCCTTCTGATACTTGTCCATTCACTTTTGACATACAGTTCAACATGTCCAGATGGCATCTATAAGCCCATCCTCCTACCAGCAGTCACCAGATGGCATCTTTAAGCCCATTCTCAGATGGCATCTCTAAGCCCATCCCCCGACAAAATTCTATCGCACCAGATGGCATCTTTAAGCCCATCACCAAATGGCATCTTTAAGCCCATTCACCTCCACCATCATATCGCCGAGTGCAAATTTTCTGGGCACTTTAGTGTCCAATCTTCTTTTACCTTCAAGTCGCGAAAGGCAAACTTGCCAATCTAACTCTTCAGGTCCAAGAAGATTGAACAGGGGCAACTGTTGTACCCCAAAATTTGCCCTCGCATTTTTCCACAAGAAATCTCAGCTTCAGGCGTTTCCTGATTTTTCAGATTGGCTCAAGAATCGGACAAACGGACTTTTCTTGTCAGTCAAGAAAAATTAGGGTTTTACTGGTTTTCATGGCTCTAGAACAGTTCACACAATTGGCTTAGGGTTGTGGTTGATTCTGGCGTATTTTGATCAGGCGAATGTTCATTGGCATTTAATCAGGAATTAGGGTTTTATGGGCATATTCTCAGAAAGATTAAAATTCCACAGCACTTTGCAAGTTATTCCAAGATTCGGGTTGAATTCGCATTGTTTTGATTTAATCAGTAAAAGAGGCAGTTGGTTTGAATTCACATTAGTTAGTTTGAGCCAGTCAAAACAAGTATGCAGTATTGGATTTACAGTGTTTGTTGAAAATCAGTAAAGAGGGAATGCGCCTGTTTGGTTTGTTTCGGTTAACTGTTACTTTGCTTTGAATATTGGAAAGGCCAGGATTAACTGATCAGTTACCAAGACATTGTTTTATTTAAATTATTTATTATTCTAAATTAAGTGATTGAAATTTATTTTTCAATTATTTTAATTCAAAGAGTTTTAAATAATAAATAAACAATAAAAAGAAAAAACAGAATTAATCGGATAATGGAAACTTTTATTTATTCTTAAATTAACTGTACAATTATTGTTTATAATTTAATTACAAACAATGGTTTTACATTGATTTAAATTTAAGTAAAAAGAAAAAAACTATCATATTTCTTCTAATTCTTCAGTCTTCATTTAGTACCCCTCCATCCAATTATTCATCTGCAAAAAGAAAGGAGAAAAGTCAAATAACAGTTAAATTGAAAAGACAGATAAAATTGCAATCATCATTAAGGGCCACTGATTGGGATCAGTTAACCCTCTCTGCAAATCACAGGATTTCTCCCGGTTCACAAAGAGGGAAGAATTTTATTCATTTAATCATGAATGCAAAATGTCAAAATGCATAAGTTCAAAATGTCAAACTGCATAGTTCAAGTTCAACCAAACTGAAAAAATCCAATTTCCTACTTTATGTCAAAAAGGCCAAAAAGTGCAATTTACTGTCAAAATACCAAAGAGTCTACACAAAAGCTGTCAAGAGAATATTTTGAAAGATATCAAAAAAGCACAAAAGCTGTCAAGAAGAGATCAAATAGGCAGAGGAAAGTATGATATGCAAGCAACTCATTGTCATCATTTCCCAATTGAAGTGACCCTTTCAGAACAAAGGTACAGCACAAACATTTTTTATATTTTTAGCTGTACTGAGAAAGAAGAGAGAGAGATAAAAGATGCAGGTTTTCAGGCTTAGGCAGGCATAGATAGGAAGAAAAAAATATACAAAAGAACAAACACAGTAAGAGGGAGAGGGAGGTTGAACTTTCACCAACAAAAAAGAAATATACAAAACTGCCAAGCAAGCATAAATCTGCTAAGCCTTTTAACCTGCTAGCATAATCTAAAGCCAAAATCCTCAAAACCATAAAAACCTGTCAAACACCTAAAACCTGAAGCATACCCTGCCTCAACATACAAACTGCTAAGGCCATCAACATACAAACCATTTTAACCTACTGTAAAACTCAAACCTGCTGCAAACTGATATACAACAACTTGCTATTGCATCTACCAAGTCCTGACCTGAAGCAAGTCCAAACCAATAACCTGCAATAAACCATACCAGCATACAAATCCCTGTCAAACACTAAACCTGCCTACACTTTGAACCAGTCAAACAATAACCAAACCAGGCCTACTGCATAACCATTCAAAAAAAAGAAAGCCTTTCAAGAATCCTGTCAAAAGAAAAGATCAGAGAGCCTTACCACTTTTCAAAACCTCAAGCAAAAACCTGTTAAGTCCATCAAACAAAAGCCTGATATCTAAGGCAACTCAAGCCCTCAGAATTCCAGGAATTCATCATTGGGTATCCAACTTAAGCGAAAAGCCAGCAAATCATCATAATTAACAGTTTCAAAGGGAAATTCAGGGACGAAGAAGAAAGATAACAAAAGCATTCAAGGCAATTCAAAGGCCTCAGAAGAGGGCTTCATCATAGGCAAAAGGCTCAACAAATTCAAAAGCACATTCATCTCAAGGCATCATAATCAACAGTTTCAAAGGGCAAGCTCAAGGCAAAAGAGAAGAAGAACGTAAAAGGAAGCGAATCAAAGGGCAACACAGGCATCAATCCTAAAGGCAACCAGCAATTCAAAGGCAAAGAGAAGAGAGAAATAGGTAAATCTAAGAGGAGGTTTTCAGTCAAACATCATAAAACCTAAAAAAGAGGGTTAATACACGAATACCAGAAGTCCAGACAAGTTAGCTCTTTCACGATCCCCTCGCCGTCAAACCTCCGGAAACGCCTCCGACTCCAACCTCTTCCTCCGTTTTCAAGAGGTAACGCTTTCTGTTTCTTTATTCTTCCACAACATCCATGACAATAATAGCAAAAAGGAAAGTCAGAGTTCAAAACGAAATAAGCATGCAAAATCATAAAAAAGACATAAAAAACACCAAAAAACGAACCTCGCTTCGTAAAACCATTTGGCTCGAGCTATGAAGGAAGGAGAGGTTAAGGGACTGCATTGGTGGCTTAGGCTATGGGATGAACTCAGTAGCCATGGCCAAGAAGCAAGAAACGCGAAGATGAACGAAACTCCATGAACGCGCCGCTACAAACCCTAGAGCAGTTCTCAACTGAACAACAAATCTAAACCCTAAAAAATGTTTGTAACAAATGGGCCAATGCGTTTCTGATACCACCTAAGCCCAAAGACAATACCATACCCCCCCTTGTCTTCAGTTTTGAACTTGTTTCCTTTAAGGCCCATTCTGAATTTTAAATCATTTTCTTTATAAAACAAATTAATAATTAACTAACTTAATTTTTTCTAACAAATATTTTGTTAACACTAACTTTTCTTTTTATATCTAACTTTTCATTTTCTAATTTAAATCTTATTTGTACATACAAATAGAACCTTTTTTTAACCATGTAATTAAAACTGAAAACTTTTTTCCCTTTCTTTTAATTAAAATATTGTTGTACATAATAAATGAAAAAAATACTCTTTTTGTATACATAATTAAAACTTAGAAATATTTTCTTTTCTTAAAACATCATTTTATACATAATTTAATTAGAACTTGAAAATTCAATTAAAACATTTTTTTCTTTTGTGCATATTAAAATATACAAATCAAAGATTCATTAAACACATATCTAGGTCAAATACCCTAATCCACATCAATTTCACCTTGTCGCACATGTAAATAATCACTTACACAATACATTTCATACTTACACAATACATTCACATTGCCCCTATACACATTTGCTTATATATTGATATTCGTCATTTACATTTGATCGCAAATTCGATTTGGTTGTAACTTATTGGATACTATAAGTCTCATCCCCATTCATAAACTTGTACCCCCACTCCCGAATACTTATTCTGTAATAGCGTAGATTTTACATTTTCGCAATTTACCGCTTTCAATTATACCATGGTTAGACTTAGGGTTTGCATGTACGTAAAATCAAACGCTAGATAACCTAATACAAGACAAATACATGAAATCAATACACAATCACACTTGCACCCTCTAGGGTAATCCCACATGTTGCCTTCCAAAATGGGCCATGCTTGCACGTCGAGTATCTTTGGCAAAACAAATTCAAATGATCATAAGTCCCTCGATGACGCTTTCGAATGTTGCCTAAACGGAATGATCATAGTCCCTTCAAAGCAAATTGCCAAAGACACTTGGCACCATTGCATTCATGGTCCATACGATGACCCGTGCCCGTCCCGAATAAACTTCCTAAACGCAAGATTGTCCATCAAATTCAATGGTAGAACAAAATTGTTAAAAAGGGTTAAAACATAACAAAAACCTTTGAGTACAATAGGGTAGACAAAACTCTTAGTTACTTGAGATCAATTTGCAAAAACACTTGCCTTCTTTTCAAAAACCACAATCCACAACACTTTCAAACAAACTCTCAAAAACATTTGAAACATCTTTTCGAAAAGATCCACACTTTTGTAAAACACTCAAACACGAGTCAAATACATTGGTCGCCTAAGACAAGGCATCTTCTTCCAAAATATTTTCAAAAACACTCACACATGCACACCATTTTCAAGCAATCAAAAATCAAGGCAAGTGATCTAAAAAACCAAGTAACTAAGAGCCCATGGATAACCATGGATGAAAAGGATGCTAATACCTTCCCTTTTCATAATCTACCCCCCGAACCCACGAAATATCTCAAAAGGTTTTGCTGTGCTTTTTTAACCTTTCCTTTAGGATAAAATAAAAAGTCGGTGGCGACTCTTGCTCAACCGCACAAGTGCGAATACGAACGCAAAACCATAGTCAGTTCTCCCGTCGTATCACAATATTGCTTGTAGAAAGCTGCGGCATGATCTTCCCAATTATGGATGTTAGCTCTTTCTAGTTGGTAAAACCAGTCGAGTTGTGTTCCAGATAGACTATCTTGGAAAAAATGCACCCACAAGTCTTTATCAGCGGAGTGTGGTTGGATCTTTCTTACATATGATCGGAGGTGCATCTTAGGACATGACACCCCATCATATTTTTCAAACAAAGGCACTTTGAATTTCGGAGGAATCACAATCCCCGACACTAGTCTCAATTCTTCAAAGTCTAAGCCTGGCACCTTTTGTATTTCCATCGCACTCAAACTCTCTTCGAGATGTCTGTAGTTATCATCAGCTGGAGGATACTGTTCCTCAGAGTAGTCTTCCTCCTCTTCAGATTCTGACGGGACCGCTGTTTCCTTTCCTTTCCCCTCTCCTTCACCAGATGTTGTTGTAAAATTCAAGGTTCTTCTAGTCTGCCCATGAAATATTCTCCCCATGTTTAGGACCCCGATGACCTTCTTTGTTTTCTTTTTCCTCTCTTCAGCCAGCAGAGTCTTTAACTCTTCTTGCCCCTTGGCTAGGGTCACGAGCAACTGTTGAAACTGCGTGTTCTGAGCTTGGAGATCTTTGACTGTTTGTTCGAGATCCATCTTACTGAAATAAACAGTAGATAGATGAAGAAACTTGTTGCCAAAAGACCTGTTTATGTTATGATGAATGATATGTGCGTATGCAATGTTTTCAAGGATTTCAAAGATTCAAGTTCGTTTTAGACAAAAAGAAAACACATGTTATATTAATAAGATAAAGTTTGAGTACATCAATGCCCCTTGGACAAAATAATACAAAACTCTAAGATAAAAAAGTAGTGTGCATCCTTTTTGGTGCAATGTAGGCATTTAGAGTCCGCTCCTCATGAAGTAGCCTAATGAGTTCCAAAACCTTCATCTTGCTTGCATAGAATTGGGCTTCAAAAGTATCTCGCTCTCCTTTGAGCTGTATCCAATCCCTTTGTAGGTATTCAAGAGATGCGGGCATGTCAGGATGTAGGATAGTGTATGGAACATCTCCCTCCTTAACAGGCTTAATGATCACCGGGAGAATGGAGGGGTAAGGCATCATAAGACTTTGAGCACGGGTTCGTACCCATTTGAAGTAAGGCTCAAGATGGATGGAATTCTTGTGCCCCAAAGTATTTCTATCCACTTTGTTTAGCATCCTCCAAGCTCGGATGAATCTCTGGCGAAGACCTTGATCGTCGTTGTCATAGTCGAATACCAAACCTTGAATCAACATCTCGTACGGGCCATCCCTTCGGGCGTAACCAAAATATCTTAGAGCTAAGCATGGGTTGTAGGTGATGCCTCCCCTAATGCCAAGTAGAGGGACATTAGGGAATTCCCCACAACGGTCAACAATGATAACATCCCATTTGGATCGGGAGCACCAATGAATGTCTGAATGTTTGAGCGTCATTAACCTTTGTGACCACCTTGAACATTGCTCATTCTTTAAGACTGGTTAGGGAAGATGAGAAATAAACCATCTTGCCAGGAGAGGGGTGCAACACATAAGGACACCTCTTTTCCTCATTGTGCGAGTGTGAAAAGAGTGCAAGATATCCCCTAGCAATGTAGGCACCGGATTGCGTGATATGAAGATTTTGACGGTGCTCACATCTATGAGTTGGTCAGGATTGGGGAACAAGACCATCCCATAGATAAGAAGAGCCATAATTTCCTCAAAGGCTTGCAAGTCTAAGGAATTCCAACAGCTTTGGGCTTTCTCAAACAGGAACTTTGCTAAGAAGCCTTTGACACCACTCCTAGTTTCCCAATGAGCTGTGACATCAGATGAGTGCAAGTGTAGAGCTTGAGCGATCTCTTCTGGCTTTGGGTCTCTTTTCGTACCGTTGAAAGGTAGTTGATTGAGAATGGGAATCCTCAAGAGTTGAGAGAATTCTTCCAAAGTAGGCACAAGCTGATAGTCGGGAAATGTGAAGCAATGGTGCAAAGGATCAAAGAACTGAAAGAGCACCTTCATAATATCCTCATCTGTGTTGGAGGTGACCAAGTTAAGTAGAAGACCATGTCTCTCGGTGAATGGAGAGTTCTCAGGGATCCTTGAAGTTAGCTCCTTAAGTTGTGGACGAATTCTTACAAGGTTGATTTGGATAGTTTTCCTGCAAAGTGAATCCATATCTACAAAACAAGAACAAAGATGAATCTCAAAAATCCTTGAAATGGTTTGTAGATGTATGTGATGTTCATGATGTCCATGATGTTATGTACAAGTATGCATATACAAGCAAAGCAAACAAGTTCTTAGATTAGGCTTGCATGGGGTTTTATAGGTAAGTACCCTCTTGAAGTTTAGTTGGCTTAAACCTGTCCTAATAATAGTAACCGGGTTCTAAGGAGCTCAATATCCCTAGATTGTTTCCTTAGTCATTGTTTCAGCTCAAGCCTCTTTAATGGCGACCGAAATATCCCAAGAAATCAAACCTCAATGAGTGTAGTATCGAGTATCTACCAACTTCGAACTGCACCAAAGCCGGTCATCTCACTACATCCTAAAGGCCAAGTTGGTCAAGTAAAGGGTTCTAGAAGTTCATTAGTGCTTCATGACATCACTCAATGACCCCGTATTCTCTTTGATTAACTCAAAGGCTACCGGTATCCACAAATATGTCACACTAACATAGCTATTGCTTAGACCATGTCGGTATACCCCGCACAGTTTCCATAACGTATTGCTATTTACCTATAATGTATCCCAAATCCGGGTAGAGGATTTCAAACCCAAACAAAGAACTATAATGTAAAGCATATAAGTTAAACAATGTAAGCAAATAAATGTGATCTATCCCTAAGGTAACCCCATTTTTATAATTTTCCCCAGCAGAGTAGCCAATTCTGTGATACGGTGGGAGAACTGACTTGGGTGTTTTGCATTTGATCGCAAATGTTGCGGTTAGCAAGAGTCACCACCGAATTTTATTTTATCCAAAAGGAAAGGTGAAAAAGCATAGGAAATACCTTTGAGATTGTTTCTTGAGTTCGGGGGTTGATTATGAAAAGGGAAGGTATTAGCACCCTTTTTCATCCATGGTTTTCCATGGGCTCTTAGTTACTTGCTAGATCACTTGATTTTGTTTTGAAATTATGCTTTGTGTGGTTTTGAAAGTATTTTGTAAAAGAGGTCATTGTTTAGGAAATCTTTGTAATGATTCTTGTTCGTAAGAATGTATACAAAGATGTTTGTCTTTTTGAAAATGTTTTCAATGATTGTAAGATGTTTTGAAATGTGTGTGTGTTTGTTTTTGAAAATAGCAAGGATAGTTGTTTGAAATGGAGTAAGTAACTAGAAGTAATCTACCTACTCAAATTTCTTTCTTGTTCATTTTCTTTTCTTTTGATATTGTTGTCTTACCATTGATTTGGTAAGCAACCCTATCTTTGGATGTAAACGGGACGGACGTGGGTCATCGTATAACCATGATTAGAAATGTTGCGAAGTATCTTAGCATTTTTGAGGGACTAAGATCATTTTGTAAGGCAACTTTGAATAGCGTCTTCGAGGGACCATGATCTTATATTTGTTTATTTTGCCAAGATACTCCGCATGCGTAATATGGCCATTTTTGTGTAAGGCAACCAAATGGAGTAACCCTAAGGGTGTTTGTGTGCAAGTGCGTTATTTTCATGCTTGATTTTGTCTTGAATTAGGGTTTTCTATTTGATTGTTTTTATCTTGCCATACAAACCCTAATTACTAGCATGTTATGTAAAAGCGATAAATTGCATAATTTAAAGATTACTACACTATTACAACATTTTATGGGAGGGGGGCATACAAATTATAAATGGGGATTTACAATAATGTAAATCTAATTAAGCTATTACAACCAAATCGAATTTGCACAAATATTTGAATAAATAATATACAATATAAATTAAATATGCAATGGTATGTATATGCAAGAAAAGAGATTTTTGTTTTGTTTTTTTATATGAAAAAGAGTTTTTGAACTAAACCTAATAATTTAAGAAAAGGAAATTAAATTATTTTTTAGAAATTTGGTTAACCCTAATTTTTATTTGTTAAAAGAAAATCAAGTTCTTTAAATATTATTATTGTGTATCTTTGTCTTAAAATAATAAGTAATACTTTATGAAATATTCTAGCCCTTTTATACATTAGAAAAAATATTTACAAGTGTGAAGGAAAAGAAATAAAAATTAACCTAAGTCTATTTTATTTTACAAGTTTATTTAAGAAAGAATAGTTAATATATAATTTAATAAAAATATTTTTTCATGAGAAAATAAAATAAAATGAAAAAAATTAAATATTTAACATTTATATATTTTTTATGATTTTATAATATTTAAGAAAAATATTTAATGAAGTAAACAAAAATAAAATAAATAAATGAAAATAAATTGGGCGAGAGGCGTCCTGAGTAACCAGGAGGTAAAATGTTAAAAAATGAGAGGCCCAGTTGCTGAGCCCACATTGCAAAAATGACAAAAAATAAAGCTGAAAAATATGAAAATGAAAAAGGTAGCGCCAAGGTTCGAACCCATGACCTATGCATTTTCAGCGCGCTGCCTTGCCACTTGGGTGGCTGTACATCCGTTAGTTTAAATGAAACAAAAAATAGATAACATGAATCTCTTCCTTGCCATGTACTTCGTCTTCTTCCTCTAGCTAGCCATACCAAACATATCTCTATCGTTTCTCCATGGAAATGGAAACTTCAAACATGAAAAAGGTAGTACTTTTTCCCACGATTTCAAACATGTAACTCATGTAAACTATCAGTCAAAGATCAAAGCTAATTTCAATGGCCCTAATTTTAAATCTAATTTTTACAGAAATTTGAAATCTAAAATTCTCTATACACAATGAATATAAATGAAATCTATGCACATGGTTGGCTTTAGCACAATAATATCTACATTTTTCTTTCACAAATCGAGGCCCAAGGATGCCTGTATGAAGAGATAAAAGTTAGAGTTCTTACCTCTTTCAGCTGAGATCGTGAATGGAGTTGGAGTGAGTTTTGAGAAGGCCTGAGGATTCCTTTAGCTTGCCTGAACCTCCCTGAGTGTGTTCCAATCCTTACCTTGCTTTGAAAGTGCCTGAATCTCTCTATCCAAGTCAACCTGCAAGCTTGAAATGCAAAAATGGTAGATGTAGAAGGAAGAGTTACAGTGCAGGGATGATGGTATGGAACACTTATATATGATGTAGGTTAAGTGTTTATGTGATTAGAACTTGAAACACATGAGTGGATTTTTGGATTGCTATGCTTGATGCAAAACTGCAAGTTATGGTAGGTTTTTGGTGATAAAGAGTTTGGGAGAGTTTCTGTCCTTTAGAAATCGTGTCTTAGGTTGTAATGTGTTTGTGTATAAGTATAGAGAAGGTTCCAAATCAAATCCACACCAGATTTCTCAGTTGTAGGCTTTTTTCTCTATTGCTTGCCTTTTAAGAAAAGTGAGGAGACAACTCTTTACATACTTGTACAGGCCTGTGTTGAGTTGGTACAAGTCTAAGGCACTTTTCTTTTTTGTTTTGGCTTTGCTTATGTGCAGAAAAACAAGTGCAAGGCTCAAGGAATGAAAAGTTGCAAAAGTTATGCTTTATCAAAATGGAAATGGCACCTTTGTGCCAAAAATGGAATTGTTTATGTACAAAGCATTGAATGCTTGACTTTAGGGCATGAAACCTTGTGCAATTCATTAATGGTGGAGTTACAAATGAGTTTGAGGCCTGAAAAGTGAAGATTGTACAACATGCTTGAGGATTTGAATTTTGTTCTTCATGAAATGGCTTGAAATCAAAGTGAGAAATTGCCAACTTCATCTCTTCGATTCTCCCTACTCAAGAATGATCTCAAGGAGTTATTGGACATTTTGGAAAGCTTGCAATGTTATCTATAACTCATATTTGAAATTATTTTCAATATTCCTCTTGGAACTAGGTGAAAAGTTACCATGAAGTTAGGTCAAAAACCTGCCTAAATTAGGGCGAAATTTCACTAAGTTATTTTAGTTCATGGGCATGTATTCACAAAATTATATCTTGAGATCCAAGCATATTTATGGAAAAATGTGTGAAGAAAAGTTGTAGATTTCATGGAGATCTACAACTTTCATGTTGGGAACTTTCTTTGAATCATCTTGTATCATGGTGGAAATTTGGCTTAAAGTTGAGAAAAAATAAGAAATTTTCTATACTTAGAAAAATTTCTAAGTTAAGAAAATTTTAAATTTCAAAACAAAATCTTCAATCTTTGATTTCTTCATGAACAAGTTTCACATTTTTACATGTTTTGATGAAATGTGATCATTGGCACTTGATTTTGACCAAAAATTCAAAGTTTGACTTTTCAGTATACAGTTGACTTTTGATCAGTTGACTGCAAATTCCATCTGTCAATCCAATGAAATTGAAATGTTTTGAACCATGTAATTAGGTAAAGATGATACAATTGAACCCTTGAAATCATGCTTCAAACAAATTGGTCATTTTCTAGGTCAAAAATCAGAAATTGCCCTTTCTCAGTCAAAACCCTAATTTTGACCGTTTTGCCCTTTTGATGATTTGATCAAATTTCTTGAGGAATTGTGGTCCAAACTTGATCAAATGATACATATGAGTCCAAAATGTTGATGTGGATCAAAAATTATGAAGTTTGACTATAAATTGGCCATGGTTTACTTTTCCCCCAATACAGCTGATTTTTAGGTCAACTGTCCAATTGACTGATCAAAAATGTGACTCAAGGCTTGAAACTTGACATGAGTAATATTAGGGGTCCACAATGATACTTGAAATTCATATGAAACATTGATATTCCAAAAATCCTTGTGCAATCCCAAACCCTAATTTTGGGTCATTAGGGCATGATGAAATGTCTTGAGCTGGTCAAACCCTAATCCAGTCTTGAGTCAAAGAGATCTTGTGAGAAAAATCTTGATGAGTGAGAGGGCAAATTTTGGGGTATAACATTATCCATGGGGAATTCCAGGGAATTTTACGCCTGAAGGTTTCAATCTTGGTCCTCAAGATACTCTAATTGTTCAGACTATTGTTACTCATGCACCTCCTGTGGTGCATGCTGCTCCTGCTGCACCTCCTTCGGTGAATATGATTCCATTTGTTAATGATGATGTGTGTCGTCCTTTCCCACCATCGAGTGAAGACTTGGGTCTTTATGACATAATGGATGATTTTCAAGAGCAGTTCGACAGGATGCAAAGAGAGACGAAGGCCCTCATGGGAAAAGAGCTATTTGGGCAGAATGTGAATGAGTTATGCTTGGTCCCGAATGTTAAGATACCTTCTAAGTTTAAGGTCAGGGAGTTTTAGAAGTACAAGGGAAACACTTTCCCTCGTACTCATTTAGTGATGTACGTAAGGAGAATGTCTACCCATACTGATGATCAACGGATGCCGATTCACTTTTTTCAAGATAGTTTGACCGGTACTGCGCTGAAGTGGTATATGAGTTTGAACAGTGTTAACATCCATACTTTCAATGACTTGGGAGAAGCATTTATCATACAATACAAGTACAATGTGGACATGGCGCATGACCGTGATCAGCTCAGGGCCATGGTTCAAAAAGACAGGGAATCATTTAAAGAATATGCACAGAGATGGCGTGAGGTGGCCACCCAAGTGATTCCTCCCATGGAAGAGAAGGAGATGACTGAGATTTTCTTGAAGACTTTGGGTGCTTTCTACTATGAGAGGATGGTAGCAAGTGCGCCAAGTGACTTTACTGAATGGTAGGAATGGGTATCCGCTTTGAAGAGGCTATAAGAGAGGACCGTTTAACGAGAAGTGAAAGCCCCTGAGGTGTGAAGAAGCCATCTTATGGCTTTACCAAGAAGAATGAAGGGGATGCAAATGCTGTTATACAAGAGAGGAGGGTTAATACTCCTAGAGGAATTATCAGTGTCATCAACAAGTCGCCTCTGTTACTTCAGTTGTGGGTGCAGCTCCAACTACCGTTGCTTATCAGAGACCGTCCCAGCAGGGGAATCAAGGGTATAATCAGAGAAGGGAGAGTTATGACCCTATTCCTATGAGCTATATAGAGTTACTACCAACATTGATTCAGAAGAAGTTGGTTCAGACCCGACCACCTCCCATTGTACCATCACCATTTCCTTGGTACTACAAAGCAGACCAAACATGTGCTTTTCATCAGGGAGCACCAGGGCATAATGTTGAGAATTGTTATCCTTTGAAGACTGAGATGCAGAAATTGGTGAAGTCTGGTGTTCTATATTTCAAGGATGTGGGACCTAATGTGAAAGACAATCCTCTACCCAAGCATGGGGGAGTAAATGTTGTGAATATGGTGGCCAGTTGTCCAGGCGACTTCCGGATTTTTGATATTAATCTGGTTAGAGGAGATTTGGTGGAAAATGCATGCAGACCTTTGTGAATTTAGCTACTATATGCATGACCATTCCGATTATACTATTTGCAGTATAGATATACAGGGTTGCGATAAGATAAAGGCTGATTTGTAGGAAATGATGGATGAGGGCCTCATCCACATAATCAGGCCTAGGGCAGAGTATGAAGAGGAAGTGAATATGGTTTCTGGATGTCATGGAGAATTCAGAATTTTTGATGTAGAGTATATGAATGAGGACCTTGTGCAATTGCATGCTACTTTCTGCCACTTGGTTGGTCAGGAAGAACACCAGTATGGATCTTGCCAAGTTTGTTGTCGAGATTCCTGAGGATGTTCAATCATGAAGAAGGGCGTTCAGTTGTTGTTAGATAATGGAACTATCAAGGTTACATGTCAAAGATATTATTACCATGGAATTGATATGATTGAGGTTTGCTTGGATGAATAAGAGTCGGATGAAGAGTATGCCTCCGCTGATGAGTATTTCTCCTCAAATGAGGATTTGTTTTCCATAAATGACTCAATGATGACTGATTGTGTTGAAGAAGGGGTAAACGTCATTGTACCTTGTTTTGGTGCACCCTCCCATTTTGAAGTCAAGTATTATAGCAAGCCAGCTGTTACACCATTTGTGATTAATTTGCCGAGTCCTGTTCCCTACAAGACAAATAAGGTTGTACCCTACAAGTATAATGCTACAATCTTAGAGGATAGTGTGGAAGTTCCCATCCTGCCAATGCCTGATGTTGGAAATATTACTGAGAATAGCAGAGTGACCCGCAGCGGTCGTGTATTTGCACCAGTTGTTTGAGGAGATTTTAGTGTTGGAAAGAAAATTGCTGAGAACGTTGAACCCAAGAAGGCTATGGGTGAGACTAGTGGAGCTACATTAGAGAAAGAAGTGGATGATATTTTGAAGATAATCAAGATGAGCGACTACAAAATTGTAGATCAACTACTGCAGACTCCTTAAAAAATATCTATTTTGGCTTTATTGATGAACTCATCTGCTCACAGAGAGTCCTTGATGAGGGTATTGGACCAAGCTTTTGTGGAGTGTGATATGCCTGTAGACCAGTTAAGCAGTGTAGTAGGGAACATTACGTCATGTAATAACTTGAGTTTCTGCGATGATGAATTTCCAGATGAAGGAAGGAATCACAACCTGGCCCTCCACATCTCTATGAACTGTAAGAATGATTCATTATCCAATGTGTTGATTGATAATGGATCCGCTTTGAACGTTATACCGAGAAGCACTCTTATGAAGTTGAAATATCAGGGAATGCCCATGCGCCCGAGTGGCATCATTGTGAAAGCGTTTGATGGATCAAGGAAATCTGTTATTGGTGAGGTGGACTTGCCTATTCATATAGGAGCACATTTATTTCAGATTACTTTCTAGGTCATGGATATTGTACCCGCTTATAGCTGTTTTCTAGGAAGGCCGTGGATACATGAGGAAGGGGCTGTCACTTTAACTTTACACCAGAAACTGAAGTTTGTACGTGAAGGGAAAGTGGTAATCATAAATGGGGAACAAGCATTATTGATATCTCATTTGTCCTCGTTCAACATTGTAGAGGCGGATGAAGCTGCTTTTGGAACCCAGTTCCGAGCTTTATCCATTGACAACGTAAGAGGAAATGAGAATTCCATGGTTTCACTTAAGGATGCGCAGCAGGTTGTGCGTAAGGGTCATAGCGAGGTATGAGGACAAATTGTAGATCCACCTGTGAACAAGAATAGAGCCGGATTGGGGTTGTCTTTGAAGAATGACAAAGGTAAGAGCATGGAGCCGAAGTCTGCTGCAGGAAAGTATCAAGACATCTTCCATAGTGGAGGTTATCTTCATCCAACTATTTCCGGGATTAATGCCATTGTGGAAGATGAAGCAGAACAGGAAATGCCGAATTATGTGACACACGGAGTTAGGGTTCAGAACTGGATCACCATTGATGTTCCCTCTTGCATACATGTTTCAAAGTAATTTAATTTGTTAAATATTATTGAAAAGCTTTCACTCTGCCCAAGGTGGAAGTATTAATGTTGTAGGGCTTATCTGTTTGCTGTGACTTTTAAAATCAATAATAAATGTTGTCTCTGTTTCCTAAATTGTGTCTTTATTTTCTGCTTTTTCTTGGAAAATGGTAATCAGAAAAAAACCTTTCAAAATAAATAATAACTGAAATTTAATCTGCATGATCACTTGTTATATGTGTCAGTTTCTAAATGCAATCATAAATCATATGTGCAAATTAATTAAAAAACCCGTTGAATAGCATGACCCTGCACCCTCTCCCAACTTTGAATGTCCTGTGTATGGGGCCGAAGAAGAAGACTATGATGTGATTCCAGAAGAGGTCTCACGGTTGCTTGAGCACGAGAAAAATTCCATTAAGCCATATAAAGAGCCTTTGGAAGTAATCAATTTGGGTTCAGAAGAAGATCCAAAAGAAGTCAAGATTGGAGCATCGCTGCATCCTGATGTGAAGAGCAGGTCGATTGAGCTGTTGAAAGAATATATGGATTTTTTGCTTGGTCTTACCAAGACATGCCTGGTCTAGATACAGATATTGTAGATCACCGTTTACCGTTAAGGCCAAAGTGTCCACCAATCAAACAGAAGTTGAGAAGAACTCACCCAGATATGGCAGTGAAGATCAAAGAGGAGGTTCTAAAGCAGAATGATGCTGGTTTTCTTGTGACGTCAGTGTATCCTCAATGGATTGCCAATATTGTCCCAGTACCAAAAAAATATGGAAAACCACGCATGTGCGTAGATTACAGAGATCTAAATAAAGCTAGTCCAAAATATGATTTTCCATTGCCACACATTGATATGTTAGTGGATAGCACAACAAAATTCAAGGTATTCTCGTTCATGGACGGATTTTCCGGGTATAAGAAAATAAGAATGGCTTCAGAGGACATGGAAAAAACAACGCTTATCACACCCTGGGGAACATTCTGTTACAGAGTGATGCCCTTCGGGTTGAAGAACGCTGGTGCAACATACCAGAGGGCTATGACAACCCTATTCCATGATCTAATGCACAAGGAAATCAGAGTATATGTTGATGATATGATTTCCAAATCCCAGACTGAAGAAGGGCATGTAGAAGATTTGTTGAAATTGTTTCAGCGTTTGAGGAAGTATCATCTCTGCTTGAATCCAAATAATTGTACCTTCGGTGTCCGATCGGGGAAATTGTTGGGTTTCATTGTTAGCCATAAAGGAATTGAAGTTGGCCCTGATAAAGTCAAAGCAATTCAAGATATGCCAGCGCCAAGAACTGAAAAGCAAGTCAGAGGGTTCCTCGGGCATTTGAATTATATTTCCAGATTCATTTCCCACATGACTGCAACATGTGAACCGATCTTTAAGTTGTTAAAGAAAGATCAAGGTTGTGTATGGACAGATGACTGACAAAGGGAATTTGAAAGTGTTGTACCCCAAAATTTTCCCTCCTATATTCTTCAAGTTTTGACAAGTATCATTCTCAAATGGTTCAAGACTTCTCAAGGGTTGCACAGTTCAACTGCCTCCTAAGCCAGTCAAAATTAGGGTTTTGGTTCCTTCAGTGAATTTGAGGTTTTCAAGGGCTCAATCAAGTCCCATAGGCCTACATATATTGTCAAGCATCTATATGCCAAGTTGAAAGACTCACAGGGTCAAGTTGCACAGTCAAAAGCTTCATTTGGTGCACAATCAACTGCAGGGGCAAAATGGTCATTTGACAGTCAAAAGTCAAAATTTTTGGTCAACATCTTATTTTGAAGCCACAATCATCATTTGATCAAGTCTTGATCATGATTCCACAAACATGGCTCAGAAATCATCAAGATGCAAAAGTTTCTATTTTTGGACAGTTGAAAAGTCAACTGTAACTTGACCAAGGCATAACTTTTTCATGGTTCATAAGAAAAATCCCATCCAATGCTCATTTTGAAGGGGATGATATTTCCTACAACTCATCTTCACATTCCAAGTCCAAGAAATGCTCTCACAAAAAGTTATCAATTTCTACATTATAGGTCAATTTCAAAAGTCAACAAAAAGGCACTTTAAGTCAAAGACCATAACTTGAGATTGGTAAATCAAAATGACATGGGACCAAAGGAATTGGTTAGAGGACTTCAAGACCTTTCCAAAATGTCCAAGAACATGTTCATATGATCAAAATTGAGCAAGATATGCATTGGAGATGTTGGGAAATTTTTGGGAATTTGCAAAAGTCAACTTTGCCTAAAACACCTTGTTTTTGCTAATGGGCCTCAAATTCTTTATTGAAACTTTGTCCAAGGCCTATGCACGACCCAATGAGCTTAAATTGATTTATTTTCTTATTTTTAATTAATTAATTGAATTTTTATTAATATTAATTCATTTAATTCATTTAATTGTAGGAAAATTCAAAAGATATGTTTTTTCAAATCTTTTGTGAAGCAAATACACTCAGGGCAAGCTGGCAATTCGTGTACATATCAAGGACATCAAAATCTCCATGTTTGGCAAGTTTTGTCAATTAAAAATATGCAAAAAGATTTGATTGAAATCAAATATTGAAAACATGAATTCAAAGGATTTCTTGTGCAAGATTTACCCTAATTCCATTATACTATATATGCTGAAGCTAAACCTAAATTCATTCACATGCAAAACTGCTGCAAAGAACCCTTATCAAATTGAAAAAATTCCAAGAAAGCTTGAAACTGAATTCCCCTTTCCAGGCCCTTTCAAGGAGATTTAAAGATTCAAACACGTTGCTGGGACACTCAGGAACCTATTGCAATCACAAACAAGCTCTAACACTCAAAGAATCACTCACTTCAGTCACACGGTTTGCCTAATTTTTCTAGAATCGAAACTCATAATTCTTGCATATTTAACATGATATAATTGTTGCTTTGCATTTCTATGACCTTTCTGAAGCTGATGATATAGGTTAATTGCATTATGGTGCCCTGAAACGTAAACTACCATGGACGAATTCTAGGTTTTCAAAGCTCTCAATTTAGGGCTTTACATCATAAGTAAAATCAGAACCAATGATACCCATGGTTGAACTCAGAATGACAAGACGAATTCAACACCATGCTCGAGCCCTATTTATATAGCTTACAGACCTAATCGCTATTTTTGGCCATGCTGTTTTGTGGGGGTTAAAAACCCCCGCTATCTTGTTTTTGTTTTACAGGAAAAAGGATGAAGATGAAGACGTGTGTGTGTGCATGATTGGTCCATTTAAATGAAACACATGCTTTTTCATAATTGTTAGCATATGCTGTTGTTTTATATAATATATTTGTTGCCTATTATTATAACAAAAGCGTGCGCTTGGCTTAGTGGAAGAGGACGTGTCTGGCAATCAATGGGACCTGGGTTCGATTCCCAGGTCCCCCCAAACGCTTATTCTATTTTTTCATAATATGCTCACATGCAGCGCTTGTCCAAAATCCTATCATGCAACCTCACAAATCAGCCTGCCAAGTGGCCATGAAGCTCAATCCAAAGGCCAGGGATGGTTGACCACCATGTTCTCCAGTCAAAGCATGCATAGCCAATCCAGAAAGTCAACAGGCTTAAGCTTCTTGGGCCTAAAATCTGCAAAATAAACCTCTATACATGGGCCATCACACCCCCCCTGGTTTGCTATTTTTATTTTCTTTCCTTTTAATTATTTTAATTATAATCATTATTATTATTAACCAACAAACTAATGTTTCATAATAAATTCAGATAATATAAAAAATTGTAAATATTTTTATTATTTATTAAATTCACTAATAATTATTTTTGTAAATAAAATGTAAATTAATTAACTTAGTTTAAATTAGGTCTAATTTTAACTTTTTTACAATAAATAAAATAAACTTAGAATTAGGTTTTAACTTTTAATTTTAATTCCTTTTATTTTTTATTTTCATTAAAAACTTAAAAAACACAAAAAAAACATTTTTCTTGTAAATAATTAAATAATTAATTAGGTTAGGATTAATATTTACTTAATTACAAAAAAGGACAAAACTTAACTTCTCTTCTCAAAAGGGTCAAAGCCCTAAGGACGTCCTGATTCTATTTCTTTTCGCGCATTATTCTTATTTTAATCATTTATGTAACTGTTTCCGAGGATGTAATAGTTAATTAGGATTTACCGCTTTCCTTTACTTTCCGTATTTATTTTTCAAAACGGGTTATGTTTTTGGTGATGTATAAACCCGCGCCTTGTAATAACGTAGATTTACCTTTCCGCACTTTATTTTCCATACTCTTAACTGTTAATATGCCTGCAAGACTATATGCCAAATAAAATTAATCCGTAGCTCACAAATGCATGATCAAAGATAAATATAAACTGAAACAACACACAAGCACATGCCACTCCTAGGGTATGCCTCACTGGTTGCCTCGAACGTGGTCGTCAAGTATAGGGTGTTTTAGAGGTCGCCCTCCTGTCTAAAGATCCAGTCGCCTCGAAACGGTTGCCTCGGATAAAAAAGGATCTAGGACATTAGGGTTACTTCTAAGGTGTCCTACTATTGCTTCGGTGACCACACTGTCCCTATAATCGAATTGACCCGAACACCTCCAACGACGGTGCTACCTACCTCTCAATGGTGGGATAGCACTGTTTAAAGGACTCTTACACAACCTAATTCCTTAGAGTAGGTAGATTCTCCTGGGTACTTGCTCTCTTTCAAAAAAATAAAATAAAACATCTTTTCACACTTACACTTTCAAAAGGTTTTCAAACAAATATTTCATATACTCTTGAGGACAGATACAAGAGTTACTTAGAAATTTTTTTTAAACGAAACTTTTTCAAAACCCACTCACACTTGAAAAGCAAACATATTTTGAAAACATAAGAGCAAGTACCTAAGAGCCCGTGGATAACCACGGATAGAAAGGGTGCTAACACCTTCCCTTTCTATAATCTACCTCCCGAACCGAGAAACATTCTCGAATAAGGAATTTTGCTGTGCTTTTGTCCTTTCCATGTTGGAGAACATAAAAGACGGTGGCGACTCTTGCTTACCGCGACATTTCGCGAACCAGCTTTAAACAGTCAGTTCTATTTCCACCGATCATAGAACTGGCGACTCTGCTGGGGATAAAATTAAAAGTGAGGTGTACCTTAGGATTTGACCACTCTTATGTTTTCAATTGCCTGTTTTGATTGCTTTAATATTGTGGGCCTGTTTTGGGAGTTTCATAGATTCTAACCCGGATCTGGGGGATACCTTTTACGTAGCAACAAACTGTGAGGGAACTGTGCGGGGTATACCGACACGGTTGAAGCAGTTGCTACGTTGATGTGGCACTTTGGTGAGTACCGGTAACCCTTGAGTCAAGTCAAGGAGAGTACGGGGCCGCCGCGTGGTGTCGTGAAGCATCAACTGACCTTAGGAACCTTACTTGACCATCCTGGCCTCTTTAGGGGTAGTGAGATGACCGACTTTGGTGCAGTCCAAAGTTGGTAGATACTCGATACTACACTCATTGAGGGTTGTTTTCTTGGAATATTTTGATCGCCAGTTCAGTGGCTAAATCAAAACAATGAACATAGAAAACAACCCAATGATATTGAGCTCCTTAGAACCCGGTTACTTTTGATAGGACAGGTTTTTAAGCCCACCAACTTCAAGAGGGTAGTACCCCAAACTTCATGCTGGCCTAAACTCTAAGGGTTGACTTGTGTGACTTGTGTGCCTTATCATGTTTGCCTTTTGTGAATACTTGTGGTGTGTTTTTATCATAACATCATAACATCATACAACATCATATGCATCCACTAACCACTTCAAGGGTTCGAATCTTCATCTTTGTTCTTGTTTTGTAGGACATGGAAACTATCCGCAGAAAGACAATTTAGATCAACCTTGTAAGGGACCCTCCTCAGCTTAAGGAGCTTACATCCAGGATTCCCGAGAACTCCTCCTTCGGTGAAAGGCATGGTAGACTCATCAGCTTGGTCAATACCAACATTGAAGAAGATATGATAAAAGTCCTCTTCCAGTTCTTTGACCCTTTGCACCACTGCTTTACTTTCCTGGATTATCAATTGGTGCCTACTCTGGAAGAGTTTTCTCAGCTTCTGAAGGTTCCTATCCTTAGTCAACTACCCTACAATGGTACGGAAAGGGAACCAAAACTTGAAGAGGTTGCTAAAGCATTACGCCTACAACCATCTGACATTAAGGGACATTGGGAAGTTAGAAGTGGTATCAAAGGATTCTTGGCAAAGTTCCTATTTGAGAAAGCACAAGAATGTTGGAATTCCCTTGACCTACAAGCCTTTGAAGAAGTTGTGGCACTCCTTGTCTATGGGTTGGTGTTGTTCCCGAATCCGGATCAGCTTATAGATATCAATGCTGTCAAGATCTTCATGTCCAGGAATCCTATACCTACTTTGCTTGGGGACATCCTCCACTCATGTTACACTCGAACCATGAAAAAAAGAGGTGTTCTCATGTGCTGCACTCCTCTCGTGGCAAGGTGGTTTATTTTGCACCTTCCGCAATCAGTTTTGAAGAACGAACGGGGTTTGAGATGGTCACAATGATTGATGACTCTTACACATGCTGATATACATTAGTGTTCTCGGTCCAGAGAAAATGTCACTATCATTGATTGTTGCGGAGAGTTTCCTAATGTTCCTTTACTTGGAATCAGAGGGGGCATTACTTACAACCCATGCCTGGCTTTGAGACAGTTTGGATATGCTCGGAGGGATGGCCCTCATGACATGTTGATTCCTGACATAGTTTTTGACTTCAACAACGATGCACAAGGACTTCGCCAGAGATTTATCAGAGCTTGGAGGATGCCCAACAGGGTAGATAGCAAGACACTGGGGCACAAGAACTCCATCCCCCTTGAACCTTATCTCAAGTGGGTACGAGCCCGCTCCTAGAAGCTTGTGATGCCATATCCTCATGTTCTCCCCGTGATCAAAGAGCCAGTTTTGGAAGGAGAGGTGCCCTACACTATTCAACATCCTGACATGCCGACATCTTGGGAAGAAATGCAAAAGAGCTGGATCCAACTAAAGGAAGAGCGGAATTCTCTTGAAACCAGCCTACATGCCAGTGAGAAGAAGGTCTTGGAGCTCACCCGTCTACTGCACGAGGAAAAGACTCTCAACACCTACATTGCTCCAAAGAGGATACGCAGTGTCTTTTAGGATTAAGTTATTTTGTAATTGTGATCGGTGGAAATAGAACTGACTGTTTTTTAGCTGGTTTCGTGAAATGTCGCGGTAAGCAAGAGTCGCCACCGTATTTTATGTTCTCCAACATGGAAAGGACAAAAGCACAGCAAAATTCCTTATTCGAGAATGTTTCTCGGTTCGGGAGGTAGATTTATAGAAAGGGAAGGTATTAGCACCCTTTCTATCCATGGTTATCCATGGGCTCTTAGGTACTTGCTCTTATGTTTTCAAAAATGTTTGCTTTTCAAGTGTGTGTGGGTTTTGAAAAAGTTCGTTTGAAAACTTCTAGGTAACTCTTGTATCAGTCCTCAAGAGTGTATGAAGTATTGTTTGAAAACTTTTTGAAAGTGTAAGGTGTGAAAAGTATTTTGTTTGTTTTGAAAAGAGCAAGTACCCATGAGTCATCTACCTATCCTAAGGAATTAAGCTGTGTAAGAGTCCTTTAGATAGTGCTATCCCACCATTGAGAGGTAGGTAGCACCATCGTTGGAGTTGTTCGGGTCAATTCGATTATTGGGACAGTGTGGTCACCGAAGCAATGGTAGGATACCTTAGAAGTAACCCTAATGTCCTAGATCCTTTTATCCGAGGCAACCGTTTTGAGGCAACTGGATCTTTAGACAAAGGGTGACCTCTAAGACGTCATATACTTGATGACCACGTTTGAGGCAACCAGTGAGGTGTACCCTAGCGGTGGCATGTGCTTTGTGTGTTGTGTTTCAGTTAAGGTTATCTTGTACATGTTATTTGTGAGCTACGGATTGATTTTATTTACATACATTCTTGCAGGCATAATTAACAGTTAGGGGGTGCGGAAAGTAAATTGCGGAAAGATAAATCCTACGCTATTACAAGGCGCGGGTCTATACATCGCCAAAAATACAAAGACCCGTTTTGATAAAGTGCGGAAAGTTTAAATAAAGCGGTAAACCTAATTACTATTACATCCGGAGGCAGTTGCAAAAATAATCAAAAATAAAGAATTAAAACTAAAAGGCGTGCGAAAGAATGAATCGGGAATGTCTTAAGGGTGTTGACCCTTTTAAGAAAAGAGTTGAATTTTTTTTGTCTTTTTTGTGATTAAATGAAATTAAAAACTAATTGTTAAACTAATTAATTAATTTATTAAAAGAAAAGATTTTTTTTTGTGTTTTTTATGTTTTTGTGAAATAAAATAAAAGAATTAAAATTCTAAGTTAACCTAATTCTAAATTATTTTAGTTATTTAAAAAAGTTAAAATTGCCTAATTAAAGCTAATTCAATTATTTAGTATTTATTTACAAAAATAAAATAATAATAATAATAATAATGTTAATTATTTTTTTGATTGATTTTTTTATGAAAAATTAGTTGTGAGTTAATTAAATAATAACAATTAATAAATATAATTAGTAAATAAAAAAGAAAAGAAAAGAAAAAAATGCAAGAACCATGGGGGGTATTGGGCCAGGAATGAGGGTGTGTATGGAATTTGTGAGGCCCATTTGAATCTTCAGCCACGTTGACCATTGGAATTGAGTGGAGCGCTGTTGACTCCTGAGCATGGTGCTCTTACTTTCTGGGCCTTTGGATCTGCATCTATGGACACATGGCGCGCTGATCTGTGAGAGCACATGGTACTCACCATTTGGAAACCTGCACAGGAATGTATTTGAAAAAATAATATGAATTATGGGGGGACCTGGGAATCGAACCTAGGTCCCAAAGATTACAAGCCACGTCTTCCACCATTGCATCACTCATGCGCGTGTGTTAGTATAATAGAAAAGAAACATAATATAAAACAAATGCACTATATGCTGAAAATAAGAAAAAGCGCGCGCCCAATTTGAACCTGCCAATCACATGAAGGCACGCAATCATCTTCTCCATTTCCTGTAAAATAAAAAACACATAGCGGGGGTTTTAAACCCCCACAAAATGCAAGCATTTTAAGAATAGCGATTAGACGCTCGTTGCATATAAAAAGGGCGCGAGGTGTGCTTTAGCTTCGTCTCATCCTGCTGGGTTTGGCCATGTAAGTCTTGAGGCTTAATTTTTCACTATGTGAAAAACCCCAAATTACAAACTCTGAAAACCTAGAAGTTCGTCTGTTGTACCACAAAATTTTCCCTCCCATATTCTTCAAGATTTGGCAAGATCAAGCTTCAAAATCTCTCAAGGGTTGCACAGTCCAATTGCCTCCTAACACAGTCAAAATTAGGGTTTTTGTTCTGGCAAAGAAATTGAGGTTTCCAAGGGTCCAATCAAGTCCCAAATGCCTATATACATTGTCAAGCATCCATATGTCAAGTTTCAAGACTCACAGCATCAAATTGCACAGTCAAAAACCCTAAATGCTTCACAGTCAACTGCAGGGGCAAAATGGTCATTTGACAGTCAAAAGTCAAAAAATTTTGTCAACATCTTATTTTGAAGCCACAATCATCATTTGATCAATTCTTGATCATGATTCCAAAAGCATTGCTCAAAAATCATCAAGATGCCAAAAGTTTCTATTTTGGGACAGTTGAAAAGTCAACTGCAAATTGACCAAGGCATAACTTCTTCATGGTTTATCAGAAAAATTCCATCCAATGCTCATTTTAAAGAGAATGAAATTTCCTACAACTCATCTTCACACTCCAAGTCCAAGAAATGCTCTCACAAAAAGATATCAATTTCAACATTATAGGTCATTTTCAAAAGTCAACAAAAAGGCACTTTAAGTCAAAGACCATAACTTGAGATTGGTAAATCAAAATGACATGGGACCTAAGGCATTGATTAGAGGACCTCAAGACCTTTCCAAAATGTCCAAGAACATGATCATAGCTTCAAAATTGAGCAAGATATGCATTGGAGAAGTTGGGAAATTTTTGGGAATTTTCAAAAATCAACTTTGCCTAAAACACTTCAAAATTGCTAATGGGCCTCAAATTCTTCCTTGAATCATTACCCAAAGCCTATGCACGACCCATTGAGTTCAAAATAATTTATTTTCTTATTTTTAATTAATTAATTGGATTTATATTTATATTAATTCATTTAATTAGTTTTTAATATAAGAAAATTCAAAGATATGCTTTTTTAGATCTTTTTATGCAGCAAATGTGACTAGGGCAAGCTGGCAATTTGTTTCTTAATCTACAAGGCAAGATCTTCCATAATTGGCAAAGTTTCCATGTAAAAAGATTGAAAAAAGATATGATTAGCAATCAAAGATTCAAGTCATCAATTCATGGATTCATGGGCTTTATTTTGACCTAATTTGCTTCACATACTTATACAAGAGTGAACCCTATTCAAAAGGACACGTGAAAGCTGCTGCAACACTATAATCACTTTGCAAAATTTCAATAAAAACTTGAAGACTGATTTCTCATTTGCAGGTGGATTCGAAGCCTAAAAGTGATCCAAACGTATTGCTTGAGTCTCCAGGGAGCTTTTGCAATCAAGAACCAGTCCCAACACGCAAAGAATCAGAAGATACAAGTGACACGGTTTGCTATATTTTCTAAATTCGTATATCATCATTCATGTGCTTTTAACAATTTTTTTGGATTGATTCATGCTCATATGGACCTTCTGAAGCTGTTGGTACCATTCAATTGAATTATAGCCCCCTGAATCGAAATCCACCATGGATAAAATCTAGGGTTCATAAGCTTGAAAATTGGGTTTTTCTACAGGAGGAAAAATTGGATTAAGCCATGACCATGGTTGAATTCGTCAAGGCCAGACGAATTCAACCAACTACTCGCGCTCAATTTATGTAATGCCTAGGGCTAATCGCTATTTCTAGGACTTTCAGTTTGTGGGGGTTTAAAACCCCCGCTACTTGTTTTATATAATTGCAGGAAAACGAAGAAGAAACATATGTGGCTCTGTGTGGTTAGGAGGTTTGAATCTGCGCGCGTTTCCCAGCGTAGTGGTTACTTTTTTATATATTATGTTTACTGTCCATTATATGTACAAACGCGTTTGAATGGCTGGATGGTGGATGACACGCTTGGTAAATGCTGGGACCTGGGTTCGATTCCTAGGTCCCCCCATGTAATTGTTGTTATTTTTCTTAACATATTCCCATGCATCGTTCACTCAAAGGACTACCATACGTCCTAACATGCTGGCTTGCCAAGTGCCCCCTGATGTCCCATCCAGTGGCCAGATGATGCAGTCCAGGGTATACCCCAGTCAACCACGTGCACTCAATCTGGAAAGTCAAACGAGCTCTATGCTTCAATGGGCCAAAATTGCACAATTAACCTCCATATGGGCCTGACACCCCCCCTTGGTTTGCATATTTTTTTAATTTAATTTTCTTTTCTTTCTAATTCTTTTTAATTGTTTTAATTGTTTTCATTAATTCACCATTAATCAACTTTTCATGATAAAATCAAAAAAAATCAAAAATTGTAAAATATGTTTAATTATATTTAATTTCACCATTAAAATATTTCTGTAAATAAATTTCAATAACTAACTTAGTTAAATTAGGTTTTAATTTTGACACTTTCCTTAATAAATAAAAAATGCATAGAATTAGGTTTTTGACATTTTATCTTTTTCTTAATTAATTTTTCCTCATTATTTATTATTATTATTAATTATTATTTTTGTACATAAATATGTAAATAATTAATTAGCTTAAATTAGGTCAACTTTGACATTTTCTTTAATAATTAAAATAATCTAGATTTAGGGTTTTCCTTTTAATTCTTTTTCTTTATTCATAAATACAAAAAACATAAAAAAATTTCTTTTCTTTAATTAAATAATTAATTAGGCTTTAATTTCATTTAATTTCAAGCAAAGGGTCAAAACCCTCGGACGTTCAATTAATTATTTTCGCGCATTTATTTTCTTTTAGTGATTATTATGTAACTGCTTTCTGGATGTAATAGTAATTAGGTATTTATTTACTTTCCGCATCTTTTATCAAAAACGGGTCTTTGTATTTTGGCGATGTATAGACCCGCGCCTTGTAATAGCGTAGCTTTTATCTTTCCGTCTTTTAATTTTTCGCACTCTTAAATTATAACTTTGTATGAAAGAATGTATGCTAATTAAAAACAAGCGAGCTCACAATGCCATGATCAAAGATAACTGTTAAACTGAAAACAACACACAAATACACACACCACTTCTAGGGTACGCCTCACCTGTTGCCTTCGAAACGTGGTCGTCAAGTATGGGACGTCTTAGCGGTCCTTATGTCCATGATCCAGTTGCCTCGAAACAGTTGCCTCGAACAATTGCCTCGAAATAGTTGCCTCGAAACGGTTGCCTCGGATTTAAAAAGGATCAAGGACATAAGGGTAGCTTCTAAGGTGTCCTACTATTGCTTCGGTGACCACAACGTCCCTAACAATCGAATTAACCCGAACACCTCCAACGGTGGTGCTACCTACCTCTCAATGGTGGGATAGCACTACTTTAGGGACTTCTACACAGCTTAATTCCTTAGGGTAGGTAGATGACTCATAGATACTTGCTCTCTTCAAAAACAAATCAAAAACAATCTTTTCACACCGACACTTTTCAAAAAGCTTTCAAAACAATTTTTCAAACACTCTTGAGGACAGATACAAGAGTTATTCAGAAATCTTTCAAAGAAACTTTTTCAAACCCACTCACAATTGAAAAGCAAACATTTTGAAAACATAAGAGCAAGTATCTAAGAGCCCGTGGATAACCACGGATAGAAAGGGTGCTAACACCTTCCCTTTCTATAAATCTACCTCCCGAACCGAGAAACTATCTCATAAGGAATTTTGCTGTGCTTTTGTCCTGTCCATGTTGGAGAAAATAAAAGACGGTGGCGACTCTTGCTTCCGCGACATTTCGCGAACCAGCATTAAACAGTCAGTTCTAAATCCATCGATCACAGAACTGGCGACTCTGCTGGGGACACTTAAAGTGAGGTGTACCTTAGGATAGCTCATACTTGTGTTTTCAATTGCTTTGTTTTGTTTGCTTTATTATTATGGGCATTTGTCTTAGATTTTCATAGATCCTAACCCGGATCTGGGGATACCCTGTTAGGTAGCATAAGCTATGAGGGACCTGTCCGGCGTAGACCGACATGGGTAAAGCAGTGGCTACGTTGGTGTGGCACCTTGGTCTGTACCGATATCCCTCGTGTCGCAACGAGGAGAATATGGGTCTTCTGAGGAGTCATTAAGCACCAACCGACCTTAGAACCCTAATTGACCCGACTTGGCCATAGAACAGTAGCAGTATGCTACACCCATTGAGGCTAAACTCTCGCGATGGTTCTGGCTGCAAGAAAAGATTGCGATGCTGGAGTTATGACCGATTGAGGGTAGTCAGTGATATTGGGATCCTCTAGAACCCGGTTACTTTTGATAGGACAGGTCTTAACCAACAAACTGAAAGAGGGTAATACCTAGACCCCATGCTGGCCTAAACTCTAAGGGCTGTCTTGTGTGACTTGTGTGCCTTATCATGTTTGCCTTTGTGAATATTTGTGGTGTGCTTTATCATAACATCATGCCATCATAAACATTGCATGCATCCTGCATAAGGACTGACCATTTCAAAGACAAGAGGGTTTCACCTTTGCTCTGTTTTGTAGGACATCATGATGCTTGTGCGAAGGAACACTATCTGGTTCAATTTTGTTCACCCACCTGAGTTGCTTGAAGAATTGGTTAGCAGAATTCCAAACACCACTTCTTTCATCCAGAGGCATGGTTCTCTTCTCGGTTTAGTCACGGCAAAGCGGGACCAACAACTGATGAGTGTCTTGACCCAGTTTTATGATCCCTTGTATAACTGTTTCACCTTTCAAGACTTCCAGCTGGTCCCTACCCTGGAAGAGTTCTCTGATTTGCTTGGCATCCCTATCTTGGATCAGACTCCTTTCACTGGTTGGGAAAAGACTCTTAGGCTTGAGGAGATTGATGCAGCCCTGCCCTTGACCCACAAGGAGGTAATGGAAAACTTGGTGACTAGAAGCAGAGTTAAGGGTTTCCTGGCCAAGTTTCTGATCGGTAAAGCTAACAGCTTCTGGAATGACTTAGACTTTAGGGCGTATGAAGACATTCTGGCTCTCTTAATCTATGGTCTGGTTCTGTTTCCAAATCCGGATAACTTCATTAACATCACTGCCATAAGGATCTTCATGTCTCGGAACCCTGTGCCCACTCTCTTGGGTGATATCCTGCAACAACTCTATGCTCGTACTGCCCGAAGACGAGGAACTCTGTGGTGTTGTATTCCTTTGTTAGCGAGGTGGTTTATTTCGCACCTCCCTAAGTTCGTGCTGAAGAACAAAGAAGGAAGAGGTTGGGCTCATAGGTTAATGTCTCTCACTGACAATGACATCATTTGGACTTTCAGGGGTTTGGATGAGGTAGCTGTTATTGATCATTGTGGAGAATATCCTAATGTTCCTCTGATTGGTACCCAAGGAGGAATCTCTTATAATCCATGTCTAGCGCTCCGTCAGTTTGGAAGAGCCAGAAGAGCAGGGCCTCATGAGATGTTGGTGCCTCACATCCGTTTTGAGTTTCAGGTAGATAGTGACGAGCTGCGTCGTAGGTTCATCAAGGCTTGGGACAGAATTCACAAAGCTGACACACAAGAGTTGCGACCGAAGACTTCTCTACCTATGGAACCCTACTACAGATGGGTCCGCATCCGTGCTCAGAATTTAGGTATGCCATATGAAGCTGTCAGACCCATCATTCTTGAATATCCTGATAGAGATGGGGCTCCTCCAACTGTTCTCCCTCCTCAGATACCTACTGATGTTGATACACTAAAGAGGTCTTGGGCGCAACTACGAGAAGAACGGGATTCTTATCGGGAAAAGTTCAACGAGCAGGAATTGAAGATCCAGAAGCTGACCAAGCAATTGGAGAACGAGCGGGCCTTGAATGACTACATCCGTACTGAGAAGAGGAGACCCTGGGATCACTGATGAGCTTTGGATGTTCTTTTACAGTTTTTTTCCCTTTTCAGTATTTCCATTTTTATGTAACGCCTAAGGGCAATCTGTTGAACAATCTAAATTTCAAAGTTGAATCTAATAAAGTGCGTTTCCTTTTTGTTTACAAAGTTGAATCCCGATTGTCTTTGAAAACATAAATCATACGCATTCCATTCATCATGTGCATCACAGGTACTCTTCTTTTCATGTTGCTTAATGTTCTTCGCTGTTTATTTCAGCATCATGAACCCTGAATCATCTACTGAGCAATCCATCAAGGCCCTCCAGGCTCAAAACGCCCAGTTCCAAGAGCTGATCATGAGTTTAGCCCAAGGGCAAGAAGAATTGAAGGCTCTACTGGTCAAGAAAAAGAAGAAGAGAACTGTACTATTCAACACTGGCCGAAGGTTTGGCAATACACTGCAGAATGAGGTTGATCAAGCTGGTTCTTCTGTAGGGAAAGGCAGTCCCCAAGGGGGAAGGGTCCCTAGCCTGGTGGTCTCTGACAACGAGACTGATTTCAATGAGGAGCAGTATCCTCCAGCTGAAGACAAGTACAAGCAGTTAGAGGATCGTCTGAATGCCATGGAAATTCAAAAAGTGCCTGGGTTGGATTTTGGAGACCTGGGTCTATCTTCTGGTGTGGTGATCCCACACAAGTTCAAATCACCATCTTTCGCAAAGTATGACGGGGCGTCCTGCCCTAAGCTATATCTCAGGTCTTATGTGCAGAAGATCCAGCCATACACTATGGACAAGAACTTATGGATCCATTTCTTCCAGGAGAGTCTTTCAGGGACTCATCTCGAATGGTTCTATCAGCTGGATGGAACCAAGGTTCGTAACTGGGAGGACTTGGCTACTGCTTTTTACAAGCAATATCAGTATAATGCCGACCTCGCTCCTACACGTACCCAACTCCAGGGTATGTCGCTAGGATCGGGAGAAGGTTTTAAAGAGTATGCGCAGAAGTGGAGGGACCTGGCTGGCAGGGTGCAACCTCCGTTAACCGACCGTGAACTCGTGGACATGTTCTTGGGGACCCTATCTGGTCCATTCTTCAATCATCTCATTGGCAATTCATCTGCAGGGTTCACAGATCTCATTCTGACTGGGAAAAGGATAGAAGCTGGGATGAAATCAGGGAAAATACAGAAAGGTGCATCCTTAAGTTCTGAGAAGAAGCCTTTCAAAAAGGAAGCCAGTGCTGTGTATGGGCCTAGAAGGCAAAACAAACCAGAACGCCGCCAAGCTGTGAACGCTGTGGTAATTGCAAAGCCTGCTGCCGCTCCTCGGCAACCTAACCAACCAAGGGGTGAGAGACCCAGAAGAGAATATACTCGGCTTAGTATGACCTTGTCACAGATCTTTCCGCAACTGCTATCGACCAACTTGGTAACCGTCGGAGAAGCTCCGAAGGTGGTGAACACAACCTCTCCGAAGTATAATCCCAATGCCCGCTGTGCTTATCACTCTGATAGCCTGGGGCATTCTACTGATGATTGTTGGGCCCTAAGAAATAAGGTTCAGGGCCTTATTGATGCGAAAGAAATACAGTTTGAGGCGCCAGGAAGGCCCAACGTTGTGACTGCTCCCATGCCCCAGCATGGAGTAAATGCTATTGAGGAAGACTTGTATGCAGTTTCTGTGGATGATGTTGCTACCCCTTTATTGACTGTTAAGAGGAACCTGTTGCTAGCCGGTTTATTTCCGGGTTGTAGCAAGGGTTGCCTTCTGTGTGTCGTTTCCCCTGCTGGTTGTCCGTTGCTGAAATCAGGCATCCAAAACCTGATGGATAGCAAAGAAATCTTGTTCAAGAAGACCGTTGTTCCTTTTGTTCCTACTGCAGAAGTATCTGTCGTCACCATCTTCAATAATCCTACCAAGGCTCCCCCGAGGAAGCCCGTCAAAATCATGTCTGTTACACCTATTATCATTACTGTTCCGGGGCCCCTCCCCTATAAATCTGACAAGGCTGTCCCATGGCATTACGGGGCAGATGTGTATGTGCTTGGAGTGAAGCAGGAGTTCAACACTAGTACCAGTATCAGTAACATCACCGGTCCCGCTAAAGTTACTCGCAGTGGCAGGCTCTTCTCGCCTGACATTGCGCCACCAGTTATCCGAAGACCTCTTATCATCACGCCTACGAGTGCGCCTGTTTCCCCTTCTGATCAAGTTTCTACCCCTGCTGCCGAGTCATTTGACACTCGGGGCAAAGGGATTGCTGATGTGCCCGCCCGGATGGAGGCACCAAAGACTGTTAATGTTGAAGCGTCACAGCAAGAGATGGAGGAAATCCTTAAGATCATCAAGAAGAGCGATTTCAACGTCGTTGAACAGCTGGGGCATACCCCCTCTAAGATCTCTATGCTATCATTGTTGTTGTGCTCAGAGGCCCATGCCAAGGCCCTGATTTCATTTCTGAAGACGGCTCATGTGCCACAAGAGACGTCTGCGGACCAATTTACTGATTGTGTAGCCAACTTGACCGCTGACAATGGTTTAGGTTTCTCTGATGCTGATCTGACCGCCAAGGGAAAGAACCACAATGATGCCCTGCATGTCTCCATTGAATGCAGGGGCACTACTCTCGCACACGTGTTGGTGGACACCAGTTCTTCCCTGAATGTATTTCCCAAGAAGGCCTTAGACCGGTTGGATTGTGAGGGTTTGGAGTTGAAGCCTAGTAACATCGTTGTCCGAGCCTTTGACGGGTCGAAGAGGATGGTTCATGGTGAGGTAGATATTCCGATCCGGGTTGGTTCCCAAGTCTTTGATTCAACATTCTATGTGATGGACATTCGTCCATCCTATTCTTGTTTGCTGGGTCGACCTTGGATTCACAAGGCCGGGGCGGTGACCTCCACTCTACACCAAAAGATTAAATACCCTGTCAGAGGGAAGATTGTTACAGTGCAGGGGGAGGAGGAATACATGGTTAGTCATCTGAACTCGTTCCGGTATATAGAGATGGACGGGGAGTTTATTGAAACCCCCTTTCAACATTTTGAAGAGGTGCCCCCAACATTGGCGTCAGCAGAGACAGTGATTGAAGAAGACTTTCCTTTGAAGATGGCCTCCTTAAAGGACGCCCGGGCTGTAATTGAGAAAGGTGAATGTGCTAACTGGGGAAGGCTCCCTGATTTTACTCCTAAAACTGACAAGTTTGGGCTGGGTTTTACTGCAGAGGCTCAGAGGGCTGTACGCAAAGCAAGGATCGGAAGACCTCCCGTGTTCATCACCAACCCGGGAGTGAATGCTATTGAAGGCGATGCGGAGGAATCTGAATTTGATAGCTGGATCTACCCGACGGCCGATAGTGGACTGAACAATTGGACTGCAAAAGACTACATACCTGTTACTTTTGTTACGCAGTAATGAATTCCTTTGTTTTTTATTTGTAATGAACAATAAATTGAAACTTTATGGCCCGGTGTCTTACCCGGGGCACCGTTGGCTTCATTTATGAGGGCTTATTACTTGTCATTTCCATATATCATGAATAAAGACATTGGACGTTTTTCGAATTTCAAATCTTGTGCTCCCTTTCTTTCTTTCCTTCTTTATATATTGCAAAACAGCTAAATTTACACACACTCACTCATACAGGTTCCAATCCACTCTGGATCTCACTGGTAACGACTCTGCTACTGCCAGTTATGACTTCAAAAATCCGATCAACTTAGCCGAAGACGAAGGTGAAGATGATTGCGAAGTGCCTGGTGAGCTTGCAAGACTGCTACTCCAGGAAGAGAGGGCCATTCAGCCACATGAAGAGCCAGTGGAAACGGTAAATCTGGGTACTGAGACAGATAAAAAGGAAGTTAAGATTGGTGCTAATCTAGAGCTCAGCATAAAACAACGGTTGGTTCAGATGTTACATGATTATGTGGAAATCTTCGCCTGGTCCTACGAAGACGTGCCTGGGTTGGATACCGACATTGTGGTCCATCACTTGCCTACCAAGGAAGACTGCCCTCCGGTTAAGTAAAAGGTCCGCCGTATACGTCCAGAGATGTCCGAGAAGATCAAAGCTGAGGTTATGAAACAGTTTGATGTCGGGTTTCTAGCAGTGACTTCTTACCCTCAATGGGTTGCCAACGTGGTTCCGGTGCCGAAGAAAGATGGTAAGGTCAGAATGTGTGTCGATTACAGGGATCTGAACAGGGCCAGCCCCAAGGATGACTTCCCCTACCTCACATTGATGTTCTGGTTGACAATACTGCTCAGCACAAGGTGTTCTCCTTCATGGACGGTTTTTCAGGTTATAATCAGATCAAGATGGCTCCCGAAGATATGGAAAAGACTACCTTTGTCACTCAGTGGGGCACCTTTTGCTACAAGGTCATGCCTTTTGGGTTGAAAAATGCTGGGGCAACCTACCAACATGCCATGGTTGCTTTATTTCATGACATGATCCATCATGAGATTGAAGTGTACGTTGATGATATGATTGCAAGGTCCCAAACTGAGGAGGAGCACCTTGACCATCTACAGAAGTTGTTTGACCGTCTGAAATTGTATAAGCTGAGGTTGAACCCAAACAAGTGCACCTTTGGGGTAAGATCTGGAAAATTGCTAGGCTTCGTCGTGAGAGACAAGGGTATTCAAGTGGACCCTGCCAAGGTTAAAGCCATACAAGAGATGCCAGTTCCCAAGACAGAGAAAGAAGTCTGAGGCTTTCTAGGACGTCTGAATTACATTGCCCGATTCATCTCGCACCTAACTGCTACCTGTGAGCCAATCTTCAAGCTGCTGAAGAAAGATCAAGTAGTACGTTGGAATGATGAATGTCAGGCTGCTTTCGACAGAATCAAAGAGTATCTCCAAGAACCACCCATTCTTATGCCACCGGTTGAAGGGAGACCTCTAATACTATACTTGACAGTACTTGACAGCTCAATGAGGTGTGTGCTGGGGCAGCATGACGCGTCTGGCCGAAAAGAGCACGCCATTTATTACCTTAGCAAAAAGTTTACCGACTGTGAAACCCGATACTCACTGCTCGAGAAAACCTGCTGCGCTTTGGTATGGGCTGCTCGCCGGCTGAGACAGTATATGCTGACTCACACTACTCTGTTGATTTCTAAAATGGATCCAATAAAGTACATATTCGAAAAGCCCGCCCTGTCTGGAAGAATAGTAAGATGGCAAATGATCTTGACAGAATACGACATCCAGTATACAACTCAGAAAGCTATCAAAGGAAGTGTATTGGCAGACCACTTGGCACACCAAGTAGTGGATGACTACCAGTCAATGAACTTTGAGTTCCCCAACGAGAACATCATGGTAGTGACTGATTGTGAAGTACCTGGACCGAATGAAGGACTTGAGGAAGGAACCCGATGGTCTATGCACTTTGACGGAGCCTCCAACGCTTTGGGTAACGGTATCGGCGCTATAATCATATCCCCTCAAGGCACTCATACTCCACTTACTGCTCGGCTATGTTTCAACTGCACCAACAACATGGCAGAGTATGAGGCATGCATCATGGGTCTGCAAGCTGCAATTGACTTAAGGATCAAGTTTCTGAGTGTCTTCGGAGATTCCGCTCTCGTGATCAATCAGATCAAAGGCGAGTGGGATACGAAACACCCAAACCTTATTCCTTACAAAGAATGTGTGTTGACATTGATCCCCCATTTCACAGAGATAACTTTTGAACACTTCCCAAGAGAGGAGAATCAGTTGGCGGACGCGCTGGCTACGATGTCTTCTATGTTCAAAGTCAAATGGGATAACGAGGCTCCCCGGATCATTATCTGGAAACTGGATGAACCTGCATATTGTTGTGATCTTGAGGCTGAGATAGTAACTGAAAAACCCTGGTATCATGAAGTGAAGAGGTACTTGGAAGCTCAAGAATACCCTGAAGGTGCATCTGTCAACGACAAAAAATTTCTGAGAAGGTTCGCAGCAAAGTTCTTCCTCAGCAACGACATTCTGTACAAGCGAAACCATGATTCGACCTTACTGCGTTGTGTGGATAAGATTGAAGCAGAAAGGATCATGGCAGAGCTGCATGAAGGTACCTTCGGAACGCATTCCAGTGGACACACCATGGCAAAGAAAATCCTTCGGGAAGGATATTTTTGGTCCATAATGGAAGCCGACTGTTACCAACATTCTCGGACATGTCATAAATGCCAGATTTATGCAGATAAGGTGCACGTTCCTCCAGTCCCTCTGAATGTCTTGACAGCACCTTGGCCTTTTCCAATGTGGGGCATTGATATGATCGGCGAGATTAAACCTACGGCATCCAACGGGCATCGCTTCATCCTGGTAGCGATCGATTACTTCACAAAGTGGGTTGAAGCAGCTTCCTACGCTACCGTAACCAAGAAGGTTGTGGCACGGTTCATTCGGCATAACCTGATCTGTCGATACGGTGTCCCGGAAAGGATCATTACGGACAATGGTACCAATCTTAATAACAAGATGATCACTGAGCTCTACGAGCAATTTAAGATACAACACCATAACTCTCCTCCTTACCGACCGAAGATGAATGGGGCTGTAGAAGCAGCGAATAAGAATATCAAAAAGATTGTGCAGAAGATGACAATGACCTATAAAGATTGGCACGATATGTTACCGTTTGCTCTTCATGGGTACCGTACCTCAGCAAGAACGTCAACCGAGGCAACTCTCTTTTCCTTGGTCTATGGCATGGAGGCAGTCTTGCCTGTTGAAGTCCAGATACACTCTCTCCGGATAATGAAGGATGCAGGTTTGAGTGAAGATGACTGGATCCAAACCCGACTTGATCAATTAAACCTAATTGACGAAAAGAGACTCACTGCTATATGCCATGGTCAAACGTATCAAAAACGGATGATCAGGGCATTTAAAAAGAAAGTCAGACCACAAGAGTATCAAGTTGGGGACCTGGTAATCAAACGCATCATCCTTCCTCAGAGTGATCCCAGGGGCAAATGGACCCCCACCTATGAAGGGCCATTTGTGGTTAAACATGTCTTCTCAGGAGGAGCCATGATTCTAACCACCATGGATGGTGACGACCTTCCTCACCCCACCAATGCAGACATAGTAAAAAGATACTACGCATGATAAAAGACCCGCTAGGTCGACATACCTAGGCAAAAATTAGGGCTTCCCGGCGAACCAAAAGGGTTCGGGCAAAAATAAGGGATGAAATGAAAAAAAATCTGTACACCCGGCAAGTCGAAAACCTGAAAAGGCGGCTTGGGCAAAAATGGGTATCCCGGTGGACTGAAAATCCGAAAGGGTGGTCCAGGAAAAAGTTAGGGATTAAAGTGTAATACTATGTCTCATTGGATCACCTTGCATCCAGAATCCGGTATCAACATCAGGTTCAAACGGCATCGATCAATCAACTTCATCTTCAACTGAGTAGCCAGGTGATGAGACGCTCGAAGATATAAAGGCGATAGCAGAGTTGGAACCCAGTGGGATTATTCTTTTCACATAGCTGTTTTGTTTTCCCTTTTCACAAAATTGTATAAACTCTGTTGTTCGGCGGCGTTCTCTTACTAGGACGTCAGCCTCTTGTACATAAACGCCTATTTACAGGCAAATTCAAAAATCAATACAAATTCACTTTTCAGATCAATTGCCAATTGTTTTTTTTCCTTTTTCTGTTTTGTTTTGCGAAGAACGTCCAATGTTCGATTATGATATATGCATTTGACACTAATTGCTAACTCATTAATATTTGCATACAAAACAAAGGATTAATTACAGGTAACATCAGAAACAGGGGCAATAATGAGTTGTATAAGCAATCTAATTGCTCTGTCCATCAAGGCACCAAGGTAAGTTCCGCTGAAGAATGTAACCCAGATACCTTCACTCCCCGCCGAGTAAGACAAGATTCAACAATTCTCCCCAAACAGTTGACCTCCCATCAGCCCTGAACAAGGCACAATATCTCCAGCAAGTCAGTAACGCTCTCCCCCAAGAAGAGTTAGACCACTGTCAGCTTTAAGGAAGTTGGATTATCCTCAGAAGATCTCAACATTCCCCAGCGGTATACAAACATCCCTAACAAGCATCCCCGTCAGTCTTAATATAAGATTGTTCCTCGGCGGTATACCAAACATCAAGTGGAGCCACTTCCCCAGTGCAATCTCAAAAATTTCCCCAGGAGAGTTGAATCAATCTCCCCAGTAGGAAGCTTATCCCCAGTAGATTTTGGAAGCTTATCACCTGCAGAGTACGAACGCTCCCCCGGCTCTATTCAAGGTTATTCTCCATCAGGGCTTATAATTGGGTTATCCTCAGCCAATTGCCACGGAAAGATCGTCCTCGGCGAAGTCTTCCTATCCCCAGCGGAGTTCATCAATTCCCTCAACAAAGCTTATCAATGGTATCCCCAGCGGAGTTATCATCAGCATCTCAGCAAAGTGCCTCTCTTCCCACAGAGCATTCCCCGCAGAGTAATCTCTTCGCCAAGTTTATTCCCCAACGGAGTCATCTTCTCCTACCGGTATTCTTGCAACCATCATCCCCAGCGGAAACGAAGCTCTAATCTTCCACATCAACCCAGGATTCAACTTCCCGGCACCCGTCAAGGATTTATTTTCCTAGACGAAAATAAGTTCACAAACATCACATATTCATACATTATAGCATGCACACACGCATCATGAACATACAATCTCATTTATTCTGAGAACATCACGCATGTCATACATCATAACATTGCATACAACTATCGTTTTGTCTTTTCAGGACAAAGGTCAATACAAAGATAATTACTATCAACTGTCGCGATTCCAGATTCGATACCTGTATCTAGCCAGGGCATATCTATGAGCGACTAATTCCAGACTCGATTCCTGTATCCTGCCAGGGCACGTCTGAAGAGTTTGAAGATCCGATTCCTGTATCTTGCCAGGGTGTATCTGTTGACGACTATATTCCAGACTCGATTCCTGTATCCCGCCAGGGCACGTCTGAAGAGTTTGAAGATCCGATTCCTGTATCTTGCCAGGGTGTATTTGTTGACGACTATATTCCAAACTCGATTCCTGTATCCTGCCAGGGCACGTCTGAAGAGTTTGAAGATCCGATTCCTGTATCTTGCCAGGGTGTATCTGTTGACGACTATATTCCAGACTCGATTCCTGTATCCGGCCAGGGCACGTCTGAAGAGTTCGAAGATCCGATTCTTGTATCTTGCCAGGGTGTATCTGTTGACGACTAATTCCAGACTCGATTCCTGTATCCTGCCAGGGCACGTCTGAAGAGTTTGAAGATCCGATTCCTGTATCTTGCCAGGGTGTATCTGTTGACGACTAATTCCAGATCCGATTCATGTATCCTGCCAGGGTGTATCTGTTGACGACTAATTCCAGACTCGATTCCTATATCTCGCCAGGGCACGTCTGAAGAGTTTGAAGATCCGATTCCTGTATCTTGCCAGGGTGTATCTGTTGACAACTATATTCTAGACTCGATTCCTGTATCCGGCCAGGGTACGTCTGAAGAGTTCGAAGATCCGATTCATGTATCTTGCCAGGGTGTATCTGTTGACGACTAATTCCAGACTCGATTCCTGTATCTTGCCAGGGCACTTCTAAAGAGTTTGAAGATCCGATTCCTGTATCTTGCTAGGGTGTATCTGTTGACGACTAATTCCAGACTCGATTCCTGTATCCTGCCAGGGCACGTCTGAAGAGTTTGAAGATCCGATTCCTGTATCTTGCCTGGGTGTATCTGTTGACGACTATTTCCAGATTCGATTCCTGTATCCTGCCAGGGCACATTTGTGAGTAACTGATTGAAGATTCGATACCTGTATCCAGCCAGGGCACATCTACATAAAGAGTTTGAAGATCAACCCCTGTAACAGGCCAGGTAATTATCTTTCTTTCTCAGGTATGCAAGTTCTCACTAAGGAATCTCTTACGTGATCGACAACCTCCCGATGGCATCTATAAGCCCATCTCTACAACTACCATTACAGTTCCAAATGGCATCTATATGCCCATTCCCGACAAGGTTCTGTCACACTTCCAGATGGCATCTATAAGCCCATCCCCCTATCCATCATCTCTCCAAATGGCATCTGTAAGCCCATTCCCCTACATCACGCTGCTGACATTCTACTATATGAGTGCAAATTTCTGGGCACTCTAGTGTTCAATCATCTTCCACCTTCGGATTACGAAAGGCACGCCAGCCAATCTACATCATCAGGTCTAAGAAGATTGAACAGGGGAAACTGTTGTACCCCAAAATTTTCCCTCCCATATTCTTCAAGATTTGGCAAGATCAAGCTTCAAAATCTCTCAAGGGTTGCATAGTCCAATTGCCTCCTAACACAGTCAAAATTAGGGTTTTTGTTCTGGAAAATAAATTGAGGTTTCCAAGGGTCCAATCAAGTCCCAAATGCCTATATACATTGTCAAGCATCCATATGTCAAGTTTCAAGACTCACATCATCAAATTGCACAGTCATAAACCCTAAATGCTTCACAGTCAACTGCAGGGGCAAAATGGTCATTTGACAGTCAAAAGTCAAAAATTTTGGTCAACATCTTATTTTGAAGCCACAATCATCATTTGATCAATTCTTGATCATGATTCCAAAAGCATGGCTCAAAAATCATCAAGATGCCAAAAGTTTCTATTTTGGGACAGTTGAAAAGTCAACTGCAAATTGACCAAGGCATAACTTCTTCATGGTTTATCAGAAAAATTCCATCCAATGCTCATTTTGAAGAGAATTAAATTTCCTACAACTCATCTTCACACTCCAAGTCCAAGAAATGCTCTCACAAAAAGATATCAATTTCAACATTATAGGTCATTTTCAAAAGTCAACAAAAAGGCACTTTAAGTCAAAGACCATAACTTGAGATTGGTAAATCAAAATGACATGGGACCAAAGGCATTGGTTAGAGGACCTTAAGACCTTTCCAAAATGTCCAAGAACATGATCATAGCTTCAAAATTGAGCAAGATATGCATTGGAGAAGTTGGGAAATGTTTGGGAATTTTCAAAAGTTAACTTTGCCTAAAACACTTCAAAATTGCTAATGGGCCTCAAATTCTTCCTTGAATCATTACCCAAAGCCTATGCACGACCCATTGAGTTCAAAATAATTTATTTTCTTATTTTTAATTAATTAATTGGATTTATATTTATATTAATTCATTTAATTAGTTTTTAATATAAGAAAATTCAAAGATATGCTTTTTTAGATCTTTTTATGCAGCAAATGTGACTAGGGCAAGCTGGCAATTTGTTTATTAATCAACAAGGCAAGATCTTCCATAATTGGCAAAGTTTCCATGGAAAAAGATTGAAAAAAGATATGATTAGCAATCAAAGATTCAAGTCATCAATTCATGGATTCATGGGCTTTATTTTGACCTAATTTGCTTCACATACTTATGCAAGAGTGAACCCTATTCAGAAGGACACGTGAAAGCTGCTGCAACACTATAATCACTTTGCAAAATTTCAATAAAAACTTGAAGACTGATTTCCCATTTGCAGGTGGATTCGAAGCCTAAAAGTGATCCAAACGTATTGCTTGAGTCTCCATGAAGCTTTTGCAATTAAGAACCAGTCCCAACACGCAAAGAATCAGAAGATACAAGTGACACGGTTTGCTATATTTTCTAAATTCGTATATCATCATTCATGCGCTTTTAACAATTTTTTTGGATTGATTCATGCTCATAGGGACCTTCTGAAGCTGTTGGTACCATTCAATTGAATTATAGCCCCCTGAATCGAAATCCACCATGGATAAAATCTAGGGTTCATAAGCTTGAAAATTGGGTTTTTCTACAGGAGGAAAAATTGGATTAAGCCATGACCATGGTTGAATTCGTCAAGGCCAGACGAATTCAACCAACTACTCGCGCTCAATTTATGTAATGCCTAGGGCTAATCGCTATTTCTAGGACTTTCAGTTTGTGGGGGTTTAAAACCCCCGCTACTTGTTTTATATAATTGCAGGAAAACGAAGAAGAAACATACGTGGCTCTGTGTGGTTGGGAGGTTTGAATCTGCGCGTGTTTCCCAGCGTAGTTGTTACTTTTTCATATATTATGTTTACTGTCCATTATATGTACAAACGCGTTTGAATGGCTGGATGGTGGATGACACGCTTGGTAAACGCTGGGACCTGGGTTCGATTCCCAGGTCCCCCCATGTAATTGTTGTTATTTTTCTTAACCTATTCCCATGCAGCGTTCACTCAAAGGACTACCATACGTCCTAACATGCTGGCTTGCCAAGTGCCCCCTGATGTCCCATCCAGTGGCCAGATGATGCAGTCCAGGGTATACCCCAGTCAACCACGTGCACTCAATCTGGAAAGTCAAACGAGCTCTATGCTTCAATGGGCCAAAATTGCACAATTAACCTCCATATGGGCCTGACACCCCCCCTTGGTTTGCATATTTTTTTTAATTTAATTTTCTTTTATTTCTAATTCTTTTTAATTGTTTTAATTGTTTTCATTAATTCACCATTAAATCAACTTTTCATGATAAAATCAAAAAAATCAAAAATTGTAAAATATGTTTAATTATATTTAATTTCACCATTAAAATATTTCTGTAAATAAATTTCAATAACTAACTTAGTTAAATTAGGTTTTAATTTTGACACTTTCCTTAATAAATAAAAAATGCATAGAATTAGGTTTTTGACATTTTATCTTTTTCTTAATTAATTTTTCCTCATTATTTATTATTATTATTAATTATTATTTTTGTACATAAACATGTAAATAATTAATTAGCTTAAATTAGGTCAACTTTGACATTTTCTTTAATAATTAAAATAATCTAGATTTAGGGTTTTCCTTTTAATTCTTTTTCTTTATTCATAAATACAAAAAAAAATAAAAAAATTTCTTTTCTTTTAATTAAATAATTAATTAGGCTTTAATTTCATTTAATTTCAAGCAAAGGGTCGAAACCCTCGGACATTCAATTAATTCTTTTCGCGCATTTATTTTCTTTTAGTGATTATTATGTAACTGCTTTCTGGATGTAATAGTAATTAGGTATTTATTTACTTTCCATATCTTTTATCAAAAATGGGTCTTTGTATTTTGGTGATGTATAGACCCGCACCTTGTATTAGCGTAGCTTTTATCTTTCTGTCTTTTAATTTTCCGCACTCTTAAATTATAACTTTGTATGAAAGAATGTATGCTAATTAAAAACAAGCGTAGCTCACAATGCCATGATCAAAGATAACTGTTAAACTGAAAACAACACACAAATACACACACCACTTCTAGGCTACGCCTCACCTGTTGCCTTCGAAACGTGGTCGTCAAGTATGGGACGTCTTAGCGGTCCTTATGTCCATGATCCAGTTGCCTCGAAACAGTTGCCTCGAATAGTTGCCTCGAAATAGTTGCCTCAAAACGGTTGCCTCGGATTTAAAAAGGATCAAGGACATAAGGGTAGCTTCTAAGGTGTCCTACTGTTGCTTCGGTGACCACAACGTCCCTAACAATCGAATTAACCCGAACACCTCCAAAGGTGGTGCTACCTACCTCTCAATGGTGGGATAACACTACTTTAGGGACTTCTACACAGCTTAATTCCTTAGGGTATGTAGATGACTCATAGATACTTGCTCTCTTCAAAAACAAATCAAAAACAATCTTTTCACACCGACACTTTTCAAAAAGCTTTCAAAACAATTTTTCAAACACTCTTGAGGACAAATACAAGAGTTATTCAGAAATCTTTCAAAGAAACTTTTTCAAACCCACTCACAATTGAAAAGCAAACATTTTGAAAACATAAGAGCAAGTATCTAAGAGCCCGTGGATAACCACGGATAGAAAGGGTGCTAACACCTTCCCTTTCTATAAATCTACCTCCTGAACCGAGAAACTATCTCATAAGGAATTTTGCTGTGCTTTTGTCCTGTCCATGTTGGAGAAAATAAAAGACGGTGGCGACTCTTGCTTCCGTGACATTTCGCGAACCAGCGTTAAACAGTCAGTTCTAAATCCACCTATCACACCGTCCATGGTGATTTTCAATTTAAGGCACCATTCTCAAATTAAATCATATGGAAAGCTTTGTATGGATCCTGTGAGCATAATACAATCAACGAAAGGTGTTAAAAATGCATAAATGGAGGTTTGTGATTTTGGAAAAGAATGCAAACCATATGAGTTATGTAGCGCGATTTCTTGAGTGTGAGGACTTGTTTGTGCTTGCAAAAGGTTCCTGGTGATGTAAGGAACGTGTTTGGATCAAAAAGAAAGCTTGAATTGTGTTCGGAAATGGTTTTTAGTTTGTGACTTTTCTCTTGAAATTTTGAAATTGCTTTGGCCGTTTCTGAGTTTTCTAGGTCGTGTCCCCTGGTCTCAGAAGCTTGCATATGTGTATATGAATAAGAATCAACCCATAATGTGTGCCTTTAAGCCTTGCAATTATGTTTTGGATTTTGCCATAACCTCCATTGAAAATCTTGCCATTTTTGCTTCAAATTTGAATTTCATGCTTGGAATAGGTCTTGCACGAATTTGGCATGTGAATTATGGTGTATCAAAGCTAATCAAACCACAAAATATCCCTTATTTAATTTTCTTGATTTTTATTTGAATTTTAAAGATTTAAAATGAATTAAATCAAATAAAATTAAATAAAAATAGAAAAATTAATCTTTAAACTTGAAATAAATCATGGGACACGTGGGAGGCATGGCAAAGCTGAACCAAGTGGAAAAAGTGGGCCCTCTTTGTCAAAAATGAAGTTTCAAGGATAGTTGACTTTGGTCGTTTCACAAAAATTTCCCAACTTCTCCAATGCATATCTTGCTCAATTTTGATCATATGAACATGTTCTTGGACATTTTGGAAAGGTCTTGAAGTCCTCTAACCAATGCCTTTGGTCCCATGTCATTTTGATTTACCAATCTCAAGTTATGGTCTTTGACTTAAAGTGCCTTTTTGTTGACTTTTGAAAATGACCTATAATGTTGAAATTGATAACTTTTTGTGAGAGCATTTCTTGGACTTGGAATGTGTAGATGAGTTGTAGGAAATGTCATCCCCTTCAAAATGAGAATTGTATGGTATTTTTCTGATGAACCATGAAAAAGTTATGCCTTGGTCAAGTTACAGTTGACTTTTCAACTGTCCAAAAATAGAAACTTTTGACACCTTGATGATTTTTGAGCCATTCTTGTGAAATCATGGTCAAGATTTGACCAAATGATGATTGTGGCTTCAAAATAATATGTTGACCAAAATTTTTGACTTTTGACTGCCAAATGACCATTTTGCCCCTACAGTTGACTGTGGAGCAATTAGGGTTTTTGACTGTGCAACTTGACCTTGTGAGCCTTGAAACTTGACATGTAGGTGCTTGACAATGTATATGAGCATATGGAACTTGATTGAGCCCTTGAAAACCTCAATTTCTTTGCAAGAACCAAAACCCTAATTTGACTGGCTTTAGGAGAGTGGTTGACTGTGTAGCCTTTGAGTAGACTTTGAACCATTTGAGGTGATGCTTGGCAAAACTTTGAAGATTATGGGAGGGCAAATTTTGGGGTACAACAGTTGCCCCTGTTCAATCTTCTTAGACCTGAGGATGTAGATTGGCTTGCGTGCCTTTCGTGATCCGAAGGTGGAAGATGATTGAACACTAGAGTGCCCAGAAATTTGCACTCACATAGTAGAGTACCAGCATTGGGATGTCGGGAATGGGCTTACAGATGCCATTTGGAGAGATGGTGGATAAGAGGATGGGCTTATAGATGCCATCTGGAGATGTGACAGAACCTTGTCGGGAATGGGCTTATAGATGCCATTTGGAACTGTAATGGGAGGATGGGCTTATAGATGCCATCTAGGTGTCGATCGCGTAAGAGATTCCTTAGCGAGAACTTGCGTACCTGAGAAAGAAGGATAATTACCTGGCCTGTTACAGGGGTTGATCTTCAAACTCTTCATGCAGACATGCCCTGGCTGGATACAGGTATCGAATCTAGAACTTCAAAAGGTTGATGGGTTGTCTCTACTGACAGGTTATCTCAGAAAAATCTTTAGGATTTAACTGAACCAGAGGAGGTTTTGTCTTTCTTGATGAGTTGTCTCTTTGGACGGGTTGTCTTCATGGACGGGTTGTCTTCAACGACGAGTTGTCTTTAATGACGAGTTGTCTTCAATGACCAGTTGTCTTCAATGACAGGTAGTCTTCAATGACGAGATGTCTTCAATGACGGGTGTCTATACTGACAGGTTGTCTTCAATGACGAGTGTCTATAACGACGGGTTGTCTTCAATGACGGGTGTCTATAACGACGGGTTGTCTTCAATGACGGGTGTCTATACTGACGGGTTGTCTTCAATGACGGGTTGTCTTCAATGATGAGTTGTCTTTAATGACGAGTTGTCTTCAATGACGGGTAGTCTCCAATGACGAGATGTCTTCAATGACGGGTGTCTATACTGACGGGTTGTCTTCAATGAAGGGTGTCTATACTGACGGGTTGTCTTCAATGACGGGTTGTCTTCAATGACGGGTGTCTATACTGACGGGTTGTCTTCAATGACGGGTGTCTATACTGACGGGTTGTCTTTAATGACGGGTGTCTATAACGACGGGTTGTCTTTAATGACGGGTGTCTATAACGACGAGTTGTCTTCAATGACGGCTGTCTATACTGACAGGTTGTCTTCAATGACAGGTGTCTATAATGACGGGTTGTCTTCAATGACGGGTGTCTATAACGACGGGTTGTCTTCAATGACGGGTGTCTATACTGACGGGTTGTCTTCAATGACGGGTGTCTATAATGACGGATTGTCTTCAATGACGGGTGTCTATAATGACGGGTGTCTATAATGACAGATTGTCTTCTTTGACTGGATGGGCATCAGAAAAACCTTTGGGATTTAGCTGGACTTGTCTTTTTTGACTGAATCTGTCTTCTTTGACTGGATTGGTCTCTTTCGACTGTATCTGTCTTCTTTGACATAGCTGATCATTTAACTGTATCCTTCCTGAAAGGTAAGGTCAGTCACATGCAATGCATGACATGGATCAAGCGATGATGTTCTCAACATAAAATGAGATTGTATGATGTGTATATGCATGTATCATGACGATGCAATGTTTATGAATGTATTCTCGTCTAGGAAAATAAATCCTTGACGGATGCCGGGAGTTTGAATCCTGGGCTGATGTTGAAGAGTAGAATTCTTTGTTTCCGCTGGGGCGGATGATTGCAAGAATACCGGTAGGAGAAGATGACTCCGTTGGGGTAATAAACTTGTTGGAGAGATTATTCTACGGGGAATACTCTGTGGGAAGAGATACTTCGCTGAGGTTTTGAAATTGATGATAACTCCGCTGGGGATACCGTTGATATGTTATGTTGGAAGATTTGATGAACTCCGCTGGGAGATGGGAAGAGCTTCGCCGAGGACGATCTTTCCTTGGTTTTTAGCTGAGGATAACCCAGTTATAAGCTCTGGTGGAGAATAACCTTTGAATAAAGTCTGGGAGACGCGTTCGTGCTCTGCAGGTGATAAGCTTCCAGAATCTACTGGGGATAAGCTTCCTACTGGGGAGATTGATTCAACTCTCCTGGGGAGACTTTGGACTGTACTGGGGAAGTGGCTCCACTGGGGTGTCTGGTATTCCGCCGGGGAACAATCTTAGATCAAGACTACCGGGGATGCTTGCTTAGGAATGATCTGTATACTCCACTGGGGAATATTGAGATTTTCTGGGGGTACCCAACTTCCTTAGGGCTGACAGTAGCCTAACTCTGCTTGGGGAGAGCGTTGCTGACTTGCTAGGGATATTGTGCCTCTTTGGGGTCGATGAGAGACCAAATCTGCTTGGGGAGAGCATTGCTGAAACCTGTTTTACTACTGGGGAGTGGAGGCCTCTTGGTTATGTTCTTCAGCTGAACCTACCTTGGTACCTTGGTTGACAGAGCAACTAGATCGCTTGGATAACTCATTATTGCCCCTGTTTCTGACGGGAGAAGGTACCTGCGGAGGTGCTTGATGACTGCCGATTGACAAATCTTCTTCTGGTAGGCAAGTGACGAGGTAGCGGGACATAGTCGTACGCTTTTGATCCCTAACTTTTTCCTGGACCGCTCTTTCGGGTTTTCAGTCCATCGGGATACCCTTTTTTGCCCAAGCCGCCTTTTCAGGTTTTCGACTTGCCGGGTGTACAGATTTTTTCATTTCATCCCTTATTTTTGCCCGAACCCTTTTGGTTCGCCGGGAAGCCCTTATTTTTGCCTAGGTGTGTCAACCTAGCGGGTCTTTGATCGTGCGTAGTATTTTTTCGACTATGTCCGTGCTCTTAGGATGTAGGGAGGTGCCCCTGTCAGTAGTGTTGCGTTGCCATACCACCAGAAGATGTTTGATCGTGCAAGATTCGCAGCTGGAATTCACGTCCAATGCCCCAAGTGAACTCAGAGGGAGGTTTGCCCCAGGCTATTTGGCATTTGAGAGATTCTCCGAATCTTGACTTAACTGCCCCAGATGATAGACCATGATCACGTCTGCCCCTGGATCGGAAGTGCTTTTGTTCACTAGATATTCTTCGTGCGAATTTCTCTGCTGTTGAACAAATAGTCATATGCAAACAATATTATTTTAAGAATGCAATGCGTATGTCTGTCTTGAAATTTTTTTTGAAAATGTAGTTTTTGTAAAACAAGCAATTTTTTTTTTGTAAATTGTGATGTCAACTCAAGATTTTATAGCAAGCCTTAAGGAGTCAGGATACCTTTCGTAACAGTATGCTTTCGAACCAACCCATGCTTCAGCTAGGGCTTTTGAGGGTTATAACGTAGCCTGGTTCACGGTTTAAGAAACAAAGGATAAAGGCTCAAATTATATCTGTACCCACCCGCTCTTCGTGATGTTCTTCAAACCTAAACTTAGCTGATCGCGCGTTAGACCTTGTTTGAGTCTTTGTCCTGATATACCGGTGATGGTTCGGATGTTGACAATTTATTTTGACCAGGCAGTCATTTCTTTTTTGATGAGGGTTTGTGGGACCTCTTTCTTTTTGATTGTGTTATCCCTGTTTTTTGCCTGAACTGTTTCTTTTAGGATTACAGTCAGCGGGATGCCCCAGTTTTTGTAAGTCTCCTTCATAGGTTTTGACTTATTGGGTTTTTATTTTGAGAGATAATGACTGCCTGTCTTTATGATCATTCGGAACCATCACTGTCTTTTGTTTTGTGAGGACCTCTTTGGTGCTATTCGTTCTGCACTTGGATCAACTGAGAGAACTACCCTGCCCCAGGTTATGATTAAGGGTCTTAATTTTCAAAAAGAAAAACTCCTACTTCTTTGGCTCGAAGGGGTTGACGAGGGATTATCTTCCTTATAACTCCAGTGTTTATGAATTGAAACAATGCCTGTACCTCATCAGCGGGGTCTGTTCAAAAGCATACTGTAGACCGTGGTATTGTTTTCGTCATCCTCCCTCAAGAGGCTTAGAATTATTAATCGAGCATTGAACATCACAAAAAATGAAAGCAATTTTAAATATAGCGAATGCGAATATATTGATTCAAAACAGACATATGCGATGCATTGATAAAGTAATAAAGTTTGCTATGACAATAATTGTTTGTATAAGCAAAGAAAATACAACTTGAACATTCGAATGAACAAAAAGTCTTCTAGTCTCAGGACTTGTCACTTCAAATGGTGAATCTCGCAGGGATAGTAGAAGAACTCGACCTGACCATCTGGGGTAAATTCCACAGCTCCTTCATCAATCAGGCTTTGGATTTTGTACCTCAACTTCCAACAGTCGTCAGTATCATGCCCCGGGCTGTTGGAATGGTATGCGCACCTGGCCCCAGGATTATAGTTGTGTGAAGAAGTCTTAGGATTAGGGTGAGGTCCTATTAACGTCACCAGATTCAACTTCAATAGGTGTTGCAAAGCTTGGGACAGCGACGTGTTGAGCTGGGTGAATTGCCTCCTGGGCTTGCTCTGATCAACCCGTTGCTCTGGGCGAGGTTGTGGTTAGACCTGTGAAGTGGTAGCAATTTGGAGAGGTCTATTCTTCACCATACCAGACCCTTGTCCTCTTGGAAGCTGATCAATGACCTGGTCCCTGACTTGGACTGTTTGCTTCATGTTGTATCTCTCTTGGCGAAGCTGGTTGACCATGGCTTTCAACTCTTCTTGCTCTCGAGCCAAACCTTGGATAAGGGCCATCTGCCCCAGCATCTGAATCCTCATTGCATCTACCTCAGCTTGCAGATGTTTCAGTCGTTCATCCTTATCATCTTCGGGACTTTTCTTAGCCAAATTCCCTATGAGGAGTGTCCTCAACTCTTCCTGCCCCTTGGATAGGCTTAAGAAGATCTCCCTGAACTGAGTCTCTTGAGCATGAAGACCCTGGTTATCTTGTTGGGAAGCCATTGCTGAAATAAACAGCGGAGAAGGTAAGTGTCCTGTAACAAGGGTACCTGTAATGCAATGATATGTATGTATGCATGCAATGTTTTCAAGGATCTCGCAGGGTAAACAGAGAAACTTGTTAGAGTTTGAATTTGGGTAGCTTGATGGAAGGGACTTCATGTTGATGAGAGTCCTTCTTCAAGAGTCAAGGCTCACCATATCGAGTGGGTCATAGCCCCTGACTCAAGTCATTAACCTTGGCTAGAGGAAAATAAATCCCCTTTACCCCTTGCTGGACATTTGATTCATCATGACCTGCATCACAAAACCCTTGAGGTCCTTGAAATGGATTAGTCCTTATGTAGGATGCATGCAATGGTATGATGGTATGATGTTATGCTATGCGTGGAGTAATGTAGGTAAACCATGTTATGAGTCCAGATTAAGGACTGTAAACAAAACCTGCAAGAAACTCAAGTGTCAGATAACAAGTATGCAAGTAGTCAAGTTTGAAGGCACACAAGTCACACAAAGAGCCCTTAGAGTTTAGGCCAGCATGAAGTTTGGGATACTACCCTCTTGAAGTTGGTGGGCTCAAAACCTGTCCTATCAAAAGTAACTGGGTTCTAAGGAGCTCAATATCATAGGGTTGTTTTCTATGTTCATTGTTTTGATTTAGCCACTGAACTGGCGATCAAAATATTCCAAGAAAACAACCCTCAATGAGTGTAGTATCGAGTATCAACCAACTTCGGACTGCACCAAAGTCAGTCATCTCACTACCCCTAAAGAGGCCAGGATGGTTCAATTAAGGTTCCTAAGGTCAGTTGATGCTTCACGACACCACGCGGCGGCCCCGTACTCTCCTTGACTTGACTCAAGGGTTACCGGTACTCACCAAAGTGCCACATCAACGTAGCAAACTGCTTCAACCGTGTCGGTATACCCCGCACAGTTCCCTCACAGTTTGTTGCTACTTTCTAAGAGGTATCCCCCAGATCCGGGTTAGGATCTATGAAACTCCCAAAACAGGCCCGCAATTTTAAAGCAAGCAAAGCAAACAATTGAAAACATGATGATGAACTATTCCTAAGGTACACCCCACTTATTATGTCCCCAACAGAGTCGCCAGTTCTGTGATCGGTGGAAATAGAACTGACTGTTTTTTAGCTGGTTTCGCGAAATGTCGCGGTAAGCAAGAGTCTCCACCGTCTTTTATGTTCTCCAACATGGAAAGGACAAAAGCACAGCAAAATTCCTTATTCGAGAAAGTTTCTCGGTTCGGGAGGTAGATTTATAGAAAGGGAAGGTATTAACACCCTTTCTATCCATGGTTATCCATGGGCTCTTAGGTACTTGCTCTTATGTTTTCAAAAATGTTTGCTTTTCAAGTGTGTGTGGGTTTTGAAAAAGTTTGTTTGAAAACTTCTAGGTAACTCTTGTATCAGTCCTCAAGAGTGTATGAAGTATTGTTTGAAAACTTTTTGAAAGTGTAAGGTGTGAAAAGTATTTTGTTTGTTTTGAAAAGAGCAAGTACCCATGAGTCATCTACCTACCCTAAGGAATTAAGCTGTGTAAGAGTCCTTTAGATAGTGCTATCCCACCGTTGAGAGGTAGGTAGCACCATCGTTGGAGTTGTTCGGGTCAATTTGATTATTGGGACAGTGTGGTCACCGAAGCAATGGTAGGATACCTTAGAAGTAACCCTAATGTCCTAGATCCTTTTATCCGAGGCAACCGTTTTGAGGCAACTGGATCTTTAGACAAAGGGTGACCTCTAAGACGTCCTATACTTGATGACCACGTTCGAGGCAACCAGTGAGGCGTACCCTAGGGGTGGCATGTGCTTTGTGTGTTGTGTTTCAGTTAAGGTTATCTTGTACATGTTATTTGTGAGCTACGAATTGATTTTATTTACATACATTCTTGCAGGCATAATTAACAGTTAGGGGGTGCGGAAAGTAAATTGCGGAAAGATAAATCCTACGCTATTACAAGGCGCGGGTCTATACATCGCCAAAAATACAAAGACCCGTTTTGATAAAGTGCGGAAAGTTTAAATAAAGAGGTAAACCTAATTACTATTACATCCGGAGGCAGTTGCAGAAATAATCAAAAATAAAGAATTAAAACTAAAAGACGCGCGAAAGAATGAATCGGGAATGTCTTAAGGGTGTTGACCCTTTTAAGAAAAGAGTTGAATTTTTTTTGTCTTTTTTGTGATTAAATGAAATTAAAAACTAATTGTTAAACTAATTAATTAATTTATTAAAAGAAAATATTTTTTTTTGTGTTTTTTATGTTTTTGTGAAATAAAATAAAAGAATTAAAATTCTAAGTTAACCTAATTCTAAATTATTTTAGTTATTTAAAAAAGTTAAAATTGCCTAATTAAAGCTAATTCAATTATTTAATATTTATTTACAAAAATAAAATAATAATAATAATAATGTTAATTCTTTTTTTGATTGATTTTTTTATGAAAAATTAGTTGTGAGTTAATTAAATAATAACAATTAATAAATATAATTAGTAAATAAAAAAGAAAAGAAAAGAAAAAAATGCAAGAACCATGGGGGGTATTGGGCCAGGAATGAGGGTGTGTATGGAATTTGTGAGGCCCATTTGAATCTTCAGCCACGTTGACCATTGGAATTGAGTGGAGCGCTGTTGACTCCTGAGCATGGTGCTCTTGCTTTCTGGGCCTTTGGTTCTTCATCTATGGACACATGGCGCGCTGATCTGTGAGAGCACATGGTACTCACCATTTGGAAACCTGCACAGGAATGTATTTGAAAAAATAATATGAATTATGGGGGGACCTGGGAATCGAACCCAGGTCCCAGAGATTACAAGCCACGTCTTCCACCATTGCATCACTCATGCGCGTGTGTTAGTATAATAGAAAAGAAACATAATATAAAACAAACGCACTATATGCTGAAAATAAGAAAAAGCGCGCGCCCAATTTGAACCTGCCAATCACATGAAGGCACGCAGTCATCTTCTCCATTTCCTGTAAAATAAAAAACACATAGCGGGGGTTTTAAACCCCCACAAAATGCAAGCATTTTAAGAATAGCGATTAGATGCTCGTTGCATATAAAAAGGGCGCGAGGTGTGCTTTAGCTTCGTCTGATCCTGCTGGGTTTGGCCATGTAAGTCTTGAGGCTTAATTTTTCACTATGTGAAAAACCCCAAATTACAAACTCTAAAAACCTAGAAGTCCGTCCATGGTGATTTTCAATTTAAGGCACCATTCTCAAATTAAATCATATGGAAAGCTTTGTATGGATCCTGTGAGCATAATGCAATCAACGAAAGGTGTTAAAAATGCATAAATAGAGGTTTGTGATTTTGGAAAAGAATGCAAACCGTATGAGTTATGTAGCGCAATTTCTTGAGTGTGAGGACTTGTTTGTGCTTGCAAAAGGTTCCTGGTGATGTAAGGAACGTGTTTGGATCAAAAAGAAAGCTTGAATTGTGTTGGGAAATGGTTTTTAGTTTGTGACTTTTCTCTTGAAATTTTGAAATTGCTTTGGCCGTTTTTGAGTTTTCTAGGTCGTGTCCCCTGGTCTCAGAAGCTTGCATATGTGTATATGAATAAGAATCAACCCATAATGTGTGCCTTTAAGCCTTGCAATTATGTTTTGGATTTTGCCATAACCTCCATTGAAAATCTTGCCATTTTTGCTTCAAATTTGAATTTCATGCTTGGAATAGGTCTTGCACGAATTTGGCATGTGAATTATGGTGTATCAAAGCTAATCAAACCACAAAATATCCCTTATTTAATTATCTTGATTTTTATTTGAATTTTAAAGATTTAAAATGAATTAAATCAAATAAAATTAAATAAAAATAGAAAAATTAATTTTTAAACTTGAAATAAATCATGGGACACGTGGGAGGCATGGCAAAGCTGAACCAAGTGGAAAAAGTGGGCCCTCTTTGTCAAAAATGAAGTTTCAAGGATCGTTGACTTTGGCCATTTCACAAAAATTTCCCAACTTCTCCAATGCATATCTTGCTCAATTTTGATCATATGAACATGTTCTTGGACATTTTGGAAAGGTCTTGAAGTTCTCTAACCAATGCCTTTGGTCCCATTTCATTTTGATTTACCAATCTCAAGTTATGGTCTTTGACTTAAAGTGCCTTTTTGTTGACTTTTGAAAATGACCTATAATGTTGAAATTGATAACTTTTTGTGAGAGCATTTCTTGGACTTGGAATGTGAAGATGAGTTGTAGGAAATGTCATCCCCTTCAAAATGAGCATTGGATGGGATTTTTCTGATGAACCATGAAAAAGTTATGCCTTGGTCAAGTTACAGTTGACTTTTCAACTGTCCAAAAGTAGAAACTTTTGACACCTTGATGATTTTTGAGCCATTCTTGTGAAATCATGGTCAAGATTTGACCAAATGATGATTGTGGCTTCAAAATAAGATGTTGACCAAAATTTTTGACTTTTGACTGCCAAATGACCGTTTTGCCCCTACAGTTGACTGTGGAGCAATTAGGGTTTTTGACTGTGCAACTTGACCTTGTGAGCCTTGAAACTTGACATGTAGGTGCTTGACAATGTATATGAGCATATGGAACTTAATTGAGCCCTTGAAAACCTCAATTTCTTTGCAAGAACCAAAACCCTAATTTGACTGGCTTTAGGAGAGTGGTTGACTGTGTAGCCTTTGAGTAGACTTTGAACCATTTGAGGTGATGCTTGGCAAAACCTTGAAGATTATGGGAGGGCAAATTTTGGGGTACAACAGTAATGTTTTGCCCATGAGGCCTTGATGTATTGAACAGATTGTTTCCTAATATAACGTGTGTTCCTTTTTGTCTACAACAAATTTGAACTTTCGAACCCTTGAATGCATTGCATAAACAACATACCATTCATCATATGCATAGCAGGTACCTTTTTCTACAGGTTGCTTAATCTTCTTCGCTGTTTATTTCAGCAGTCTCATCATGAATCCTGAATCATCCAATGAACAAGCCATTAAGGCCCTCCAGGCCCAGAACGCCCAGTTTCAAGAGTTGGTCATGAGCTTAGCCCAAGGTCAAGAAGAATTGAAGACTCTGCTTTTGAAGAAGAAGGAGAAGAGGATTGTGTTGTTCAACACTGGACGGAGGTTTGGTAATACACTGCAAAATGATGCTGATCAAGCTACTTCCTCTGTAGGGAAAGACAGTCCCCAAGGGGGAAGGGTTCATAGTCCCGTGGTCTCCGACAACGAGATAGATTTCAATGATGAGCAGTACCCTCCCGCTGAAGACAGGTATAAGCAGCTAGAGGACCGACTGAGCGCTATGGAGATTCAACAGGTGCCTGGGTTGGATTTTGGAGATCTGGGTTTATCTTCTGGGGTGGTGATCCCACACAAGTTCAAGGCACCTTCTTTTGCGAAGTATGACGGGGCTTCCTGCCCTAAGCTGCACCTCCGTTCTTATGTAAGGAAGATCCAACCTTACACTGCAGACAAGAATCTATGGATCCATTTCTTCCAGGATAGCCTTTCAGGGGCTCAACTCGAGTGGTTCTATCAGCTGGATGGAACCAGTATTCGTAACTGGGAGGACTTGGCTACTGCATTTTATAAGCAGTATCAGTACAATGCCGACCTCGCTCCTACACGTACCCAACTCCATGGTATGTCGCTAGGATCGAGATAAGGTTTTAAGGAGTACGCGCAAAAGTGGAGAGACCTGGCTGGCAGGGTGCAGCCACCGTTGACTGACTGTGAACTTGTGGACATGTTCTTGGGGACCCTGTCTGGTCCATTCTTCAACCACCTAATTGGTAATTCTTCTGCTGGATTTACAGACCTCATTCTGACTGGTGAAAGGATAGAAGCTGGTATTAAGTCGGGGAAGATACAGAAAGGTGCATCCTCAAGTTCTGAAAAGAAACCGTTTAAAAAGGAATCTAGTGTTGTTTATGGGTTGAGGAAACAAAATAAACCGGAACGCCGCCAAGCTATCAACGCGGTGGTAATCTCAAAGCCTGTTGCCGCTCCTCGGCAATATAACCAACCAAGGGGTGAGAGACCCAGAAGAGAGTACACTCGGCTTAGTATGACCTTGTCTCAGATATTGCCGCAACTGCTGTCCACCAATCTGGTAATTGTCAAAGAAGCTCAGAAGGTAGTGAACACAACCTCTCCAAAGTATAACCCCAACACCCGTTGTGCTTATCACTCTGATAGCCCGGGCATTCTACTGATGATTGTTGGGCACTGAGGAATAAGGTTCAGGACCTTATTGATGCTAAAGAAATACAGTTTGAGGCGCCCAAGAGGCCCAATGTTGTGACTGCTCCCATGCCCCAGCATGGAGTGAATGTTGTGGAAGAAGACCGGTATGTAGCCTCTGTGGAAGATATTGTTACTCCGTTGTTGACTGTCAAAAGGAACCTGTTGCTAGCCGGTTTATTTCCGGGATATAGTAAAGGTTGCCTTCTATGTTCTGTTTCACCTGCTGGTTGTCCCTTGTTGAAGTCAGGTATCCAAAGCCTGATGGATAATAAAGAGATCTTGTTCGAGAAGACTGTTGTTCCTGCTGTCCCCACTGAAGAAGTTTCTATTGTCACTATTTACTCTCCTAAGGTTCCCTCAAAGAGGCCTGTCCAAATAATTTCTGCTCAGAAAATTGCACCTATCATCATTACTGTTCCGGGGCCCCTCCCTTATACATCTGACAAAGTTGTCCCTTGGCACTATGGGGCAGATGTTTATGTGCTTGGAGTTAAACAAGAGTTCAATACTAGTACCGGCGTCAGTAACATCACCGGGCCTGCCAAAGTCACTCGTAGTGGTAGGCTCTTCTCACCTGATATTGCGCCACCAGCCATTCAGAGACCTCTTGTTATCACACCTGCCAGTGTGCCCACTGCCCTACCTGACCAAGTTCCTGTTTCTACCCCTGCTGCCGAGTCTTCTGACGTTCGGGGCAAAGGGATTGCTACTGATGTGCCTTCCCGGACGGAGGCACCGAAGACAACCACTGTTGAAGCTTCCAAGCAAGAGATGGAAGAGATTCTTAAAATTATCAAGAAGAGTGATTTCAATGTAGTTGAGCAGCTGGGGCACACCCTCTCTAAAATCTCTATGCTATCATTGTTGTTGTGTTCAGAGGCCCACGCCAAGGCTCTGATCTCCTTCCTGAAGACGGCCCATGTGCCACAAGAAACGTCCGCTGATCAATTTACCGATTGTGTGGCCAACTTGACTGCTGATAATGGGTTGGGTTTCTCTGACGCTGATCTGACCGCCAAAGGAAAGAACCATAATGACGCCCTGCATGTCTCTATTGAATGCAGGGGCACTAATCTTGCCCATGTATTGGTAGACACCGGTTCTTCGTTGAATGTATTGCCCAAGAAAGCTTTAGACAGGCTGGATTGTGAGGGTTTAGAGCTCAAGCCAAGTAACATTGTTGTCCGGGCCTTTGACGGGTCGAAAAGGATGGTACATGGTGAAGTCGACATTCCAATCAGGGTTGGTTCTCAAGTTTTTGATTATACTTTCTATGTGATGGACATCCGACCATCCTATTCTTGTTTGCTGGGTCGTCCTTGGATCCACAAGGCTGGAGCTGTGACCTCCACATTACATCAAATACTTAAGTACCCGGTCAGAGGGAAGATCGTTACAGTGCAGGGGGAGGAAGAATATATGGTCAGCCATCTTAATTCGTTCCGGTACATAGAGATGGATGGGGAGTTCATTGAGACCCCCTTTCAACATTTTGAAGAGGTTCCTCAAACGCTGGCATCAGCAGAGACTGTGACTGAAGATAATTCTCCTTTGAAGATGGCTTTCTTAAAGGATGCCCGAGCTGTGATTGAGAAGGGTGAGTGTGCAAACTGGGGCCGACTTCCTGATCTTACTCCGAAGACTGACAAGTTTGGTTTGGGTTTCACTGCAGAGGCTCAGAGGGCTGTTCGCAAGGAAAGGATTGGAAGACCTCCTGTGTTAATCACCCACCCGGGAGTGAATGCTATTGAAGACGACGTGGAGGAATCCGAATTTGACAGCTGGATCTACCCAACGACCAACGGTGGACTAAGCAACTGGACTGCCAAAGATTTCATACCTATTACTTTTGTCACTCAGTAATGAACTCCTTTGTTTTGAATTTGTAACGAACAATAATTTGAAACTTTATGGCCCGGTGTCTTACCCGGGGCACCGTGGCTTCATTTGTGAGGGCTTATTATTTGTCATTTTCATATATCATGAATAAAAACATTGGACGTTTTTCGCATTTCAAATCTTGTGCTCCCTTTCTTTCTTTATATATTGCAAAACAGCTATATTTACACACACTCACCTATACAGGTTCCAATCCACTCTGGATCTCACTGGTAACGACTCTGCTACTGCCAGTTATGACTTCGAAAATCCGATCAACTTAGCCGAAGACGAAGGTGAAGATGATTGTGAAGTGCCTGGTGAGCTTGCAAGACTGTTACTCCAGGAAGAGAGGGCCATTCAGCCACATGAAGAGCCAGTGGAAACGGTAAATCTGGGTACTGAGACAGACAGAAAGGAAGTCAAGATTGGTGTCAATCTGGAGGCTAGTGTGAAACGACGGTTGATTCAGATGCTGCATGACTATGTGGAAATCTTTGCCTGGTCTTACGAAGACATGTCTGGGTTGGATACTGACATTGTGGTTCATCACCTGCCTACCAAGGAAGAATGCCCTCCGGTAAAACAGAAGGTCCGCCGTATGCGTCCAGAGATGTCCGAGAAAATCAAAGCTGAGGTTATGAAACAATTTGATGCCGGGTTTCTAGCAGTGACTTCTTACCCTTAGTGGGTTGCCAACGTGGTTCCAGTGCCGAAGAAGGATGGTAAGATCCGAATGTATGTTGATTACAGGGATTTGAACAGGGCGAGCCCCAAGGATGATTTCCGTCATCGACGTTCTGGTTGACAACACTGCTCAGCATAAAGTGTTCTCCTTCATGGACGGATTCTCCGGTTATAATCAGATCAAGATGGCTCCTGAAGACATGGAGAAGACCACTTTTGTTACTCAGTGGGGCACCTTTTGCTACAAGGTCATGCCTTTTGGGTTGAAAAATGCTGGGGCAACCTACCAACGTGCCATGGTTGCTTTATTTCATGATATGATCCACCATGAGATCGAAGTGTATGTCGATGATATGATTGTAAGGTCCCAAACTGAGGAGGAACACCTTGACCATCTACAGAAACTGTTTGACCGTCTGAAGTTGTACAAGCTGAGGTTGAACCCAAACAAGTGCACCTTTGGGGTGAGATCTGGAAAATTGCTAGGCTTCGTCGTGAGCGACAAAGGTATTCAAGTGGACCCTGCCAAAGTGAAATCCATACAAGAGATGCCAACTCCCAAGACAGAGAAAGAAGTCAGAGGCTTTCTAGGACGGCTGAACTACATTTCCCGATTCATCTCACATCTAACTGCTACCTGTGAACCAATCTTCAAGCTGCTGAAGAAAGATCAAGTGGTACGTTGGAACGATGAATGTCAGGCCGCTTTCGACAGAATCAAAGAGTATCTCCAAGAACCACCCATTCTTATGCCACCGGTTGAAGGGAGACCTCTAATCTTATACTTGACAGTACTGAACAACTCAATGGGGTGTGTGCTGGGGCAGCATGACGAGTCTGGCCGAAAAGAGCACGCTATTTATTACCTTAGCAAAAAGTTTACCGACTGTGAGACCCGATACTCACTGCTCGAGAAAACTTGCTGCGCTTTGGTATGGGCTGCTCGCCGGTTGAGACAGTATATGTTGACTCACACTACTCTGTTAATTTCAAAAATGGATCCTATCAAGTACATATTCGAAAAGCCCGCCTTGTCCGGAAGAATAGCGAGATGGAAAATGATCTTGACAGAATACGACATCCAGTACACGACTCAGAAAGCAATCAAAGGAAGTGTATTGGCAGACCATTTGGCACACCAAGTAGTGGACGACTACCAGTCTATGAACTTTGAATTTCCAAACGAGAATATCATGGTAGTGACTGATTGTGAAGTACCTGGACCGGAGGAAGGACCTGAGGAAGGATCCCGATGGTCTATGCACTTTGACGGAGCCTCAAATGCTTTGGGTAATGGTATTGGCGCTGTGATCATATCCCCTAAAGGCACTCATACTCCACTCACTGCCCGACTATGTTTCAACTGCACCAACAACATGGCAGAGTATGAAGCATGCATCATGGGTCTTCAAGCTGCAATTGACTTAAGGATCAAGTTTCTGAGGGTTTTCGGAGATTCCGCTCTCGTGATCAATCAGATCAAAGGCGAGTGGGATACGAAACACCCAAATCTTATTCCTTACAAAGAGTGTGTGTTGACGTTGATCCCCCATTTCACGGAGATAACTTTTGAACACTTCCCAAGAGAGGAGAATCAGTTGGCGGACGCGTTGGCTACGATGTCTTCTATGTTCAAAGTCAAATGGGACAACGAGGATCCCCAGATCATTATCTGGAAATTGGATGAACCTGCATATTACTGTGATCTTGAGGCTGAAGAGGTAACTGAAAAACCTTGGTATCACGAAGTGAAGAGGTACTTGGAAGCTCAAGAATACCCCGAGGGTGCATCCGTTAATGACAAAAAGTTTCTGAGAAGGTTCGCGACGAAGTTCTTCCTCAGCAATGGCATTCTATACAAGCGAAACCATGATTCAACCTTACTGCGTTGTGTGGATAAGACTGAAGCATAAAAGATCATGGCAGAGCTGCATGAGGGTACCTTCGGAACACATTCCAGTGGACATACCATGGCAAAGAAAATCCTTCGGGCAGGATATTTCTGGTCCACAATGGAAGCCGACTGTTACCAACATTCTCGGACGTGTCACAAGTGCCAGATCTATGCTGATAAGGTGCACGTTCCTCCAGTTCCTCTGAACATCTTGACTGCACCTTGGCCTTTTGCAATGTGGGGCATCGATATGATCGGCGAGATCAGACCTACGGCATCCAACGGGCATCGCTTCATCCTAGTAGCGATTGATTATTTTACGAAGTGGGTTGAAGCAGCTTTCTATGCTACCGTAACCAAGAACGTCGTGGCACGGTTCATTCGGCACAACCTGATCTGTCGATACGGTGTACCTGAGAGGATCATTACGGATAATGGTACCAACCTTAACAACAAGATGATAACTGAGCTCTACGAGCAGTTCAAGATACAGCACCATAACTCTTCTCCCTACCGGCCGAAGATGAATGGGGTTGTAGAAGTAGCTAATAAGAATATTAAGAAGATTGTGCAGAAGATGACAGTGACCTACAAAGATTGGCACGAGATGTTACCGTTTACTCTTCATGGGTACCGTACCTCAGCAAGGACGTCAACCGGGGCAACTCCCTTTTCCTTGGTCTATGGCATGGAGGCAGTCTTGCCTATTGAAGTCCAGATACCCTCTCTCCGGATAATGAAGGATGCAGGTTTGAGCGAAGATGACTGGATCCAGACTCGACTTGATCAACTAAATCTAATTGACGAAAAGAGACTCACCGCTATTTGTCATGGTCAAACGTACCAAAAACGGATGATCAGGGCATTTAACAAGAAAGTCAGACGCCAAGAGTATCAAGTTGGGGACCTGGTAATCAAGCGCATCATTCTTCCTCAAAGTGATCCCAGGGGCAAATGGACCCCTACGTACGAAGGGCCATTTGTGGTTAAACATATCTTCTCAGGAGGAGCCATGATTCTAACCACCATGGATGGTGACGACCTTCCTCACCCCGCCAATGCAGATATAGTAAAAAGATACTACGCATGAATAAAAGACTCGCTAGGTTGACACACCTAGGCAAAAATAAGGGCTTCCCGGCGAACCAAAAGGGTTCGGGCAAAAATAAGGGATGAAATGAAAAAAATCTGTACACCCGACAAGTCGAAAACCTGAAAAGGCGGCTTGGGCAAAAATGGGTATCCCGGTGGACTGAAAACCCGAAAGGGCGGTCCAGGCAAAAGTTAGGGATTAAAGCGTAATACTATGTCTCATTAGATCACCTTGCATCCAGAATTCGGTATCAACTATCAGGTTCAGACGGCATCGATCAATCAGCTTCATCTTCAACTAAGCAGCAAAGTGATGAGACGCTTGAAGACATAAAGGCGATAGCAGAGTTGGAACCCAGTGGGATTATTCTTTTCACATAGCTGTTTTGTTTTCTTTTTCACAAAATTGTATAAACTCTGTTGTTCGGCAGCGTTCTCTTACTAGGACGTCAGCCTCTTGTACACAAAACGTCTATTTACAGGCAAATTTCAAAATCAATACAAATCCACTTTTCCAGACAAATTGCAAATTATTTTTCCTTTTTCTGTTTTGTCTTGCGAAGAACGTCCAATGTTCATTTTTGATATATGCATTTGACATTAATTGCTAAGTCATAAATATTTTCATGCGAAACAAAGGACTAATTACAGGTGACATCAGAAACAGGGGCAATAATGAATTGTCCAAGCGATCTAGTTGCTCTGTCCACCAAGGTACCAAGGTAAGTTCGGCTGAAGAACGCGACAAAGATACCTTCACTCCCCGCAGAGTAAGGCAAGATTCAACAATTCTCTCCAAGCAGAGTTGGTCTCCCATCAACCCTAACAAGGCACAATATCTCCAGCAAATCAACAACCCTCTCCCCAAGCAGAGTTAGTCTACTGTCAGCCCTAAGGAAGTTGGATACCCCCAGAAGATCTCAACATTCCCCAGTGGAGTATGCAGATGTTCTTAAACAAGCATCCCTGGCAGTCTTAATATAAGATTGTTCCCCGGCGGAATACCAGACACCCCAGTGGAGCCACTTCCCCAGTACAGTCCAAGAGTTTCCCCAAGAAAGTTGAATCAATATCCCCAGTAGATTCTGGAAGCTTATCCCCTGCGGAGTACGAACGCATCTCCCCGACCATATTCAAAGGTTATTCCCCACCAGAGCCTATAACTGGGTTATCCTCAGCTAATTGCCACGGAAAGATCGTCCTCGGCGAAGTTCTTCCTATCCCCCAGCGGAGTTCATCAAAATCCCCAACATACTTATCAACGGAATCCCCAGCGGAGTTATCAACAAAACCTCAACGAAGTGTCTCTTCCCACAGAGTAACTCCCCGCAGAGTAACCTCTTCGCCAAGTTTATTCCCCAACGGAGTCATCTTCCCCTACCGGTTTATTCTTGCAAATCATCATTCCCCAGCGGAAACGAAGAACTTTACTCTTCAAACATCAGCCCAGGATTCAACAAACTTCCCGGCATCCGTCAAGGATTTATTTTCCTAGACGAAAATACATTCATAAACATCACATCTTCATACATTATAGCATGCATACGCATCATACAACACAAGTCTCATTTATTTTTTAGAACATCTTAAAATCATGCAGTTCATGCATCATGACATTGCATACAATTGATGTTTTGCCTTTTTAGGAAAAAGGTCTATCCAAAGATGATTACTATCAACTGTCGCAATTCCAGATTTGATTCCTGTATCTAGCCAGGGCATATCTGTGAGTGACTGATTGTAGATTCGATACCTGTATCCAGCCAGGGCATATCTGCATGAAGAGTTTAGAGATTCGATACCTGTATCCAGCCAGGGCACATCTGTAGATGAAGAATTCCAGATTCGATTCCTGTATCTAGCCATGGCAAATCTGTGAGTGAGTGATTGTAGATTCGATACCTGTATCCACCCAGAGCATATCTGCATGAAGAGTTTAGAGATTCGATACCTGTATCCAGCCAGGGCACATCTGTAGACGAAGAATTCCAGATTCGATTCTTGTATCTAGCCAGGGCATATATGTGAGTAACTGATTGTAGATTCGATACCTGTATCTAGCCAGGGCATGTCTGCATGAAGAGTTTGGAGATTCGATTCCTGTATCCAGCCAGGGCATATCTGTAGACGACCAATTCCAGATTTGATTCCTGTATCTAGCCAGGGCATATTTATGAGTAACTGATTGTAGATTCAATACCTGTATCTAGCCAGGGCATGTCTGCATGAAGAGTTTAGAGATTCGATACCTGTATCCAGCATGGGCACATCTGTAGACGAAGAATTCCAGATTCGATTCCTGTATCTAGCCAGGGCATATATGTGAGTAACTGATTGTAGATTCGATACCTGTATCCAGCCAGGGCATGTTTGCATGAAGAGTTTAGAGATTCGATTCCTGTATCCAGCCAGGGCATATCTGTAGACGACCAATTCCAGATTCGATTCCTGTATCTAGCCAGGGCATATCTGTGAGTAACTGATTGTAGATTCGATACCTGTATCTAGCCAGGGCATGTCTGCATGAAGAGTTTAGAGATTCGATACCTGTATCCAGCCAGGGCATATCTGTAGACGACTAATTCCAGATTCGATACCTGTATCTAGCCAGGGCATATCTGTGAGTGATTGATTGTAGATTCGATACCTGTATCTAGCCAGGGCATATCTACATGAAGAGTTTAGAGATTCGATACTTGTATCCAGCCAGGGCATATCTGTAGACGACTAATTCCAGATTCGATACCTGTATCTAGCCAGGGCATATCTGTGAGTAACTGATTGTAGATTCGATACCTGTATCCAGCCAGGGCATGTCTGCATGAAGAGTTTAGAGATTCGATACCTGTATCCAGCCAGAGCATATCTGTAGACGACTAATTCCAGATTCGATACCTGTATCTAGCCAGGGTATATCTGTGAGCAATTGATTGTAGATTCGATACCTGTATCTAGCCAGGGCATATCTGTAGGAGAAATTGAAGATCAACCCTTGTAATAGGCCAGGAAATTATCTCAGATACGCAAGTTCTCGCTAAGGAATCTCTTATGCGATCGACACTCCCGATGGCATCTATAAGCCCATCTCCACTCCTATCCACCATCTCTCCAAATGGCATCTGTAAGCCCATTCCCGCCATCACACTGCTGATATTCTACTATGTGAGTGCAAATTTCTGGGCACTCTAGTGTTCAATCATCTTCCACCTTCGGATCACGAAAGGCACGCAAGCCAATCTACATCCTCAGGTCTAAGAAGATTGAACAGGGGCAACTGTTGTACCCCAAAATTTTCCCTCCCATATTCTTCAAGTTTTGACAAGTATCATTCTCAAATGGTTCAAGACTTCTCAAGGGTTGCACAGTTCAGCTGCCTCCTAAGCCAGTCAAAATTAGGGTTTTGGTTCCTTCAGTGAATTTGAGGTTTTCAAGGGCTCAATCAAGTCCCATAGGCCTACATATATTGTCAAGCATCTATATGCCAAGTTGCAAGACTCACAGGGTCAAGTTGCACAATCAAAAGCTTCATTTGGTGCACAATCAACTACAGGGGCAAAATGGTCATTTGGCAGTCAAAAGTCAAAAATTTTGGTCAACATCTTATTTTGAAGCCACAATCATCATTTGATCAAGTCTTGATCATGATTCCACAAACATGGCTCAGAAATCATCAAGATGCAAAAGTTTCTATTTTTGGACAGTTGAAAAGTCAACTGTAACTTGACCAAGGCATAACTTTGTCATGGTTCATCAGAAAAATCCCATCCAATTCTCATTTTTAAGGGGATGACATTTCCTACAACTCATCTTCACATTCCAAGTCCAAGAAATGCTCTCACAAAAAGTTATCAATTTCTACATTATAGGTCAATTTCAAAAGTCAACAAAAAGGCACTTTAAGTCAAAGACCATAACTTGAGATTGGTAAATCAAAATCACATGGGACCAAAGTCATTGGTTAGAGGACTTCAAGACCTTTCCAAAATGTCCAAGAAAATGTTCATATGATCAAAATTGAGCAAGATATGCATTGGAGAAGTTGGGAAATTTTTGGGAATTTGCAAAAGTCAACTTTGCCTAAAACACCTTGTTTTTGCTAATGGGCCTCAAACTCTTTATTGAAACTTTGTCCAAGGCCTATGCACGACCCAATGAGCTTAAATTGATTTATTTTCTTATTTTTAATTAATTAATTGAATTTTAATTAATATTAATTCATTTAATTCATTTAATTCATTTAATTGTAGGAAAATTCAAAATATATGTTTTTTCAAATCTTTTGTGAAGCAAATACACTCAGGGCAAGCTGGCAATTCGTGTACATATCAAGGACATCAAAATCTCCATGTTTGGCAAGTTTTGTCAATCAAAAATATGCAAAAAGATTTGATTGAAATCAAATATTAAAAACATGAATTCAAAGGATTTCTTGTGCAAGATTTACCCTAATTCCATTATACTATATATGCTGAAGCTAAACCTAAATTCATTCACGTGCAAAACTGCTGCAAAGAACCCTTATCAAATTGAAAAAATTCCAAGAAAGCTTGAAACTGAATTCCCCTTTCCATGCCCTTTCAAGGAGATTTAAAGATTCAAACACGTTGCTGGGACACTCAGGAACCTATTGCAATCACAAACAAGCTCTAACACTCAAAGAATCACTCACTTCAGTCACACGGTTTGCCTAATTTTTCTAGAATCGAAACTCATAATTCTTGCATATTTAACATGATATAATTGTTGCTTTGCATTGCTATGACCTTTCTGAAGCTGATGATATAGGTTAATTGCATTATGGTGCCCTGAAACGTAAACTACCATGGACGAATTCTAGGTTTTCAAAGCTCTCAATTTAGGGCTTTACAGCATAAGTAAAATCAGAACCAATGATACCCATGGTTGAACTCAGAATGACAAGACGAATTCAACACCATGCTCGCGCCCTATTTATATAGCTTACAGACCTAATCGCTATTTTTGGCCATGCTGTTTTGTGGGGGTTAAAAACCCCCGCTATCTTGTTTTTGTTTTACAGGAAAAAGGATGAAGATGAAGACGTGTGTGTGCATGATTGGTCCATTTAAATGAAACGCGCACTTTTTCATAATTGTTAGCATATGCTGTTGTTTTATATAATATATTTGTTGCATATTATTATAACAAAAGCGTGCGCTTGGCTTAGTGGAAGAGGACGTGTCTGGCAATCAATGGGACCTGGGTTCGATTCCCAGGTCCCCCCAAACGCTTATTCTATTTTTTTATAATATGCTCACATGCAGCGCTTGTCCAGAATCCTATCATGCAACCTCACAAATCAGCCTGCCAAGTGGCCATGAAGCTCAATCCAAAGGCCAGGGATGGTTGACCACCATGTTCTCCAGTCAAAGCGTGCATAGCCAATCCAGAAAGTCAACAGGCTTAAGCTTCTTGGGCCTAAAATCTGCAAAATAAACCTCTATACATGGGCCATCACACCCCCCCTGGTTTGCTATTTTTATTTTCTTTCCTTTTAATTCTTTTAATTATAATCATTATTATTATTAACCAACAAACTAATGTTTCATAATAAATTCAGATAATATAAAAAATTGTAAATATTTTTATTATTTATTAAATTCACTAATAATTATTTTTGTAAATAAAATGTAAATTAATTAACTTAGTTTAAATTAGGTCTAATTTTAACTTTTTTACAATAAATAAAATAAACTTAGAATTAGGTTTTAACTTTTAATTTTAATTCCTTTTATTTTTTATTTTCATTAAAAACTTAAAAAACACAAAAAAAAAAACATTTTTCTTGTAAATAATTAAATAATTAATTAGGTTTAGGATTAATATTTACTTAATTACAAAAAAGGACAAAACTTAACTTCTCTTCTCAAAAGGGTCAAAGCCCTAAGGACGTCCCGATTCTATTTCTTTTCACGCATTATTCTTATTTTAATCATTTATGTAACTGTTTCTGAGGATGTAATAGTTAATTAGGATTTATCGCTTTCCTTTAATTTCCGTGTGATACGGTGGGAGAACTGACTATGGTTTTGCGTTTGTTTTCGCAAATGTTTCGGTTGAGCAAGAGTCGCCACCGACTTTTTATTTTATCCTAAGGAAAGGTTTAAAAAGCACAGCAAAAACCTTTGAGATATTTTCTTGGGTTCGAGGAGTAGATTATAGAAAGGGAAGGTATTAGCACCCTTTCTATCCATGGTTATCCATGGGCTCTTAGGTACTTGCTTAGATCAACTTGCCTTGGTTTTCAATTGTTTGAAATGGGTGCTTTGTGTGTGGTTTTGAAAAATGTTTTGAAAAAGATGCCTTGTCTAGGCTACCCTTGTAACAATTCTTTACTCGAATGTTTTACAAAAGGTGTTTGTCTTTTTGAAAAGATGTTTCAAGGTTTTTTGAAAGTTTGTTTTGAAAGTGTTTGTGAAGTGTGGTTTGAAAAATAGGCAAGTGTTTTTGTTTTGCAAGTTGACAAGTACCTAAGAGCTATCTACCCTAAAGTTCTCAAAGATTTTGTTATGTTTTAACCCTTTTAACAATTTTGTTCCACCATTGCATTTGGTGGACAATCTTGTGTTAGGATGTGAAAGGGACGGGCGCGGGTCATCGTTTAGACCATAATTGCAATGGTGTTAAGTATCTTTGGGAAATTTTTCTTGAGAGGGGCTTGATCATTTTAGGCAACTTTTCGAAAGCGTCATCGAGGGACTATGATCATTTGAATTGTGTTTGTTTTGCCCAAAGAGACCTAACATGCAATATGGCCCATTTATTGAAGGCAACAAGTGGAATACCCTAGGGGTGCAAGTGTGATAAGTGTTGTCCATTTTCATGCTTGTTTATCTTGAAATTAGGTCAAACTATTTTTTGTTCTTTTTATTTGCATACAAACCCTATATCTAACATGGCATATTTAGAAAGCGTTAAAGTGCGAAAAGTAAAGTTCTAAACTATTACAACACAATATGGGAAGGGGGGTACAAATGTTCAAATGGGGGGTATTTGACAAGAAATTTAAATCTAACTATTACATCAATTTGGAATATTTACAAAGTAATCAATTGTATAATTAAATGGAAATAAAATAAATACGCAAAATGTAAAAAAAAAGGGTTTTTATATGTATAGAAAAAAGTATTTTTTTATGTCAAAGAAAATAAAAAAATGAAAAGTATTATTTTTTGGGGTTTTTGTGTTTTAAGGGCAAAACCCTAATTTCTTAAATAAAGGGTATTATTTATTTAATATGTACCATAATTAATAATTATATACAAAATAAAATAAAAATGAAGTATATTCATAAAAAAGTATTTTTTATGTCAAATATTAAATGTATATATTTTTTTGTATTATTTACCTAAATATACTAATATATATATATAAATATCTTTATTAATTACTAAATATGTATTATATATAAAAAAATAATAATATTTAATGTTTATAAAAAAAAAGTATTTTTTGATACAAAATGTTTTCAAAAGAGAAAATGAAATAAAAATCAGAAATAAAATATATTTGCATTATTTTTTCTAGTTTTTCTAAATAATAGTATATATATATTATTTATGTACAAATGTCCATATAAACAAATAAATACCTAAAAAATATAAAAATGGTGTAAAAAATATTTTTTATGTTTTTAATATTATTAGCAAAAATAAATAAGTCAGGATAAAAAAAGAAAAGTCAAAAAATCATTAAAACAAACAAAATGGGCTCAGGGGGTGTAAAACCAAAAACATGGTGTGAAAAGGAATATCAAAGCAGGCCCAGCCCACGTGGCTTCTTCTTCAACCTCTGGACAGTGCTTGTTCAAAAAACACGCGCCATGTTCATGAATTCAAACATCCTGATTCCTTGAGTTTTTGCACAAACTTTCAACATAAGAAATGTTAATCATCAAGCCACGATTCTAAATATGTAAAGAACTCATCCTAACTCTCAGAAATGAGAGAGAATTTTATCATTCCTAAATCCTAACCTAATTTTTTATCAACATTCAGACCTTAAATTCTCATAGCTCAGGCAAAATAAATGGAAAGTAAAAGTAAGTACAGATTCAGGGGCATGAGTAGAACACTTCTTATTCACAAACTTAGAGCTAACGATGCCTACACTAAGAGTTAGAAGTTCATGAATATACCTTCTCAGTTGGAATCGTATCTGATGATGGAGGTACTTTCAGGGCAAGGTGATGATTAGTACAACTTCCTTGATGTCCAGGGATGCTATTCCAAGTTTTACTTTGCTTTGAAACACTTTGAATCGAGATATGGAACTTCAACTGCAAAACAAGAAAGTGAAAATGGTGGAACTGATTAGAGGAGTTACAGGTCGTGTTTGATGTTTGGATTAGCTTCAAGGGATGTTGTAGGATGTATTTGAGGTGGTTTTAGCAAGAGTGTTTGGAAGGGATGAGAGTTGGCACTCAAACTGCAGCAGGTGCTCTGTTTGGGAAGTTTGAGGGTGGTTCTGTGTTCTAGAGGGCAATGGAGGTGTTGGAGTCGTGTTCTAGCTCAGTTAGGATGTCCTGAATGTGTTTGATAACTTTTGCTAAGCATGTATTCACTGATATCAGAGTTGTGTTGTGATATGCTCTATTTCTTACACTTTAAGCAACCAAAAGCCAAGTTGGTGTTTAGACAGGTAGAGGCCCCCATAACATGCTGCAAACCTTGGCATTGATCAGTGTGATTAGTCCCTAAACTTGTGCCAAGGGGATTTGATCTGTACTTCTTGGATTTTCATTTTGACATAAAGCTTACTTTTGCAAAAATGGTTAAAGTGCTTTATCTATTTTGGGATTAATCCATCATGCAATGCTTGAACACATAGAACATGGTCTTGGCACAAAGAGTTTGCATTAAATTTATGAGTGTTGGATGGTTTAGGGGACTGTAATCAAGGGAAGCATGCTGATTTGAAAAATTGCACAAGTTATGAACATGGAAATTGACCAATTCAAAAGTGAGTTTTTGCCATATTGCAAAATTCGATTCTCTCAAGTCATGAGGTTGTTTGATGAGTTCTTGGACATTTTGGAAAGCTTGGAATGTGTACTACAATCCATCTTTGAAATTTAAATTGAAATTCCAAGTGGAAGTATGTGAAAAATGGTCTTGAAGTTAGGTAAAAACCCTGCCTAAAATAGGTCAAATTTTCACTAAGTTAAGAATGGTTTGGTACCCTTGTTCCAAAAATGGTAACTTGAGATACAAGCCTCTTTTGGGAAAACTTTGTAAATCAAAGTTGTAGATTATGCAATAGGCTACAACTTTCATGTTTTGACTTTTGCTTGAATCCAAATGAATCTTGGTGAGAAAGTGGGGTAAAGTTAGGAAAAAATTAGGGTTTTTCATAACTTAGAAAAATTCTAAGTTATGAAAAATTCTCATTTCAAACCCTAATTTGCAATTCTTGATTTCTTGATGAACAAGTTTCATGATTTGGCATGTTTTGATGAAAAATGAATCTTGACTCTTGATTTTGACCAAAAAGTCAAAGTTTGACTTTTCAGTATACAGTCAAAATTGATCAATTGACTGGGAAATTCAACTGTCAATCTTGTGTATTTGGGATCTTTTGAACTTGTTGAGCATGTCAAGACAATTCCATGGGGTCCTTGAGTCCATATGTGAGCTTGGTTTGCCATTGGCTAGGTCAAACAGTCAAAAATTGCCTTTGTGCAGTCAAAACCCTAAAAATGACCATTTTGCCCTTTTGATGATCTGATCAAATTTCTTGTGGAATTGTGATCCAAACTTGATCAAATGGTCCATATGAGTTTATAATGTTGATGTGGGTCAATTTTCATGAGATTTGACTGTCAATTGGCCACAATTGACTTTTTCCCCAATACAGCTGATTTCTAGGTCAACTGTCCAATTGACTGGGCAAAACTTGGAATCAAGACTTGAAACTTGGTATGGATAAACTTGGGAGTACAATATGAAGCATGAAAGTCATCTTAGGCATTTTTGGTCAAAACATCTTTGTGCAAACACAAACCCTAATTTGGGTCAACAGTGCAAGGAGAAATCTTGAGCAGATGAAACCCTAACTGGATCTTGAGCTTTAAGGGCTTTGTGATGAGAAATCATTGAGAAATGGGAGGGAAAATTTTGGGGTACAACAGTTTCCCCTGTTCAATATTCTTGAATCCGAAGAGTTAGATTGGCAGATTTGCCTTTCGTGACTCGAGGGTAAAAGGAGATTGGACACTAGAGTGCCCTTAAATTTGCACTCGTCAAAGCAATGGATGGGGGGAATGGGATTAGAGATGCCATTTGGTGATGGGCTTAAAGATGCCATCTGGAAGGGTGACAGAAATCTTGTCGGGGATGGGCTTAAAGATGCCATCTGGAATGAGTATCAGAAAGGTGTCCATGTTTTGAACCACGTCTGAACTGGGGGTCTGAACAAGCAATAGATTGACATCCGTTGTTGGGAAGAATCCATAAACTGTTTTCAAAAGGTGCATCTGAACAAGCTGTAGATTAACATCCGTTGTTGGGAAGAATCCATAAACTGTTTTCAGAAGTCTTGAGAAGAGACTGAACAAGTGATAGGTCAACATCCGTTACTTGGAGAACCCGTGAACTGTTTTCAGAAATCTTGAAGTTGAATAAGCAATAGAGCAGCATCCGTTGTTGGGAAGCGTCCGTAAACTTTTTTCAGAAGTTGAGAAGAGTCTGAACAAGCGATAGATTAACATCCGTTGTTGGGAGGAATCCGTGAACTATTTTCAGAAGTCTTGAGAAGAATCTGAACAAGTGATAGGTCAACATCCGTTACTTGGAAAACCCGTAAACTGTTTTCAGCAATCTTGAAGTTGAATAAGCAATAGAGCAGCATCCGTTGTTGGGAAGCGTCCGTAAACTGTTTTCAGAAGTTGAGAAGAGTCTGAACAAGCGATAGATTAACATCCGTTGTTGGGAGGAATCCGTGAACTGTTTTCAGAAGTCTTGAGAAGAATCTGAACAAGCGATAGGTCAACATCCGTTACTTGGAGAACCCGTAAACTGTTTTCAGAAATCTTGAAGTTCGAGGAGGAACCGGTGTAGGGTTTCCTGATGATGAGCTCATGTAAAACTGCATCTGGATGAATCTGGAATAAGCATCAGAATATTGCCATGTCTGGGTCATATCTAAACTATTCCTGGAAAGAATATCGGAAAATAATGATTTTTTGTCTGTCGACTGATCCTACCTGCAAGGGCAAAGAGTTAGTTATATTCAATGTCATGATGCATGATACAATGTATGTTATATGATATGAATGTAAATGGATGCGCATGTAAGCTGGGGAGCTGTCTTGCAAAGGATAGATGAATCCGAGATGGTTGAAGATAAAATCATCTTGACTGCTGCCGGGAAGAATAATTCCTTGGCTGCTGCCGGGGAAGAGAATTCATGATGACTTCTACTGGGGAGTTCCAATCTAATAGACTCATGCTGGGGAGGTAAGACTGAGAATCTTCAGTTTGGTGGGAAATATCTCTATGGGGAGAAAGTTCACTAGTCTGGCTCCGCTGGGGATTGATAATTTGAAGCCTTAGCTCGGCTGGGGACACTGAAACTTAAACTCTAAGGGGAATTGAGTTCTGGAGGATTCTCTGGCTGGGGATAACAAAGATAAGCTCCTCTGGGGGATTGTATTGATAAGTTATGTTGGGGAACTCTGATGAACTCCGCTGGGGGTAGGAAGAATTTTGGCGAGTGTGATCTTCCGTGGCAATAAGCTGAGGATAACCCAGTTATAAGCCCTTGTGAGGAATAACTTTGAATAAAGCTTGGGAGAGACGTCCGTACTCTGCAGGGGATAAGCTTTCAGAATCTAATGGGGATAAGCTTCAAGCCTTGCTGGGGACATGGATTCCAAATCTCCTGGGGATTTCCTTTGAAGGGGTATCAAGATATCCAACGGTACCTTCGACCTGTCAGTAATCCTCTTTTTTGATTCATAAGGAAATGATTATGTTCAAATGCATATGCCTATTTAACAAAACATTGGACGTTTCTCAAAATAAAACAATTAGTGCAAGAGAAAAAGAAAAAGGAAATGACACAAATTTCTGGGAAGAGTATTTGTATTAACTTTTTCTGAGTATATTTATACAAAGGAGACAAACATCCTAGTAAGAGGATTTTGTCATAAATATTGAAAGATTTATACAAAATAAAGATGGCTATGTGAAATGATTCCATGGGATTCCATTCTGCTATTGCCTTCACAACTCTGAATATCTGTCCATTCAATGCTTCGTTTGCCGATGACTGGATTGATCAGAAATCTGGAACTGGTTGATGAAGAGATTGTCTTTGAAGTGATCCGACGAGACATAGTCATACGCTTTAATTCCCTAACTTTTGCCTGAATCTCCCTTTCGGGTCTTCGATCCACCGGGAAACCCCTTTTTGCCCAAGCCGCCCTTTCGGGTTTTCAACTTGCCGGGTGTACAGATTTTTTTGTTTTTATCCCTAATTTTGCCTGAACCGCCCTTTCGGGTTTTCGGTTCACCGGGATGCCCATTTTTGCCCAAGCCGCCCTTTCGGGTTTTCGACTTGTCGGGTTATTTTATGCGTAGTATCTTTTGAATATGTCCGCGTTCGCAGGGTGCGGCAAATCGTCGCCGTCCATGGTGGTCAGAATCATTGCACCACCAGAAAATATGCTTTTGATCACAAATGGTCCTTCATATGTAGGAGTCCATTTGCCCCTGAGGTCACTTTGCGGCAAGATAATCCGCTTGATTACGAGATCTCCGACTTGATACACCTGACGTCTGACTTTCTTATTGAAGGCCTTGATCATCCGTTTTTGATACGTCTGACCATGGCATATAGCAGCGAGTCGCTTCTCGTCGATCAAATTGAGTTGATCAAGTCGGGTCTGCATCCAATCATCTTCATTCAAACCTGCATCCTTCATAATCCTTAGAGAAGGAATCTGAACTTCCATAGGCAGGACAACTTCCATGCCATATACCAACGAAAATGGGGTTGCCCCGGTTGAAGTACGTGTCGTCGTACGGTATCCATGCAGAGCAAACGGTAACATCTCATGCCAGTCTTTGTAAGTGACTGTCATTTTCTGAATGATCTTCTTAATGTTTTTATTCGCAGCTTCAACAGCACCGTTCATCTTCGGCCGATAGGGAGATGAATTGTGATGATAAATCTTGAACTGTTCGCACAAAGCGGTGATCATTGTGTTATTCAGATTTGTACCGTTGTCTGTGATGATCCTGTCTGGAACACCATACCGGCATATGAGATTTTGCTTGATAAAGCGGGCAACCACATTTTTAGTAACAGAGGCGAAGGAAGCTGCTTCGACCCATTTGGTGAAATAGTCAATGGCAACTAGGATGAAACGATGTCCGTTGGAAGCCGTGGGCTTGATCTCTCCAATCATGTCAATGCCCCACATTGCAAATGGCCACGGAGCAGTCAGGACGTTGAGAGGAACCGGAGGGATATGAACTTTGTCAGCATAGACTTGACATTTGTGGCAAGTACGGGAGTGTTGATGGCAGTCAGCTTCCATGGTAGACCGGTAATAGCCTGCCCTGAGGATCTTCTTAGCCATTGTATGCCCGCTCAAGTGAGTGCCAAATGTGCCGCTGTGTATATCAGTCATGATCAACTCTGCTTCAGCTTTATCTACGCATCGGAGTAATACACAATCATGGCTTCGTTTGTAAAGGATGCCGTTGCTCAGGAAGAATTTAGCAGCGAATTTCCTTAAGAACTTCTTGTCATTTACGGAAGCTCCTTCGGGATAATCTCTAGTCTCGAGATACCTTTTGATTTCATGGAACCAAGGTTGTTCCACTACTTCTTCGGTATTAATCTCGTGACAATGTGCGGGTTCATCCATTCGCTCGATGGTGATTTGGGGAGCCTCGTTATCCCAGTTGAGTTTAAACATGGAGGACATTGTGGCTAGAGCATCTGCTAGCTGATTCTCTTCTCGCGGGAAATGCTCGAAGGTAATTTGCTCGAAATGAGGCAACAATGTCAGGACATGTTCTTTGTATGGGATAAGATTAGGATGCTTGGTATCCCACTCTCCTTTGATTTGGCTGATAACCAAAGCCGAGTCCCCAAATACGATCAAAGATTTGATCCCCAAGTCTATAGCAGCCTTGAGACCAAAGATGCAAGCTTCATATTCAGCCATGTTGTTTGGCAGCTGAAGCAAAGTCGGGCCGTGAAAGGTGTGTGACAACCTTCCGGAGAAATGAGTACCGCGCCGATACTGTTTCCAAGTGCATTTGAAGCACCATCAAAGTACATGGTCCATCGGGATCCCTTTTCGGGTCCGTCGTACGGTCCGTTACCTTCAATGTTGTCCAAATTCATGATGTCTTCGTCTGGGAAGTCAAATCTCATGGGTTGATAGTCTTCGATAGCTTGATGAGCCAGATGGTCAGCTAGTACACTCCCTTTTATAGCTTTTTGGGTGGTGTACTGGATGTCATACTCGGTTAAGATCATTTGCCATCTGGCTATCCTTCCAGATAAAGCAGGCTTTTCGAAGATATACTTAATAGGATCCATCTTGGAAATCAGCAGGGTAGTATGAGTCAACATATACTGCCTTAGTCGGCGAGCAGCCCATACCAAAGCGCAGCAAGTTTTCTCGAGCAGTGAGTAGCGAGTCTCACAGTCGGTAAACTTTTTGCTAAGGTAATAAATAGCATGCTCTTTTCGACCAGACTCGTCATGCTGGCCCAAAACACACCCCATTGAGTTATCCAAGACGGTCAAATACATGATCAATGGTCTTCCTTCGACGGGTGGCATCAGAATAGGAGGTTCTAGCAAATACTCCTTGATTTTATCAAAAGCAGCTTGGCAATCGTCGTTCCATTCGACTACCTGATCTTTCTTCAAGAGTTTTAAAATTGGCTCACAGGTAGAAGTCAAATGAGAGATGAATCTGGCAATATAGTTCAAGCGCCCCAAGAACCCCCTAACCTCCTTTTCAGTACGGGGTGCAGGCATCTCTTGTATTGCTTTCACTTTTGCTGGATCGACTTCAATGCCTTTGTTGCTTACAATGAATCCCAGAAGTTTACCAGACCTTACTCCAAAAGTGCACTTACTTGGATTCAGCCTGAGTTTGTATTCTTTCAATCTGGCAAACAGCTTTTCTAGATATTCAAGGTGCTCCTCCTCTGTCTGTGACCGAGCTATCATATCGTCTACGTAAACTTCAATCTCATGATGTATCATATCATGAAACAAAGCTACCATGGCGCGTTGATAAGTTGCCCCTGCGTTCTTCAGCCCGAACGGCATCACCTTGTAACAGAAAGTGCCCCATTGTGTGACAAAAGTTTTTTTCTCCATATCCTCGGGAGCCATTTTGATTTGATTGTAGCCCGAGAATCCATCCATGAAGGAAAACACTTTTTGCTGAGCTGTATTGTCGATCAAAATGTCAATGTGTGGAAGTGGAAAATCATCTTTGGGGATGGCCCTATTCAAATCCCGGTAGTCCACACACATCCTGACTTTGCCATCCTTCTTAGGTACTGGCACGATGTTAGCGACCCATTGAGGATAGGACGTAACAGCCAGAAAGCCAGCGTCGAATTGCTTCATTACTTCTGCTTTGATCTTTTCAGACATATCAGGCCTCATTCGGCGAACTTTTTGCTTGATCGGTGGACAATCCTCTCTTGTGGGGAGACGGTGAACCACGATGTCTGTGTCTAAACCCGGCATGTCTTCATAAGACCAAGCGAAGATTTCAACATACTCATTCAACAACTGTATCAGGCGCTCCTTAACACCCGGTTCCAGATTGTCACCCACTTGCACCTCCTTCCGATCTTCCTCGGTCCCTAAGTTGACAGTTTCCAATGACTCTTCGTGCGGTAAGATGGCCCTTTCCTCTTGCTGTAGAAGCCTGGCTAGTTCCCCTGGTACTTCACAACCTTCGTCATCTTCATACTCGGCTTGATTGACCAGATCTTCAGAGTTATTGAAGGATATAGCAGAATCGTCACCCATGGAATCCGGAGTGGATGGGTACCTGCATTTGTGAGCGTGGGTGTGTGTAAGGGATAGCCATCCTTAAACAAAAATGCAAAAGGAAAGAAAATGAACACAAGCAGTTTATCAAATGAAAAACGTCCAATGAATCATTAAACATGGCATATGGATATGAAAAATAATCAAAACCCTTACAAATGGACCTACATGCCCCGGGCAAGGCATGAGGTGAAAAGATAGTGTACGGATTGTTTGAAAATAAATATTACAGACCGAATAGGAAATGTTTGACAAATAAATTACTGATGAATAAAAGTGATGGGGACAAAGTCTTTTGCCTCCCAGTTGCACAATCCTCCTTTGACAGTTGGGTAAATCCACTCTTCGATGTTGCTCTCTTTGTCTTCATCCTCCAAAGCGTTGATTCTGTAGGGAGAGATTTTGACTGGCGCTCTTTCAATCTTCGAACGGCGCATAGCTTTCTGGCCCGCGGTAGTGAACCCTAATCCAAATTTGTCTGTTTTATGCGGAATATCAGGCAAACTCCCCCATGCTGAATTCTTCCCTTCTTTTATTGCGGCCCTTGCGTCCTCCAGAGATGCCATCCTGGCCATCTGCCTCGGTGTCTCAGCTGCCAACTTTGCTACTGTTATTTCAGGAAGGACTTCTTCGAAATGCTGAAAAGGCGTCTCAATGAACTCCCCTTCTACCTCCACATACCGGAAAGAGTTCAAGTGGCTAATCATGTACTCCTCTTCGCCATGGACGGTAATGATCTTTCCCTTGACAGGATACTTGAACATCTGATGTAAGGAGGAGGTGACTGCCTCAGCATGGTGTATCCAAGGCCTACCCAACAAGCAAGAGTATGACGGACGGATGTCCATCACATAGAACATAGATTTAAACACCTCAATGCCTATCTTGATGGGAATTTCAACCTCCCCATGGACCATTCTCTTCGAACCATCGAAAGCTCTGACAACAATATCACTCGGTTTCAACTCCAACCCTTCACAATCTAGTCGGTCCAAGGCCTTCTTAGGCAGTACATTCAGCGACGAACCAGTGTCGACCAAGACATGCGCGAGAGTAGTTCCTCGGCACTCGACTGAAATGTGCAACGCATCATTGTGGTTTCTACCTTTAGGAGTTAGGTCGGCATCAGAGAAACCTAATCCATTGTCCGCAGTAAGGCTAGCCACGCAATTCTGAAATTGATCTTCAGAAGTTTCCTGGGGCACATGGGCTGCCTTCAGGAATTTTATCAGAGCTTTAGCGTGCGCTTCCGAGCAAAGTAGTAGTGCCAGCATGGAGATCTTTGAGGGGGTTTGCCCCAGTTGTTCTACCACATCGTAATCACTCCTTTTGATTATTTTCAAGATCTCATCCATTTCCTTCTTGGAGGTTTCCGGGATGACCAAGGGTTGAGCCCTCGTCCTGACGAGCTCATCTTGGATTCCCTTACCTTTGTCAGCAGTGGTAGGAGGGAAAGTACTAGGAACAACAACATCTTCAATCAAAGGGGTTCTAGCAGAGAGTTTTATTGGTGCAGGGATGACTTTGTCAGCAGATGAGGGTCCAAAGACTGCTCTTGGAGGGGCAATCTCTGGAGAAAATATTCTCCCGCTCCGGGTGATTTTGCTTGTGCCTGCAATGTTTCCAATGTTGGCTTCTTCATCATCCGAACTTTCTTCAGTTATTTCGATTTGTTTGATACCATGGTAGTAGACGTCACCGCCATAGTTCCATGGTATTGACTTCTCAGAAACATAGGGGACATGCCCTGGCATTGTTATCTTCAAAGGAACAGATTTCGTAGCTGGTGTAATCTTAACAGGCTTTCTGACGGCCTTGGAAAGATTGGCGTGAATGGTTATGATTGAGACATCTTCAGTGTGAGTTGGAACAGCAGAAACTTTTTCAAACAAAATTTGTCGACTATCCATTAGGCCTTGGATGCCTTTCTTCAGTAACGGACAATCGAACGGTAGAGAGTAACAACAATAGCAGTCTTCTTTACATCCCGGGAAGATCCCGGCCCTTAACAGATTCAACTTGATGGTTAACAATGGAGTTATCAGATCATTGACATCAGCAACATACAAATCTTCTTCAATGGCATTGACATTTCGGCCGTGCTTCGACATGGGAGCAGATATCACATTAGGCTTCTCCGGAGCATCGAACTCTACCTCCTTCGCCTCTATCAGGTCTTGGATTTTATGCTTGAGTGCCCAACAATCATTGGTGTCGTGCCCGACACTGTCAGAATGGTAGGCGCATTTAGCATTAGGATGATAATGCGGAGATGACGTATTCACATTCTTTGGTGCCTCTTTGATAGTGGCGAGATTCAACTTCAACAGATGGGGAAGCACTTGCGCTGGAGTCATATTAATACGGGTGAACTGCCGTTGTGGCCGTTCCACTCGTTGTTGATTTGGTCTGGACTGGTTATAGCGAGGCTGCTCACTTGACGAATTTTGAATCATTACGGCCCCCACAGTTGGCCGGCGCTCAGTCTTCCCTGCTCTTCTTTGGGAGTATACAACAGCCGTTTCCTTCTTAAAAGGCTTCTTCTCAACACTTGCAGCAACACCCTTCTGAATCTTTCCTGACTTGATGCCAGCTTCTATTCTTTCGCCTGTTAAGATCAAATCGGTAAACCCCGCGGAAGAGTTACCGATCAGATGATTGAAAAATGGCCCAGATAGGGTCCCTAGAAACATATCAACAAGTTCGCGGTCGGTTAAAGGAGGCTGCACCCTGCCAGCCAAATCCCTCCATTTTTGTGCATATTCTTTGAATCCTTCGCCTGTTCCTAGTGACATACCCTGAAGTTGGGTACGAGTAGGAGCAAGGTCAGAATTGTACTGATATTGTTTGTAAAAGGCGGTGGCCAAATCTTCCCAATTTCGGACGCTGGTTCCTTCTAGCTGATAAAACCACTCCAATTGAGCCCCAGAAAGGCTGTCTTGAAAGAAATGGATCCAAAGGTTTTTATCTGCCGTATAAGGTTGGATCTTTCTCACGTAGGACCTGAGATGCATTTTTGGACAGGACAACCCATCATACCTCACAAAAACTGGCACTTTGAACTTTGGGGGAATCACAATCCCGGCAACCAGACCCAAGTCTTCAAAATCCAAACCTGGTACTCTTTGTAGTTCCAAGGCGGCCAACCTGTCTTCTAAACCCTTGTATTTATCATCAGCTGGAGGGTATTGTTGGTCAGAATAGTCTTCATCCTCTTCGACCTCCTCTTCTTCCACATCGGACTCGGAAGGTACCGCAGCTCCACCTCCTTTACTGGTCCCTTCATCAGAAGTAGGAGGAAATTCAAGCACTCTCCTGGCCTCTCCGTCAAATCTTCTCCCTAAAGTAGCCACCCCGAGTCTCTTTTTCTTCTTTTTCACTGGGTCTTTATTCCCCAGCAAGGTCTTGAGATCGTCCTGACCTTTAGCCAAGGTCATCAGGAGTTGCTGGAACTGTGCATTCTGAGCTTGTAGGTCTTTGACTGTTTGCTCGAGATCCATCCTACTGAAATAAACAGCAGACAGATAAGGAAACCTGGAGTGAGACCTGCTTATGCACATGATGAATGATATGCTTATGTATGCAATGCATTCAAGGATTTTGGAACATTCAAAATTGTTATAGACAAAAAGGAACGCACGTCATATTAATAAGAAGAAATTTGTTAGTACATACATGCCCCATGGGCCAAATATTACAAAAACAACTTCTCAAGGTAAAAAGACATTGCACATCCTCTTTGGTGCGATGTAGGTGTTGAGGGCCTCTTGCTCATGGAGTCGGCGGGTAAGCTCTAGAACCTTCTTCTCACTGGCGTAGAAGCTAGCTTCAAAAGTGTTCCGTTCTTCCTTGAGCTGAATCCAACTCTTCTGCATTTCCTCCCACGATGTAGGCATGTCAGGATGTAGGATGGTGTAGGGAACCTCTCCTTCATTGATGGGCTCTTTAATCACAGGGAGTACATGAGGATAAGGCATCATTAGACTTTGGGCTCGGGCTCGTACCCACTTGAGATAGGGCTCAAGAGGGATGGAGTTCTTGTGTCCCAGAGTCTTGCTATCAACCTTGTTGGGCCTCCCCCAAGCTCTGATGAATCTTTGGCGAAGTCCTTGCGCATTATTGTCGAAGTCAAAAACTAGGTCAGGAATCAACATGTCATGAGGGCCATCCCTCCGTGCATATCCAAAATGCCTCAAAGCTAGGCAAGGGTTGTAGGTGATACCTCCTCTGATTCCAAGTAAAGGAACATTAGGAAACTCTCCACAATGATCGACGATGATGACATTTTCTCTGGACCGAGGACACCAATGTACATCGGAGTGAGTAAGAGTCATCAACCGTTGGGACCACCTTGAACCTTGGTCATTCTTCAAGACAGATTGTGGAAGGTGCGAAATAAACCACCTTGCAAGGAGAGGAGTACAGCACATGAGAACACCCCTCTTTCTCATTGTTCTTGTGTAAAATGAGTGAAGGATGTCCCCAAGCAATGTTGGTATTGGATTTCTGGACAAGAAGATTTTGACGGCGTTGACATCTATCAATTGGTCAGAATTTGGGAATAAGACCAACCCATAGATAAGGAGTGCCATAATTTCTTCAAAGGCTTGTAGGTCCAATGAATTCCAACATTCTTGTGCCTTCTCAAACAAGAATTTTGCTAAGAATCCTTTGACGCCGCTTCTGGTTTCCCAATGCCCCTTGATGTCAGATGGTTGTAGATGTAATGCTCGAGCAACATCTTCCGGCCTTGGTTCCTTTTCCGTACCGTTGAAGGGTAGTTGATTAAGGATATGGATTCTTAGGAGTTGAGAAAACTCCTCCAAAGTGGGCACCAACTGGTAATCGGGGAAAGTGAAACAATGGTGAAGAGGGTCAAAGAACTGGAATAGCACTTTCATCATGTCTTTCAATGCTGGTGTTGACTAAGCTGAGCAGTCTACCATGTCTTTCACTGAAGGATGAGCTTTCCGGAATTCTTGAGGTGAGCTCCTTGAGTTGAGGAGAGATTCTCACAAGGTTGACTTGGATGGTTTTTCTGCGAGGAATTTCCATGACCTACAAAACAAGAACAAAGATGAATATCCAAACCCTTGAAATGGTTAGTGAATGCATATGATGCTTCATGATGTTTATGATGCATGCACAAAACATATGTACAAGCAAATCACACCAAACCCTAGTTTCAGGCTTGCATGGGGTTTCATAGGTAAATACCCTCTTGAGTGTAGTTGGCTTAAAAACCTATCCTATAAATAGTAACCGGGTTCTAAGGAGCTCAATATCACTGGATTGTTTTCAATGTTCATTGTTTTGGTTTAGCCACTTAACTAGCGACCAAAATATTCCAAGAAAACAACCTTCAATGAGTGTAGTATCGAGTATCTACCAACTTCGGACTGCACCAAAGCCGGTCATCTCACTACCCCTGATAAAAGGCCAAGATGGTCAAGTAAGGTTCTAGGTCATTAGTGCTTAGTGACATCACTCAGCGGCCCTGTACTCTCCTTGATTGAACTTAAGGGTTACCGGTACTCACAAATATGTCGCACTAATATAGTTATTGCTTCGACCGTGTTGGTATACCCCGCACAACTTCCACAATGTATTGCTATCTATGAATGTTTCCCAAAATCCGGGTGTAGGATTGCAAACCCAAACAATAGAGCCAAGATGTAAAGCAATCAAGACAAACAATTAATCATGCAAGAGGGTGATCTAAGCCCTAAGGTTACTCCACTTTTAAAATTTTCCCCAGCAGAGTCGCCAGTTCTGTGATACGGTGGGAGAACTGACTATGGTTTTGCGTTTGTTTTCGCAAATGTTTCGGTTGAGCAAGAGTCGCCACCGACTTTTTATTTTATCCTAAGGAAAGGTTTAAAAAGCACAGCAAAAACCTTTGAGATATTTTCTTGGGTTCGGGGAGTAGATTATAGAAAGGGAAGGTATTAGCACCCTTTCTATCCATGGTTATCCATGGGCTCTTAGGTACTTGCTTAGATCAACTTGCCTTGGTTTTCAATTGTTTGAAATGGGTGCTTTGTGTGTGGTTTTGAAAAATGTTTTGAAAAAGATGCCTTGTCTAGGCTACCCTTGTAACAATTCTTTACTCGAATGTTTTACAAAAGGTGTTTGTCTTTTTGAAAAGATGTTTCAAGGTTTTTTGAAAGTTTGTTTTGAAAGTGTTTGTGAAGTGTGGTTTGAAAAATAGGCAAGTGTTTTTGTATTGCAAGTTGACAAGTACCTAAGAGCTATCTACCCTAAAGTTCTCAAAGATTTTGTTATGTTTTAACCCTTTTAACAATTTTGTTCCACCATTGCATTTGGTGGACAATCTTGTGTTAGGATGTGAAAGGGACGGGCGCGGGTCATCGTTTAGACCATAATTGCAATGGTATTAAGTATCTTTGGGAAATTTTTCTTGAGAGGGGCTTGATCATTTTAGGTAACTTTTCGAAAGCGTCATCGAGGGACTATGATCATTTGAATTGTGTTTGTTTTGCCCAAAGAGACCTAACATGCAATATGGCCCATTTATTGAAGGCAACAAGTGGAATACCCTAGGGGTGCAAGTGTGATAAGTGTTGTCCATTTTCATGCTTGTTTATCTTGAAATTAGGTCAAACTATTTTTTGTTCTTTTTATTTGCATACAAACCCTAATTCTAACATGGCATATTTAGAAAGCGTTAAAGTGCGAAAAGTAAAGTTCTAAACTATTACAACACAATATGGGAAGGGGGGTACAAATGTTCAAATGGGGGGTATTTGACAAGAAATTTAAATCTAACTATTACATCAATTTGGAATATTTACAAAGTAATCAATTGTATAATTAAATGGAAATAAAATAAATATACAAAATGTAAAAAAAAAGGGTTTTTATATGTATGGAAAAAAGTATTTTTTTATGTCAAAGAAAATAAAAAAATAAAAAAAATTATTTTTTGGGGTTTTTGTGTTTTAAGGGCAAAACCCTAATTTCTTAAATAAAGGGTATTATTTATTTAATATGTACCATAATTAATAATTATATACAAAATAAAATAAAAATGAAGTATATTCATAAAAAAGTATTTTTTATGTCAAAGATTAAATGTATATATTTTTTTGTATTATTTACCTAAATATACTAATATATATATAAATATCTTTATTAATTACTAAATATGTATTATATATACAAAAGTAATAATATTTAATGTTTATAAAAAAAAAGTATTTTTTGATACAAAATGTTTTCAAAAGAGAAAATGAAATAAAAATCAGAAATAAAATATATTTGCATTATTTTTTCTAGTTTTTCTAAATAATAGTATATATATATTATTTATGTACAAATGTCCATATAAACAAATAAATACCTAAAAAATATAAAAATGGTGTAAAAAATATTTTTTATGTTTTTAATATTATTAGCAAAAATAAATAAGTCAGGATATAAAAAGAAAAGTCAAAAAATCATTAAAACAAACAAAATGGGCTCAGGGGGTGTAAAACCAAAAACATGGTGTGGAAAGGAATATCAAAGCAGGCCCAGCCCACGTGGCTTCTTCTTCAACCTCTGGACAGTGCTTGTTCAAAAAACACGCGCCATGTTCATGAATTCAAACATCCTGATTCCTTGAGTTTTTGCACAAACTTTCAACATAAGAAATGTTAATCATCAAGCCACGATTCTAAATATGTAAAGAACTCATCCTAACTCTCAGAAATGAGAGAGAATTTTATCATTTCCAAATCCTAACCTAATTTTTTATCAACATTCAGACCTTAAATTCTCATAGCTCAAGCAAAATAAATGGAAAGTAAAATTATATACAGATTCAGGGGCATGAGTAGAACACTTCTTATTCACAAACTTAGAGCTAACGATGCCTACACTAAGAGTTAGAAGTTCATGAATATACCTTCTCAGTTGGAATCGTATCTGATGATGGAGGTACTTTCAGAGCAAGGTGATGATTGGTACAACTTCCTTGATGTCCAGGGATGCTATTCCAAGTTTTACTTTGCTTTGAAACACTTTGAATCGAGCTATGGAACTTCAACTGCAAAACAAGAAAGTGAAAATGGTGGAACTGATTAGAGGAGTTACAGGTCGTGTTTAATGTTTGGATTAGCTTCAAGGGATGTTGTAGGATGTATTTGAGGTGGTTTTAGCAAGAGTGTATGGAAGGGATGAGAGTTGGCACTCAAACTGCAGCAGGTGCTCTGTTTGGGCAGTTTGAGGGTGGTTCTGTGTTCTAGAGGGCAATGGAGGTGTTGGAGTCGTGTTCTAGCTCAGTTAGGATGTCCTGAATGTGTTTGATAACTTTTGCTAAGCATGTATTCACTGATATCAGAGTTGTGTTGTGATATGCTCTATTTCTTACACTTTAAGCAACCAAAAGCCAAGTTGGTGTTTAGACAGGTAGAGGCCCCCATAACATGCTGCAAACCTTGGCATTGATCAGTGTGATTAGTCCCTAAACTTGTGCCAAGGGGATTTGATCTGTACTTCTTGGATTTTCATTTTGACATAAAGCTTACTTTTGCAAAAATGGTTAAAGTGCTTTATCTATTTTGGGATTAATCCATCATGCAATGCTTGAACACATAGAACATGGTCTTGTCACAAAGAGTTTGCATTAAATTTATGATTGTTGGATGGTTTAGGGGCCTGTAATCAAGGGAAGCATGCTGATTTGAAAAATTGCACAAGTTATGAACATGGAAATTGACCAATTCAAAAGTGAGTTTTTGCCATATTGCAAAATTCGATTCTCTCAAGTCATGAGGTTGTTTGATGAGTTCTTGGACATTTTGGAAAGCTTGGAATGTGTACTAAAATACATCTTTGAAATGCAAATTGAAATTCCAAGTGGAAGTATGTGAAAAATGGTCTTGAAGTTAGGTAAAAACCCTGCCTAAAATAGGTCAAATTTTCACTAAGTTAAGAATGGTTTGGTACCCTTGTTCCAAAAATTGTAACTTGAGATACAAGCCTCTTTTGGGAAAACTTTGTGAATCAAAGTTGTAGATTATGCAATAGGCTACAACTTTCATGTTTTGACTTTTGCTTGAATCCAAATGAATCTTGGTGAGAAAGTGGGGTAAAGTTAGGAAAAAATTAGGGTTTTTCATAACTTAGAAAAATTATAAGTTATGAAAAATTCTCATTTCAAACCCTAATTTGCAATTCTTGATTTCTTGATGAACAAGTTTCATGATTTGGCATGTTTTGATGAAAAATGAATCTTGACTCTTGATTTTGACCAAAAAGTCAAAGTTTGACTTTTCAGTATACAGTCAAAATTGATCAATTGACTGGGAAATTCAACTGTCAATCTTGTGTATTTGGGATCTTTTGAACTTGTTGAGCATGTCAAGACAATTCCATGGGGTCCTTGAGTCCATATGTGATCTTGGTTTGCCATTGGCTAGGTCAAACAGTCAAAAATTGCCTTTGTGCAGTCAAAACCCTAAAAATGACCATTTTGCCCTTTTGATGATCTGATCAAATTTCTTGTGGAATTGTGATCCAAACTTGATCAAATGGTCCATATGAGTTTATAATGTTGATGTGGGTCAATTTTCATGAGATTTGACTGTCAATTGGCCACAGTTGACTTTTTCCCCAATACAGCTGATTTCTAGGTCAACTGTCCAATTGACTGGGCAAAACTTGGAATCAAGACTTGAAACTTGGTATGGATAAACTTGGGAGTCCAATATGAAGCATGAAAGTCATCTTAGGCATTTTTGTTCAAAACATCTTTGTGCAAACACAAACCCTAATTTGGGTCAACAGTGCAAGGAGAAATCTTGAGCAGATGAAATCCTAACTGGATCTTGAGCTTTAAGGGCTTTGTGATGAGAAATCATTGAGAAATGGGAGGGAAAATTTTGGGGTACAACATTCCGTATTTATTTTTCAAAACGGGTTAGGTTTTTGGCGATGTATAGACCCGCGCCTTGTAATAGCGTAGATTTACCTTTCCGCACTTTATTTTCCGCACTCTTAACTGTTAATATGCCTGCAAGACTATATGCCAAATAAAATTAATCCGTAGCTCACAAATGCATGATCAAAGATAAATATAAACTGAAACAACACACAAGCACATGCCACTCCTAGGGTACGCCACACTGGTTGCCTCGAACGTGGTCGTCAAGTATAGGGTGTTTTAGAGGTCGCCCTCCTGTCTAAAGATCCAGTCGCCTCGAAACGGTTGCCTCGGATAAAAAAGGATCTAGGACATTAGGGTTACTTCTAAGGTGTCCTACTATTGCTTCGGTGACCACACTGTCCCTATAATCGAATTGACCCGAACACCTCCAACGACGGTGCTACCTACCTCTCAATGGTGGGATAACACTGTTTAAAGGACTCTTACACAGTCTAATTCCTTAGAGTAGGTAGATTCTCCTGGGTACTTGCTCTCTTTCAAAAAAATAAAAAAAACATCTTTTCACACTTACACTTTCAAAAGGTTTTCAAACAAATATTTCATACACTCTTGAGGACAAATACAAGAGTTACTTAGAATTTTTTTTAAACGAAACTTTTTCAAAACCCACTCACACTTGAAAAGCAAACATATTTTGAAAACATAAGAGAAAGTACCTAAGAGCCCGTGGATAACCACGGATAGAAAGGGTGCTAACACCTTCCCTTTCTATAATCTACCTCCCGAACCGAGAAACATTCTCGAATAAGGAATTTTGCTGTGCTTTTGTCCTTTCCATGTTGGAGAACATAAAAGACGGTGGCGACTCTTGCTTACCGCGACATTTCGCGAACCAGCTTTAAACAGTCAGTTCTATTTCCACCGATCACAGAAAGTATTAAAGAATATCTACTTGAACCTCCTATCTTGCTCCCTCCTATTGAAGGAAGACCGTTGATTATGTATCTGACATTGTTAAATAAATCCATGGGTTGTATTCTGGGACAACATGATGAAACAGGGAAGAAAGAGTATGTCATTTATTATCTCAGTAAAAAGTTCACTGATTGTGAGTCGTGGTATTCCATGCTGGAAAAGACGTGTTATGCTTTGGCCTGGGCGGTAAAACGTCTGCGGCAGTATATGTTGAATCACACCACTTGGTTGATCTCTAAAATGGATCCAATCAAGTACATTTTTGAAAAGCCTGCTCTCACTGGGAGGATTTACCACTGGAAGATATTATTATCTGAATATGACATTTAATACCGCACTCAAAAAACTATTAAAAGCAACATATTGGCAGATTATCTTGCTCACCAACCAGTGGAGGATTATCAGTCTGTGGAGTATGATTTCCCTGATGAAGATGTGATGTTCCTGAAAGTGAAAGATTGTGACGAATCATTGCCTGAGGAAGGTCCTGATTCTGAATCTCGTTGGAGTTTAATATTTGATAGAGCTGTGAATGCTTATGGTAAAAGGGATTGGTGCTGTGATTGTCACTCCACATGGATCACACATTCCTTTTACTGCAAGGTTGACCTTTGATTGTACTAATAATATGGCAGAATATAAGGCTTGCATCATGGGTCTCGAGGAAGCTATTGATCTCAGAATTAAGATTCTTGATGTGTATGGTGATTCATCTTTGGTAATAAATCAGATTAAAGGAGAATGGGATACTCGTCACCCCGACTTGTTCCCCTACAAAGATTATGCTAGAAGATTGTTACCCTTCTTCAATAAAGTTGAATTCCATCACATTCCTAGAGATGAAAATCAAATGGCAGATGCTCTGGCTTCTATGTATCAAGTGAATACTTGGAATGATATACCTCAAATTATGGTTCAGCGATTGGATAGGCCCGCTCATGTGTTTACAACAGAAGAGGTAGCAGATGAGAAGCCTTGGTATTATGATATCAAGCATTTTCTCAAGACTCAGGAATACCCGATTGGTGCATCAAATAAAGATAGAAAGACATTGAGAAGATTGACTAACAGTTTCTTCCTCAGTGAAAGTGTGTTGTATAAAAGAAATTATGACATGGTCTTACTCAGATGCGTGGATAGACACGAAGCAGATATGTTGATACATGAGGTTCATGAAGGTTCATTTGGAACTCATGCCAATGGACATTCGATGGCCAAAAAGATGATAAGGGCTGGTTACTATTGGTTGACAATGGAATCTGATTGTTACAAATTTGCAAAGAAGTGTGATAAATGTTAGATTTATGCAGATAAGGTCCATGTGCCTCCAACACTTCTCAATGTGATTTCCTCCCCGTGGCCTTTCTCCATGTGGGGTATTGACATGATTTTGATGATAGAACCCAAAGCTTCGAATGGACACCGTTTTATCTTGGTAGCAATTGATTACTTCACCAAGTGGGTGGAGGCTGCTTCATATGCCAATGTTACTAAGCAGGTGGTTGTACGCTTCATCGAGAATAATCTTATATGTCGATATGGTGTGCCGAGCAGAATTATTATTGACAATGGCTCGAATCTGAACAATAAGATGATGATAGAGCTGTGTGAAGAGTTCAGGATTGTCCATCACAATTCATCTCCATACAGGCCAAAGATGAATGGGGCCGTTGAAGATGCTAATAAGAATATCAAGAAAATTATCCATAAAATGGTCGTTACTTATAAGGACTGACATGAAATGCTCCCTTTTTCTTTGCATGGATATCGAACGTTTGTCCGCACTTCAACATGAGCAACCCCGTTCTCCCTGGTGTATGGAATGGAAGTTGTACTCCCAGTAGAGGTTGAGATTCCCTCTTGGTGTGTGATAATAGAAACCAAGTTGACAGAGGCTGAATGGATCCAGAACAGGTTTGACCAATTGAATTTGATCGAAGAGAAGAGAATGACAACTTTGTGTCATGGACAGTTATATCAGAAAAGAATGAAGAAAGATTTTGATAAAAAGGTCAAACCTCGTGAATTCAGAGAAGGCGACCTCATGCTCAGGAAGATCATGTCTTTCAACACTGATTCTAGGGGCAAGTGGACTCCCAATTTTGAAGGTCCATATGTTATCAAGAAAGCCTTCTCTGGAGGTGCATTAATTCTTGAAACTATGGATGGCGAGGAGTTCCCACGTCCCATGAATGCTGATGCAGTCAAGAAATACTTCGCCTAAAGAAATAAAAGAACAACTCGCTAAGTTGAAAAACCGAAAGGGCGATCTAGGAAAAAATTAGAGACATAAACAGAATAAATTTCCCGGTAAGTTGAAAACTTGCAAGGGCAGCTTAGGCAAAAGTTAGGGACTTTCTTGGAAAGTAACTACATCATGCAAGATCTGATCATGGAAGCAACAATCTTATCGAATCCTCATCATACTCCAAAGGAAGCTGCTGCTCAGGATTTCAAAAATTGTTAGAGGGGATATCGGTAATTGTATCTCAATGTATCATTTCCATTATATATTACCATTTTCCAAACTTTGTAATCATCTATGGAGTCTTGCCATTCGCAGACTACCATTCTATTAATAAAGTTTGAGCTGTTACCCAATTCTTTGTGTTTCTTATTTTGTTTAGCTTGAAAAGACTCCATTTATTATTGATAATAACTTTCAAAGCAAAAAGATTAAAATAAAAAAAGTGATTTTCAAAAGGAATTTACAATTTGTTTTTTACTTTAAAATTTGTGACGCAACAGACAACAACAAAAATGGTGATCCCATGAATGGACAAACTCTAGTTGTTCTAAGAGGTTTTTGTTCCCCTCGGAAAGGTTTACACAGGATGATTCACGATATTGGGCTTGTGACTCCGGTATCCTCGGTCAAGCTTGGAGTCATTTCTCCTCTTTCCCGAGTTTTCATGAGGTGAAGATTTAATCCGCGGTTTCTCCAGTGAAGTTTTCGTTCAATCTAACGGAAGTTCTTTTTCCAGAGAAGTTGGTACCATAATCACTCTTGAAGAACGCAGGTCCCCGGTTTCTCTAGTGAAGAACATATTATGGTTTTCCCTTTGAGGATGTGGTGTTAACCTTCCTGATGAAGTGGGCTTGAATTCCCCAGTGAATGCTTTGATGATTTGGTGTCCATCTACTTTACTTGAGATTGGTTTTGTAATCCCCAATAGAAGTGTTACTTTTGAAAACATTTGTTTCCCCGGTGAAGCCTGGAGAAGGATGTTCTATCCCTGTATTTGTACTATTTTATCACTTTGATTTGTCTACCTCCGGATTTCGTTTCTCCCTAGTAAAGTTAAAGCAGGCAATAGATTTTGTTTCCTCAGTTGGCATTTACTTTTTCTGGGATTGTTCACTTTGGATGTGATTTAGCCGAGTGTTGTTTGTGCCCGAGTTGGTTTTGCTTGGTTACTCCCGGTGTTGTATATCTGTTTTGTCAGCATACGCACGATAACACTCATACCTTCATACATACATCATGCATAGTTAATTTTAGCAAATCATTGCTCATTTGCACTCATTAATTTTGTTTGTTAATATATTACCCTGTTTTGCAGAGTTGTGTTTTCCTCTCTCCAATAGAGTGTCAGTCATAAGCAGAAAGTGTATGTTCTTTCAATTTCCCCACTGAATTATCCCTCGCGGAAGATTTTTGCTTTAGCTTTCCTGCACGGCTCTTTGTCTGGATGATTTGGGTTTTCCTCTTGAGTTTATTTCTCAAAGGAAGTATTTTGGACAACTGTCTCATTCCAGTTTATTTCTGGTTTGAATTTTTGATCCGCGGCAATATTATTACTTATGATGTTTGCAGACTTCGAGCTTTGGTTTGAGAATGTGCATTTATCTTATACGAGAAGACTTTATCTCCTTAGCAGGAATATATTGGCATTTCCCCCAGGAAGTCATATTTCTTTCCCCAGGAAGCCATATTGTTCTCCCTAGAAAGTCATTTTTTTACAATCCTCTATAACAACGAGTAGTAGGTCTCTTTATTTGAGCAACTTGTGCTTCCCTGTAAAAGTCGATGTAACTTTTTTTTGCTATCTCCTCTATGAGTGGATAGTTTGTAGTCCGTCGTCAGTTTACGCCAGTGGATGGCAAGACTTTCAAATTCGCAGAGACAGTTTGTTGTGAAATCTTTGCAAGTGGTAATCTCTTTATTTGAGACAACTTATATATTACCCTTTCCAGGTGGAGTGCCTTGATTAAAGAAGAAGTTGAGACCCGTTCTAGGTGAAGTGCCAGAATTTTGGGGAAAACTTGTTATCTTTTTGCTACCTTCAGTGAACGTTGGTAGTTCATCATCAGCGAACGACGATGCTATGATATATTTTCTTCCTACCTTCAGTGAAAGTTGGTAGGTCATCGGCAGTGAACGTCGATGATTGTTATCTTTTTTCTACCTTTAGTGAACGTTGGTAGTTCATCGTCAGTGAATGGTGGTGCTATGATATATTTTCTCTCTACCTTTAGTGAAAGTTGGTAGATCACCATCAGTGAAAGTTAGTGATTGTTATCTTTTTGCTACCTTCAGTGAACGTTGGTAGTTCATCGTCAGTGAACGGCGGTGCTATGATATATTTTCTTCCTACCTTCAATGAAAGTTGGTAGGTCATCGACAATGAATGTCGATGATTGTTATCTTTTTTATACCTTCAGTGAACATTGGTAGTTCATCGTCAGTGAACGGTGGTGCTATGATATATTTTCTCTCTACCTTCAGTGAAAGTTGGTAGGTCATCATCAATGAACGCTGATGATTGTTATCCTTTTGCTACCTTCAGTGAATGTTGGTAGTTCATCGTCAGTGAATGGTGGTGCTATGATATATTTTCTCTTCCTACATTCAGTGAAAGTTGGTAGGTCATCGGCAGTGAACGTCGATGATTCTTTCTCTCTGCCTTCAGTAAACGTTGGTAGCTTCACCTTCAGTAGAAGTTGGTGTATCCTTTGACCATTTTACCATCCTCTCTGATTCAGGTCTTTTTGATCCACCAGTGATTTATTTTCCTGGTTGGGTTACTCTCTTGTTTCTTTATTTTTTGTTACATCCCCAATGGTGTTTTGCGTCTCTTTGGTCTTGTTCATATGCATTCATGCTCATAAGCATTGCATGGCATCTTAGGGCCAAAAATAGGGTTTGTTTTATATTTAAGTATCTTCGATTGCGTCGACACAAAGATTTTTAACCTTCGTATCTCCGAATAGAAGAAACTGAAATAAGGGCAGCTGTTGTACCTCAATTTTTGCCCCTAAGATCCCTTCATCATACCATGTTGATTCCATCACAACAAGATCACATTAGGATTCTTGGTTCCCCTCCCTATATTTAACTTTCCTCTTTGAGGAATCACCAAGCACCTTGACTTGTTTTTCTATTGTGATCATGCATGTTTTGTTTTGACTCTCCTTTTAATTAATAAAGTGCAATGTTGTTTTGTCTTACTAATAATGTAGGTAAAGGCAATAAGATTCAACAAGTTGCTCCATGGGTTCATGAGTTTATTTCCATGCCTTAGTCATTAAAGCTTGAGAAGTTCAAACCTCACCATTGGATTTGTTTTGGAGGAAATGGCATGGCAAGGTTATTTTGGTTCACCACATTTCAAGATTATCAAATTTGGTTCAAAAATACAAGGGGTTGATTGGAGAAGTTGGATTTCTTGGACAAGGCTTTGTTCCCATTGGTCACAAGTTTATATTTCTCTCAATTCTCAAGATATGGAAGTGGTTTTGATGGCTATGAGTCCTCATTATCATCCTCAACAACTTCTATTTACAAAGTAAGAATGTTAGTAAAAGAAGGTTGTTCAAAATTGTCAAGGTTCCTCAAGGCATTTTCTTGATCTAGGAGCTAGGGTTTTGAACTTCAAAGAAGCATATCTTGCTCATCTTTTGATATTTTTGAGTGATTCCAAAACATCCTTCTCTTTAAAGGTTTATCAACAAATCACTTCAAAAGTTCCAAGGAGTTTTCATGTGGAAGAAGCTTGATGATGAAGAAAGATCACAAATCCTCGAGATGAACCCCCAATTTCTCATGTGTGACTTCAAATGATCATAACTTGGTCAATTTTTATCACCTTGAGCATATTCTTTTTCCAAAATTATCTTGAGGATGTGAACTTTATGCCTTCTTTTATGTGCAAGGTGAGAAAATGGGTGGAAGTTGCCTTAAGGATACAAAATATTATAGGTCATTTCATGATTTTTTTCCAACTTCAACAATTCATAACTCTCTCAATTTTTGTAGATTTTGAATGGTTCGAGTCCCAAAATATCATTCAAGATATTTACTTCATGCCATATTTTTTGGTCAAGAGAAAATTCCAAGTGGAAGGCTATGTTTGGATGCAAAACATTATAGGTCACTTTTGAAGAAAAAAATTGAAATATTTCTAAGTATGGAAAGTCAACATTTTTCTCCAAATTTGACTCAACACAACTTTCAGCTCAAGCATCCATTTGATTCCATTCTTTTTCCATTGCAAAGGTTGTAACCTCATCTTTCTGAAGCATCAAGAATCATGCCCTAAGACCCCTTGAGCTGAGAATGCCATTGGTCAGAAGTTGGCACTTTGAAACTGAATTTTTCACCAAGTCAGAAGTTTGAAATCCTTGATTTGGCTTCTAAACACTTTGTTTCTGCATGTTTATTCCTCTAAACATGTTTAATGAAGTTCCATAAGTGATTAGCATAGCAAAACGCGTGTTTTGGATGAGTTTTGATCAAATTGGAAGTCACACTTTTCTTGTTTGCAACTTCACATGATATCCCTCCAAACTTCATCATTTCACACGCTTAGAGATTCCATTTGATTCCCTATAAATAGAGGGTCATTCTCCATTCATTTCCTCAAGCTTGGATAGCCAGAATCACCCTGCCAAACTTGTTCCATAACTTAGAATCCAGTAACTTCGAAATCTATCCCCAAGCCTTTTTCAATCCAATTTCTCTATTAATTCCCCTTCCTTGACCTTCCCTGAAGCTAACCATATAATTACATTCAAAAATCGTGCCCTATATTACTCCGTAGAAGTCCAGTTTCAGAGCTCTGCAACTCAACTTCAATAGGTAGGTTCCTTCATCAATTCTTCAAAACTTTGATATCATTGTGATGCTCCCATTGCCCTGGTTCTAGTCGCAACACTTGCTTTCAACTGGAAACACGTTTTGACCATGAAATTTCAAATCCCTTTTCAAAACTTTCCTTCCAAATTGCTTGAGCTACAATTTATATAAATTTGTCGCGAAGGTGTGGTTGTCTTTGTCTTGAAGAGACGAAGCGAATGGAATAGGTCTGAGCTTATTATTTTACAGTTTGAGAGACCTGCAATTCACGTTGGCTGGAGGTTGAAGATGACCAACGTGTCATCTTCCAACCAATGATGGCGTGCCACTTGTTATTTTTGAATTCTGATTTAATAATTGATTCAGTACTTTATTCACTAATGACCATGATATGCACAGCGCACCAGATCCCTTGGATTTGATTACTAATGCGTTTTGACTCTCATCCAATGGTCCACATATTTTTACTTTTATTTTCTTTTCTGATTTTTGTATTTAATTGTTTTAAACTCCAAAAAATCATAGAAAATTCATTTTAAGTCCAAAAAATCTGAAAAAATTATGGAAAATATTTTTGATTATTCTCTTTCTGATTTTTATTTTTTCACAATTTAATTTTATGTTTTGGTATTTTTTTATAAATTTTCACTTTATTTGAATTATTTTAAATGTTTAAAAATACTTTTATGCATTTTTAAATTCTGAAAAAGTTATGGAATGATCCAATGATATTGTGACAAATATTGGTGACCTTATTTTATTTTTGTTTTTGACTTTGCTATTTTTTTTAATCATTTTTGGTTTATTTTACCCATTTCTTTTAATTTTAAAAATAGTTTCTGAATTTAAAAAATTACCAAAAAAATTATAAAAGCATTTGAGCCCTTTTCTAATTTTTCTATGGTCTTACTTTTTATTTCTTGATTAATTGGAACATAGTTGATATTTTTTATTTTTATTTTTATTTTTAAACATTTTTAAACCTTTTTTAATGTATATATTAAATGCAATATTATTTTGTGATTATTTTCTGATTGATCTTGGGTTAAATTTTTGATCATGAACTTTATTAACATCATTAGATCCATGGTATTGAGTTTAACTCCACAAAAGTGGATGAATGATTTTAATAATAGTTTGATTAAATTTAATTCAAAAGTGGTTTATATTTTTTCTCCCACCCCACTTCATCTCATCCACTTCTTATTGCACTAAGTGTTATTGGAGCATGATCTCTATATCATGTCTCAAAACAAATGGTGCATAGATTGCTATTGACCGACCTCAAAATAGGTGCGACTTTTATATAAGTCCACTTACGATTGCTTAACATAGCGCTAAATTTTGTCCCGTTTCGAATAAATGATCATTCGTGGCCCAAACTTATGTTTGCAAGCCCAAGTATGTTAATTTGATCTCTTTGATCCAATAACCTTGAGATTCATTGTGTGGAGGCTTTGGTTCTACCAATCCTCTAATGGATCTACAACACTTTTGGTCAACGCGGATCACTTAAACATTGTTGATTATTAAATGGTACTTATGAGGATTCCAAATGGATGATATACTTGACAAAAAGAAAATACAACTTGTTGTGTGGAGGCTTTGGTTCTACCAATCCTCTAACAAGTTCCAAATGCAAGTTTCAAGATGATCATTCAATTGACCACTAATCACTAATAATTGACTTTATCCTATATTTTTATTTATATGCCCTTTTATTTTTATGCACTATTTACTTTTAGCATTTACATTTCACGCCATTTTCATCTTTGCTCATTTGAGCATTTACTTTCTTGTCATTTTTATTTTGCTCACTTGAGCTTTTCTTTTCTTTTCTTAAGATACTTAATAATCAACATAAACCTTAAAAAACTTTAATGAAGCTTGGACTATTTGGTTACTATCCTTGGCATTATGGAGTATTGGGCTTCTTGGACTTAGGATTAGAAACCTTGGCCTATGTTGGAGACATTGTGACCTTAATTGATATTTTGTCTGGAGTTCTTGAGGTTTACCTCAAGACATTGGGTTATTTGTTTGCTTTGGGTGCAAGTTATTGTGATTACATACTTTGTTTGTAATTTGGAATTCACCCGTATTTTTGTGAAGACTTAATACACTTGAAGTTTGGTTCTTACAAGAGGTCTAGTATCTTTGCTTGCTTGGTTTCAATCCAAAGAATGAGAATTCTATCTTGGATCATAATGTCAAGTATCGGCCTTTTGTCAGTTAGATGGTTCTTATCCCTAGCTTTTACCTTATGCTTTAGGATAGTCTCTTCTTCTCCTCCCATCTTCTTTAATTTCAAAAATCTTCTTCCTCCTTTTGAAAACTCTTCTTGTTTTTTAACTTGAACCACTTTCACAATAAACTTGGATTTAGGTCCATGCATTTTCAAAACATTTTCATAAATAAACCCTAATCAATCTAATAATACCTTGACCTTTTTGTGAGAAGACTAAAAGTCAATTAATCTCATTTCAAACCATTTTTGCCACTTTGGCTTTTATCTTAAAACTTTTCTCAAAATATTAGACTCTTGTCAATCCTTGTAGTGATGCAAACAACTATACTTCTACAATGTGTAGTGAAGAGAGATATTTTTCACTTGGGTGTTGAGTGAGGAATTGTTGATTTTAAAATCCAAGCCATATCCTCCACTTTGAGATGATGCAAATTCTCTTTTCTCATGATTATGGGTAGTAAGAATGTTTTTCCACACGGACAGTGACGGTGATGTCTTATCTCATAAAATTAACCAACACACATGTGTTTTAAATTTTTAAAAGAGGAACTACGTGTACCCTGATCCCCTATTGCACGAAAGGTGGTACGTAGGCACTAAAGGTTCGCAACCGCGGCGGGTGCAAAAACCATAAGAACATATTTCTTTTCCCACCTCCACCATCTATTTTTACATACAACATTTTTATAGCCAAAATATACAGATTTTTTACAAAGAGGTTCCTGCGGCGTACCGTTGATGTTTAGGGTTCTAATACCTTCCCTTTACATAACCAACCCCCTTACCTTGAATATTTCCCCCTCTTTTGGGTTATTCGCTCTTTTCACATTCCTTTGGAAATAATAAACGCGGTGGTGATTTTTATTTTGATCTGTATAAGTCAAGTCAATCCAATAGCTTAGTCTTAAACATTTCTACCGCTACAAGAAGACCCTAATTTTTTTGGATGCTATGAGTTTTCAAGCTTTCAAGGAGATCTTAGATTTGTTAATCTATGGATTGGTATTGTTCCCTAACCTAGAACAACTCATAGATGTGAACATCGTCAATATATTTCTTGCTCGTAATCATGTGCCTACCTTATTCGGAGACATTTTGTATTCTCTTCACACTCGTACTATGAAGAGGAAAGGAACTCTCATGTGTTGTATACCTCTGCTATCCAGGTGGTTTATTTAGCACCTTACCCGCTCGATAATGAAGAATGAACAAGGTTTGAGGTGGTCTCAAAAAATAATGTCACTATCTCATACAGACATCTATTGATATTCCAGATCTCACGAGGATATCAATATCATTGACCAATATGGGGAATTCCCTAATGTTCCACTCGTTGGCATTAGGAAAGGTATTACTTACAACCCTTCTCTATCTCTCTACCAATTTGGTTACGCTCAAAGAGACGGTCCACATGACACGCTTATCCAGGGTATTATATTCGATTATGAGATCGATCCTCAAGGTTATCATTAAAGGTTTATACATGTTTGGGGCATGGTGAGAAAGATTGATAGCAAGGCTTTAGGATAGAAGAACTCCATTCCTCTTGAGCCCTATCTCAAATGGGTATGAGCTCGTGCTCAAAATATTATGATGTCGTATCCTGCTATCCTACCAGTGATCATGAAGCCTATTATCGAAGGAGACATTTCTCGTACCATCCTCCATCCAGACATGCCCACTGGCCTTGAAGAATTGCAGAAGTCCTGAATTCAACTCAAGGAAGAACATGACACCTATGAGACTCAATTCCATGCAAGGGAAAAGAAAGTGTTGGAGCTCACGAAGCAACTTCACAAGGAGCAGACTCTTAACGCATTTATCAACACGAAGAGGAAGCCTTCATGGGAAACTTAGAGTTTTAGGAGTTTTTAATTTAATTCTTTGTAAAACTTTTGTATTCATATAAACTTATCAATAAAAGTCTTTGTTTCTGTTTCCTTTTGGTTGGCAAATTTAAATCTCGTAAGGTCCATGAAAACATTTCATATACATATCATGCATATCATTACATGACAGGTGTTTTAAGACAGGTTTCTTATCTTTATGTTGTTTATTTCAGCCGAAACAATGGCTCTTGAACAAACAGTTAAGGATCTCCAAGCTCAGAACACCCAGTTCCACCAGATGTTCCTGAGTCTAGCCAAAGGGCAAGAAGAGCCGAAGGCCCTTATCACTAAAGAGAAGAAGGAGAAAGTCAAGAAACCAGTTGGCATCCTCAATATGGGTAGGAGGATCAAAGGTCCGGTCAAGCGAGCTTTAGAGTTTTAAGAAGAAAATGATGATCTAGAAGAAGATGACAAAAGTATGAAGGCTGACAACTAGGGTTCTGACGAAGAAGAGGCGAATTATTCAGATGAACAATATCCTCTGGCTGACGACAAGTATAAGTAACTAGAAGACTGTCTCAATGATATAGAGATCCAGAGGGTTCCTGGGTCAGATTTCGAAGAGATGGGTCTTATCTCAGGGGTTGTTATCCTTCACAAGTTCAAGGCACCCGTCTTTGCCAAATACGACGGTGTGTCTTGTCCTAAGCATCATCTGAGATCGTATGGGCCCACTTCTTTCAAGAAAGTTTGTCTGGCACTCAACTCGAATGGTTCTATCAGCTAGAAGGAACCAATATCCGTGCATGGGAAGACTTGGCTGCTACTTTTTATAAGCAGTATCAATATAATTCCGACCTTGCACCGACCAGAGTGCAATTTCAAAACATGTCTATGGGCTCGAATGAAGGGTTCAAGGAATATGCACAAAAGTGGAGAGACTTGGATGGAAGGGTGCAACCTCCCTTATCTGACCAGGAGCTTGTTGATATGTTCATGGGAACTTTGACTGGTCCATTCTTTAATCTGCTAATTGGGAGTTCATCATCTGCTTTTACTGAGCTAATCCTGACTAGGGAATAAGTTGAAAGTTGTATTAGGAGTTGGAAGATTCCATTGGTTGCGTCTTCTAGTGCTGTAAAGAAGACGTTCAATAATAAGAAAGAAATCAGTGTTGTTTATGGCTAGAAGGGCCGTGGTAAGAATGATTGCCATCAGTCTATGGGAGTGGTGATGATTTCTAATTCTGCATCTGTTCAACAACCACAATAGGGGAATAACCATAGGTCGGACGCGCCAAGGAGGCAGTTCACCAGGATTAGTATTCCTTTATCTCAGGCATTATAACATCTATTGAAGGCAAAATTGGTAACACTGCAGGATCTTCCTCGTAATCCCAACACCTCCTCTCCTAAGTACAATCTAAATCCAAAGTGTGCCTACCACTTCAACAGTCCTAGGCACGACACTAATAATTGTTGGGCCCTGAAGAACAAAATCTAAGATCTGATTGGCAACAAAGAGATTGAGTTTGATCCACCAGAGTCCCTTAATGTGATTATTGCGCCTATGCCCAGTCATGGTAAAGGTGTTAATGCTATTGGCGATGTTTTCTATGTCTCCACCATAAGTGACTTGACCACTCCCTTGATAATCATTAAGAAGAATCTATTACGAGCCAGTTTATTTCCGGGTTGCCTTGAAAATTGTTTCCATTGATGGTTGTATGTGGCTAAAGAAGGGTATTCATCGTTTGATTGACAGCCATGAAATTCTGTTTGAGAAGACTCAAAAAGTGAAGAATTTACATGAAAGTATGTCTCAAGAGCTGAGACTTGAAGATGTTTATATAATCACAATTTCCAACACTCCTGTAAGGGTCACTATTGCAACCCAAAATTTACCCTATTGATTTCAAAATATTTATGGCTTATGTTTCATCATATGTATATCATACATATTCATGCATTTGAAATGGGATCAAGGCAGTTCCAAAAGGTATCGATTGCTCATCAGAGACGCTTAAAGCTTTGTACAGATAATCCATGTAGTTAATGAATTATTTCTTACCATGCCTAATTCCCGTGTATTCTATCATGTCTTGAGTGGTAGAAGGGAGCCAAAGATTTTTTTTGATTCAGAATAGTTCAAGTTGAAAGTCCGTTTTGACACGACAGACTTCAGAACTTTATAACTCTAGGCCAGAGTATTATTTTAAGCTGAAATTTGATCACCGGGTCCATGTAGATATTATCTTCACTTTTTCTTGTTCAGGTGGAAGCCGATTATATGCAGAAGACGGTCAAATAATTTCGTTACTAAGTTTTTTGGGTTACCGATCAACGACATTTATGGCGTTCAGAAATTTATAACTCTGATTTGATATACCGTCTCGAGGTGGTTATTTTGCCATTGAATCCGTCTCAATGTCCTCTCTAACTTTCATGTTCGGGCCAAAGGCTAATTCTTGAAGGAAGGTCTCCGAATACGTGAATTTGTCAGAGTTATACAATGGAAAAATACAATAAAAATATGCTGAAAGTGCAGTTTTGGCGCACTAAAAAAATTCTTAACTCGAAGCCCATGACTTGTTTTGATCCTGTTCTGGTGGAAAAAATTTCATCTCAATATCAGCTACATTTTCATCTCTCACGGTTGGAGACCAATTTCGCTCAGAAAGTCTCCAAAAATGTGGATTTATCAGGCATTTTCGGACAGGAAAATTGTGACAAATGTTTATTTGTACCAACTTAAAAAAAAAATCATAACTCGGTCATTTTTATCGTATTGAGCTAGTTCCTGTGGAATTTTCTCACAAATTGAGTTAGCTAAATTTTGTTCTCTCATTTTCAAAAGTAAACGGTATCCCGAAGACTTCCATTTTTTGCTCAAAGCATGCGCAACTCACTGAAAATCCTGAAGTTGGAAATTAAGTTATCTGAGACAAAACTTCAAAAAATCATAACTAAATCATCGTTTCTCCAATTGAGCCCATCTTCGGACAAATGTCATTCTCAGCGTTGGTTACGTTTCAGTTTCATATTTCAACTTCAAAAATCACATCGGGATCCCTGCGAATTTGACCTGAACGTGTCGAGCTTGCACTGTCAAATGGAGGCCCAACTCAATTTCTCATCCAAGGCCCGATTGGCCTATACATATAATAAATTTTCAAGGAAAAATTCAAGGAGGATTCTCATAATTCACCAATTCTCAAAAATATTCAAATATTTTCTCTCAACTTGCTCAAGGATCAAAGAGCAACTTTCTATCACTTTTCATCAAGAACACCAACAACTTTTTCAAGATAAAAAAAGTCAAGGTTGATCAAGACTTCTCTGATCTCGAATCTGATTGTTGCGATCTCCAAACCTAAGCTTCCTCTTCACTTTTATCGCTTGATTCAGAGTCTCCAGGTTTCTTTAGTTGCTTTTCTTATTACAGATTGTTATCCATTTGGTATTATACCACTTTCCCTTTTACTATTTCCGCACTTTACCGCTTTCGATTGCATGAAGGGATCTCCGTTGTGGAGCATGTCAGGAATCCCTCTGGTTTATTTAAAGACCTGTTTAAGGCAATTCTTTCAGTGTGCTAATTGTGTTTGGTTTATTTAAAATCCTACCTTTTTGAGTAGGTATTCTGCACGTGTGTTTATGTTTGTGCTTGTATAATGGGATGTTTGGTTTTAGGTCCTATATGGTAACCATTATTGAGTCCTCCAAAAAAGAGAGAGGCAAGTGGAAAGGGTTAGTAATCAACCCCCACCAATTTTCTATTGTTATCGTTCTTATGCTCACGTTTTGCAAGTTCTGAGCTCTGAACGTGTTCCCAAGATCTTGCGTATCGAGTCGGTCAAGTGGAAAAGGGTTCTGATTTTGGCCCACGTCTTACAGGAGTTCGCATGACCAACGCTGATGCTCCATGATTGTTCATATCATATTATTCTGCTTTCCTGGACTTTTAGTGCCATGGTATAGTTATGACTTCCCACATAAAGCTTTTTTAGACTCGGTTGATATATTTCCCCTGCTAGAGCTTTTCCCTTTTCCCCAGCATATGATTTCGCATTGCATGTCTAGGTGCTCTCTTGATCTAGCTCTCTCGAACTTGTTAACTTGCTTGCTTGCTTTCATCTTTGTGTACATGTCTTAATATGTTTACCCTTGGCATGTTCCCTTAGGAGCTCTTGATTCATCCTTTGGTGGTGACTTGAGTTAGACATAGTTTTAGGTGGTGATCCCTTGATATGCTCCCTTAAGACTTCTTGATTCATCAGTTGGTGGTGATTTGAGATAGACACTATGATTGTTATCCATGCATGTCAACAATAGGTTAGAGTTTCCCTTTTAAAACTCAACCATAGGATCAATCACTGTATGATAATACTAGGACTAGAGATTAGGATAATCTCCCTTAGTTGTTTTCTATTCTTTGCATATTGCATATTGGATCTTAAAACTAAGACTTTATTCTTCTTGGAAAATTATAAAATCTAATGAACTTAAACCCTTCTTCAAGGTAAAAAAATACAAACCAATCTTAATTGTTTGTGCTCCATTTGGCACTGTTTTAAATCCTTGCCATTATATCTTGCTATCTTTGTGTCGATGTTTTGCCATCACATATGTTTGTTATCCTACTTTGATTTTCAATATCATTGTTAGGTGTGTTGTTTTATCATCTAAATTATGATGTTTTGCCATCCTTACCATGATATTTTACTATCTTTTTGTCAATGTTTTGCCATTGCATATGTTTGCTATCCTACTTTGATTTTCAATATCATTGTTAGGTGTGATGTTTTACCATCTAAATTGTGATGTTTTGCCATCCTTAAAATGATATTTTACTATCTTTTTGTCGATGTTTCGCCATCGTATATGTTTTTTATCCTACTTTGATTTTCGATATCACTGTTAGGTGTGATGTTTTATCATCTAAGTTTTGATGTATTGTCATCTTTGCCATGATATTTTGCTATCTTTTTGCCGATGCTTTGTCATTGCATATGTTTGTTATCCTACTTTGATTTTCAATATCATTGTTAGGTGTGATCTTTTATCATAAATTTTTTGATGTATTGTCATCTTTGCCATGATATTTTGTTATCTTCTTGTCGATGCTTCGTCATCGCATATGTTCGTTATCCTTCTGTGATTTTTGATATCATTGTTAGGTGTGATTTTTTATCATCTTATCCAGTATTTTACTATCATACTGATGTTTTATCATCTTATCCAAAATTTTGCTATCTGTGAACGGCGGGAGAACTGACTCGGGTCGTTTTGCATTTTGATCGCATTTGTGCGGATAGCAAGAGTCTCCACCGACTTTTCTTTTATCCAAAAGGAAAGGAAAAAAAAGCACAGGAAAGACCTTTCGAGATTATTTCTCGGGTTCGGTGGGTAGATTATGAAAAGGGAAGGTATTAGCACCCTTTTCATCCGTAGTTATCTACGGGCTCTTAGTTACTCGCTAGATCACTTACTTTTACTTTGACAATGTGCTTGTGGTGTGGGCTTTGAAAGTATTTTGAAAATGTCTTTGTAATGGTTCTCGTTTCTATAAGAACGCATACAAAGTTTTGTTTCGAAAAATAGTTCAGAGATGTGTTTGTGGAATGTGTTTTTGAAAGTGGTTTTGAAAAGATGTTTTTGCAATGGTTCTCGTCTCTATAAGAACATATACAAAATGTTTTGTCTTTTGAAAATGTCTTGAGATGAAAGTGCCGGTGTAAAAAAAATTTCTTGTCGTGGGCAAGCGAGTAACTAGGAGCGAATCTACCTACTCGAAAGGTCCTAAGTGTTCTTTTCTTCCTCCTTTAGATGTTGATATCTTACCATTGATTTGGTAAGAAACCCCATCGTTGGATGTGAAGGGACGGGTGCGGGTTAATCGTACAGTCATCGAAAGCAACTTATGAGACACTTTAGTAATTTTTTCGTAAGGGACTAGATCGTTTTATCGAAGGTAACATCGAGGGACATCGAGGGACTATGATATTTTTTAATCGAGGGTCTTTGCTAAAGCGTCACATATTTGAGGGACATGACTGTGTTTTCGAGGCAACGAGCGAGGTTACCCTAGAGGTGTGCGTGGGAAAAAGTGTGTTTGATTCAAGTTATTTTGTTGAAATTAGGTTATCTAGCGATTGTTTTTGAATCTTGCCATACACGCCTAATTACTATACAGTATAAGGAAAACAGTAAATTGCGAAGATGAAAATTCTACGCTATTACAGAGCTTTCGAGAATGGGGGTACAAGTTTACAAATGGGGATGGATTAATACAAATAAATGTCAAAATAGGCAAACAATACAACCAAATCGAATCGAGAAATTACAATAATCTATGAAGTAAAATTAACTAACAAAGTAAGGAAATAAAATTCTTGTTTTTTTGTTTTTTGTGCGAAATTTGGGAAGAAAAATAAAATTCTATTCTATTAAAGAAATTAAATCATTTGCATATTTTTTTTTGTTTTTTTAGTATTTTTTGTTATGTAGAAACTAGATAAATAAATTAAAAGAAAAAGGGATGATTAAAAAAAATTCTAACTAAGAAAAATTTAACTAATTTAAGAGTTGTATTTGACTTAATGAATTTTTAAAAATCAAAAACTAAACCTAGACTAATTTTGTCCTAAAGGTAAATAGTTAGAAACAAAATAAAATAAAAAAATGCCCTGGCAAGGTGTTGAACCCGGGTCCTCTATATTACAATATATAAGCCTTACCAATCGAACTATGCTATTTATCTATGATTTCTATGGTTTAATTGAAATATAAAGGGGGAAATGATAATTGGATTGGGCCAACAGCCCAATGGGCTGACCCGACTGGGAATAAGTAAAGGAAAGGGTTTGAAACCCTAGCAATACGATAGAGGCGTCGTATTGTTGTTATTGGGAACGGGAGAAAATTGAATGTTTTAATATTCCAACACAAACAATCATCATTTTTTTCCAGAACGAACATAAATCATACCTCGTCTCTTTCTAATCCTCCCTTCATCTCTTCAAACTCTCTCGATTTCTCAACAATCTCACTCGATTCTAAACTTATTTCTCTTCTCAAGGTTTCACGGAGGCAACACTCTCTTTCAACCCTAATTTTTGACGATGGCAAAATTACAACAACCAACAACTCTGTCTCTCTCAGAACAACAAACTTAAATTAAAGGAACAAATACAAATCCAGATTAAAGGTCAAAAACATAAATGGAGAATTCAGAAAAATGTACCGAATTGGAGTTTCTTCGATGAGACTTTAATCTTCTAGGAATGATGTCCGAATCTTCTGCTTTTTATTTCTTCTTTTCAATTTTTCTTCTGTATATTTTTGTTTTTGTGTGTTTATGTGCTCCTGTTATTGTGTATGTTCTTATTGTTGTTGTATTTGAAGCATTGTAGGTTTCTATCGTTGGTGCATATTGATGACTGAATGTTTGAGGATGAAGCGTATTTCTTTCGTGTTTTCTGTAGGTGCAGAGAAGTGGAGGTTATGAGGTATGTGTTGTTCTTATGATGGAGGATGAGGGTCAAAGTTGTTAAATGTGTATGAACATGAAGGTGTAGTGATTCGGTTATGAATAAGTGTGATGAAGATGAAACTGGTTGAATGGTGTAAGTAATGTAAGGTTTAATGTTTTGTGATTACATCAGGTTTTGAGTCATTTGTGATTTTGCTATTTTTTTTAGTTACTGTAAAATTGTTGTGCTGTTTTTTTGTTCTTCGTGAAAACAAAGAAAAACCCTCTCCTGTTATGTGCAAATTGTTTCCCTTATAACAGTAAGATGATGAAACTTTTGGGGGGAAAAGGAATTGAGTTTGAACCGTTGGGATATGCTGATCTGTGGCTTTCTTGTATAGCTTTTGTTTTTGCTATGTTTGTGCAAGTCAGGACTGTTTTGTTAACAGGTTTGGGCAGCAGAAAACAAGGAAACAGGCTATTGTTGTTTTGACTGTTTTTGGTAATATTTGCATAAGTTTTGGACTGTTTTTGTAGCAGAGTTTTTGCAGGATGTATTTTGGGAAATTTTGCAGCATATATTTTGGCTGTTTGGTACATGTTTTATGCGCTGGTTTGATGTAAGGCTTTGGACTGTTGCTTACTAGGTGATTTCTCTCCTCTTTCCTCTTTCAATGAAAATAAACAATTTTGTTTACTCATTGAAATTCTGAAGGGTTTGTATGATTTAAGGAAAATGATGATATAGCGTTTTGATCATGAGCTAGCATTGTTATATTATTTTGGCAGCCTATACTTCCTTGCTTGGCAACTTTGCTACAGGTTTTGTGTGTTTGGCAGCTTGGCTGCAAGTTTTTCTTTTGTTTGCAGCAGCTTCTTGCCTGCTGTTACATGTTGCTTGCTTTTGCGTTGCTGTTTGGTTGTAGCATGTTTTGTTGTTTGTTCTGTTTGTTGTGCTGCAGTGTTTTGTTGCAGGTTGGGCAACTTGCTTGCTGGTTTTAGGCAGTTGGCTGCTCTATTTTGTACGCCTAGCTGCCTGCTATTCTGTTGCGCTAGGCTGTTGTTTGTTGTGCTGTTTTGATGCTCCTTTTGTAATGAAATTGTTTGCAAATTTCTTTTTCCATTTTGTGAACCAAAGAGATCCAATTTTTGTGATTTGCAAAAGTAGGAGATAGACTATGATTAAAAACAAAACCTTTTAGTCTGATTCCAAATACAAACCCTCATGATGAACAAACTCTTTTAACAAATAATCTTTGCTTGAATTCTTGCTAACTTCTTTTCTTTGTTTCGTGAACATGAGGCATGGATGGCAAGCGAGGATTGGATGAATTGATCGAAGATGCAACAAAGAAGACTTGAAGAAATAAAACAAGATCTCTTTTCTTTGTAAACAAAATTTGTGATTCTTTGTAGACAAAACCAAAAAACTTGTAATTTATTTCATTTTTAGTATGATAAATACAAAGCCTTGAATAAATTTGATGTAATGAAATTTATTGTACAAAACTTGAATTTACTTAAACTTTGCAATTCTCAATTGAATACTTTGGATAAAATATCTTGGTTTGGTAACTTGTACTTCAAACAATCACAAAATGATCAGATAAATCATGTGCCTTGTACTCCAATCAAATTCTTAAACAAAATAAATGCTTAAGAACTCAATTCCACCTGACTAATTGAATCCACAATCATGGTTGTTATTTAAATGAAAATCTTAATCTTTAAATCGTATCCAATTCAAACTTGCATTCAAAATGGACTCACATGCCACGCTCGATTAAAAATGGAACTTCGTTTCCAAACAAACATGCTCTGAGAACATCTGTCAATCTTTCAACAAATTATGGTTAAGAACATTCAAAATCAACAAATGACTTGCGACGATTTGATAATTTTAAAGCCTTCTGTGATACGGTGTCCAGAACCGGGACTGTTTTCAGAATGCTGGTTTGCATTTTGCGTTTGTGTTTGCAAAATGTCGCGGTAAGCAAGAGTCGCCACCAACTTTTATTTTATCCAACTAGAAAGGAAAAAAGTACAAAAAAATTCCCTTTTTCGAGATTTTTAGTATGGGGGGTAGATTATAGAAAGGGAAGGTATTAGCACCCTTTCTATCTGTGGTTTTCTACGGGCTCTTAGGTACTTGCTCATCATTTTTAAAATTGCTTGTGTGTGTTTGTGTGATTTGAAAAGTTTTTGTTTTAACTTCAATTTAACCCTTGCTTCTGTCTTCAAGATTGTTACGAAGTGTTTTTGAAAACTTTGTTTGAAAAGGAGTGTAAGTGTGAAAAAGTTTGTTTGGGTTGAGCAAGTACTTAAGAGCTAATCTACCTACTCGAAAAAAAGAATTGTTCTATGTTCGTTTCCTTTAGACAGCGCTATCCCACTATTAGTGAGTAGGTAGCACCGTCATCGGAGTTTTGAGGGTCAATTCGAAAAGGGACGTACGGTCACTAAAGCAATGTTAGGACGTCTTATTAGTAACCCTAATGTCTTAGATCAATTATTTGAGGCAACAATATCCGAGGTAACCATTCCAAGGCAACTTTTCCGAACGGGACTTTGATCTTTGGTTAGACAAGAGAGCGACCACTAAAGCATCCTATTGATAACACGAAAATGTATAGTATATTTGGCTTGATTAATATAAATTATGTCTCTATTTTATTTTAATTATGTTGGTATTATGCTGGTATTTTAATGTATTTCAGGAATTTAATATCTACAAGGCTTATTTGAGAAAAGGAAGAAAAAGGGGATACAAATGAAGTAAAAATGCATAAAATATAAAAGAAAAGAAAAAGGCCCACGAAGAACCAAAGGCCCACAAAGAAAAAAGGTGCGTGGCCCATGTGCGCAAGGTGCAACGGTCGTCACACCCACCGTAACGACCGTCACAAGCAAAAAGGAAAGGGTGACGGTCGTCACACCCACCCGTAACGGTCGGCACAAGCAAAAAGTAAAGGGTGACGGTCGTCACCCACCCTTGACGGTCGTCACGAGACTTTTTCCAGCGCGTATCAAAGAAACTGCTCCTACTTTTTCTCCACACACTAAGTCCTCTAAGACTAAACCAACTAACCACTTCATCCTATTTTTTCTCCAACCAAGTCTTCCTTAATACTCTCTCCATGACCACACCATGTCTTCCTATTTTCTCTCACCAAAACAAGTTATCAAAGGAGTATAAATTGGAAGGCAGTTTGCAACAAGAAGGGATCGCTCTCTCTTTGATTATTTCCAATTTTTATTGTTTTAGTCTTTAGGCAGAAATATTCACCATGTAAAAGTGGTAGTTTCTCACACCGAGGAACTACCACACCATTAGTTTTAGGTGTTGTTTTTCTTTTATTTCCATTTTGTATCTGATTTTCAAGCGTGCCGGCATTTTCTGAATTCCAGTGTTAGCATTAATTTCAGTTTCCATTTTCGGCATTTACAGGTTCTTCATTTTACCGCTTTATTATTATTATTATTATTATTATTATTATTATTATTATTATTATTATTATTATTATTATTATTATTATTATTATTATTATTATTATTATTATTATTATTACCATTGCTATTATTTTTTATCGCATTAATTATTATTACTATTTTGTTTTTCAAATTTAATTTCTATGTTGTTTTTCATCGTAACTATAATTATTCATGCGTTTTTAATTAGCAACATGTCTGGCTAAATATTCTTGAGTCCGGTGTATGAGGACCGTTGTTGCCAACATGACTCGTTAGAAAATAATAGGTGCAAATTTATGATTAGAATTGTGCTTTGGTTTTAATTTCCAATTCTAATTTAAATAGCCTTGTCACGAGAGTGAAAGATTATTTAACATGATTTTGCCATGAGAGTGGGAAATTAATTAAGGTTTAAGCCGAGACCGCGAGAGCGTGAGGAGCAAACCGGATAGTGGAAATTAGGCAACATATTTAAATACAGCGAAAGCGCTTTAGATACGTTTAAGATATAATTGGCTTTCAAAATATATTTCTTAGTTACCGGGCGAGCGAGAGCAAAATCTTGGGACTAGGAAGTATGGCTTTAGTTAATAACGCGAGAGCGTGAGACGGAGTCTTTAAGTTAGTATATTCTACGGAACTAAGTTATAGTCATTATTAGTACCTGTTTTCTATAAGTCCTTCAGGAACACGGAAATCATATCCCGGCCTCGTTTTAGTATTATTTTCAAACCTTTAGCATTTAGTACCTTTATTCCCCTTAATCAATTATTCATTAGCCTTAGATTTACAAAGTGACGATAGATTACGGTAGGTTGACATTGGTCTCTGTGGTTCGACAATCTTTTATATTACTTCGATATTTCCGTGCACTTGCGGAATTTACCCATCACCTATACTTAATGACCGTTTACCGAAGGCAACCGAAGTGAGAGTATACCCTAGGAGTGCGCATGTGCAAGTGATTCGATTTCAAGTTTATTATCTTTGCACATTTAGGGTTTGCTAACTGTTTTAAAGTTAATCATACATTCTTGTCATGCACCCCTATTATTCATACATCTAACAGTTAATATTTTGCGGAATTTAAAGTGAGGAAGTTAAACTACACTATTACAAGGCTTCGGGTATTTACATAGCCAAAAACAAACCCGTAAAAAAACGATAAATGAAAGTAAAAGGTCCTAATTAAGCTATTACAACTTGTGAGCAATTACATTAATAGGGTAAAAATAAAAGATAAAGCGCGCGCGAGGAAATTATGAACGATAAGAAATTAGGGTTTTGACCCTTTCTAACCTAATTGAAAGAAAAAATGTTTTTGTTGTTTTTAATTGTTTTTAAGAAAGAGAATTAGGTTTTTAAATTAAATACAAAATTAATTAGTTAATTAATTAATTAAAGAAAATAATTACATTTAACCTATTTTTGTGTTTTTGGTTATTTTTAAGAAAAAGAAAAAAGAATTTAAATTTAGACAAACCCTAATTTCTAATTGTTTTTAATTTATTTACAAAATAATTAATGTTACCTAAAGTTAAATAACCTAATTAAATAAAATAATTTTTTGATAAAAAAAACCTAAATCTAATTGGATGAAATATTATTTTTTGTGATTTTTTGATAAAAATAATAATTAATTATGTTAGTAAAAACAAATAAATAAATTAAATAAAACAAAATATAAAAAGAAAAGATAAAGAGATATTGGGCCTGGTTGTGAGTGATTTGGGGTGTGTGGATAGCAAATCTGGCCCAAGAAAATAAGGTCCATGTTGACCTTTTGAATCCTATGCTTTGCTTTGACCTAGGCCTTTGGTGCTCCTTCATCTAATGGCCCTTAGATCTGGTCATCTGGACACTTGGCTGGCTGGATCATGATGGACCATGGTGGCCATCCCACCTATGCACGCATGTGATCACTGAAAGAAAAAACATATGAAATAATTGGGGGGACCTGGGGTTCGAACCCAGGCCCCAAAGCGTTTTCCACCTGCACCAATGCCAGCTAGGCTATGTGTTCTATTGTACATAGAATAAATAATAATGATAATATACAATAACGTGAAAAAAAGGGCGCCAGAATTCAAATGGGCCAATACGGTAGCGCCACGCCAGTCATCTTCTTCCTTTCTCTGTTGGTAAAAGTCACAGACTTTTACCTACGGACGTACGTCTGTAGCTACAAACCCTGTGATTCTTAAAATCAAACACAAGCAAGATAAATAACATCTAAGGCCATGGATTGATTCGTCTTGGCCTGCTGAGCACGATGGTGCTCTTCTTGAGGGCCAATTTCACCTATACACAAAGATCCTAAATCGAGCCAAAAAAACCTAGCAATGGTGAAATCTCATACAGTCCATAAAAATGCAATTAAACGTTCCAGATAGATTGCAAATGTGATAGTGAACAAGAATATGTGATTAGAATATGATGAATATGCAATAATAAAAAGATTCAGTTTTGGAAATATTGGCAAACCGTGGGAGTCGTGGGGACGAATTCTGGGCACTAGCGTGCTTGTTTTCGATTGGTATTGCTTGCTTGCACTCCCAGGAAGTGAATGAGATGGTCAGGAAGCCCTGGAATCGCCTGGAACTATGAATTCGACTCAGCACTTTTTTGTGTTTTTTTCATGTTTGTTCTGACTTCTCACGCCTCTCTAAACCTCTATTTTTGTCTGCCAATGTTCCTTATGTATTGAGGATTGGATTAGGGTTACAAACATGATCTCAATCTTTCTCCATTATTGATTTTGATTTAGATTTGATTCACTTTAAGATACTTCCAAAAATAGGCCAAATTCAATCTTTTTTTGCACACCAAGGCTTTACACGAATTCAATCTTATGCTAGCTGGATATAGGACCTGAAACATGTACAAAATCTTGAGATTTCAATGTTTTGGATTTTCTATGATTTGTTTTGATTTAAATTGATTTAATTCAAATAAAAATCAAAATAAATAATAAAAATAAGATAAAGACAAGTGGAAAGAGCTAGGGCTCGTGGACCATGCTACCAACTCAAAACAAGTGCAAAAAGTTAGGCCCATTTAGCAAAAATTGCAATTTGAATTTTAGGAGCTTCGATCGTCCGTTATTCTACTGAGGAATCGTCTCTTTTGAAGAGGTGAGAATGAACTACTATCTGGTCGTAATCCATGCTTCATAGTGATAAGACTGACTGCTATCTGGTCGTAATCCAGGCTTTACAATGACTTACCGGGGAGATGAGATTACACTTGTTATCCGATCGTAATCCAGGCTTCGCAATTTCTCAATTCTTATGTGGTCGTAATCTAGGCTTCAGAAGGAATTAAGTTGTTATCTGGTCACCTCCGGGCTTCAACTTGAATTTAGGGCACACTAATATTCGGTCGACTCCGGGCTTCTTAGTATTTGTCCAGGTAAAACTGCTATTTGGTCGAAATCCAAGCTTCACAGTGTCTTATACTGTTATCTGGTCGTAATCCAGGCTTCAGTCCTTTTATCGTTATCTGGTCGTAATCTAGGCTTCACAATGCTTTGTACCATTATCTGGTCGAATCCAGGCTTTATGGTGTTCTGTACTGTTATCTGGTCGTAATCCAGGCTTCACAATACCTTACTTCTTATCTGGTCATAATCCAGACTTCAGAAGAAATCAAGTGGTTATCCGGTCGCCTCCGGGCTTTCCATTGACTGTTGGGCCTACTAATATCCGGTCGAATCCGAGATTCATAGTAATTGGCCGGGTAAACTGCTATTTGGTCGTAATCCAAGCTTCACAGTGTCCCTCACTGTTATCTGGTCGTAATCCAGGCTTTAGTGCTTTTTACCGCTATCTGGTCGTAATCCAGGCTTCGCGGTGTTTGATACTTTTATTCGGTCGTTCTCCGGGCTTCACAATATGATGGAGTAATCAAGATACTATCCGGTCGTACCCGGGCTTCATAGCTTGAATTTTGTGAGAATTTGATTGTATCTTTCCTGAAAGGTAAAGGTTAGCTGTAAGTAATGCATGATATGTATCAGGCAATGATGTTCTCAAAATAAATGAGATTGTGCTGTATAATGCGTATGCATGTGTCATGATGTATGGAAATGTGATGTTTTTATGATATTCTGTAGCTGGGGAAAATAAATCCCAGATTGCTACTGGAGAATGAAAGATTTTCGCTCGCTGGGGATAACGACCGAAGGCGATTTGAGAATAACTTGGTAGAAGAATAACTCCGTCGAAGAATAAACTGGCGAGAGAATGACTCTATGGGGAAGAGATATTCTGTCAGAAGATCTGCTGACTTGGAGGAATAACCTCGGTTGTGGATGAATTACCGATGCTGGTGATGATAAACTCTCTCGGGGATAAAATTCATGTTTGTGAAAGAAATAAACTCCACTGGGGATGGTCTTCCATTTTTGGTGAAAGATGAACTCTGCTTGGGGAGAATCTTACCGACTCACTCGCGATTGCGAACCTTAGCTGGGGAGAATTGTGTCATGTTTGGGACAGCTAACCTCACTGTCTTTTCCTTACTATGCGGGGAGTGTACATATTTTTAGTCATTTTCTTCAACTGGGTATATTCCTGTACATGGTGAATAGAGCAACTGTAAGGTATGGACTTTTCTTGTTTTCCCCTGTTTCTGATATTACGAGTTATCGTCTTTTGTTTCGCATGTAAATATTTATGAGCAGCAATTATTGTCAAATGCATATATCAAAATGAACCATTGGACATTCTTGCAAAGCAAAACAGAAAAGAAAAACAGTTTGAAATTTCTTTGTGAAAATGAATTGTATTGATTTTGAAGTTGGCTTGTAAATAGGCGTTTTTGTACAAGAGGCTGACGTCCTAGTAAGAGAACACCGCCGAAAGATAGAATTTATACAATTTGTGTAAAATAGAGAAAAACAGTTATGTGAACAATCCCACTGGGTTCCAACTCTGCTAATGCCCTTATATCTTCGAGCATCTCATCACTTTGCTACTTGGTTGAAGGTAGATCAGATTGATCGGTGCCGTCCGAGCTTGGCAGTAGATACTGAAGTTTGGTTGCAAGATAACCCTATGAGATATAGTGTTACGCTTTGATCCCTAATTTTTTCATGAACCGTCCTTTCGGGTTTTTAGTCCACCGGGATACCCTTTTTTGCCCAAGCCGCCTTTTCAGGTTTTCGACTTGCCGGGTGTACATATTTCTTCATTTTCATCCGTTATTTTTGCCCGAACCCTTTTGGTTCGCCGGGAAGCCCTTATTTTTGCCTAGGCTAGTCGACCTAGCGGTTCTTTGATTATGCATAGTATTTTTTCACTATGTCTGCATTGACATGGTGAGGAAGGTCGTCACCATCCATGGTGGTTAGAATCATAGCTCCTCCCGAGAAAATGTTCTTAACCACAAATGGCTCTTCGTACGTAGGGGTCCATTTGCCCCTGGGATCACCTTGAGGTAGTATGATGCGCTTGATCACCAGATCCCCGACTTGATATTCTTGTCGTCTGACTTTCTTGTTAAATGCCTTGATCATTCGCTTTTGATACGTCTGACCATGACAAATAACAGTAAGTCTCTTTTCGTTAATTAAGTTCAGCTGATCAAGCTGGGTCTGGATCCAGTCCTCCTCGCTCAAACCTGCATATTTCATAATCCAAAGAGAGGGTATCTGGACCTCAATGGGTAAAACTGCTTCCATGCCATACACCAAGGAATAAGATGTTTCCCCTGTTGACGTCCGCGCTGAGGTGTGGTACCCATGATGAGCGAATGGTAACATCTCGTGCCAATCTTTGTATGTCACCGTCATCTTCTGCACAATCTTCTTGATGTTCTTATTATCCGCTTTAATAGCCCCATTCATCTTCGGCCGTAGGGAGAAGAGTTGTGATGCTGTATCTTGAACTGCTTGTAGAGCTCGGTGATCATTGTATTGTTGAGATTTGTACCATTATCCGTAATGATCCTCTCTGGTACACCATATCAACAGATCAGATTGTGTCGGATAAACCACACCACGACGTTCTTGGTCACTGTAGCAAAGGAAGCTGCTTCAACCCACTTTGTAAAGTAATCAATAGCCACCAGAATGAAATGATGCCCATTGGACGCAGTAGGTCTGATCTCACCAATCATGTCGATGCCCCACATTGCAAAAGGTCAAGGAGTTATCAAGACGTTCAGAGGAACTGGGGGTATATTCACCTTATCAGCATAGACTTGGCACTTATGACAGGTGCGAGAATGCTGATAACAATCGACTTCCATAGTGGACCAATAATATCCTGCCCGTAGGATCTTTTTTGCCATGGTGTGTCCACTGGAATGAGTCCTGAAAGTACCTTCATGTAACTCTGCCATGATCCTTTCTTCCTCGTTCTTGTCCACACATCGCAGGAAGGTTGAATCATGGTTACGCTTGTAAAGAAAACCATTAGTGATGAAGAACTTTGCCACGAACCTCCTCAGAAACTTCTTATCATTAACAGATGCACCCTCGGGGTACTCCTGGGCCTCAAGATACCTCTTTACCTCATGGAACCAGGGTTTATCTGCTACTTCTTCAGTCTCGATGTCACAGCAATGTGCGGGTTCGTCCAACCTTTCAATGGAAATCTGGGGAGCTTCATTGTCCCACCTGACCTTGAACATAGAAGACATGGTAGCTATCACGTCCGCTAACTGATTCTCCTCTCTTGGGAAGTGTTCAAAGGTTATCTCCTCTAAGTTTGGAAGCAACATCAATACATACTCCTTGTAAGGAATAATATTTGGGTGTTTCGTATCCCACTCGCCTTTGATCTGACTGATCACGAGAGCGGAATCTCCGAATACCCTTAAGAACTTAATCCTCAGGTCAATAGCTGCTCGAAGGCCCATGATACACGCTTCATACTCCGCCATGTTGTTGGTGTAGTTAAAACATAATCGGGCGGTGAACGGTGTATGACAGCCCTCAGGAGATATGATCACGGCGCCAATGCCATTACCCAATGCATTTGAAGCTCCATCAAAATACATAAACCGTCGGGATCCTTCCTCAGGTCCTTCATCCGGTCCATGTTTTTCACAGCCGGTCACCAACATGATGCTCTCATCCGGAAACTCGAAATTCATAGACTGGTAATCATCCACGACCTAATGTGCCAAATGATCTGCCAATACACTTCCCTTGATTGCCTTTTGGGTTGTGTATTGGATGTCATACTCGGTCAAGATCATCTGCCATCTTGCTATTCTTCCGGACAAGGCAGGCTTTTCGAAGATATACTTGATTGGATCCATCTTTGATATCAATAGGGTAGTGTGAGTCAGCATATACTGTCTCAGCCGGCGAGCAGCCCATGCCAAAGCGCAGCAAGTTTTCTCAAACAACGAGTATCGGGTCTCGCAGTCGGTAAACTTTTTGCTAAGGTAGTAAATAGCATGCTCTTTTCGGCCAGACTCGTCATGCTGCCCCAACACGCACCCCATTGAATTATCGAGTACTGTCAAGTACAAGATCAAGGGTCTCCCTTCAACTGGAGGCATCATAATAGGTGGCTCTTGGAGATATTCCTTGATCCTTTCGAAAGCGGCCTGACATTCATCATTCCACCTTACCACTTGATCTTTCTTTAGCAGCTTGAAGATTGGCTCACAAGTATCAGTCAAATATGAAATGAATTTGGCAATGTAGTTCAGACGTCCCAAAAAGCCTCTGACTTCTTTTTCCGTTCGGGGAGTTGGCATTTCCTGTATAGCTGTTGTACCCCAAAATTTTCCCTCTCATATTTCTCAAAGCATTGCAAGAAAAATCTCCAAGTGGCTCAAGATTGCTCAAGAGTTGGACAGTCAAGTCATCTCCTAAGGCAGTCAACCTCAAATTAGGGTTTTCGGTTGCATCAAGATCCTTGAGTCCAAATGACCTCAAGTGTTCCCCAATGTCCTAATATGTTCTCAAGGTCATCCATGTCAAGTTTCAAGCCTTGCAAAGGAAGTTTGCTCAGTCAATTGCTCAAAGGGTCCAAAAATCGACTGTGTTAGAGCAAAAGTCAACTGTGACCCAAATACAGTCAAACCTCAAGATTTTTTGTCAACATTCTCATTTTGAAGGATATTTCATCATTTGATAAAGGGTTGATCATGATCCATCAAGGATTGCTCAAAATTCATCAAGACTCAAAAGTTGCTAAATTAGGGTTTTGTAGGAAAAGTAAACTCAACTTTGACCAAGCATAACTTTCTCATACTTTATGATAAATGACCCATCAAAAGCTCATTTTGAATGCAATTTACTACAATCCATCTTCATACCCCAAGATCATAAAATGCACTCACAAGAAGTTATAAATTTGGACATTATAGGTCATTTTTGAAAGTAAACAAAAACACCTTTTTTGCCAAAGCTTATAACTTGAGCATGGAATATCAAAATGAGATGAGACCAAAAGGGTTGGTTATAGGACATCTCAAGCTTTCTAAAAAGTCCAAGAACACTTCCAAAAGTTCAAAATTGAAGAAGTTATGCATTGTTGAAGTTGGGCATTTTTGCAAAATTGCCAAAAGTCAACTATCCCCAAAACATCAAATTTTGTCAAATGGCCCCATTCTTTTCCACTTGATTTGGACTTGCCACATTGCACACGTGTCCTAGCTTCAGCCTTGTGTCCATTTATCAATTTTATTATTTTATTTGATTTTTTGTTGAATTAATTCATTTTTAATCAATTTAAATTAAATAAAATCCCAAAACTTGATTACATGAGATCTTTTTCTATTTTCAGGACTTAATCATCATCAATATCATGATCAAATTCGTATCAAGCATTCCATGTGTAAGAAGATTGGATTTTTGACAAAATAGGCAAGCTTTCAATGGTGGATCAAATCAAATCCCATGGCATCAATGTGCAAGGATTCAATCCACAAATGTTAACCTAATGCATTGCATATTACATATACAAGTGAAAGCGCACGAAAAAGAGGCTGGAGGCTGCTAGAACACCAAGAACCAAACTTGCAAAAATTGACAAAAAGTGTGAAACTGAAATCACACTTGGAGGCGTTTACAGAAGCAAAACTCAACACTAATCGATTGTTGGGTGTCTACTAAACCTTTTGCAATCCAAAGCAAGCTTTCATACGCATCAAAACACACTGTAAGCATCACGTTTCATGGCCCTGTATTCAAAATCGTAACTTCATATTTTTGCATCTTTCTGGCCAATCTTTGACATATTTGTGATGCTTATGAGATTTCTGAACTTTTGGTAATATTTGATTTCATTTATATGAAATGTAACCCCATAACCGTATGGCTAGGGTTTTGTGTTAGATTTTAGGGATTTGTATTTCAGGAAAAATTGGATCTTGTGATGGACATGGTTGCACTCAGGAGACGGAGACGAACCTAACCATGTCCTTGGGGATCGTTTTCATGGCCTAGAATGGATTTTGGGAACGACCTGCGAGTTTAGTTGCAGATCTAAATCCGCAGGTAAAGTTACAGGGTTGGAGGAAGAAGACGATGACGCATCAATCCCCCAGTGGCCAATTCATAATTCGCGCGTTTTTATTTTTTGTTTTGGCATATTAATCTATTACCCCATATTATTATTATTGTCTAATATATTAACAGATGAAGCGTGATGGCTGAGTGGCAGTGGCGTGTGTCCAATGACGAACAGGACCTGGGTTCGAATCCCAGGTCCCCCATGTATTTGTTATATTTTTTCTACACGTTATCCAGTGCAAATCCAAGCGCGTGATGCATCATACTCCCTCACTCAATCAATGGACAGATGGCCCCAGGCCAGATCTGATAACTTAGATGGAACGTCCACCGTGGAATCAAGTCAAAGGCGCACATTGAATCTCTCCAAGTCAGCTAGGCCTGCGCCATTTGGGCCATCAAATTGATGTTCAGACCTCCAAATCAGGCCCAAACCCCCCCTAAGCCTTTCTATTTCATTTTTTACTTATTTTATATAATTGTTTTGTTTAATTATTTTTTGTGATTAATCAACCAATCAATTCTTTTTCTTAATAAAATTAAAACCAAAAAAATATTTTCTTTAATAAATTAAATTTCACTATTTTATTTTTTTTAACAAATATTAATTTAATTAATTTAGTTTTAATTAGGATAACTTTAATATATTTGTAAATAATTAAAATCAATTAGAATTAATTAGGTTTTGACTAACATTAATTTATTTTATTTTATTTCTTTAAATATCAAAAAAACCCAAAAAAATATTTATTTTAATTAATTATTTTAATTAATTTAATTTAATAATTAATTTAGGATAGTTTATTTTCTTAAAAAATTCAAAAAAAAAGAAACAAAAAATCTTTTCTTTAAATAACAAAGGGTCAAAACCCTAGAACTCGCACTCGATTTAATTTCCCGCATGCGATCCATTTTATTCAATATTGTATTTGTTTCCAGAATGTAATAGATAATTAGGACTATTTTTATCGCTTTATTTATTTTCCGCATTTAAATTTCAAAGGGTTGCTTTTGGCGATGTAAATACCCGACGCCTTGTAATTAAATTTCCGCAATTTATTTTCCGCAAAAATATAACTGTTAGATGTTTGATAATAGGTATGCATGACAAGATTGAATGTTTAACCTAAAATCAACATAGATAACCATTGACATGTACAAAGACAAAATAACTGAAAACAACACACTCGCACATGCGCACTCTTAGGGTACACCCCACTTGGTTGCCTTCGTAACGCGGTCATTAAGCATAGGTAGTTTTAGAGGTCACCCTCTTGTCTAAAAGATCATAGTCGCCTCGAAATGGTTGCCTCGAATATTGTTGCCTCAAAACAAATGATCTAAGACATTAGGGTTACCGCTAAGGCGTCCTAACATTGCTTTGGTGACCGTAAGTCCCTAAATTCGAATTGACCCTTAAACTCCAACGACGGTGCTACCTACTCATTTATAGTGGGATAGCATTGTCTAAAGGAAGATAGCATAGAACGATTCCTTTTTCGAGTAGGTAGATGGTTCTTAAGTACTTGCTCTTTCAAAAAACAAAAACATTTCACACTTACACTTTTCGAACAAAGTTTTTCAAAACACTTCATACGATCGAAGTTTTCAAATAAAAACTTTTTCAAACCCACAAGCACAAAGAAAAGCAATTTTGAAAACAATATGAGCAAGTACCTAAGAGCCCGTGGATAACCACAAATAGAAAGGGTGATAACACATTCCCTTTCTATAATCTACCCCCCGAACCCGAGAAATATCTCGAAAAAGGAATTTTTCTGTGCTTTTTTTTCCTTTCCTTGTTGGATAAAATAAAAGTCGGTGGCGACTCTTGCTTACTGCGACATTTTGCGAAAACAAACGCAAAACGCAAACCAGCATTCCAAAAAAATAGTCAATTCTCTCCCACCGTATCACAATAGACTTCACCTTTGCAGGATCCACTTGAATACCTTTATCACTAACAACGAAACCCAGCAGCTTACCAGACCTTACCCTGAAGGTGCACTTGTTCGGGTTTAACCTCAGCTTATACAACTTCAACCTGTCAAACAACTTCTGGAGATGGTCAAGGTGTTCTTCCTCAGTCTGGGACCTTGCAATCATGTCGTCAACGTATACCTCAATCTCATGATGAATCATGTCATGGAATAAAGTGACCATGGCGCGCTGATATGTTGCCCAGCATTCTTCAACCTGAATGGCATGACTTTGTAGCTAAAGGTACCCCACTGTGTAACGAAGGTTGTCTTCTCCATGTCCTCGGAAGCTATCTTAATCTGATTATAACCAGAAAAACCATCCATAAAGGAGAAGACCTTATGTTGAGCGGTGTTGTCTACCAAAACATCAATGTGAGGGAGCGGGAAATCATCCTTGGGACTTGCCCTGTTCAGATCCCTATAGTCCACACACATCCTAACCTTACTGTGATCGGTGGGAACGAGAACTGACTGTTTTTGAATGCTGGTTCGCGTTTGCGTTTGTTTTCGCAAAATGTCGCGGTTAAGCAAGAGTCGCCACCGTCTTTTATTTTATCCAACAAGGGAAAGGACAAAAGCACAAAAAAATTCCTTTTCGAGATGTTTCTCGGGTTCGGGAGGTAGATTATAGAAAGGGAAGGTGTTAGCACCCTTTCTATCTGTGGTTATCCACGGGCTCTTAGGTACTTGCTCACTATGTTTTCAAAAGGTTTGTTTTTCTTTGTGATTGTGGGTTTTGAAAAGAATTTTGTTTTTGAAGAAAGTATAAGTGCGAAAAGTTTTTGTTTTGTTTTTAAAAGAGAGCAAGTACTTAAGAACCTATACCTACTCAAAAAGGAATTTAATTGTGCAAATGTCCTTTAGACAGTACTATCCTACTATTGATGAGTAGGTAGCACCGTCGTTAGAGTTTTTGGGTCAATTCGATTTTAGGGACGTGTGGTCACTAAAGCAACGTTAGGACGCTTTAGTGGTAATCCTAATATCTTAGATCATTTTTATTGAGGCAACCATTTCGAGGCAACTTTGATCTTTGGACAGAAGGACAACCTCTAAAACATCCTATACTTAATGACCACGTTTGAGGCAACCAAGTGAGGTGTACCCTAAGAGTGGCACGTGCAAGTGTGTCAATTTTCAGTTTATGTTATCTTTGTACATGTTATGGTGAGTTGTGGTTGATTTTAAATTAAGATAGATCTTGCCATGCAATCCTAGTTAGCATACATCTAAACAGTTAATATATGTACAGGAATTTAAAGTGCGAGAATTGTAAATCCTACGTGTTGTACCCCAAAATTTGCCCTCCCTTTCTTCAGGAAACCATCTTGGATTTTCAAGGTCCCTCTGAAACAAATCCAAGTCCTGAGTTACCCTCTTTCCCAAGCAAGCCACTTACAAGAGCAAGATGATCTCATGAACTCCAAAAAACAACGTTTTTATCTTGAGAAAAATCAAATTCTAAGTACTTAGAACGTTTCTCTAAAAAATGAGTGTTTAAGAAAAATCAGCGCTTCAGAACTTCTGGACCCATTCCAGATAAAACGGTCAGAAGTTGCAAGCTTGGCTCAGCGTGGTCAGAAGTTGGCTTTTCAGCAGCTACATCAGTTCAATCAGAAGTTGTAAACGTGGTTCAGTATGTAAGCCTCAAGCAGAACATGCCCCTTCAGCAGTTACACAAGCTCAGTCAGAATTTTCTAAAGGAATGCAAGAGAAGCAGGGAAGTCTGAAGGCTCCTTCAGAACAGGTTGAAATCAGAAGATGAAAAGGTCAGAAGAATGGGTGTTACACTGATACATAATCTCTAAGCCCGGGAGGTCCAGAAGTAAATCCAAGGAACGTACCAGAAAACCAGGAGAATCTCCAGAGCTTACTAAGACAACAGGAAGCCAAGGCCAGAGCATGGTTTACGCTGCTGATTCAACGTTGGTTTCCATTACCAGAATATGGATGCTGATAGGTCTTATCACCATTTAATGCCCATTAATGCTTCCAACCACTCCTGAACATTCACGTGTGGCTTGGAAAACGCTTTTGTGCAGATTCTGGCATGGGTCTACGCGCCACCGCCCACTTCAGAGGTCACTTCTCCCCAATATACGCCTGCTGCTGCAGCCTAGGCTGAAAGCTATCTGTTATCACAACTTCCCAGGGATTTCTGTCAAAGAACAAATTCAAACTCTGTTGGCGCTTTAATGTTCAAGGCATCCACAAGAACTTTGCCTATAAATAGAGAGTCTTCACCACTGCAAAAGGCGTTCAAGAAAAGAAACAGAAATTGCTAAGTAAGAAACAGAACTCTTAGCAACATAGCATTCTGAAACTCTGCCAAAATCTCCAGTTTTGTTTCATAACTTTGAGTTTCTCACCTTCAAACTACATCAAATATCCAGTTTTTCTCTGTGAACCAAAAAGCACCATTTCAAACAATTGAAAACCAAAGGCAAGTTTATCTAAGCAAGTACCTAAGAGCCCATGGATAACCATGGATAGAAATGGTGCTAATACCTTCCCTTTCTATAATCTACTCCCCGAACCCAAGAAAAATCTCAAAGGTTTTTGCTGTGCTTTTTAAACCTTTCCTTAGGATAAAATAAAAAGTCGGTGGCGACTCTTGCTCAACCGAAACATTTGCAAAAACAAACGCAAAACCATAGTCAGTTCTCCCACCGTATCACAGAACTGGCGACTCTGCTGGGGATAATTTTAAAAGTGGAGTAACCTTAGGGCTTAGATCACCCTCTTGCATGACAAATTGTTTGAATTGTTTGCTTTACATTTTGGCTCCCTTGTTTGGGTTTGCAATCCTACACCCGGATTTTGGGAAACATTCATAGATAGCAATACATTGTGGAAACTGTGCGGGGTATACCGACACGGTCGAAGCAATAGCTATATTAGTGCGACATATTTGTGAGTACCGGTAACCCTTGAGTTCAATCAAGGAGAGTACGGGGCCGCTGAGTGATGTCACTAAGCACTAATGACCTAGAACCTTACTTGACCATATTGGCCTTTTATTAGGGGTAGTGAGATGACCGGCTTTGGTGCAGTCCGAAGTTGGTAGATACTCGATACTACACTCATTGAGGGTTGTTTTCTTGGAATATTTTGGTCGCTAGTTAAGTGGCTAAACCAAAACAATGAACAATGAAAACAATCCAATGATATTGAGCTCCTTAGAACCCGGTTACTATTTATAAGACAGGTTTTTAAGCCAACTACACTCAAGAGGGTACTTACCTATGAAACCCCATGCAAGCCTGAAACTAGGGTTTGGTGTGAATTGCTTGTACATATGTTTTGTGCATACATCATAAACATCATAAAGCATCATATGCATTCACTAACCATTTCAAGGGTTTGGATCTTCATCTTTGTTCTTGTTTTGCAGGCCATGGAAATTCCTCGCAGAAACACCATTCAAGTCAACCTTGTGAAAATCTCTCCTCAACTCAAGGAGCTCACCTCAAGAATTCCGGAAAATTCATCCTTCAGTGAAAGACATGGTAGACTTCTCAGCCTAGTCAACACCAACATTGAAGAAGACATGATGAAAGTGCTATTCCAGTTCTTTGACCCTCTTCACCACTGTTTCACTTTCCCTGATTATCAGCTGGTACCCACTTTGGAGGAGTTTTCTCAAATCCTAAGAATCCCTATCCTTAATCAACTACCATTCAACGGTACGGAAAAGGAACCAAAGCCGGAAGATGTTGCTCGAGCATTGCATCTACAACCATCCGATATCAAGGGGCATTGGGAAACCAGAAGCGGCGTCAAAGGATTCTTAGCAAAATTCTTGTTTGAGAAGGCACAAGAATGTGGAACTCATTGGACCTTCAAGCATTTGAAGAAATTGTGGCACTCCTTATCTATGGGTTGATCTTATTCCCAAATTCTGACCAATTGATAGATGTCAATGCCGTCAAAATCTTCTTGTCCAGAAATCCATTACCAACATTGCTTGGGGACATTCTTCACTCATTTCACACACGAACAATGAGAAAGAGGGGTGTTCTCATGTGTTGTACTCCTATCCTTGCAAGGTGGTTTATTTCGCACCTTCCACAATCTTTCCTGAAGAATGACCAAGGCTCAAGGTGGTCCCAACGGTTGATGACTCTCACTCATTCTGATGTGCATTGGTGTTCTCGGTCCAGAGAAAATGTCATCATTGTCGATCGTTACGGAGAATTTCCTAATGTTCCTTTACTTGGAATTAGAGGAGGTATCACCTACAACCCTTGCCTAGCTTTGAGGCAATTTGGATATGCGCGGAGGGATGGCCCTCATGACATGTTGATTCCTGACCTAGTTTTTGACTTCGACAACGATGCGCAAGGGCTTCGCCAAAGATTCATCAGAGCTTGGGGAAAACTCAACAAGGTTGATAGCAAGACTCTGGGACACAAGAATTCCATCCCTCTTGAGCCCTATCTCAAGTGGGTACGAGCCCGAGCCTAAAGTCTAATGATGCCTTATCCTCATGTACTCCCAGTGATTAAAGAGCCCGTCAATGAAGGAGAGGTTCCCTACACCATCCTACATCCAGACATGCCTACATCGTGGGAGGAAATGCAGAAAAGTTGGATTCGGCTCAAAGAGGAACGGAATACTTTCGAAGCTAGCTTCTACGTCAGTGAGAAGAAGGTTCTAGAGCTTACCCGCCGACTCCATGAGCAAGAGGCCCTCAACACCTACATCGCACCAAAGAGGATGCGCAATGTCTTTTTGCCTTAAGAAGTTATTTTGTAATATTTGGCCCGTGGGGCATTTATGTACTAACAAATTTCTTCTTATTAATATGACGTGCGCTCTTCTTTGTCTGAAACAATTTTGAATGTTCTAAATCCTTGAATGCATTGCATACATAAGCATACCATTCATCATGTGCATAAGCAGGTCTCACTCCAGGTTTCCTTATCTGTCTGCTGTTTATTTCAGTAGGATGGATCTCGAGCAAACAGTCAAAGACCTACAAGCTCAGAATGCACAGTTCCAGCAACTCCTGATGACCTTGGCTAAGGGACAGGAGGATCTCAAGACCTTGTTGGGGAATAAGGACCTAGTGAAAAAGAAGAAAAAGAGGATTGGGGTGGCTACTTTGGGGAGAAGATTTGACGGAGAAGCTCGGAGAGTGCTTGAATTTCCTCCTATTTCCGATGAAGGAACCAGCAAAGGAGGTGGAGCTGCGGTACCTTCCGAGTCTGATGCGGAAGAGGAAGAGGTCGAAGAGGATGAAGATTATTCTGATCAGCAATACCCTCCAGCTGATGATAAATACAAAGGGCTAGAAGACAGATTGGCCGCCATGGAATTACAAAGAGTACCGGGTTTGGACTTTGAAGACTTGGGTTTGGTTGCCGGGATTGTGATTCCCCCAAAATTCAAAGTGCCAGTGTTTGTGAGGTATGATGGGCTGTCCTGTCCCAAAATGTATCTCAGGTCTTACGTGAGAAAGATCCAACCCTATACGGCAGATAAAAACCTCTGGATTCATTTCTTTCAAGACATCCTTTCGGGAGCTCAGTTGGAGTGGTTTTATCAGCTAGAAGGAACCAGTGTCAGAAATTGGGAAGATTTGGCCACCGCTTTTTACAAACAATACCAGTATAATTCGGACCTTGCTCCTACTCGTACCAGACTTCAGGGTATGTCGTTAGGAACCGGCGAAGGATTCAAAGAATACGCACAAAAATGGAGGGATTTGGCTGGCAGGGTGCAGCCTCCTTTAACCGACTGCGAACTTGTTGATATGTTTCTAGGGACCCTATCGGGGCCATTTTTCAATCATCTAATTGGTAACTCTTCCGCGGGGTTTACCGATTTGATCTTAACAGGCGAAAGAATAGAAGCTGGCATCAAGTCATGAAAGATTCAGAATGGTGTTGCTGTAAGTGTTGAGAAGAAGCCTTTTAAGAAAGAAACAGCTGTGGTATATTCTCAGAGAAGAGCAGGGAAGACGGAGCGTCGGCCAACTGTGGGGGCCGTAATGATTCAAAATACTCCAAGTGAGCAGCCTCGCTATAACCAGTCCAGACCAAATCAGCAACGAGTGGAGCGGCCACAACGGCAGTTCACTCGTATTAATATGACTCCAGCGCAAGTGCTTCCCCATCTGTTGAAGTTGAATCTTTCCACCATCAAGGAGGCACCAAAGAATGTGAATACGTCCTCTCCGCATTATCATGCCAATGCTAAATGCGCCTACCATTCAGACAGTGTTGGACACGACACCAATGATTGTTGGGCACTCAAGCATAAAATCCAAGACCTGATAGAGGCTAAGGAGGTAGAGTTTGACGCTCCAGAGAAGCCTAATGTGATATTTGCACCCATGCCGAAGCACGTCCGAAATGTCAATACCATTGAAGAATATTTGTATGTTGCTGATGTCAGTGATCTGACTACTCCATTGCTAACCATTAAGTTGAATTTGTTAAGGGCCGGGATCTTCCCGGGATGTAAGGAAGACTGCTATTGTTGTTACTCTCTGCCGTTTGATTGTCCGTTACTGAAGAAAGGCATCCAAGGCCTTATGGATAGTCGACAAATTTTGTTTGAAAAAGTTTCTGCTGTCCCAACTCATATTGGAGATATCTCAATCATAACCATTCACGCCAATCTTTCCAAGGCCGTCAAAAAGCCTGTTAAGATTACACCAGCTGCGAAATCTGTTCCTTTGAAGATAACAATGTCAGGGCCTGTTCCCTATGTTTCTGAGAAGTCGATACCTTGGAACTATGGCGGTGACGTCTACTACCATGGTATCAAGCAAATCGAAGTAATTGAAGAAAGTTCGGATGATGATGAAGCCAGCATTAGTAACATTGCAGGCACGAGCAAAATCACCAGGAGCGGGAGAATATTTTCTCCAGAGATTGCCCCTCCAAGAGCAATCTTTGGACCCTCATCAGTTGACCAAGTCATCCCTGCACCAATAAAGCTTTCTGCTAGAACTCCTTTGGTTGAAGACGTTGTTCCTAGTACTGTCCCTCCTACCACTGCTGATAAAGGTAAGGGAATCCAAAATGAGCTCGTCAGGACGAGGGCTCAACCCCTGGTCATCCCGGAGACCTCCAAGAAGGAAATGGATGAAATTTTGAGGATAATCAAAAGGAGTGATTACGATGTGGTAGAACAGCTGGGGCAAACCCCCTCAAAGATCTCCATGCTGGCACTACTACTTTGCTCGGAAGCGCACGCTAAAGCCCTGATAAAATTTCTGAAGGCAGCCCATGTGCCCCAGGAAACCTCTGCGGATCAATTTCAGAATTGCGTGGCTAGCCTGACTGCGGACAATGGATTAGGTTTTTCTGATGCCGACCTAACTCCTAAAGGAAGAAACCACAATGATGCTTTGCACATTTCAGTTGAGTGTCGAGGAACCACTTTCGCACATGTCTTGGTTGATACTGGTTCGTCGCTGAATGTACTACCTAAGAAGGCCTTGGACCGACTAGATTGTGAAGGATTGGAATTGAAGCCGAGTGATATTGTTGTTAGAGCTTTCGATGGTTCGAAGAGAATGGTCCATGGAGAGGTTGAAATTCCCATCAAAATGGGCACTGAGGTGTTTAAATCCACTTTCTATGTGATGGACATCCGTCCGTCATACTCTTGCTTGCTGGGTTGACCTTGGATACACCACGCTGGGGCAGTCACCTCCTCCTTACATCAGATGTTGAAGTATCCTGTCAAGGGGAAGATCATTATTGTCCATGGTGAAGAGGAGTACATGATTAGCCACTTAAATTCTTTCCGGTATGTGGAGGTTGAAGGGGAGTTCATTGAGACACCGTTTCAGCATTTCGAAGAAGTCCTTCCTGAAATAACAGTAGCGAAGTTGGCAGCGGAGACACCGAGGCAGATGGCCAGGATGGCATCTCTGAAGGACACAAGGGCCGCAATAAAAGAAGGGAAGAATTCAGCATGGGGGAAGTTACCTGATGTTCCGCATAAGACAAACAGATTTGGATTAGGGTTCACTACCGCAGGCCAAAAAGCTATGCGCCGGTCAAAGATTGAAAGAGCGTCAGTCAAAATTTCTCCCTACGGAATCAACGCTTTGGAGGATGAAGACAAAGAGAGCAACATCGAAGAGTGGATTTATCCAACTATCAAAGGAGGATTGAGCAACTGGGAGGCAAAAGACTTTGTCCCCATCACTTTTATTCATCAGTAATTTATCTGTCAAACATTTCTTATTTGGTCTGTAATATTTATGTTTGAACAATCCGTACACTATCTTTTCACCTCATGCCTTGCCCGGGGCATGTAGGTCCGCTTGTAAGGGTTTGATTATTTTTCATATCCGTATGCCATGTTTAATGATTCATTGGACGTCTTTCATTTGATAAACTGCTTGTGCTCATTTTCTTTCCTTTTGCATTTTTTGTTTAAGGATGGCTATCCCTTACACACACCCACACTCACCAATGCAGGTACCCATCCACTCCGGATTCCATGGGTGACTATTCTGCTATATCTTTCAATAACTCTGAAGATCTGGTCAATCTAGCCGAGTATGAAGATGACGAAGGTTGTGAAGTACCAGGGGAACTAGCCAGACTTCTACAGCAAGAGGAAAGGGCCATCCTACCGCATGAAGAGTCATTAGAAACTGTCAACTTGGGGACCGAGGAAGACCGGAAGGAGGTGCAAGTGGGTGCCAACCTGGAACCCAAGGTCAAGGAGCGCCTGATACAGTTGTTGAATGAGTATGTGGAGATCTTCGCTTGGTCTTATGAAGACATGTCGGGTCTAGACACGGACATCGTGGTTCACCGTCTCCCCACAAGAGAAGACTGTCCACCGATCAAGCAAAAAGTTCGTCGAATGAGGCCTGACATGTCTGAAAAGATCAAGGCAGAAGTGATGAAGCAATTCGACGCTGGCTTTCTGGCTGTTACGTCCTATCCTCAATGGGTCGCTAACATTGTGCCAGTACCTAAGAAAGAGGGCAAAGTCAGGATGTGTGTGGACTACCGGGATTTTAATAGGGCCAGCCCCAAAGATGGTTTCCCGCTACCTCATATTGACGTTTTGATCGACAATACAGCTCAGCACAAAGTGTTTTCCTTCATGGATGGATTCTCGGGCTACAATCAAATCAAAATGGCCCCCGAAGACATGGAGAAAACAACTTTTGTCACACAATGGGGCACTTTCTGTTACAAAGTGATGCCGTTCGGGCTGAAGAACGCGGGGGCAACTTATCAACGCGCCATGGTAGCTTTATTTCATGATATGATGCATCATGAGATTGAAGTTTACGTAGACGATATGATAGCTCGGTCACAAACAGAGGAAGAGCACCTTGAACATCTGGAGAAGCTGTTTTCCAGGTTAAAAGAATACAAGCTCAGGATGAATCCAAGCAAGTGCACTTTTGGAATTAGGTCTGGTAAACTTCTGGGATTCATTGTAAGCAACAAAGGCATTGAAGTCGATCCGGAAAAAGTAAAAGCAATACAAGAGATGCCTGCTCCCCGTACTGAGAAGGAGGTTAGAGGATTCTTGGGGCGCTTGAACTATATTGCCAGATTCATCTCTCATCTGACTTCCACCTGTGAGCCAATTTTCAAACTTTTGAAAAAAGATCAGGTAGTCGAGTGGAACGACGATTGTCAAGCTGCTTTTGATAGAATCAAGGAGTATTTGCTAGAACCTCCTATTCTGATGCCACACGTCGAAGGAAGACCATTGATCATGTATTTGACCGTCTTGGATAACTCAATGGGGTATGTTTTGGGCCAGCATGACGAGTCTGGTCGAAAAGAGCATGCTATTTATTACCTTATCAAAAAGTTTACCGACTGTGAGACTCGCTACTCACTGCTCGAGAAAACTTGTTGCGCTTTGGTATGGGCTGCTCGCCGACTAAGACAGTATATGTTGACTCATACTACTTTGTTGATTTCTAAAATGGATCCTATCAAGTATATCTTCGAAAAGCCCGCTTTATCTGGAAGGATAGCTAGATGGCAAATGATCTTAACTGAGTATGACATCCAGTACACCACCCAAAAAGCTATAAAAGGGAGTGTACTAGCTGACCATCTGGATCATCAAGCTATCGAAGACTATCAACCCATGAGATTTGACTTCCCAGACGAGGACATCATGAATTTGGACAACATTGAAGGTGACGGACCGTATGACGGACCCGAAAAGGGATCCCGATGGATCCTGTACTTCGAGGGTGCTTCAAATGCACTTGGAAACGGTATCGGTGCGGTACTCATTTCTCCGGAAGGTTGTCACACACCTTTCACGGCCCGACTTTGCTTCAGCTGCACAAACAACATGGCTGAATACGAAGCTTGCATCTTTGGTCTCAAGGCTGCTATAGACTTGGGAATCAAATCTTTGATCGTATTTGGGGACTCGGCTTTGGTCATCAGTCAAATCAAAGGAGAGTGGGATACCAAGCATCCTAATCTTATCCCATACAAAGAACATGTCTTGACGTTGTTGCCTCATTTCGAGCAAATTACCTTCGAGCATTTCCCGCGAGAAGAGAATCAGCTAGCAGATGCTCTAGCCACAATGTCCTCCATGTTTAAACTCAATTGGGATAACGAGGCTCCCCGAATCACCATCAAGCGAATGGATGAACCTGCGCATTGTCACGAGATTAATACCGGAGAAGTAGTGGAACAACCTTGGTTCCATGAAATCAAAAGGTATCTCGAGACCAGAGATTATCCTGAAGGAGCTTCAGTAAATGACAAGAAGTTCTTAAGGAAATTTGCTGCCAAATTCTTCCTGAGCAACGGCATCCTTTACAAACGAAGCCATGATTGTGTATTACTCCGATGCGTAGACAAAGCTGAAGCAGAGTTGATCATGACCGATATACACAGCGGCGCATTTGGCACTCACTTGAGCGGGCATACAATGGCTAAGAAGATCCTAAGGGCAGGCTATTACTGGTCTACCATGGAAGCTGACTGCCATCAACATTCCCGTACTTGCCACAAGTGTCAAGTCTATGCTGACAAAGTTCATATCCCTCCGGTCCCTCTCAACGTTCTGACTGCTCCGTGGCCCTTTGCAATGTGGGGCATTGATATGATTGGAGAGATCAAGCCCACGGCTTCCAATGGACATCGCTTCATCCTGGTTGCCATTGACTATTTCACCAAATGGGTCGAAGCAGCTTCCTTCGCCACTGTTACTAAAAATGTGGTTGCTCGCTTTATCAAGCAAAATCTCATATGTCGGTATGGTGTTCCAGACAGGATCATCACAGACAACGACACAAATCTGAATAACACGATGATCACTGCATTGTGCGAACAGTTCAAGATTTATCATCACAATTCATCTCCCTATCGGCCGAAGATGAACGGTGATGTTGAAGCTGCGAACAAAAACATTAAGAAGATCATCCAGAAAATGACAGTCACTTACAAAGACTGGCATGAGATGTTACCGTTTGCTCTACATGGATACCGTACGACGACACATACTTCAACTGGGGCAACCCCATTTTCTTTGGTTTATGGCATGGAAGCTGTTTTGCCTATGGAAGTCCAGATCCCTTCTCTAAGGATTATGAAGGATGCAGGTTTGAATGAAGATGATTGGATGCAGACCCGACTTGATCAACTCAATCTGATCGATGAAAAGCGACTTGCTGCTATATGCCATGGTCAGACGTATCAAAAGCGGATGATCAAGGCCTTCAATAAGAAAGTCAGACGTCAAGTGTATCAAGTCGGAGATCTCGTAATCAAGCGGATTATCTTGCCGCAAAGTGATCCCAGGGGCAAATGGACTCCTACATATAAAGGACCATTTGTAATCAAGAGCATATTTTCTGGTGGTGCAATGATTCTGACCACCATGGACGGCGACGATTTGCCGCACCCTGCGAACACAGACATAGTCAAAAGATACTACGCATAAAATGACCCGATAAGTCGAAAACCCGAAAGGGCGGCTTGGGCAAAAATGGGTATCCCGGTGAATCGAAAACCCGAAAGGGCGGTTCAGGCAATAGTTAGGGATAAAAATAAAAAAAATCTATACACCCGGCAAGTTGAAAACCCGAAAGGGCGACTTGGGCAAAAAGGGGTTTCCCGGTGGATCGAAAACCCGAAAGGGCCATTCAGGCAAAAGTTAGGGAATTAAAGCGTATGACTATGTTTCGTCGGATCACTTCAAAGACAATCTCTTCATCAACCGGTTCCAGGCTTCTGATCAATCCAGTCATCGTCAAACGAGGCATTGAATGGACAGATACTCAGAGTTGTGAAAGCTATAAGCGGAATGGAATCCCATGAAATTGTTTCACATAGCCATCCTTATTTTGTATAAACCTTTCAAATATTTATGACAAAATCCTCTTACTAGGATGATTGTCTCCTTTGTACAAATATACTCATAGAAAATCAATACAAATACTTTTCCCAGAAAATTTGTGTCATTTCCTTTTCTTTTCTTTTGCACTATTGTTTTATTTTGAGAAACGTCCAATGTTTTGTTAAATAGGAATATGCATTTGAACATAATCATTTCCTTATGAATCAAGAAGGAGGATTACTGATAGGTCGAAGGTACAGTTGGATAACCTGATACCCTTTCAAAGGAAACCCCCGGGAGATTTGGAATCCATATCCCTAGCAAGTCTTGAAGCTCATCCCCAGTAGATTCTGGAAGCTTATCCCCTACAGACTAACAATCACGGGAGATCGTGCTCGCCAGAATTCTTCTTATCCCCAGCGGAGTTCATCAAAATTCCCCAGTAGTAACTTATCTTTACAATCCCCCAGCAAGGAGATCCTCAGGAATTCAATCCCCCTCAGAGTTTAAGTTTCAGAATCCCCAGCGAAGCCAGACTAATGAACCTTCTCCCCACAGAATTTTAGGAGAATAAATCTTGAGTTCCCCTAGTGAAGTCGCCAGAGATGCTTCCCGCCAAACTGAAGATTCTCAGTCTTGCATCCCCAGCATGAGTCTACTAGATTGGTACTCCCCAGTAGAAGTCATCAGGAATTCCCCAGAGGTTTGGTATACAACCCAAGCTCCTTATTCCCCAGCAACCGCCAAGGAATTATTCTTCCCGGCAGCAGTCAAGATGCTTTTATCTTCAGTCATCCGGGATTCATCTATCCCCAGTAAGACAGCTCATCAGCTTACATGCGCATTCATTACACTCATATCATAAACATTGATATAACATATATTGCATCATACATTTCATGCAACATAATTTTGTGTTTAGCTAGCATTTTGTCCTTTTCAGGATAAAAACAAAGAAGCTATCGTTAACAGTTTCAGATGCAGTTTTACACGGACTCATCACCAGGCAACCCTACACCGGTTCCTCCTCAAATTTCAAGACTTCTGAAAACAGTTTATGGATTCTTCCCAACAACGGATGCTAATCTACCAACTTGTTCAGATGCAACTTTTGAAAACAGTTTACGGACGCTTCCCAACAACGGATGCTGCTCTATTGCTTATTCAACCTCAAGACTTCTGAAAACAGTTTATGGATTCTTCCCAACAACAGATGCTAATCTATCAACTTGTTCAGATGCAACTTTTGAAAACAGTTTACGGACGCTTCCCAACAACGGATGCTGCTCTATTGCTTATTCAACCTCAAGACTTCTGAAAACAGTTTACGGACGCTTCCCAACAACGGATGCTGCTCTATTGCTTATTCAACCTCAAGACTTCTGAAAACAGTTTACAGACGCTTCCCAACAACGGATGTAGCTCTATTGCTTATTCAACCTCAAGACTTCTGAAAACAGTTTATGGATTCTTCCCAACAACGGATGCTAATCTACCAACTTGTTAGGATGCAACTTTTGAAAACAGTTTATGGATTCTTCCCAACAACGGATGTCAATCTATTGCTTATTCAAGCCCCAGTTCAGAGACGGTTCAAAACATGGACACATTTCTGATTTTCATTCCAGATGGCATCTTTAAGCCCATCCCCGACAAGATTCTGTCACCCTTCCAGATGGCATCTTTAAGCCCATCTCCAAATGGCATCTTTAAGCCCATTTCCGCATCCATTGCTTTGACGAGTGCAAATTTAAGGGCACTCTAGTGTCCAATCTCCTTTTACCTTCGAGTCACGAAAGGCAAGATTGCCAATCTAACTCTTCAAGTTCAAGAAGATTGAACAGGGACAACTGTTGTACCCCAAAATTTGCCCTCCCTTTCTTCAGGAAACCATCTTGGATTTTCAAGGTCCCTCTGAAACAAATCCAAGTCCTGAGTTACCCTCTTTCCCAAGCAAGCCACTTACAAGAGCAAGATGATCTCACGAACTCCAAAAAACAACGTTTTTATCTTGAGAAAAATCAAATTCTAAGTACTTAGAACGTTTCTCTAAAAAATGAGTGTTTAAGAAAAATCAGCGCTTCAGAACTTCTGGACCCATTCCAGATAAAACAGTCAGAAGTTGCAAGCTTGGCTCAGCGTGGTCAGAAGTTGGCTTTTCAGCAGCTACATCAGTTCAATCACAAGTTGTAAACGTGGTTCAGTATGTAAGCCTCAAGCAGAACATGCCCCTTCAGCAGTTACACAAGCTCAGTCAGAATTTGCTAAAGGAATGCAAGAGAAGCAGGGAAGTCTGAAGGCTCCTTCAGAACAGGTTGAAATCAGAAGATGAAAAGGTCAGAAGAATGGGTGTTACACTGATACAGAATCTCTAAGCCCGGGAGGTCCAGAAGTAAATCCAAGGAACGTACCAGAAAACCAGGAGAATCTCCAGAGCTTACTAAGACAACAGGAAGCCAAGGCCAGAGCATGGTTTACGCTGCTGATTCAACGTTGGTTTCCATTACCAGAATATGGATGCTGATAGGTCTTATCACCATTTAATGCCCATTAATGCTTCCAACCACTCCTGAACATTCACGTGTGGCTTGGAAAACGCTTTTGTGCAGATTCTGGCATGGGTCTACGCGCCACCGCCCACTTCAGAGGTCACTTCTCCCCAATCTACGCCTGCTGCTGCAGCCTAGGCTGAAAGCTATCTGTTATCACAACTTCCCAGGGATTTCTGTCAAAGAACAAATTCAAACTCTGTTGGCGCTTTAATGTTCAAGGCATCCACAAGAACTTTGCCTATAAATAGAGAGTCTTCACCACTGCAAAAGGCGTTCAAGAAAAGAAACAGAAATTGCTAAGTAAGAAACAGAACTCTTAGCAACATAGCATTCTGAAACTCTGCCAAAATCTCCAGTTTTGTTTCATAACTTTGAGTTTCTCACCTTCAAACTTCATCAAATATCCAGTTTTTCTCTGTGAACCAAAAAGCACCATTTCAAACAATTGAAAACCAAAGGCAAGTTGATCTAAGCAAGTACCTAAGAGCCCATGGATAACCATGGATAGAAAGGGTGCTAATACCTTCCCTTTCTATAATCTACTCCCCGAACCCAAGAAAAATCTCAAAGGTTTTTGCTGTGCTTTTTAAACCTTTCCTTAGGATAAAATAAAAAGTCGGTGGCGACTCTTGCTCAACCGAAACATTTGCGAAAACAAACGCAAAACCATAGTCAGTTCTCCCACCGTATCACACTATGCTATTACAAGGCTTCGGGGAGGGGGATTATTTACATGTCCAAAATTGGAGGAATAAAGCAGTAAAGCATAAAAGGTATCAGCTATTACAAACAAGTAGGCAATTACAATAAAAATAAACGCGCGCAAATCTGGAAATAAACTCTAAAAAATTCTAAGAATAAAATCTTTTTGTTGTTTTAGTTTATTTTGTGAAATAAAAAACCTAAATCTATTTAATCTTAGTTTTTTTGGAAAAATGTTAAGATAATTAAAGGTTAATTAACAAAGTTAATTTAATAGAAAAAGAACTAGCCTAATGTTTTTGTGGTTTTTTGATTTTAATGTTAATTAAAAGGATAAAAAGAAGTCTATGGAAAACAAAAATAAAATACAAGGGGGATCCTTCGATCCAGGAAAAAAAGAGCTTCGACCCAGGGATGGAATGGACTGCTTCGATCCAGAGAGGGTCCTGGTCCTTTCGATTGGGCCAGACAGTAAAGCGTGAGTGGCCTTCAATCCAAGGAAGAGGATTGTCTTTTGATCATGGAGGTCATGGCTTTCGATCCAGGAATGAGATGCCTCCTTCGATCCAGCATGCTAATGGGTTCGATCCAGAGGAGGTGTCTCCTTCGATCTGGGCTGTTATACCTGCAAAAGTATGTGAGCGAAATAAAATGCAGGGTCTGGGTATTGAACCCCAGGCCCTTCGATCCTGCACTTGCTGGGTCCCTTCAGGCTATGGCTGCAGCGAATGTTAGCACACGAAAAACATGACCTGGGTGCCAACCCAGGCCCTTTGATCCTGTCTAGGATGGCAAATCGAAGGTAACAACAAGTAATGATGTGTTATGCAAAAACAAGGTTGGATAATTTACCCTCTCTTACCAGTAGATTGGAACTTCGATTTGGGTACTGGCGTGATGAATACCTTCGATCTGGGCACTTCCTGGATGCAGGCACTTTCGATCTGGGCTTCTGGGCGTGGGCACCTTTGATCTGAAGGACTGCTTTGGCTCTTTGAGGCAATTTTTTATGTGTTCTCCTGCAGAGTTTTGTGTGTATAATTTTCGTGTGTGGATATGATTTTCGTCCCCCCTGTAATGCGTATGTTGGCCATATTAAAAATTTTCCTCTTTTGAAACATTTGTGTCTCTTGAATGAACCTAGACACTTGTGACTTGAGTGCCCTCTTGATGACCTCCTTCGAATGGGCTGATGGCACCCTTCGAATGCTCCCTTTCGAATGGGCTGATGACCCCCTTCGAATGCTTTTCGAAAGCTTCTTCAAATGGACCCTTTGAATGCCTCTTTGAATGGGCCTTTTGGAATCCCAATCGAAGGACACTGTTATAATGCCAATCGAAATACTTGTCCATAATGCCAATCGAAAGGCTCCTTCATAATGCCAATCGGAATGCTTCTTCAGAATGCCAATCGAAATGCTTCTTCAGAGTGCCAATCGAAATGCTCCTTCAGAATGCCAATCGAAATGCTCCTTCAGAATGCCAATCGAAATGCTTAAAGCACCACTCAAAAAATTTTCTTTTTCCTTAGGCAAGGGTTTGTGATCAACCATGCAGGGGGAAGACTTTGGAAAACATGAGAGGGCAAATTTTGGGGTGCAACACTTACCATATTTCTTCGGCACCGGAACCACGTTGGCAACCCACTGCGGGTAAGAAGTAACTGCTAGAAAACCGGCATCAAACTTTTTCATGACCTCAACTTTGATTTTCTCAAACATCTTTGGGCGTATTCAGCGAACTTTCTGCTTCACTAGAGGACAGTCTTCTTTGGTCGGAAAGCGGTGTACCACAATATCAGTATCCAACCCAGGCATATCTTTATAAAACCAAGCAAAGATCTCAACATAGTCACGCAACATCTATATCAACCGTTGCTTAACACTAGGTTCCAGATTCGCATCGATCTTGACCTCTTTCTTGTCTTCCTCTGTACCAAGATTCACTAATTCTACTGTCCCTTCATGCGGCTGTATGGCCCTCTCTTCCTGAAGTAACAATCTAGCAAGTTCCCCAGACACTTCACAATCATCCTCACCTTCGTCCTCGGCTTGGTTGATCGGATTTTCAAAGTCATGACCGGCAGTAGCAGAGTCGTTATCAGTGGGATCCAGAGTGGATGTGGACCTGTATTATGATATGTGAGTGTGTGTAAGACAAATAGCTATTTTGATAAAGTGAAAAATAGAAAAGAAAAACAAGGAGCGCAAAATTTGTAATGCAAGAAAACGTCCAATGCTTTATTGATGATATATGGAAATGACACATAATAAGCCCTCACAAACAAAGCCACAGTGTCTTAGGCAAGGCACTGGGCCGTAAAGTTTTAAACTGTCTGTTACAAATCTCAAAACAAAAGTCTATTACTGTGTAATAAAAGAAACGGGCACGAAGTCCTTCTCCGTCCAATTGTTCAAGCCGCCGTCAGTAGTTGGGTAAATCCAGCTGTCGAACTCTGACTCTTCTTCATCATCTTCAATTGCATTCAATTCCGGATTACTGATACGCAGGGGAGGTCTTCCAATCCGCGCATGCCGAACGGCCCTTTGAGCTTCTGCAGTAAAACCCAAACCAAACTTGTCAGTCTTGTGTGAGAAATCAGGGAGTTGGCCCCAATTTGCACACCCACCTTTTTCTATTACAGCCATGGCATCCTTGAGGGAAGCCATCTTCATCGGAGATTCTTCAGAAACAGTTTCAGTCGACGCCAGAGTTTGGGGGACCTCTTCAAAATTCTGACACGGGGTTTCAATGAACTCCCCATCCATATCCACATACCGGAAGGAGTTAAGATGACTCACCATGTACTCCTCTTCCCCTCGTACTGTAACAATATTCCCCTTCACTGGATATTTCAACATCTGATGGAGCGTAGAAGTCACTGCCTCAGCCTTATGAATCCATGGACGACCTAGCAAGCAAGAATAAGATGGTCGAATGTCCATCACATATAATGTAGACGCAAAAGTATGGGAACCAACCTTAACAGGGACATCCACTTCCCCATGCACCATCCTTTTGGACCCGTCAAAGGCCCTAACCACAATATTACTTGGCTTCAGAACCAACCCTTCACAGTCTAGCCGGTCTAATGCTTTCTTGGGTAAAACATTTAATGTGGACCCGGTATCCACCAGTACGTGGGCCAAAGTAGTGCCCCTGCACTCGATCGAAACATGCAGAGCATCATTGTGATTCCTTCCTTTGGCAGTCAGATCTTCATCGGAGAAACCCAACCCGTTGTCAGCGGTCAAACTAGCCACACAGTCCTTGAATTGATCATCAGATGTTTCCTGCGGCACATGCGCAGTTTTAAGGAAAGCAATTAAAGCCTTTGCATGGGCTTCTGAACACAACAATAAAGACAACATGGAGATCTTCGATGGGGTTTTTCCATCTGCTCAACTATGTTGTAGTCGCTCTTCTTGATAATCTTCAGAATTTCCTTTATCTCCTGTCTAGAGGTTTCTACAACAATCTTCTTAGGCGCCTCCATCCGGGAAGGCTCACCTGTGATCTCTTTTCCCCGAGCATCAGATGACTCGGCGACAGGGTGATAATTGGAATATATACTGGGACAGTAGCTGATGTACTGGCAGATGGAATAGTCACAGTCTTTCGAACAATTGGAGGGGAAATCTCAGGAGAGAAGATTCTTTCGCTTTGGGTGACCTTGCTAGACCCGACAATATTGTTGACATCATTATCAGCCTCTTCAACCTTCAAGTCTTGCTTGATCCCATGATAATACACATCGGCCCCATAGTGCCACGGGATAGCCTTATCCGAAGTGTAAGGGATAGGACCAGGAATAATAATGATCAATGGAGAAACTCTCGGAACGGATGTAATCCTAACAGGCTTTCTCGAGGAAGCTTGGGAAGGATTGGTGGAAATGGTTATTATGGAAACATCTTCAACAGGAATCAATGGAATCGAAGTCTTCTCGAACAAGATCTCTTTGTTATCCATCAGGCGTTGAACACCTGATTTCAATAAATGGCAACCAGCAGGTAGGATGGAACATAGGTGGCAACCTTCGCCATATCCCGGAAATAAACCGCCGATAATAGGTTCTTCGTTACTATCATCAACGAAGTAGAAATGTCTTCCACAAAAGTCACAAATGAATCATCGTCCACAACATTTACTCCATGCTTGGGCATGGGAGCAGTCATGACATTAGGCTTTTCTGGTGCGTCAAACTCAATTTATTTAGCTTCAATCAAATCTTGCACCTTATTCCTCAAGGCCCAGCAGTTGTTGGTATCATGCCATGGGCTATCAGAGTGATAGGCACATCGGGCATTCGGATTATACAGCGGAGAGGTGGTACTGGGATTCTTCGGAGCTTCCCTCAGAGTTACCAGGTTAGTCTTCAACAATTGCGGTAAAATTTGAGATAAGGTCATACTGAGCCGAGTATACTGTCTTTGCGGTCTCTCTACTCTTTGCTGATTGTTGCAATGTGGGGCAACAGTGGGTCTTGATATTACTACCGCATTCACTGCTTGGCGACGTTCAGGCCGGTTTTGGCTCCTCGAGATGTAAACGGCATTGGCTTCTTTCTTGAAAGGCTTCTTTTCTGTACTTGATGAAGCACCTTTCTGTATTTTGCCACTTCTGATACCAACCTCTACTCTCTCCCCAGTAATAATCAATTCAGTGAATCCAACCGATGAACTACCGATCAAATGATTGAAATATGGACCAGACAAAGTCCCAAGAAACATATCCACCAACTCCCTATCAGACAGAGGGGGTTGGACTCTTCCAGCCAGATCTCTCCACTTCTGAGCATAGTCCTTAAAGCCTTCGCTTGCACCCATAGACATACCCTGAAGCTGAGTACGCATGGGAGCAAGGTCGGCGTTATACTGGTATTGCTTGTAAAAAGCAGCAGCAAGGTCCTCCCAGTTGCGGACATTGGCTCCTTCCAATTGATAGAACCATTCAAGTTGAGTCCCTGACATACTATCTTGAAATAAATGAACCCATAAGTTTCTATCAGCAGTGTAGGGTTGAATGTTTCTGATGTATGAGCGGAGATGGAGCTTTGGGCAGGACGCTCCATCGTACTTAGCAAAGATCGGAGAGTTAAACTTGTGAGGGATCACCACACCAGAAGCTATTCCCAAATCCCCGAAATCCAAACCAAGGACCTTCTGAATCTCCATAGCACTTAGTAGGTCTTCAAGTTGCTTGTACCTATCCTCAGCAGGAGGGTACTGTTCATCATCAAAATCAATATCATTATCAGAGACCACGAGACTAGGACCCTTTCTTTCCTCTTGATTCTCTCCTCCTCCAGATGAATGAGACAAATCAGCTTCCTGTTGGAACCTATTCCCAAATCTGTGACCCATATTCAGCAGAACCACCTTATTCTTCTTCTTCTTCTTCTTCTTCTTCTCCTTCAGGATGAGAGTCTTCAAATCCTGTTGTCCTTTGGCCAAGTTCAAGAACATCTCCCAGAATTGAGCATTCTGAGCTTGAAGAGCTTTGATGGCTTGATCAGTAGGTGTTTCAGAAGACATTTTATGCTGAAATAAACAGCGAAGAAGATGAGAAACCTGTAATGGTACCTGTGATGAGGTGCATGATAATGGAATGCGTATGAAATGATTTCAAAGACACTGGGAGATTTAAATTTGCAAACCAAGAAATAACAAACTTTATTAGATTCAAACTTGTAACAATGTTTAACAATGCCTTTAAGGCGTTACAAAAGAAATAACTGAAAAGCAAATCTAAACTAGAAACAATAAAAGACATCAGAAATCCCATGGTCGTTTTCCTTTCGTGCTGACATAATCATTGATTGTCCTTTCATTCTTAAGCTTCCTTGTAAGCCTCAAGATCTTCCTCTCCTTCTCATGATACTTCTCCCTGTAGGTATCCCTTTCTTCCTTTAACTGGATCCAAGATCTCTTCAATGCCCCAAGATCAGTAAGCATATAGGGAATACCTTCTTCATTAGTATGCTCTATAATCACCAGCAAAACAACTTCATAAGGCATCCCCAGCTTTTGAGCACGGGCTCGAACCCACTGGAGATAAGGTTGCATGGAGAGAGAAGTCTTTAGTCCTAGATCGTGAGGGCCAGACCTGCTCACCATGCCCCAGGCCCGTATAAACCTTCGGCGATGCTCATCCACGCCCCCCTTGTAGTCAAAGACAATATCTGTAAGAAGCATCTCATAGGGACCGTCTCTCCGAGCGCGTCTGTTGTACCCCAAAATTTGCCCTCCCATATTCTTCAAGAAATTGCCAAGTCAAGCTTCAAAATCTCCCCAAGGGTTGCACAGTCAAAGGTCTCCTATACAGTCAAAACTAGGGTTTTGATTCTGATCAAGAAAAGGAAGTTTCCAAAGGTCCAATCAAGTCTCACATGCCTACAAATATGGTCAAGTATCCTCATAGCAAGTTTCAAGGCATTCAGCACAAAATTGTACAGTCAAAAACCCTAATTGCACTACAGTCAACTGTAGGGGCAAAATGGTCATTTGACAGTCAAAAGTTCAAATTTTTGGTCAACATATCATTTTGAAGCCACAAACATCATTTGATCAATGCTTGATCATGATTCTCAAAATTTGGCTCAAAAATCATCAAGATGCAAAAGTTTCCTTATTTGGACAGTTGAAAAAGTCAACTGAAATTGACCAGGGCATAACTTTCACATGGATTATCAGAAAAATTCCATCCAAAGCTCATTTTGAAGAGAAAGACATTTCCTACAACTCATCTTCATACTTCAAGTCCAAGAAATGCTCTCACAAAAAGTTATCAATTTCAACATTATAGGTCATTTTCAAAAGTCAACAAAAAGGGACTTTAAGTCAAAGGCCATAACTTGAGATTGGTAAATCAAAATGACATGGTACCAAAGGAATTGGTTAGAGGACTCAAAGACCTTTCCAAAATGTCCAAGAACATGAGAAAAGCTTAAAAATTGAGCAAGTTATGCCTTGTAGAAGTTGGGAAATTTTTGGATATTTTGAAAAGTCAACATTGATCCAAATGACCTAAAATTGCTAATGGGCCCATTTTTCCTCCATAATTCATCATCCATGGCATGTGCACGACCACTTGGCCCAAAGGGAAGTATTTTCTCATTTTTTATTTATTTATTTGAATTTTTAATTATAATAATTCACTTAAATCAATTAAATATGTGAAAAATATTTAACTTAACCTAACAAATCTTTTTGTACATGTTTTAGCCTCAAGATTTCGTGCATATGCAAATAAGGAAAGATTTGGGTTGATTGATCATGATTGAGAACAAAGAACACATGGAAAAGATTGAAAAAGATCCTTAAAAATCAAATTTTCAAAAACCATCATTGCATTGGATTTGTTCTACTTTTCTTGACCTAATGGACTCACTACATAAGCCTAAAGGAAACCCTAATGAGAAAAATACACTGAGCTGCGCCCAAAAGCCATTGAAAAAACTTGAAAATTTTGCAAAACAACTCAATTCTGAAAACTGACTTGTAGGTGGTTCTAAGGCAATGAACCGATTCCATTAGCTTCCTTGAAGATTACTGGACGTGTTCCAACCAAAAACGTCCATCAAAGCTCAAAGAATTGGTAATAAGAACCGCCCCTGTACAGAGAAAAAATCATGATCGTGTTTTGACATTTAGGCATTCTTAGGGCATTTTAATTATTGATTTACATTCCTTATGCCTTTCTAATGCTAACCATATGATTCAATTGTGCTTTTATGCTGTGTACACGATTATGCCATGTTTGATTTTTAGGGTTTACAGAGCTTCAGATTAGGGCTTTTGACACAAATAAAAATTAGCCCTCAAGACCACCACCATTCAAATTAGCGCTTCTGGACGATCTCAAATATACCCTCGCGCCTAATTTATGATTGCCCTAGTGCTAATCGTTATTTTCTGTAAAGACACTTTCTGCAACGGTGTAAAAACCGTTGCTTATATTGTTTATATTTCAGGAACATGAAGAAGACGAAGTCGTGGCAAAACGTGATAAGCTGGTTTGAATTTTCGCGCGTGGATCCACTAACCTTTTGTTTTATTTTTATAATGATTGTTAGTTGTTTATTAATCAGAATGCGCACTTGGCTCAGCTGGCAAGCAGAATTGGTGGTAAAGGTACATGACCTGGGTTCGAGCCCCAGGTCTACGTTATTCCCATATTATTTTTCAATAACAATTCCCATGCGCTTCAAGGCTGCAGACGCACCATACACCTCTTAATCCAGCCGTCCACGCGTCTAAGGGACTCAAATCAAAGGCTCAAAATTGAGGCACACCATGCACATGAGTCAACGCCTCTTCACGTGAGTGAAAAAGCCCACAAAGTCAGGAATTGAATTGGGCTTAAACTGCTTGGGCTATACCTCCATATTGGGGTCTGAACCCCCAGGTTTGCATATTTTTGTTTCCTCTTTACTTTTTTTTGTATTATTATTTTTACCTATTTTTTATTGTTGCTTTATTAATTAACTAATTATTTTCATAAATATAAAAATACACATAAAAAATCAGAAAAGAAAAAAACATTAAATATTTTTATACTTTAATATTTCTTGTAAATAAATTGCATGTAATTGAATGTAGTTTTAAATTAGGTTTGCAATATTAATTCTTTTTAATAAAAATCTAAAAAATGTAGAAATAGGGTTTAATTAATAAATTTCATCTTTTATTTTTCTTTCATAAATATATCCAATAATTAAATATTTATTTTCATAAATTAAATTGCATACAAAAATTAGGTTTAATTTAGGTTAAATTCTAATGTTTTTCTTAATAAGTTAAAATAAAATAGAATTAGGGTTTGCATCTCATATTAATTTTAATTATTTCTTTTTCTCATTAAATTCCTAAAACACTAAAAATATCAAAAACATGTCCTTTCTTTCTTTTTAATTAATTAATTCATGTAATTGTTAATATTTTGCAAAAAGGGTCCAACGCCCTCGTTTCGACTTTCTCATTAATTCGCGTATTTATTTTATTTCATTATAATACTTATGTATCTCTCTCGAAGCCATGTAAATTACTTATCGCACTTTTACTTTATTTATTTCCTGTCAAATCGGGTCCTGGTTAATTTTGGCGATGTGGACCCGCGCCATTTGTAATAGCTTTAGATTTACTCTCCCTCGCAACTTTTAACTGTTAAATCAAAGCATGAAAGAATGTATGGACAAAATAAAATCAAGCGTAGAACACCAATAAACATGACAAGATAAATGCAAATGAAAACGACACACGAATCGCACACACCACCCCTAGGGTACGCCTCACTGTTGCCTTGCCTTCGAAAGGTGATCGTCGAGTAGAGGATGTCTTATTAAGTCCTCATGATCCGGGAACCTGGCATGAGGGTAGCTTCTAAGGTGTCTTCCCATTGCTCTGGTGATCACCATGTCCCGAACCCTCGAATTGACCCGAACACCTCCAACGGTGGTGCTACCTACCTCTCAATGGTGGGATGGCACTACTTTAAAGGACATTTACACAGACGAATTCCTTAGGGTAGGTAGACAACTCTAAGATACTTGCTCTAATTTCAAAAACAATTCAAAGACTTTCCACACCAACACATTTTCAAAAAGTTTTCGAAAGCATTTTTTCAAACACTCTTGAGGACAGATACAAGAGTCGAACTGGAATTTTCAAAGAAACTTTTTTAAACCCACATTGAAAAGCAAACAAACCATTTTTGAAAACACAAATGAGCAAGTATCTAAGAGCCCATGGATAACCATGGATAGAAAGGGTGCTAACACCTTCCCTTTCTATAACCTACCTCCCGAACCGAGAGCAATCTCTTTAAGGAATTTTTCTGTGCTTTTGTCCTTTCCATTTGGAGAAAATAAAAGACGGTGGCGACTCTTGCTTCCGCGACATTTCGCGAACCAGCGTTAAACAGTCAGTTCCAGATCCACCGATCACAGAACTGGCGACTCTGCTGGGGACCCTTTATAAAGTGAGGTGTACCTTAGGGCTAGTTCATAACTGTGTTTTCACTTGTATTGATTTGCTTGCTTTATTATTGTGGGTTGCATCGGAGTTACATAGATCCTAACCCGGATCTGGGGATACCCTGTTTAGGTAGCATAAGCTGTGAGGGACCTGTCCGGCATAGACCGACACAGGTGAAACAGTGGCTACGTTGGTGTGGCACCTTGATCTGTACCGATATCCCTTGTGTCGCAACAAGGAGAATATGGGTCTTCTAAGGAGTCATTAAGCACCAACAACCTTAGAACCCTAATTGACACAACTTGGCCTTTAGAATTGTAGCAGTATGCTACGCCCATTGAGGCTAAACTCTCGTGATGGTTCTGGCCGCAAGAAAAGATTGCGATGCTGGAGTTATGACCGATTGAGGGTAGTCAATGATATTGGGATCCTCTAAGAACCCGGTTACTTTTGATTAGGACAGGTATGAACCAACAAACTGAAAGAGGGTAGTACCTATACCTCATGCTGGCCTAAACTCTAGGGGCTTGCCTTGTGTGACTTGTGTGCCTTATCATGTTTGCCTTTGTATCTATATGTGGTGTGCTTTATCATAACATCATAACATCATGAGCATTGCATGCATCCTGCATAAGGACTGACCATTTCAAAGACAAGAGGTTTTCACCTTTGCTCTGTTTTGTAGGACATTATGATGCCTGTGCGAAGGAATACTATCCGGTTCAACTTTGTTCGTTCACCTGAGTTGCTTGATGAGTTGGTTAGCAGAATTCCAAATACCACTTCCTTCATTCAGAGGCATGGTTCCCTTCTCAGTTTAGTCACTGCAAAGCGGGATCAACAGTTGATGAGTGTTCTGACCCAGTTCTATGACCCTCTGTACCAGTGCTTCACCTTTCAAGACTTCCAGCTGGTCCCTACCCTGGAAGAGTTCTCTGATTTGCTTGGTATCCCTATCTTGGATCAGACTCCCTTTGCTGGTTGGGAAAAGACCCTCAGACTTGAGGATGTTGCTGCAGCTCTTCCTTTGACCCATCAAGAGGTAACAGACAACTGGGTGACTAGAAGCGGAGTTAAGGGTTTCTTGGCCAAGTTTCTGATTGGTAAAGCTAACAGTTTCTGGAATGACCTGGACTTTAGGGCATATGAAGACATCTTGGCTCTCCTAATCTATGGGTTAGTCCTGTTTCCTAATCCTGACAACTTCATCAATGTCACTGCCATAAGGATCTTTATGTCTCAGAATCCTGTGCCCACTCTCTTGGGTGATATCTTGCAACAACTTCATGCCCGTACTACCCGAAGACGAGGAACCCTATGGTGTTGTATCCCTTTGTTGGTGAGGTGGTTTATTTCGCACCTCCCTAAGTTCGTACTGAAGAACCAAGAAGGAAGAGGTTGGGCTCATAGGTTAATGTCTCTCACCGATAAAGACATCATTTGGACTTACAGAGGTTTGGATGAGATAGCTATTATTGATCGATGCGGGGAATACCCTAACGTTCCTCTGATTGGTACCCAAGGAGGGATCTCTTACAATCCATGTCTAGCACTCCGTCAGTTTGGAAGAGCAAGAAGAGCAGGCCCCCATGAGATGTTAGTGCCTCACATCAGTTTTGAATTTCATGTGGATAGTGACGAGCTGCGTCGTAGGTTCATCAAGGCTTGGGACAAAGTTCATAAAGCTGACCCACAAGAGTTAGGGCCCAAGACATCTTTACCTATGGAAGCCTACTACAAATGGGTTCGCATCCATGCTCAGAAGTTAGGTATGCCGTATGAAGCTGTCAGACCCGTCATTCTTGAGTGTCCTGACAAAGATGGTGTTCCTCCAACTGTCCTTCCTCCTCAGATACCTACTGATTATGAGACATTGAAGAGATCTTGGTCGCAACTACGGGAAGAGCGGGATTCTTACCGGGAAAAGTTCAACAAGCAGGAATCAAAGATCCAGAAGCTGACAAAACAGTTGGAGAATGAGGGAGCTCTGAATGCTTACATCCGTACTGAGAAGAGGAGACCATGGGATCAATAAAGAGCTCCAGATGTGCTTCTACAGTTTTATTTCCTTTTCAGTATTTCCTTTCCTGTAACGCCTAAGGGCAACCTGTTGAATAATTTCAGTTTCAAAGTTGAATCTAATGAAGTGTGTTCCTTTTTGTTTACAAAGTTGATTCCCGATTGTCTTTGAAAACATAATTCATACGCATTTCATACATCATGTGCATAGCAGGTTCTTCCTCTTTTCAGGTTGCTTACAGTTCTTCGCTGTTTATTTCAGCATCATGAATCCCGATTCGTCATCAACTGAGACCTCCATCAAGGCTCTTCAGGTGCAGAATGCACAATTCCAGGAATTAATCAAGGGTTTGGCTCAAGGCCAGGAGGAGCTGAAGGCTATGCTCCTGAAGAAAGAGAAGAAGAAGAAGAGAAGAACTGTTTTGTTCAACTCGGGCCGAAGGTTTGGCAATACTCTGCAGCAGGAAGAGGCTGGTTCTTCTGTTGGCAAGAGTAGTCCTCAGGCAGAAGCAAGGGTTCCTAGTCCGGTAGTCTCCGACAACGAGACTGATTTCGATTAAGAGCAGTACCCTCCTGCAGAAGATAGATACAAGAAACTGGAGGATAGGTTGAAAGCTATGGAGGTTCAACAGGTACCTGGGCTGGATTTCGGAGATCTGGGTTTGTCAACCGGTGTGATCATCCCTCACAAGTTCAAAGCACCATCCTTCTCTAAGTATGACGGGGCGTCTTTTCCCAAGCTGCATCTAAGGTCCTATGTTCGGAAAATTCAGCCGTACTCTGCGGATAAGAATTTATGGATCCACTTCTTCCAGGAAAGTCTTTCAGGGACTCATCTCGAATGGTTCTATCAGCTGGATGGGACCAAGGTTCGTAACTGGGAGGAGTTGGCTACTGCTTTCTACAAGCAGTATCAATATAATGCCGACCTTGCCCCTACACGTACCCAACTCCAGGGTATGTCGTTAGGTGCAAGTGAAGGTTTTAAGGAGTACGCTCAGAAATGGAGAGACCTGGCTGGCAGGGTGCAGCCTCCGTTGACTGATCGGGAGCTGGTAGACATGTTCTTGGGGACCCTATCTGGGCCATTTTTCAACCATCTCATTGGGAATTCTTCTGCTGGGTTCACTGATTTGATTCTGACTGGAGAGAGAATTGAAGTTGGGTTAAAGTCTGGTAAGATTGTGAAGGGTGCATCATCTAGTTCTGAGAAGAAACCCTTCAAGAAGGAGGCTAGTGCCGTGTATGGTTCCAAGAGATCAGAGAAACCTGAGCACCGCCAATCTGTCAGTGCGGTAATGATTGCTAAGCCTGCCGCCGCTCCTCGGCCGACCAATCCTCAAAGGGCTGAAAGACCCCGGAAGGAGTTCACCCGGTTAAGCATGACCCTATCGCAGATCTTGCCACAGTTGCTCTCAACCAACCTAGTGACTGTCAAAAAGGCTCCGAAGTTCCCCAATACTGCATCTCCTAAGTACAACCTGAATGCTCATTGTGCTTACCATTCAGATAGCCCGGGGCATGCCACTGATGACTGTTGGGCATTAAGGAACAAGCTGCAGGACCTTATTGATGCCAAGGAGGTACAGTTTGAGGCATCTGAGAAGCCTAATGTAGTGACAGCTCCCCTGCCTGCTCATGGAGTGAACGCTATTGAGGACGAGGATGAAGTGGATGGAGCTGAGTTTGATAGCTGGATCTACCCGGCAACCGACAGTGGACTTAACAATTGGAGTGCAAAGGACAACTTATCTGTTTCTCTTGTTACTAAGTAATGAATTCCTATGTTTTGGTATTTGTAATAAACAATAAATAAACTCTACAGCCCGGTGTCTTACCCGAGGCACCGTGGTTTCATTTGTGAGGGCATATAAATTGTCATTTCATATATCATGAATGAAAATCTTGGACGTATTTTCGCATTGCAAATTTTATGCTCCTTTTCTGTCTTTATTTCCTTTACATATATTTCAAAACAGCTGTATTTACACACACACTCACTCATACAGGTTTCAATCCACTCTGGATCTCACTGATAACAACCCTGCTACTGCCAGTTATGACTTCGAAAATCCGATCAACTTAGCCGAAGACGAAGGTGAAGATGATTACGAAGTGCCTGGTGAGCTTGCAAGACTGTTGCTTCAGGAAGAGAGGGCAATTCAACCCCATGAAGAGCCAGTGGAAACAATAAACTTGGGTACTGAAGCAGACAGGAGAGAGGTAAAGATTGGTGCCAACCTAGAGCTCAGCGTGAAGCAACGGTTGACTCAAATGCTGCATGATTATATGGAGATCTTTGCTTGGTCCTACGAAGACATGCCCGGGTTGGATACCGATATTGTGGTACATCACTTGCCAACTAAGGAAGACTGCCCTCCAGTTAAGCAAAAGGTCCGTCGGATGCGTCCAGAGATGTCTGAGAAGATTAAGGCCGAGGTTATGAAACAGTTTGATGCTGGGTTCCTTGCAGTGACTTCTTACCCTCAGTGGGTCGCTAATGTGGTGCCGGTACCTAAGAAGGACGGTAAGGTCAGAATATGTGTCGACTACAGGGATCTGAACAGGGCCAGCCCCAAGGATGACTTCCCTTTACCTCACATCGATGTCCTTGTGGATAATACCGCTCAACACAAGGTGTTCTCTTTCATGGATGGATTTTCAGGTTACAATCAGATCAAGATGGCACCTGAAGACATGGAAAAGACTACGTTTGTTACTCAGTGGGGCACCTTCTATTACAAGGTTATGCCATTCGGGTTGAAGAATGCTGGGGCAACTTACCAACGTGCCATGGTTGCTTTATTTCATGATATGATCCATCATGAGATAGAAGTGTATGTGGACGACATGATCGCTAGGTCCCAGACTGAGGAAGAGCACCTAGATCATCTGCAGAAGTTGTTTGACCGGTTGAAACTATATAAGCTGTGGTTGAACCCGAACAAGTGCACCTTCGGGGTAAGATCGGGAAAGTTGCTAGGCTTCGTGGTTAGTGATAAAGGTATTCAAGTGGACCCTGCTAAGGTCAAAGCTATTCAAGAGATGCCAGTTCCTAAGACAGAGAAGGAAGTCAGAGGCTTTTTAGGACGCCTGAATTACATTGCTCGCTTCATCTCACATCTGACTGCTACCTGTGAGCCAATCTTCAAGCTGCTGAAGAAGGATCAGGTAGTACGTTGGAACGACGAATGTCAGGATGCTTTTGACAGAATCAAAGAGTATCTCCAAGAACCACCCATCCTTATGCCACCGGTTGAAGGGAGACCTCTGATATTATATCTAACAGTGCTTGACAACTCAATGGGGTGTGTGCTGGGGCAGCATGACGAGTCTGGACGAAAAGAGCATGCCATTTATTACCTTAGAAAAAAGTTTACCGACTGTGAGACCCGATACTCACTGCTTGAGAAAACTTGTTGCGCTTTGGTATGGGCTGCTCGACGGCTGAGACAGTATATGCTGACTCACACTACCTTGTTGATCTCAAAGATGGATCCTATAAAGTACATATTCGAAAAGCCTGCTCTGTCTGGGAGAATAGCAAGATGGCAAATGATCTTGACGGAATACGACATTCAGTACACGACCCAGAAAGCCATCAAGGGAAGTGTATTGGCAGACCACTTGGCACATCAAGCCGTAGACGACTATCAATCAATGAACTTCGAGTTTCCGGATGAAAGCATTATGATAGTGACTGATTGTGAAGTACCTGGACCGGATGAAGGACCTGAGGAAGGATCCCGATGGTCCATGCACTTTGACGGAGCCTCCAACGCTTTGGGTAACGGTATCGGCGCCATAATCATATCCCCACAAGGTACTCATACTCCGCTCACTGCCCGACTATGTTTTAACTGTACCAACAACATGGCAGAGTATGAGGCGTGCATCATGGGTCTTCAAGCTGCGATTGACTTAAGGATCAAGTTTCTGAGTGTCTTCGGAGATTCCGCTCTTGTGATCAATCAGATCAAAGGAGAGTGGGATACGAAACATCCGAATCTTATCCCTTACAGAGAATGTGTGTTGACCTTGATTCCCCACTTCACAGAGATAACCTTTGAGCACTTTCCAAGAGAAGAGAATCAGCTGGCGGACGCGTTAGCTACAATGTCTTCTATGTTCAAGGTCAAATGGGATAATGAGGCTCCCCGGATCATCATCTGGAAACTGGACGAACCGGCATACTGTTGCAATCTCGAGACTGAATTGGTGACTGAGAAGCCTTGGTACCATGAGGTGAAGAGATATCTGGAAACTCAGAAATACCCTGAAGGTGCCTCCATCAATGATAAGAAGTTCCTGAGAAGGTTCGCAGCCAAGTTCTTCCTTAGCAACGGCATCTTGTATAAGCGGAACCATGATTCAACCTTACTGCGTTGTGTGGATAAGACTGAAGCAGAAAGGATCATGGAAGAGCTACATGAAGGGACCTTTGGTACACATTCCAGTGGACATACTATGGCTAAGAAAATCCTACGGGCAGGATATTACTGGTCCACAATGGAAGCTGACTGTTACCAACATTCCAGGACATGTCACAAGTGCCAGATTTATGCAGACAAGGTGCATGTTCCTCCAGTTCCATTGAATGTTCTGACTGCGCCTTGGCCGTTTGCAATGTGGGGCATAGACATGATCGGCGAGATTAAACCTACGGCATCTAATGGGCATCGCTTCATCCTAGTGGCGATCGATTATTTTACGAAGTGGGTCGAAGCAGCGTCCTATGCTACGGTAACCAAGACTGTTGTGGCACGGTTCATTCGACATAACCTGATCTGTCGATACGGCGTCCCAGAGAGGATTATTACAGACAACGGTACCAATCTGAACAATAAGATGATCGCTGAGCTCTGCGAACAGTTCAAAATACAACACCACAATTCTTCTCCTTACAGACCGAAGATGAATGGGGCTGTAGAAGCAGCAAATAAGAACATCAAGAAAATCGTGCAGAAGATGACAGTGACTTACAAGGATTGGCACGAGATGTTACCGTTCTCTCTACATGGGTACCGTACCTCAGCTAGGACGTCAACCGGGGCAACTCCTTTCTCTCTGGTTTATGGCATGGAGGCAGTCTTGCCGATTGAAATACAAATACCCTCTCTCCGGATAATGAAGGATGCAAACCTGAACGAGGATGATTGGATCCAGACACGACTTGATCAACTAAACCTCATTGATGAGAAGAGACTTGCTGCTATCTGCCATGGTCAGACGTATCAGAAACGGATGATCAGGGCATTTAACAAAAAGGTCAGACCACAGGAATATCATGTTGGGGATCTGGTAATCAAGCGAATCATCCTTCCCCAGAGTGATCCAAGGGGAAAATGGACCCCTACGTACGAAGGGTCATTTGTAGTTAAACATGTGTTCTCAGGAGGAGCCATGATTTTAACCAACATGGATGGTGACGACCTTCCTCACCCCGCCAATGCAAACATAGTAAAAAGATACTACGCATAGAAAAAAAGACCCGCTAGGCTGACATGCCTAGGCAAAAATTAGGGCTTCCCGTCGAACCAAAAGGGTTCGGGCAAAATGAAGGGATGAAAATGAAAAAAAATCTGTACACCCGGCAAGTCGAAAACCTGAAAAGGCGGCTTGGGCAAAAATGGGTATCCCGGTGGACTAAAAACCCGAAAGGGCGGTCCAGGCAAAAATTAGGGATAAAAGCGTAATACTATGTCTCATTGATCACTTTGCATCCAGAATCCGGTATCTACATCAAGTTCAGACGGCATCGATCAGTCAGCTTCACCTTCAACCAAGGTCATCAAGTGATGAGACGCTCGGAGTTATAAAGGCAATAACAGAGTTGAAACCCAGTGGGATCATTCATATTTCACACAGCTGTTTTATTTTCTTTTGTACAAAATTTGTATAAACTCTCTTGCTCGGCGGCGTTCTCTTACTAGGATGTCAGCCTCTTGTACACCAAACGCCTATTTTCAGGCCATTCAAAAATCAATATAAATATATTTTCAGTTAAACGCGCCAATTGTTTTTTCTTTTTCTGTTTTGTTTTGCGAAGAACGTCCAAGGTTCAATTTGTGATATATGCATTGACAGTAATTTGCTAGCTCATAAAATATTTGCATACGAAACAAAGGAATTAATTGCAGGTGACACTAGAAACAGGGGCAATAAAGAGTTGTCTAAGCAATCTAATTGTTCTGTCCTCCAAGGTACCAAGGTAGGTTCAGCTAAAGAACATGACCAGTACATCTTAATTCCCCAGAGAATAAGTCAGCAGTCAGTACATTCTTCTCCAAGCAGAGTTATCAAATCTCAAGGAAGTTGGGTATCCTCCAGTAGAGCTCAATACTTCCCCAGCAGCACATGTACACACATTCTTAACAAGCATCCCCGGCAGTCTTGGTCTAAAGATTATTCCCCGGCGGCATATCAACGTTCAAAGGAACCACTTCCCCCATATATCAAAACTTCCCAGAAGAGTCCAATCCAGTTTCCCCAGGAAAAATGGAATTCATCCCCCCCAAGCAGTAAGCTTATCCCCAGTAAATTCTGGAAGCCTATCCTCGCAAAGCACGAACGCGTCGTCCGGCTCTATTCAAAGAGTTATTCCCTTAACAGGATATAACTGGGTTATCCTCAGCCAAAAGCCACAGAAAGATCGCCGTCAACGCATTCTTCTTATCCCCAGCGAAGTCCATCGACACTTCCAACAACAAGGGTATCCCCAGCAAATTATTATCAACACTCAGCAAGGCATCCCTCTTCCCACAGAGTATTGCGTCCCAGCATGGTCGCTAGAGTATCTTTTCTCCCCGCAGAATCTTCCATTTGCCAAGTTTATTCCTCAACGAAGTTATCTTCTCCTGCCGGTATTCTTGCAATTATCATCCCCCAGCGGAAGCAAAATTTATTCTTCAACATCAGCCCAGGATATGACTTCCCGGCACCCGTCAAGGATTTAATTTCCTAGACGAAAACATACATTCATGAAACATCACATACATCATTATAGCATGCATAGACGCATTATATCATACAAATCTCACTTATGTTGAGAACATTATTGCATGGTCCATATCATGCATCGCATACGACTGACCTTTACCTTTCAGGAAAGAGGCAGTTAAATTCTCAACCACATTTCAAGGCCTTCTCTAGTCCAGCTAAATCGACTCCCAACAGATTTTTTTGATAAAGACTCAGTAGAAGTTATCCCAGGTTATAATTTCCTATTGGTTCTCTCTCCGACGGTGCATGAGATTTCCATTGTTATAATTTCCTATGGTTCCCTCTCCGACGGTGAGTGAGGTGGTAATCCCTTTTCAGATGGTTCCCTCTCCGACGGTGAGTGAGGTGATAATTCCTAATGGTTCCCTCTCCGACAGTGAGTGAGGTGGTAATTCCTTTCTTTATGGTTCCCTCTCCGACGGTGAGTGAGGTGGTAATTCCTTTCTTTATGGTTCCCTCTCCGACGGTGAGTGAGGTGATAATTCCTAATGGTTCCCTCTCCGACGGTGAGTGAGGTGGTAATTCCTTTCTTTATGGTTCCCTCTCCGACGGTGAGTGAGGTGGTAATTCCTTTCTTTATGGTTCCCTCTCCGACGGTGAGTGAGGTGATAATTCCTAATGGTTCCCTCTCCGACGGTGAGTGAGGTGGTAATTCCTTTCTTTATGGTTCCCTCTCCGACGGTGAGTGAGGTGATAATTCCTAATGGCTCCCTCTCTGACGGTGAGTGAGGTGGTAATCCCTTTGGTTCCCTCTCCAACGGTGAGTGAGGTGATAATTCCTAATGGTTCCCTCTCCGACGGTGAGTGAGGTGGTAGTTCCTTTCTTTATGGTTCCCTCTCCGACGGTGAGTGAGGTGATAATCCCTTTTCAGATGGTTCCCTCTCCGACGGTGAGTGAGGTGATAATTCCTTTCAGATTATAATTTCCTATGGTTCCCTCTCCGATGGTGAGTGAGGTGATAATTCCCTTTCAGATTATAACTGCCTTTGGTTCTCTGCCCGATACTGCGAAGATGGTAATTCCCACCAAGATTTTCTCAACGAGCGTTGTTGAAGTTAAAGTCACCCAAGGTTTTCTTACCATTCATGCTAAGGTAGTAACCATCCCTGGTTCATTCATCACCTTTTGAAGATCCAGACTCAGCTCCTGTAACCAGTCAGGACACATCTATACCAACCATCCGAAAACCAGTTCTTGCAACGTGTCAGGTACTCTTTTTTCTTTTGCAGATATGCAGGTTCTCGCTAAGGGATCTATTACACAGTCAATATCCAGATGGCATCTATAAGCCCATCATTCTATCCATCAATCTCTAAATGGCATCTATAAGCCCATTCCCATCACCACACGGCTACTATGTGAGCGCAAATTTCTGGGCACTCTAGTGTTCAATCATCTTCTACCCTCGGATTACGAAAGGCACGTCAGCCAATCTGCATCCTCAGGTCTAAGAAGATTGAACAGGGGCAACTGTTGTACCCCAAAATTTTCCCTCCCATATTCTTCAAGAAATTGCCAAGTCAAGCTTCAAAATCTCCCCAAGGGTTGCACAGTCAAAGGTCTCCTATACAGTCAAAACTAGGGTTTTGATTCTGATCAAGAAAAGGAAGTTTCCAAAGGTCCAATCAAGTCTCACATGCCTACAAATATGGTCAAGTATCCTCATAGCAAGTTTCAAGGCATTCAGCATAAAATTGCACAGTCAAAAACCCTAATTGCACTACAGTCAACTGTAGGGGCAAAATGGTCATTTGACAGTCAAAAGTTCAAATTTTTGGTCAACATATCATTTTGAAGCCACAAACATCATTTGATCAATGCTTGATCATGATTCTCAAAATTTGGCTCAAAAATCATCAAGATGCAAAAGTTTCCTTATTTGGACAGCTGAAAAAGTCAACTGAAATTGACCAGGGCATAACTTTCACATGGATTATCAGAAAAATTCCATCCAAAGCTCATTTTGAAGAGAAAGACATTTACTACAACTCATCTTCATACTTCAAGTCCAAGAAATTCTCTCACAAAAAGTTATCAATTTCAACATTATAGGTCATTTTCAAAAGTCAACAAAAAGGGACTTTAAGTCAAAGGCCATAACTTGTGATTGGTAAATCAAAATGACATGGGACCAAAGGAATTGGTTAGAGGACTCAAAGACCTTTCCAAAATGTCCAAGAACATGAGAAAAGCTTAAAAATTGAGCAAGTTATGCCTTGTAGAAGTTGGGAAATTTTTGGATATTTTGAAAAGTCAACATTGATCCAAATGACCTAAAATTGCTAATGGGCCCATTTTTCCTCCATAATTCATCATCCATGGCATGTGCACGACCACTTGGCCCAAAGGGAAGTATTTTCTCATTTTTTATTTATTTATTTGAATTTTTAATTATAATAATTCACTTAAATCAATTAAATATGTGAAAAATATTTAACTTAACCTAACAAATCTTTTTGTACATGTTTTAGCCTCAAGATTTCGTGCATATGCAAATAAGGAAAGATTTGGGTTGATTGATCATGATTGAGAACAAAGAACACATGGAAAAGATTGAAAAAGATCCTTAAAAATCAAATTTTCAAAAACCATCATTGCATTGGATTTGTTCTACTTTTCTTGACCTAATGGACTCACTACATAAGCCTAAAGGAAACCCTAATGAGAAAAATACACTGAGCTGCGCCCAAAAGCCATTGAAAAAACTTGAAAATTTTGCAAAACAACTCAATTCTGAAAACTGACTTGTAGGTGGTTCTAAGGCACGAAACCGATTCCATTAGCTTCCTTGAAGATTACTGGACGTGTTCCAACCAAAAACGTCCATCAAAGCTCAAAGAATTGGTAATAAGAACCGCCCCTGTACAGAGAAAAAATCATGATCGTGTTTTGACATTTAGGCATTCTTAGGGCATTTTAATTATTGATTTACATTCCTTATGCCTTTCTAATGCTAACCATATGATTCAATTGTGCTTTTATGCTGTGTACACGATTATGCCATGTTTGATTTTTAGGGTTTACAGAGCTTCAGATTAGGGCTTTTGACACAAAGAAAAATTAGCCCTCAAGACCACCACCATTCAACTTAGCGCTTCTGGACGATCTCAAATATACCCTCGCGCCTAATTTATGATTGCCCTAGTGCTAATCGTTATTTTCTGTAAAGACACTTTCTGCAACGGTGTAAAAACCGTTGCTTATATTGTTTATATTTCAGGAACATGAAGAAGACGAAGTCGTGGCAAAACGTGATAAGCTGGTTTGAATTTTCGCGCGTGGATCCACTAACCTTTTGTTTTATTTTTATAATGATTGTTAGTTGTTTATTAATCAGAATGCGCACTTGGCTCAGCTGGCAAGCAGAATTGGTGGTAAAGGTACATGACCTGGGTTCGAGCCCCAGGTCTACGTTATTCCCATATTATTTTTCAATAACAATTCCCATGCGCTTCAAGGCTGCAGACGCACCATACACCTCTTAATCCAGCCGTCCACGCGTCTAAGGGACTCAAATCAAAGGCTCAAAATTGAGGCACACCATGCACATGAGTCAACGCCTCTTCACGTGAGTGAAAAAGCCCACAAAGTCAGGAATTGAATTGGGCTTAAACTGCTTGGGCTATACCTCCATATTGGGGTCTGAACCCCCAGGTTTGCATATTTTTGTTTCCTCTTTACTTTTTTTTGTATTATTATTTTTACCTATTTTTTATTGTTGCTTTATTAATTAACTAATTATTTTCATAAATATAAAAATACACATAAAAAATCAGAAAAGAAAAAAACATTAAATATTTTTATACTTTAATATTTCTTGTAAATAAATTGCATGTAATTGAATGTAGTTTTAAATTAGGTTTGCAATATTAATTCTTTTTAATAAAAATCTAAAAAATGTAGAAATAGGGTTTAATTAATAAATTTCATCTTTTATTTTTCTTTCATAAATATATCCAATAATTAAATATTTATTTTCATAAATTAAATTGCATACAAAAATTAGGTTTAATTTAGGTTAAATTCTAATGTTTTTCTTAATAAGTTAAAATAAAATAGAATTAGGGTTTGCATCTCATATTAATTTTAATTATTTCTTTTTCTCATTAAATTCCTAAAACACTAAAAATATCAAAAACAGGTCCTTTCTTTCTTTTTAATTAATTAATTCATGTAATTGTTAATATTTTGCAAAAAGGGTCCAACGCCCTCGTTTCGACTTTCTCATTAATTCGCGTATTTATTTTATTGCATTATAATACTTATGTATCTCTCCCGAAGCCATGTAAATTACTTATCGCACTTTTACTTTATTTATTTCCTGTCAAATCGGGTCCTGGTTAATTTTGGCGATGTGGACCCGCGCCATTTGTAATAGCTTTAGATTTACTCTCCCTCGCAACTTTTAACTGTTAAATCAAAGCATGAAAGAATGTATGGACAAAATAAAATCAAGCGTAGAACACCAATAAACATGACAAGATAAATGCAAATGAAAACGACACACGAATCGCACACACCACCCCTAGGGTACGCCTCACTGTTGCCTTGCCTTCGAAAGGTGATCGTCGAGTAGAGGATGTCTTAGTAAGCCCTCATGATCCGGGAACCTGGCATGAGGGTAGCTTCTAAGGTGTCTTCCCATTGCTCTGGTGATCACCATGTCCCGAACCCTCGAATTGACCCGAACACCTCCAACGGTGGTGCTACCTACCTCTCAATGGTGGGATGGCACTACTTTAAAGGACATTTACACAGACGAATTCCTTAGGGTAGGTAGACAACTCTAAGATACTTGCTCTAATTTCAAAAACAATTCAAAGACTTTCCACACCAACACATTTTCAAAAAGTTTTCGAAAGCATTTTTTCAAACACTCTTGAGGACAGATACAAGAGTCGAACTGGAATTTTCAAAGAAACTTTTTTAAACCCACATTGAAAAGCAAACAAACCATTTTTGAAAACACAAATGAGCAAGTATCTAAGAGCCCATGGATAACCATGGATAGAAAGGGTGCTAACACCTTCCCTTTCTATAACCTACCTCCCGAACCGAGAGCAATCTGTTTAAGGAATTTTTCTGTGCTTTTGTCCTTTCCATTTGGAGAAAATAAAAGACGGTGGCGACTCTTGCTTCCGCGACATTTTGCGAACCAGCGTTAAACAGTCAGTTCCAGATCCACCGATCACAGCGTCCAAACTGTCGTAAAGCCAAACAAGGATTGTAGGTTATTCCCCCTCTAATTCCAAGCAACGGAATATTAGGGTATTCCCCACATCGATCAATGACAGCTACTCTTTCCATATCCTTAGAACTCCAAAGGATGTTCGTATGAGCAATGGACATGATTTATAAGCCCAACCTACACCTTCCTCATTCTTTAATACAGACTTGGGGAGGTGCGAAATAAACCACCTCGCCAGCAGCGGTGTGCAACACATGAGGGTCCCCCTTCTTCTTACAGCACGAGTATAAAGGGCATGCAAAATATCACCCAAGAGAGTAGGCACTGGATTACGAGACAAGAAGATCTTGACCGTATTCACATCTATGAAGGAATCTGGATTTGGGAAAAGAACCAAGCCGTAGATGAGGAGAGCCAAGATGTCTTCAAATGCTTGAAAGTCCAAACTATCCCAGAACTGTTGAGCTTGATCCATTAGAAACTTGGTCAAGAAACCTTTAACCCCGCTCCGTGTCTCCCAGTTGGATACTACATCAGCCCTTTTAGATGTAAGGCTAAAGCAATGTCCTCAGGTCTAGGAACCTCCTCCAAACCTGTGAAGGGTGTCTGCTCGAGGATAGATATGCCTAGTAAATCAGAAAACTCCTCCAAAGTAGGGACTAGCTGATAATCCGAGAAGGTGAAACAATGATGCAACAGATCAAAGAACTGGAACATCACACTCATCATTTGCTCATCATGAACAAATGAAGAAGTATCATGAACTTTTGAAACTAACTCTCTGAGCTGAACAGGTATCTGCACGAAGTTAACTCGAATGGTATTTCTGCGTACTGAAGCCATAATCTACAAAACAGAACAAAGATAAATTTCCTCGGTCTTTGAAATGGCCAGTACAATGAAGTATGCATGCTATGTCATGATGCATGATGTCATGATAAAACACACAACAGGTATAGCAGGTAACAAACATGGTAAAGGCAAACAAGTCACACAAGAGCCCTTAAGTCTCAGGCTTTCATGGGGTCTAGGTACTACCCTCTTGAAGTTCAGTTGGTTTCAACCTGTCCTAATAATAGTAACTAGGTTCTAGAGGTTCTCAATATCACTGACCATCCTCCATCAGTCATGGTTTCAGCTCACACAATCTTTTCTTACAGCCAGAACTATCTCGAGAGTATGGTCTCAATGAGTGTAGCATCGAGTATCAACTAGTTCCCAGCTCTATGCCGAGGCCAGCTATCTCACTACTTCCTATGGCCAAGTTGGTCAATTATAGGTTCTAAGGTCAGTTGATGCTTAATGACCCATATATCAGCCCCTTATTCTCCTCGTTCCTCCACGAGGGATACTGGTACCAACTAATGTGCCACATCAACGTAGCTACTGCTTCAATCGTATCGGTATACACTGTACAATTCCCTCACAGTTTATTGCTACTTACCTAACAGGTGTCCCCCAGATCCGGGTTAGGATCTATAGTAACTCCAATAGAAAGCCCACTCATTTAATCCCCAGCAGAGTCGCCAGTTCTGTGATACGGTGGCCAGAACCGAGACTGTTTTCGGAATGCTGGTTTGCGTTTTGCGTTTATGTTTGCAAAATGTCGCGGTAATCAAGAGTCGCCACTGACTTTTATTTTATCCAACTGGAAAGGAAAAAAGCACAGAAAAATTCCCTTTTTCGAGATTTTGAGTACGGGGGGTAGATTATAGAAAGGGAAGGTATTAGCACCCTTTATATCTGTAGTTTTCTACGGGCTCTTAGGTACTTGATCATTATTTTTAAAATTGCTTGTGTGTGTTTGTGTGATTTGAAATTTTTTTGTTTTGACTTCGATTTAACCCTTGCTTCTGTCTTCAAGAGTGTTACGAAGTGTTTTTTAAAACTTTGTTTGAAAAGGAGTGTAAGTGTGAAAAAGTTTGTTTGGGTTGAGCAAGTACTTAAGAGCTAATCTACCTACTCGAAAAAAATAATTGTTCTATGTTTGTTTTCTTTAGACAGCGCTATCCCACTATTAGTGAGTAGGTAGCACCGTCGTCGGAGTCTTGAGGGTTAATTCGAAAAGGGACATACGGTCACTAAAGCAATGTTAGGACGTCTTAGTAGTAACCCTAATGTCTTAGATCAATTATTCGAGGTAACAATATCTGAGGCAACCATTCCAAGGCAACTTTTCTGAACAGGACTTTGATCTTTGTTTAGACAAGAGAGCGACCACTAAAGCATCCTATACTTAATGACTGTTTACCGAAGGCAACCGAAGTGAGAGTATACCCTAGGAGTGCGCATGTGCAAGTGATTCGATTTCAATTTTATTATCTTTTCACATTTAGGGTTTGCTAACTGTTTTAAAGTTAATCATACATTCTTGTCATGCATCCCTATTATTCATACATCTAACAGTTAATATTTTGCGGAATTTAAAGTGCGGAAATTAAACTACGCTATTACAAGGCTTCGGGTATTTACATAGCAAAAAACAAACCCGTAAAAAAATGATAAATGAAAGTAAAAGGTCCTAATTAAGCTATTACAACTTGTGAGCAATTACATTAATAGGAGAAAAAATAAATGATAAAGCGCGCGCGAGGAAATTAAGAACGATAAGAAATTAGAGTTTTGACCCTTTCTAACCTAATTGAAAGAAAAAATGTTTTTGTTGTTTTTAATTTTTTTTAAGAAAGAGAATTAGGTTTTTAAATTAAATACAAAATTAATTAGTTAATTAATTAATTAAATAAAATAATTACATTTAACCTATTTTTGTGTTTTTGGTTATTTTTAAGAAAAAGAAAAAAAAATTAAATTTAGACAAACCCTAATTTCTAATTGTTTTTAAGTTATTTACAAAATAATTAATGTTACCTAAAGTTAAATAACCTAATTAAATTAAATAATTTTTTGATAAAAAAAACCTAAATCTAATTGGATGAAATATTATTTTTTGTGATTTTTTGATAAAAAAGAATAATTAATTATGTTAGTAAAAACAAATAAATAAATTAAATAAAACAAAATATAAAAAGAAAAGATAAAGAGATATTGGGCCTGGTTTTGAGTGATTTGGGGTGTGTGGATAGCAAATCTGGCTCAAGAAAATAAGGTCCACGTTGACCTTTTGAATCCCATGCTTTGCTTTGACCTAGGCCTTTGGTGCTCCTTCATCTAATGGCCCTTAGATCTGGTCATCTGGACACTTGGCTGGCTGGATCATGATGGACCATGGTGGCCATCCCACCTATGCACGCATGTGATCACTGAAATAAAAAACATATGAAATAATTGGGGGGACCTGGGATTCGAACCCAGGCCCCAAAGCGTTTTCCACCTGCACCAATGCCAGCTGAGCTATGTGTTCTATTTGTACATAGAATAAATAATAATGATAATATACTGTTGTACCCCAAAATTTGCCCTCCCATATTCTTCAAGATTTGTCAAGATCAATCTTCAAATGGATCAAGGGGTTGCCCAGTCAAACATCCTCCTAAGCCAGTTGAAATTAGGGTTTTGGTTATTGCAAAGAATTTGAGGTTTTCAATGGCCCAATCAAGTCTCATATGCCTATAAACATTGCCAAGCATCTACATGTCAAGTCTCAAGACTCACAGGGTCAAATTGCACAGTCAAAAGCCCTATTTGGTTCACAATCAACTGTAGGGGCAAAATGGTCATTTTACAGTCAAAAGTCAAAAAATTTGGTCAACATATTATTTTGAGCACACAATCATCATTTGATCAAGTCTTGATCATGATTCCTCAAGCATGGCTCAAAAATCATCAAGGATGCAAAAGTTACTATTTTTGGATAGTTGAAAAGTCAACTGTAACTTGACCAGAGCATAACTTTTTCATGGTTCATCAGAAAAATCCCATCCAATGCTAATTTTTAAGGGGATGACATTTCCTACAACTCATCTTCACATTCCAAGTCCAAGAAATGATCTCACAAAAAGTTATCAATTTCTACATTATAGGTCAATTTGAAAAGTCAACAAAAAGGCATTTTAAGTCAAAGACCATAACTTGAGATTGGTAAATCCAAATGACATGGGACCAAAGGCATTGGTTAGAGGACTTCAAGACCTTTCCAAAATGTCAAATAACATGTTCATAGGATCAAAATTGAGAAAGATATGCATTGGAGAAGTTGGGAAATTTTTAGGAATTTGCAAAAGTCAACTTTGCCCAAAAAACCTCATTTTTGCTAATGGGCCTCAAATTTCTTCTTGAAACATTGTCCAAGGCCTATGCACGACCCATTGAGCTCAAATTGATTTATTTTCTTATTTTTAATTAATTAATTGAATTTTTTATTAATATTAATTCATTTAATTGATTTAAAATGTAGAAAATATAAAGATATGGTTTTCAAATCTTTTTATGAAGCAAATAGGCTCAGGGCAAGCTGGCAATTTCGTGCATCCATCAAAGAGACAAAAATCTCCATGTTTGGCAAGTTTTATCAATCAAAAAGATTGAAAATTATTTGATTTCCAATCAAATATTGAAATCATAATGCCATGGATCTTTGGACAAAGTTTTACCCTAATTCCATTCCACTACATATACAGAACCTAAACCTAATGAGGAAAACGTGAGAACTGCTGCAAAACACCATAAGCAAATTCCAAAAAAACCAAGAAAAAAGCCAAAACTGAATTCCACCTTCCAGGCCCTTTCAAGGAGATTTAAAGATTCAAACACATTGATGGGACACTGAGGAACACATTGCAATCAAAATCACACATCAAAGCCTAAGAAACTGCTCCACAAGAACTCACGGTTTGCATACTTTTGCCATAATCGAAACTCGTTATTCATGTGCATTTAACATGATTTGTTGTTTGTTTTGTGTTGCTTGCATCCATAGAAAGCTAATGGTACAGTTTAATTTGATTATGGAGCCCTGAATCAAAAGATGCCATTAACAAGTATTTGGGTTCCGAAGCTTTAATTTTGGGGTTTTCCACATCCAGTAAAATGAGGACCCCTAACGCATATGGTTAGGACCGTCTGATCAAGACGAACACAATGGACATGTCGCACCCTATTTATATTTAACGTACACCTAATCGCTATTTTTCGTCCATGAATTTTGTGGGGGTTAAAAACCCCCGCTATTTATTTTGTTTTCTGCAGATAAATGAAGAAGACGAAGGACGTGGAAGCGTACCATTGGGTTATTCAAATAAAACGCGCGTTTGTTTCTCTTTCCAGCATAAGCATTATGTTTTTTATATTATGTTTGTTGTCTATTATATTAACAGATGCAATGCAGTGGCTTAGTGGAAGGTGGCGTGCTTGGTAACCATTGGGACCTGGATTCGATTCCCAGGTCCCCCAAATGCTTGTTAATATTTTTCCTTACAGGTTCCCATGCAGGCATCCTCAAAGTGTCCCACCATACATATCCAGATCTCAGACGCCAAGTGTCTTCCCACTCAAAACCAATGGCCAAAGATGAAAGGCTATGGTGTTCTCTAGTCAATGAACACGCACCTGATTCCAGAAGTCAACAAGGGCTTGATTCTTAATGGGCCAAATTGCTTCTTCAAACCTCCTAATTGGGTCCATCAATCCCCCTGGTTTTCTTTCTATTTTCTTTTTCTTTCTTTTTATTTTCTTTAATAACTATTATTATTTTATTATCTAATTAATTCATAAATTATTTTTTCATATTAAAATCAGAAATTTAAAATATTGTTTTTTTTATTATCTTCAATATTAATAATTATTTTTGTACATAAATTATAATTAATTAAATTAGTTAAATTAGGTTAACTTTAATCTTTTTTTAATAAATAAAATAAACTTAGAATTAGGGTTCTCTTGACTTTTAATTTCTTTTTATTTTTATTTTTATTAAAGACTTAAAAACACAAAAACATTTTTTCTTTTAATTAATTAATTAGTAAATTAGGTTTAATTTCAATTAATTGCAAAAAGGACAAATTACTTTCTTTATTTCTCAAAAGGGTCAAAACCCTAAGGACGTCCCGATTTAATTGTTGCCGCGCTTTAATTCCTTTTGATCATATTTTTGTAACTGTTTCCAAGGATGTAATAGTTAATTAGGATTTTACCGCTTTATTTACTTTTCTCGCATTTATTTCCAAATGGGTTTTTGTTTTTTGGCGATGTATAGACCCGCGCCTTGTAATAGCGTAGATTTACCTTTTCGCAATTTATTTTCCGCACTCTTAACTGTTAAAAATGCATGAAAGACTTGTATGACAAATAAAATCAATCTGTAGCTCACAAATGCATGTTCAAAGACAATTTAACTGAAAAACAACACACATACACATGCCACTCCTAGGGTACGCCTTACTGGTTGCCTCGAACGTGGTCGTCAAGTATAGGGTGTTTTAGAGGTCGCCCTCCTGTCCAAAGATCCAGTTGCCTCGAGACGGTTGCCTCGGATAAAAAGGATCTAGGACATTAGGGTTACCGCTAAGGTGTCCTACTATTGCTTTGGTGACCACACATGTCCCTTAATCGAATTGACCCGAATACCTCCAACGACGGTGCTACCTACTTCTCAATAGTGGGATAGCACTGTCTAAAGGACTCTTACACAGCCTAATTCTTTAGAGTAGGTAGATTTCTCCTGGGTACTTGCTCTTTCAAAAACAAAACAATCTTTTCACACCTACACTTTCAAAAAGTTTTCAAACAAAATACTTCATACACTCTTAAGGACTGATACAAGAGTTACCTAGAAGTTTTCAAAACGAAACTTTTTCAAAACCCACAAACACTTGAAAAGCAAACAAATTTTTTGAAAACATAGTGAGCAAGTACCTAAGAGCCCGTGGATAACCACGGATAGAAAGGGTGCTAACACCTTCCCTTTCTATAAATCTACCTCCCGAACCGAGAAACATCTCGAAAAGGAATTTTGCTGTGCTTTTGTCCTTTCCTTGTTAGAGAACATAAAAGACGGTGGCGACTCTTGCTTACCGCGACATTTCGCGAACCAGCATTCCAAAACAGTCAGTTCTATTTCCACCGATCACAGAACTGGCGACTCTGCTGGGGACATTTAATAAGTGAGGTGTACCTTAGGATTAGATCACCATGTGTTCAATTGTATGCCTTGAATGCTTTAATATTGTGGGCTTGTATCGGAGTTTTATAGATCCTAACCCGGATCTGGGGATACCCTTTAGAAGTAGCAACAAACTGTGAGGGAACTGTGCGGGGTATACCGACATGGTTGAAGCAGTAGCTACGTTGATGTGGCACTTTGGTGAGTACCGGTAACCCTTGAGTCAAGTCAAGGAGAGTACGGGGCCGCCGCGTGGTGTCACGAAGCATCAACTGACCTTAGAACCTTACTTGACCATCCTGGCCTCTTTAGGGGTAGTGAGATGACCGACTTTGGTGCAGTCCGAAGTTGGTAGATACTCGATACTACACTCATTGAGGGTTGTTTTCTTGGAATATTTTGCTCGCTAGTTCAGTGGCTAAATCAAAACAATGAACACAGAAAACAATCCAATAATATTGAGCTCCTTAGAACCCGGTCACTATTTATAGGACAGGTCTTAACCAACTGAAACTGCAAGAGGGTAGTACCTAAAACTTAATGCCAACCTGAAATCTAAGGGCTCTCTTGTGTGACTTGTGTGCCTATGTCATGTTTGCCTTTTGTGAATACTTGTGGTGTGCCTTTATCACAATATCATGTACATCATAACATCATAACATTGCATACATCATGCATAAGGACTAACTCATTTCAAGGATCTCAAAGGTTTGTGGTGCAGGTCATAATGAACCAAATGTCTAGCAAGGGGCAAAGGGGATTTATTTTCCTCTAGCCAAGGTTGTTCGGAGATCAAAACATGACAACTTGAGTCAGGGGCTATGACCCACTCGATATGGTGAGCTTTGACTCTTGAAGAAGGACTCTCAACAACATGAAGTTCCTTCAATCAAGCTACCGGATTCAAATTCTAACAATTTTTTGTCTACCCCGCGAGATCCTTGAAAACATTGCATACATATATCATACATATCATTGCATCACAGGTCACCCTTTACAGGTCTCTCACGTTCTCAGTGTTTATTTCAGTAATGGCTTTCCAACAAGACAACCAGGATCTTCATACTCAAGAGACTCAGTTCAGAGAAATCTTCCTAAATCTATCCAAGGGGCAGGAAGAGTTGAGAACACTCCTCATGGGGACTTTGGTCAGGAACAGTCCTGAAGACGATAAGGACGAACGGCTGAGATGTCTGCAAGCTGAGGTAGATATAATGAGAACCCAGATGTTGGGCCAAATGACCCTCATTCAAGACTTAGCTCAAAGACAAGAAGAGCTCAGGGTCCTCGTCAACAAGCTGCTTCAAAATAACCAAGTGAGGCAGATGACTAGGGTTGAAGACCAAGCCATCATTCAACCACCTTTGGGGCAAAAAGACAAGGGAAAAGCTCCTCAATTTGCTTCGGGGTCACAAGCCCAGCATCAACCTCGCCAGCATCAACAGGGTAATCGGCGTAAGCGAAATACGCCTGGAAGACATTTCTCGGAGACTGATATACCATCATCTCTCATACTGAAGCGCTTGTTGGAGGTCAACCTGATTGCTTTAAAGGATCCTCCTCGGAATCCCAACACCTCTGCTCCTACCTATCATCCCTATGAAAGGTGTGCATACCACTCTGACGGTCCGGGACATGACACCGACAACTGTTGGAGTTTGAAGAACAAGATCCAAGACTTGATCGACAGAAGGGTGTTGGAGTTCATGCCGGATGGTGAGATGAAAATCTTCCGCTGAGAATTCTCCATCTGAGATGACTAGTTCAAACTAAGAAACTTTTGTTTATTTGAATTTTCAAGTTGTATTTTTCTTTGCTTACTCAAACAATTATTGTCATGGCAAACTTTTTTATTTCATTATTGCATCGCATATGTCTGTTTTGAATCAATCCATTCGTATTCACTATATTCAAATTGCTTTCATTTTTTGTGATGTTCAACTCTCGATTAAAAATTCTAAGCCTTTTGAGGGAGGATGACGAAAATGATATCAAAATCTCTACAGTATGCTTTTGAACAGACCCCGCTGACGATGTACAGGCATTGCTTCAAATCCTAAACAGTGGAGTTATAAGGAAGATAATCCCTAGTCAACCCCTTTGAGCCAAAGAAGTTGGAGTTTTTTCTTTTCACGCAAAAATTAAAACCCTTAATTATAACTTGGGGCAGGGTAGTTCTCTCAGTTGATCCAGGTGCATAATGAATGGCATCAAAGAAGTCCTTCCAAAACAAAAGACAGTGATGGTTCCCTATAATCGTCAGGACAGGCAGTCATTATCTCTCAAAATAAAAGCCCAATCAAAACCTATGAAGGGGACTTACAAAAAACTGGGGCATCCCGCTGACTGTAATCACAAAAGAAACAGTTCAGGCAAAAAGACAGGGATAATAAAATCGAAAAGAAAGAGGTCCTACTAACCCTCGACAAAAAAGAAATGACTGCCTGTTCAAAATAAACTGTCAGCATCTGAACCATCACCGGTATATCAGAGCGAAGATTCAAACAAGATCTAAATGCACGGTTAGCTGAGTTTAGGTTTGAAGAACACCATGAAGAGCGGGTGGGTACAAATATAATTTGAGCCTTTATCCTTTGTTTCTTAAACCGTGAACCAGGCCACGTTATAACCCTTAAAAAGTCCTAGCTGAAGCATGGGTTAGTTTGAAAGCATACTGTTACGAAAGGTATCCCGACTCCTTAAGGCTTGCGGTAAAATAACGAGTTGACATCACAGTTTACAAAAAATTCATTTGTTTTTTCTGAAAAAACTGCTTTTCCAAAAACTTCAAGACAGACATAAGCTTTGCATTTTTAAATAACCTTGTTTGCATATGATTATTTGTTTAAACAGCATAGAAGTTCGCACGACAAATATCCAGTGAATAAAAGTCTTCTCAACAAGAGAGTCGCCTCAAGTGGAAAAACACTTCCAACCAAGGGGCACGGCATGATCATGGTCTATCATCTAGGGCAGTCCAGTCAAGATTCAAGGAATCTCTCAAATGCCAAATACCAGGGGCAAATCTCCGCCTGAGTCACTTGGGGCATTGGACATGAATTCCAGCTGCGAATCTTGCACAATCAAACGAAGACCTTCTGGTAGCATGGCGACACAACGTCACTGACAGTGGCAACTCCCTACACTCTGAGAGCGTGGACATAGTCGAAAAGATACTACGCACAATCAAAGACCCGCTAGGTTGACACACCTAGGCAAAAATAAGGGCTTCCCGGCGAACCAAAAGGGTTCGGGCAAAAATAAGGGATGAAAATGAAAAAAATCTGTACACCCGGCAAGTCGAAAACCTGAAAAGGCGGCTTGGGCAAAAATGGGTATCCCGGTGGACTGAAAACCCGAAAGGGCGGTCCAGGCAAAAGTTAGGGATTAAAGCGTACGACTATGTCCCGGTATCTCGTCACCTGTCTACCCGAAGATTTATCAATTACCTCCACAGGTGCCTTCTCCCGCAGAAATTGGGGCAATAAGAATTGTCTAAGCGATCAAGCTGCTCTGTCCTCCAAGGTACCAAGGTAGGTTCGGCTGAATAACGTAACCAAGATACCTCCACTCCCCGCAGAGTAAGACAAGGTTCAGCAATACTCTCCTCAAGCAGAGTTGGCCTATCATCAGCCCTGAAAAGGCACAGTATCCCTAGCAAGTCAGCAATACTCCTCCCAAGCAGAGTTAGGCTACTGTCAGCCTTAAGGAAGTTGGACATCCCCAGAAAATCTCAATATTCTCCAGCAGAGTATACAGATATTCCTTAAACGAGCATCCCCGGCAGTCTTAATATAAGATTGTTCCCCGGCAGAATACCAGACACCCCAGTGGAGCCATTTCCCCAGTACAGTCCAAAAAGTTTCCCTAGGAAAGTTGAACCATATCCCCAGTAGATCCTGGAAGCTTATCCCCAGTAGATTCTGGAAGATTATCCCCAGGAGAATCTGGAAGTTGGTCCCCTGCAGAGTACATATCTCTCCCCGACCATGTTCAAAGGTTATTCCCCACCAGAGCTTATAACTGGGTTATCCTTAGCTAATTACCGCAGAAAGATTGTCCTCGGCGAAGTTCTTCCTATCCCCCAGCGGAGTTCATCAAGTTCCCCAACATAACTTATCAACGGTATCCCCAGCAGAGTTATCAACAAAACCTCAGCGAAGTATCTCTTCCCACAGAGTATTTCCCCGCAGAGTAATCTCTCCAACAAGTTTATTCCCCAACGGAGTCATTTTCTCCTACCGGTTTATTCTTGCAATCGTCATCCCCGCGGAAACGAAGAACTCTACTCTTCAAACATCAGCCCAGGATTCAACAAACTTCCCGGCATCCGTCAAGGATTTATTTTCCTAGACTAAAATACATTCATAAACATCACATCTTCATACATTATAGCATGCATACGCATCATACAACACAAATCTCATTTATTTTTGAGAACATCTTAAAATCATGCAGTTCATGCATCATGACATTGCATACAACTGATGTTTTGCCTTTTCAGGAAAAAGGTCAATCCAAAGATGATTACTATCAACTGTCGCAGTTCCAGATTCGATACCTGTATCTAGCCAGGGCATATCTGTGAGCGATTGATTATGGATTCGACACCTGTATCCAGCCAGGGCATATCTGTAGACGACCAATTCCAGATTCGATTCCTGTATCTAGCTAGGGCATATCTGTGAGCGATTGATTGTGGATTCGATACCTGTATCTAGCCAGGGCATATCTACATTAAAGAGATTTCAGAGATATCTTAGAAATGCTCCTGATATGGATGCTATTCTTTTGCTTATTCAAGAGTTTCCTTTCAGATATAGCTGGGAAATGCTCCAGATATGGATGTTGTTCTTTTGCTTATTCAGATTTTCTCTCCAGAGATAGCTTGGAAATGCTCCAGATATGGATGCTATTCTTTTGCTTATTCAAGAGTTTCCTTTCAGATATAGCTGGGAAATGCTCCAGATATGGATGTTGTTCTTTTGCTTATTCAGATTTTCTCTCCAGAGATAGCTTGGAAATGCTCCAGATATGGATGCTATTCTTTTGCTTATTCAAGAGTTTCCTTTTAGATATAGCTGGGAAATGCTCCAGATATGGATGCTGTTCTTTTGCTTATTCAGATTTTCTCTCCAGAGATAGCTTGGAAATGCTCCAGATATGGATGCTATTCTTTTGCTTATTGTTTACCGTGGGAATTGGTAAACAACCGCTGATCTTCCAAAAGGTTACTTATTTGGTGACTCGCAGGATCGATCAGATTGATCCTAAGACATGGTTGATTTTGGGGTTTTGACTAAGTTTAATAATGGTTAAATGACAAGAAAATAAAGAAGCTTTATGTAAATTGCATGAAGAAGAAAACTTGATCGAATAAAGGAAGGCTTGAAATAAAGGCTTTCGACTGGAAAAGTAAATGAAGAGCAAGTAAAGTTTCTGGAAAATAAATGACTTTGATTAATTTAAAGTGGTGTTTCACACATACATTCTCAACAATTCTTTCTCTCACGCTGGGTACTCGAATCTATATGAGTGACTTGTATATAATTGTGAACACACGCGAAAAACTGCATGAACTACTAATATTTATACTAAACAAATCCCAAGTAACCGTCGGCCAGTTACGCTGCTTCGAGATGACTCCACTTGGCACGTTCACAGCGTTCGACGCTCCAGATCTTGGCACGTTGCACTTGGTAACCGCTGGGAACCGTTTTCCCTCCAAACGTTTGAATCTCAAATCGTTCCACTCTGAGCAATCGAACACCTTCGTCGAGAAGCACCTTCGACGTCGAAGGCAACCAAATTCTTCCTTGGAAGAAATTCTCTAAGTACATTGCCATCTTATGATGAGCATTTCGACAGAACCAGTCGGTCGAAACCATTCTTCAGCTTTAATGGCTTATATTAATAAAAACCAGGGTGTTGAATTTAGGAGCCAACAAATTGCCCCCCAAGAATGCCTTATTTCGACGCTGAAAAGAAAAAGGCATTCTTTGAGATTCCATTCGACACCTGTCTTTCATCCTTAGCCACAAATTAACCTATGAACTTTTTGTCTTCTACCAACCACTGACAATCCCAAGAAAAAGCCATCATTCCATCCGTACCTAAGACGTCACCTCAGTATGGCGTTTAGCGTGCCCAATGTCTTTTCACAAATTGTCATTCATGACAATTTCCCAAAAACGAGGGCGCACGCTACACCTTTTCATTTCTGCAGAACGGCTATGTCAGCGGGGGGACGCCACGTGTCCCACTATCTTCTGCAACATTAAATGGCCTCGAATTTGGGGATTCCCCAACCACTATAAATAACGCTAAGTACCCATTGTGGGACTTTTTCACGCTATTCTGCATTCAAACTTCCTTGTTGAACACAAAATCTCTGCAAACTTGCAAACACCTTGTTCTTCACTTCATCTTCAACCTTAACTCAACAATGGCTTCAGGTTCCTCCAACGCTCCTAGTTCCAACATCCCTTCCAGAAATGCTAAACCCAAGATCTTCTCAACTGTCCCCATAGTTACCCCTAAAGGCTAACGAAGGGTTCCTGAACCCCTAGAAACTGCTCAGCGTGAAGCTTATTCACACCAACTAATGATTCCGGTTGGATACTCCAACCAAATCTTCGCCATGTATGGCCCGTTATCCCCATGCATCGATGAAGCCATGAAGATCAAGAACTTCTTTCCAGTGCTTGAAAAGCTCAAACCTGTTGGGTGCTCTAAAAAAGATGCAGAGGACAATGAAGATCCCGCTAAGGAGAAGATAGATCTTCGCTTCTTCAATAGGGGTGTTAGGGCTTTTAGGTCTAGCCCTAGCCTCACACCTGACTACAACGCTTGGCTAGAGAAGGTGGAAAAAAGCCAGACTTCGATCTGGAAGAAACTGGGGATATACGACCTAGTTATATTGTCGAAGACGGGTCTCAACTACTCCCCTGAGATGCTGATAGCCTCCTTGCTTTTCTGGGATTACACTTGTTGTACCCCAAAAATTTGCCCTCCCATTTCTCATTGATCTCTCCTCACAAAGCTCTTGAAGCTCAAGACTCAGTTAGGGTTTCATCTGCTCAAAGACCTCCCCTTGCACTGTGGACTCAAAATTAGGGTTTGTGTTTGCACAAAGTTGTTTTGACCCAAAATGCCCAATATGACTTCCATGCTTCATATTGACCTCCTAAGTTTATCCATACCAAGTTTCAAGTCTTGATTCCAAGTTTTGCCCAGTCAATTGGACAGTTGACCTAGAAATCAACTGTATTGGGGAAAAAGTCAACTGTGGCCAATTGACAGTCAAATCTCATGAAATTTGATCCACATCAACATTATGAACTCATATGAACCATTTGATCAAGTTTGGATCACAATTCCACAAGAAATTTGATCAGATCACCAAAAGGGCAAAATGGTCATTTTTAGGGTTTTGACTGTACAAAGGCAATTTTTGACTGTTTGACCTAGCCAATGGCAAACCAAGCTCATATATGGACTCAAGGACCCCATGGAATTATCTTGACATGTTCATCAAGCTCAAAAGATCCCAAGTACACAAGATTGACAGTTGAATTTCCCAGTCAATTGATCAATTTTTACTGTATACTGAAAAGTCAAACTTTGACTTTTTGGTCAAAATCAAGAGTCAAGATTCATTTTTCATCAAGATATGCCAAATCATGAAACTTGTTCACCAAGAAATCACAAATTGCAAATTAGGGTTTGAAAATGGAATTTTTCATAACTTAGAATTTTTCTAAGTTATGAAAAAACCTAATTTTTTCCCAACTTTGCCCCATCTTTTCACCATGATCCATTTTGATTCAAACAAAAGTCAAAACATGAAAGTTGTAGATTGTTGCATAATCTACAACTTTGATACACAAAGTTTTCTCATTTGAAGCTTGTATCTCAAGTTATAATTTTTTGAATAAGGGCACTAAACCATTTTTAAACTTAGTGAAATTTGACCTATTTTGACAAGGTTTTCTACCCTACTTCAAGGCCACTTTTCATACCCTTCCACTTGGAATTTTGATTTGCATTTCAAAGATGGATTGTAGTACACATTCCAAGCTTTCCAAAATGTCCAAAAACTCATCAAACAACTTCATGGTTAGGGAGAATCGAATTTCACAATATAGCAAAAACTCACTTGTGAATTGGCCATTTTTCATGTTCATAAGATTATGCAACTTCTCAAAACCAGCATGCCCTTGATTACAGGTCCCTAAACCAAGTTACACTCATAAATTTAATGCATATTCTTTGTACCAAGACCAAGTTCTTTGAGTTCAAGCTTTGTCTAGAGGATTAATCCCAATTTGGAAAAAGTAAACTATCCATTTTTGCAAAAGTTCACTTTATGTCAAATTAGAAATCCAACAAGTACAAGCTAAATCTGAATGGCACAAGATTATGGACAAATTGCTCTGATCAAGAGAAGATTATGCAGCCCATTAGGAGGCCCCCTACATGCCTAGAACATCAAGTGGCATTTTGTTGCTTAGAAAAGAAGAAAGGTCCATAACTTGTGACAACTTGAACCTCAGCTTACAAACACAACACAAAAGATATCAAACACACTCAGTACATCCCAACCAAGCTTTGGCACGAATCCTTGACCTTTCAAACACTCCCATTGCCATAATCATCCTCAAACTGCAAAAACAGGGTTGCCTCTGCAGTTTGAGTGCAAACTCCCATTTCCCTCGAGCATTCTCACCAAAATCAATTCATACACCTTCCATACAACATATGCAAACTAACCATGGCCTAAAACCTGACCTGTAATCACTTTAACAGTTTCCACCATTTTTAATTTTTCCTTTTGCAGTTGAAGTTCCACAGCTCGATACAAGGAGTTTCAAGACAAAGTAAGCATTGAAAAAGCATCCCTGGACCTCAAGGAAGCTTTTCCAATCATCACCTTGCACTGAAAGTTCCTCATTCTCCAGATAGAAGTCCAACTGAATAGGTAAAAGTTTGAATTCGTATCTCTCTTATCATGCATATTTAGTCTTAAGTTTGTGAAGAAACAAGGTCCTACTCATAGCCCTGAACATGTACATAGCTTTACTTTTCATTTCTTTTGTCTGAGGAGAGAGAATTTGAGCTCTGAAAATGGTAGAAAAGTTAGGTCAGAAAAGAGGGGGAGAGAAATTCTCCCTCATCTTAGAGAGATAGTTCATGTTCTTTATATGTATGAAATCGTCTCTTCATGCTTAACATTTTTTGTGTTGGAAGTTTGCTGAAAAAATCAAAGAATCAGGATTTCAAACACAAGCTTGCAGGCGCGCGTTTTGTGATTCAGAGGTTGAAGAAGAAGTGGTTTGGGCTGGGCCTGAGCATTTTTTCTTATTCACACCATCTTTTCTGTTTTGCACCCCCAAGCCCATTTGCTTTATTTTTAATGATTTTTGACATTTTCTTTTTTTATTTGATTCATTTATTTTTTCTCAGCATGTTAAAATTTTGAAAATATTTTTCTCTTCATTTTTGATTTTATTTGGTTTTTATTTGATTTTTCTTTTGATTTGTGCATAAATATATATGTATATTATCATTTAGAACAAAATAGAAAAACATGTAAAAAACACCTCCATTTTCATTTTTATTTTATATAACCCTCTGAAAATATCTCATATAAAAAATACTATTTTCTAAAAAATTTTGAATATTATTATTGTTTGTATATAATACATATTTACAATATAAATATACATATACATATATATATTATTATACTTAGAATAAAGATGCCAAAAAATGTATATATTTTATTTTTTAATATTTAATACTAAAAAATGACCTTTTTTTTAATATACCATATTTTATTTTATTCTTGTATGTAAACAATAAATATTATGTGGATTAATTAATTAATATACAATTTGATTAAAACTAGGGTTTTGCCCTAAATATGAAAATACTCAAAAATAATATCTTTTTATTTTCTTATTTTTATTTTTACATAAATAATATTTTTTCATACATATAAAAACTTTCTTTTTGCATTTTGCATATTTATTTAATTTCTATTTAATTGTGCAATTTATTTACCTTGCAAATATTCAAAAATGATGTAATAATCTAGATTTAAATTCTTGTCTAATATCCCCCATTTGTAAATTTGTACCCCCCTCCCTATATTATTATGTTGTAATAATGTAGGAATTTAAATTTCGCACTTTATACGCTTTCTAATTATGCCATGTTAGAATTAGGGTTTGCATGCGAAAAAACGATAAAAAAATAGTTTGACCTAATACAAGATAAATGAGCATGAAAATAAACAACACTTCTCACACTTGCACCCCTAGGGTATTCCACTTTGTTGCCTTCAAATAATTGGGCCATGTTGTATGTTGAATTTCTTTGGGCAAAGCAAACAATTTGAATGATCATAGCCCCTCGATAAAACTTTTCAAAACAAACAAAAACAAATGATCAAGTCCCTTAAAGAGAATTGCCCAAAGACATTTAACGCTGTTGCAATTATGGTCCAAACGATGACCCGCGCCTGTCCCTTTTCATCTCCTAAGACAAGATTGTCCACCAAATGCAATGGTGGAACAAAAATTGTCAAAAGGTTTAAAACATAATAAAAATCTTTGAGGAAATTTTTAGGGTAGATAAACTCTTAAGTACTTGCTAACTTTCCAAGAAAACACTTGCCTAATTTCAAAACCCACTTCACAAACACTTTCAAAATCAACTTTTCAAACCCTTGAAACATCTTTTTAAAAGATAAAACACCTTTTGTAAAACATTCGAGTAAAGAATTGTTACAAGGTTAGCCTAATACAAGGCATCTTTTCAAAACATTTTCAAAACCACACACAAAGCACCATTTCAAACAATTGAAAACCAAGGCAAGTTGATCTAAGCAAGTACCTAAGAGCCCATGGATAACCATGGATAGAAGGGGTGCTAATACCTTCCCCTTCTATAATCTACTCCCCGAACCCAAGAAAAATCTCAAAGGTTTTTGCTGTGCTTTTTTTACCTTTCCTTTAGGATAAAATAAAAAGTCGGTGGCGACTCTTGCTCAACCGAAACATTTGCGAAAACAAACGCAAAACCCTAGTCAGTTCTCCCACCGTATCACAGAACTGGCGACTCTGCTGGGGACACCTTTAAAGTGGAGTAACCTTAGGGCTTAGATCACCCTCTTACATGACTAATTGTTTGATTTGTTTGCTTTATTCTTTGGCTCCATTGTTTGGGTTTACAATCCTCCACCCGGATTTTGGGAAACATTCATAGATAGCAATACGTTGTGGAAACTGTGCGGGGTATACCGACACGGTCTAAGCAATAGCTATATTAGTGCGACATATTTGTGAGTACCGGTAACCCTTGAGTTCAATCAAGGAGAGTACGGGGCCGCTGAGTGATGTCACTAAGCACTAATGACCTAGAACCTTACTTGACCATCTTGGCCTTTTATTAGGAGTAGTGAGATGACCGGCTTTGGTGCAGTCCGAAGTTGGTAGATACTCGATACTACACTCATTGAGGGTTGTTTTCTTGGAATATTTTGGTCGCTAGTTAAGTGGCTAAACCAAAACAATGAACAATGAAAACAATCCCGTGATATTGAGCTCCTTAGAACCCGGTTACTATTTATAGGACAGGTTTTTAAGCCAACTACACTCAAGAGGGTACTTACCTATGGAACCCCATGCAAGCCCGAAACTAGGGTTTGGTGTGATTTGCTTGTACATATGTTTTGTGCATACATCATAAACATCATGAAACATCATATGCATTTACTAACCATTTCAGGGGTTTGGATCTTCATCATTGTTCTCATTTTGTAGGTCATGGAAATACCTCGCAGAAATACCATCCAAGTCAACCTTGTGAGAATCTCTCCTCAACTCAAGGAGATCACTTCAAGAATTCCGGAAAATTCATCCTTCAGTGAAAGACATGGTAGATTGCTCAGCCTAGTCAACACCAACATTGAAGAAGACATGATGAAAGTGTTATTCCAGTTCTTTGAGCCTCTTCACCATTGCTTCACTTTCCCTGATTATCAGTTGGTCCCCACTTTGGAGGAGTTTTCTCAACTCCTAAGAATCCCTATCCTTAATCAACTACCCTTCAACGGTACGGAGAAGGAACCAAAGCCTGAAGATGTTGCTCGAGCACTACATCTACAACCATCTGAAATCAAGGGGCATTGGGAAACCAGAAGCGGCGTCAAAGGATTCTTAGCAAAATTCTTGTTTGAAAAGGCACAAGAATGTTGGAACTCATTGGACCTACAAGCCTTTGAAGAGATCGTGGCACTCCTGATCTATGGGTTGGTTCTGTTTCCAAACTCTGACCAATTGATAGATGTCAACGCCGTCAAAATCTTCTTGTCCAGAAACCCGATACCAACATTACTTGGGGACATTCTTCACTCATTTTACACACGAACAATGAGAAAGAGGGGTGTTCTCATGTGCTGTACTCCTATCCTCGCAAGGTGGTTTATTTCGCACCTTCCACAATCTGTCTTGAAGAATGATCAAGGTATAAGGTGGTCCCAATGATTGATGACTCTCACTCATTCTGATGTGCATTGGTGTTCTCGGTCCAGAGAAAATGTCATCATCGTCGATCGCTGCGGAGAATTTCCTAATGTTCCTTTACTTGGAATTAGAGGAGGTATCACCTACAACCCTTGCCTAGCTTTGAGACAATTTGGATACGCACGGAGGGATGGCCCTCATGACATGTTGATTCCTGGCTTAGTTTTTGACTTCGACAACGATGCGCAAGGACTTCGTCAAAGATTCATCAGAGCTTGGGGAAAACTCAACAAGGTTGATAGTAAGACTCTGGGACACAAGAACTCCATCCCTCTTGAGCCCTATCTCAAGTGGGTACGAGCCCGAGCCCAAAGTCTTATGATGCCTTATCCTCATGTTCTCCCGGTGATTAAAGAGCCTGTTAAGGAAGGAGAGGTTCCCTACACCATCCTACATCCCGACATGCCTACATCGTGGGAGGAAATGCAGAAAAGTTGGATTCAGCTCAAGGAGGAACGGAACACTTTTGAAACTAGCTATTACGCCAGTGAAAAGAAGGTTCTAGAGCTTACCCGCCGACTCCACGAGCAAGAGGCCCTCAATACCTACATCGCACCAAAGAGGATGCGCAATGTCTTTCTACCTTGAGAAGTTTATTTTGTAATATTTGGCCCATGGGGCATTTATGTACTAACAAGTTTCTTCTTATTAATATGACGTGCGTTCTTCTTTGTCTGAAACAATTTTGAATGTTCTAAACCCTTGAATGCATTGCATACATAAGCATACCATTCATCATGTGCATAAGCAGGTCTCACTCCAGGGTTCCTTATCTATCTGCTGTTTATTTCAGTAGGATGGATCTCGAGCAAACAGTCAAAGACCTACAGGCTCAGAACGCACAGTTCTAGCAACTCTTGATGACCTTGGTCAAGAGTCAAGAGGATATCAAGACTCAACTGGAGAATAAGGACCCAGTGAAGAAGAAGAAGAAGAGGGTTGGAGTGGCCACTTTGGGGAGAAGATTCAACGGAGAAGCTCGGAGAGTGCTCGATTTTCCTCCCACTTCTGATGAAGGGACTAGTAAAAGAGATCAAGTTGTGGTGCCTTCCGAGTCTGATGCGGAAGAGGAAGAAATTGAAGAGGAGGAAGATTATTCCGACCAGCAGTATCCTCCAGCTGATGACAAATACAAAAGTTTAGAAGACAGATTGGCTGCCATGGAATTGCAAAGGGTACCGGGTTTGGATTTTGAAGACATGGGCTTGGTCGCCGGAATTGTGATTCCACCAAAATTCAAAGTGCCAGTGTTTGTGAGGTACGATGGGCTGTCCTGTCCCAAGATGCATCTCAGGTCCTATGTAAGAAAAATTCAACCCTATACGGCAGATAAAAACCTATGGATTCACTTCTTTCAGGACAGTCTGTCGGGAGCTCAGTTGGAATGGTTTTATCAGTTAGAAGGAACCAGTGTTGGAAGTTGGGAAGATTTGGCCACCGCTTTCTACAAACAATACCAGTATAATTCCGATCTTGCTCCTACTCGTACCCAACTTCAAGGTATGTCACTAGGAACAAGTGAGGGATTCAAAGAATATGCACAGAAGTGGAGGGATTTGGCTGGAAGGGTGCAGCCTCCTTTAACCGATCGTGAACTCGTTGATATGTTTCTTGGGACCCTATCTGGGCCATTTTTCAATCATTTGATTGGTAACTCTTCCGCGGGGTTTACTGATTTAATCTTAACGGGCGAAAGAATTGAGGCTGGCATCAAGTCAGGAAAGATTCAAAAGGGTGTTGCTGCAAGTGTTGAGAAGAAACCTTTTAAGAAGGAGACAGCTATGGTCTATTCTCAGAGAAGAGCAGGGAAGGTGGAGCGTCGGCCAACTGTGGGGGCCGTAATGATTCAAAACACTCCGAGTGAGCAGCCTCGTTATAACCAGACCAGACCAAGTCAGCAACGGGTGGAAAGGCCACAACGGCAGTTCACCCGTATTAATATGACTCCAGCACAGGTGCTTCCTCATCTATTGAAGTTGAATCTTGCCACCCTCAAGGAGGCGCCGAAGAATGTGAATACGTCCTCTCCGCATTATCATGCCAATGCTAAATGCGCCTATCATTCAGACAGCGTTGGACACGACACCAATGATTGTTGGGCACTCAAGCATAAGATTCAGGACCTGATAGAGGCTAAGGAAGTAGAGTTTGACGCTCCAGAAAAACCCAATGTGATATCTGCACCTATGCCGAAGCACGGTCGGAATGTCAATGCCATTGAAGAGGATCTGTATGTTGCCGACGTTAGTGATCTGACTACTCCACTGTTAACCATTAAGTTGAATTTGTTGAGGGCCGGGATCTTCCCAGGATGTGAAGAAAACTGTTACTGTTGCCACTCTCTGCCGTTTGATTGTCCGCTACTGAAGAAAGGCATCCAAGGCCTCATGGATAGCCGACAAATTTTGTTCGAGAAAGTTCCTGCCGTTCCAGTTCATGTTGAAAATGTCTCAATCATAACCATTCACGCCAATCTTTCCGAGGCCGTCAAAAAGTCAGTTAAGATTACACCAGCCGCAAAGTCTATACCTTTGAAGATAACAATGCCAGGGCCTGTTCCCTATGTCTCCGAGAAGTCGATACCTTGGAACTATGGTGGTGACATCTACTATCATGGTATCAAGCAAGTTGAAACAGTTGAAGAAGATTCAGATGATGAAGAAGCCAGCATTAGTAACATTGCGGGCACCAGCAAAATCACCAGGAGTGGGAGGATATTTTCTCCAGAGATTGCTCCTCCAAAAGCAGTCTTTGGACCCTCATTAGCTAAAGAAGTCATCCCTGCACCAGTAAAGCTCTCCGCTAGAACTCCTTTGATTGAAGAAATTTTCGTTCCTAGTGCTATCTCTCCTGCCATTGCCGATAAAGGAAAAGGAATACAAGATGAGCCCGTCAGGACGAGGGCCCAACCCTTGACAATTCCAGAAGCTTCCAAGAAAGAAATGGACGAGATTTTGAGAATAATCAAGAGAAGTGACTACGATGTGGTGGAACAGTTGGGGCAAACCCCCTCCAAGATCTCCATGCTGGCACTATTGCTTTGCTCAGAAGCGCACGCTCAAGCTTTGATTAAGTTTCTGAAGGCAGCTCATGTGCCCCAGGAAACCTCTGCGGATCAATTTCAGAATTGCGTGGCTAGTCTGACTGCAGACAATGGATTAGGTTTTTCTGATGCCGACCTGACCCCTAAAGGCCGAAACCACAATGATGCGTTGCATATTTCAATCGAGTGTCGCGGAGCTACCCTTGCACATGTTTTGGTTGATACCGGGTCATCGCTGAATGTTTTGCCTAAAAATGCCTTGGACCGGCTAGATTGCGAAGGGTTATAATTGAAGCCGAGTGATATTGTCGTCAGAGCTTTCGATGGGTCGAAGAGAATGGTCCATGGAGAAGTTGAAATTCCTATCAAGATAGGTACTGAGGTGTTTAAATCCACTTTCTACGTAATGGACATCCGTCCATCTTACTCCTGCCTGCTGGGTAGACCTTGGATACACCATGCTGGGGCAATCACCTCATCCCTGCATCAGATGCTGAAGTACCCTGTCAAGGGAAAAATCATTACTGTCCACGGCGAAGAAGAGTACATGATTAGCCATTTAAATTCTTTCCGGTATGTGGAAGTTGAAGGGGAGTTTATTGAGACACCGTTTCAACATTTCGAAGAAGTGCTTCCTGAGATAGCAGTGGCGAAATTGACAGCTGAGACACCAGGGCAGATGGCCAGGATGGCATCTCTGGAAGATGCAAGGGCTGCAGTTAAAGAAGGGAAGAATTCAGCGTGGGGGCAGTTACCCGATTTTCCGCATAAAGCTGACAAGTCTGGATTAGGTTTCACAGCTGCCGGTCAGAAGGCTATGCGCCGGTCAAAGATTGAGAGAGCGCCAGTCAAAATTTCTCCTTACAGAATCAACGTCTTGGAAGATGAAGACAAGGAAAGCAACATTGAAGATTGGATTTATCCAACTGTCAGAGGAGGGTTGAGCAATTGGGAGGCTAAGGACTTTGTCCCCATTACTTTTATTCCTCAGTAATTTATCTATCGAACATTTCCTATTTTGGTCTGTAATATTTTACTTTCAAACGATCCGTACACTATCTTTTTCATCTCCTACCTTGCCCGGGGCATGTAGGTCTACTTGTAAGGGTTTTGACTATTTTTCATATTCATATGCCATGTTTAATGATTCATTGGACGTTTTTCATTTGATAAACTGCTTGTGTTCATTTCCTTTCCTTTTGCATTTTTGTTTAAGGATGGCTATCCCTTACACACACCCACACTCACCAATGCAGGTACCCATCCACTCCGGATTCCATGGGTGACTATTCTGCTATATCTTTCAAAAACTCTGAAGATCTGGTCAATCTAGCCGAGTATGAAGATGACGAAGGTTGTGAAGTACCCGGGGAACTAGCCAGACTTCTGCAACAAGAGGAAAGGGCCATCTTACCGCATGAGGAGCCATTGGAAACTGTTAACTTGGGAACCGAGGAAGACCGGAAGGAAGTACAAGTAGGTGCCAACTTGGAACCAGATGCCAAGGAACGCCTGATACAGTTGTTGAATGAGTATGTGGAAATCTTCGCTTGGTCTTATGAAGACATGCCGGGTCTAGACACAGACATCGTGGTTCACCGTCTCCCCACAAGAGAGGATTGTCCACCGATCAAGCAAAAAGTTCGCCGAATGAGGCCTGACATGTCTGAAAAGATTAAAGCAGAAGTAATGAAACAATTCAATGCTGGCTTTCTTGCTGTTACGTCTTATCCTCAATGGGTCGCTAACATTGTGCCAGTACCGAAGAAAGATGGCAAGGTCAGGATGTGTGTGGACTACCGGGATTTGAATAGGGCCAGCCCTAAAGATGATTTCCCGCTACCTCATATTGACATCTTGATCGACAACACAGCTCAGCACAAAGTGTTTTCCTTCATGGATGGATTTTCGGGCTATAATCAAATCAAAATGGCTCCCGAAGATATGGAGAAAACAACTTTTGTCACACAATGGGGCACTTTCTGTTACAAAGTGATGTCGTTCGGGCTGAAGAACGCAGGGGCAACTTATCAACGCGCCATGGTAGCTTTATTTCATGACATGATACATCATGAGATTGAGGTTTACGTAGACGATATGATAGCTCGATCACAAACAGAGGAAGAGCACCTTGGACATTTGGAGAAGCTGTTTGCCAGGTTAAAAGAGTACAAGTTAAGGCTGAATCCAAGCAAATGCACTTTTGGAGTTAGGTCTGGTAAACTCCTGGGATTCATTGTAAGCAACAAAGGCATTGAGGTCGATCCGGCGAAAGTGAAAGCAATACAAGAAATGCCTGCTCCCCGTACTGAAAAGGAGGTTAGAGGATTCTTGGGGCGCATAAACTATATTGCCAGGTTCATCTCACATCTGACCTCTACCTGTGAGCCAATTTTCAAACTCTTGAAGAAAGATCAGGTAGTGGAATGGAACGACGATTGTCAAGCTGCTTTTGATAGAATCAAGGAGTATTTGCTAGAACCTCCTATTCTGATGCCGCCCGTCGAAGGAAGACCTTTGATCATGTATTTGACCGTCTTGGATAACTCAATGGGGTGTGTTTTGGGCCAGCATGACGAGTCTGGTCGAAAAGAGCATGCTATTTATTACCTTAGCAAAAAGTTTACCGACTGTGAGACTCGCTACTCACTGCTCGAGAAAACTTGTTGCGCTTTGGTATGGGCTGCTCGCCAACTAAGGCAGTATATGTTGACTCATACTACCTTGTTGATTTCCAAAATGGACCCTATCAAGTATATCTTCGAAAAGCCCGCTTTATCTGGAAGGATAGCCAGATGGCAAATGATCTTAACTGAGTATGACATCCAATACACCACCCAAAAAGCTATAAAAGGGAGTGTACTAGCTGACCATCTGGCTCATCAGGCTATTGAAGACTATCAACCCATGAGATTTGACTTTCCAGACGAGGACATCATGAATTTGGACAACATTGAAAGTGACGGACCGTATGACGGACCCGAAAAGGGATCCCGATGGACCCTGTACTTTGATGGTGCTTCAAATGCACTTGGAAATGGTATTGGCGCAGTACTCATTTCTCCGGAAGGTTGTCACACTCCTTTCACGGCCCGACTTTGCTTCAGCTGCACAAACAATATGGCTGAGTATGAAGCCTGCATCTTTGGTCTCAAGGCTGCTATAGACTTGGGGATCAAATCTTTGATCGTATTCGGGGACTCGGCTTTGGTCATCAGCCAGATCAAAGAAGATTGGGATACCAAGCATCCTAATCTTATCCCATACAAAGAACATGTTCTGACATTGTTGCCTCACTTCGAGCAAATTACCTTCGAGCACTTCCCGCGAGAAGAGAATCAGCTAGCAGATGCTCTAGCCACAATGTCCTCCATGTTTAAACTCAATTGGGATAACGAGGCTCCCCAAATCACCATCGAGCGAATGGATGAACCCGCGCATTGTCACGAGATTAATACCGAAGAAGTAGTGGAACAACCTTGGTTCCATGAAATCAAAAGGTATCTCGAGACTAAAGATTATCCTGAAGGAGCTTCCGTGAATGACAAGAAGTTCTTAAGGAAATTCGCTGCTAAGTTCTTCCTGAGCAACGACATCCTTTACAAACGAAGCCATGATTGTGTATTACTCCGATGTGTGGATAAAGCTGAAGCAGAGTTGATTATGACCGACATACACAGCGGACCATTTGGCACTCACTTGAGCGGGCATACAATGGCTAAGAAGATCCTAAGGGCAGGCTATTACTGGTCTACCATGGAGGCTGACTGTCATCAACATTCCCGTACTTGCCACAAGTGTCAAGTCTATGCTGACAAAGTTCATATTCCTCCGGTTCCCCTCAACGTCCTGACTGCTCCATGGCCCTTTGCAATGTGGGGCATTGATATGATTGGAGAAATCAAGCCCACGGCTTCCAACGGACATCGCTTCATCCTGGTCGCCATTGACTACTTCACTAAATGGGTCGAAGCAGCTTCCTTCGCCTCCGTCACCAAAAATGTGGTTGCCCGCTTTATCAAACATAATCTCATATGTCGGTATGGTGTTCCAGACAGGATCATCACGGACAACGGTACAAATCTGAATAATACGATGATCACTGCATTATGCGAACAGTTCAAGATTTATCATCACAATTCATCTCCCTATCGGCCGAAGATGAACGGTGCTGTTGAAGCTGCGAACAAAAACATTAAAAAGATTATTCAGAAAATGACAGTCACTTACAAAGACTGGCATGAGATGTTACCGTTTGCTCTGCATGGATACCGTACGACGATACGTACTTCAACTGGGGCAACCCCATTTTCTTTGGTTTATGGCATGGAAGTTGTTTTGCCTATGGAAGTTCAGATCCCGTCCCTAAGGATTATGAAGGATGCAGGATTGAATGAAGATGATTGGATGCAGACCCGACTTGATCAACTCAACCTGATCGACGAGAAGCGACTTACTGCTATATGCCATGGTCAGACGTATCAAAAGCGGATGATCAAGGCCTTCAATAAGAAAGTCAGACGTCAAGTGTATCGAGTCGGAGATCTCGTAATCAAGCGGATTATCTTACCGCAAAGTGATCCCAGGGGAAAATGGACTCCTACATATGAAGGACCATTTGTGATCAAAAGCATATTTTCTGGTGGTGCAATGATTCTGACCACCATGGACGGCGACGATTTGCCACACCCTGCGAACGCAGACATAGTCAAAAGATACTACGCATAAGATAACCCGGCAAGTCGAAAACCCGAAAGGGCGGCTTGGGCAAAAATGGGCATCCCGGTGGATCGAAAACCCGAAAGGGCGGTTCAGGCAAAAATTAGGGATAAAAACAAAAAAAATCTGTACACCCGGCAAGTCGAAAACCCGAAAGGGCGGCTTGGGCAAAAAGGGGTTTCCCGGTGGATCGAAAACCCGAAAGGGCGATCCAGGCAAAAGTTAGGGAATTAAAGCGTATGACTATGTCTCGTCGGATCACTTCAAAAGCGATCTCTTCATTCAACCAGTTCCAGGCTTCTGATCAATACAGCCATCGTCAAACGAAGCATTGAATGGACAGGTGTTCAGAGTTGTGAAAGTTATAGCAGAATGGAATCCCATGGAATTATTTCACATAGCCATCTTTATTTTGTATAAATTTTTCAAATATTTACGACAAGATCCTCTTACTAGGATGATTGTTTCCTTTGTACAAATATACTCAAAGAAAATCAATACAAATACTCTTCCCAAAATTCGTGTCATTTCCCTTTTTCTTTCTCTCTTGCACTATTTGTTTTATTTTGAGAAACGTCCAATGTTTTGTTAAATAGGCATATGCATTTGAAACATGATCACTTCCTATTTGAATCTAAGAAAAGGATTACTGATAGGATGAAAGTACAGACGGACATTTTGACACCCTTTCAAAGGAAATCCCTCAAGATTTGTAATCTCCATCCCTGGCAAACCCTGAGGTTTATCTCCAGCAGACCCTCGGAGTTTATCCCCAGTAAAGTTCTGAAAGGTATTCCCCGCAGAGTACGGACGTCCCTTCCGAGTTTTATTCAAGGTTATTCCCCACAAAGGCTTATAACTGGGTTATCCTCAGCTAACCACCAGGGAAGATCGCGCTCGCCGAAGTTCTTCCCATCCCCAGTGGAGTTCCTCAAAATGCCCCAGCAGTAACTTATCTTTGCAAATCCCCAGCCAGAGAATCTTTTGGAAATCATTTTCCCTCAGAGTTTAAGCTTCAGTATCCCCAGCAGATCAAGAGCTTCAAATGGACAATCCCCAGCGGAGTCAGATTTTTAAACCTTTTCCCCACAGAGTTTTTAGGAAGAAAAATCCGGAGTTCCCCAGTGAAATCTCCGGAGGTACTTCTCTCCAAGCTGAAGATTCTCAGTCTGGCCTCCCCAGCTTTAAGTCTACTAGTTTGGTACTCCCCAGTAGAAGACTTCAGGAATTCCCCAGAAGATTGGTATACAACCCAAGTTCCCTGTTCCCCAGCAACAATCCAGGACTCATTTTCCCCAGCAGCAGTCAGGATACTTCTATCCTCCGCTACCCCGGATTCATCTATCCTGTGCAAGACAGCTCTCCAGCTTACATACACATCCATTTACATTCATAACACATGAATATACATTGTATCATGCATCATAGCATTGCATACAGCTAACTCTTTGCCTTTTCAGGAAAGGTCAGTCGACAGACTAATATCATTCAACTTCAAGAGTTCTGAAAACAGTTCACGGGTTCTCCAAGTAAACGGATGTTAACCTTTCGCTTGTTCAGATTCTTCTCAAGACTTCTGAAAACAGTTTATGGATTCTTCCCAACAACGGATGTTAATCTATCAGCTTGTTCAAATGCACCTTTGAAATTAGTTCCCGGACGCTTCCCAACAACGGATGCGGCTCTATTGCTGATTCAGTCCCAAGACTTCTGAAAACAGTTTATGGATTCTTCCCAACAACGGATGTTAATCTATCAGCTTGTTCAGATGCACCTTTGAAATTAGTTCCCGGACGCTTCCCAACAACGGATGCGGCTCTATCGCTAATTCAACTTCAAGATTTCTGAAAACAGTTCACGGGTTCTCCAAGTAAACGGATGTTAACCTATCACTTGTTCAGATTCTTCGTCAAGACTTCTAGAAGCAGTTTATGGATTCTTCCCAACAACGGATGTTAATCTATCAATTTGTTCAGACGCAACTTTCTGAAAAAACAGCTTACAGGTTCCTCCCAACAACGGATGTCAACTTATTGCTTGTTCGGACCCCCAATTCAGAAATGGTCCAAAGCTGGGACACTTTCCTAATTTTCCCTTCCAGATGGCATCTTTAAGCCCATCCCCGACAAGTTTCTGTCACTCTCTCAGATGACATCGTTAAGCCCATCTCCAAATGGCATCTCTAAGCCCATTCCCGCATCCAGTGCTTTGACGAATGCAAATTTCCGGGCACTCTAGTGTCCAATCTCCTTTTACCCTCGAGTCGCGAAAGGCAAGCCTGCCAATCTAACTCTTCGGATTCAAGAAGATTGAACAGGGGCAACTGTTGTACCCCAAAAATTTGCCCTCCCATTTCTCATTGATCTCTCCTCACAAAGCTCTTGAAGCTCAAGACTCAGTTAGGGTTTCATCTGCTCAAAGACCTCCCCTTGCACTGTGGACTCAAAATTAGGGTTTGTGTTTGCACAAAGTTGTTTTGACCCAAAATGCCCAATATGACTTCCATGCTTCATATTGACCTCCTAAGTTTATCCATACCAAGTTTCAAGTCTTGATTCCAAGTTTTGCCCAGTCAATTGGACAGTTGACCTAGAAATCAACTGTATTGGGGAAAAAGTCAACTGTGGCCAATTGACAGTCAAATCTCATGAAATTTGATCCACATCAACATTATGAACTCATATGAACCATTTGATCAAGTTTGGATCACAATTCCACAAGAAATTTGATCAGATCACCAAAAGGGCAAAATGGTCATTTTTAGGGTTTTGACTGTACAAAGGCAATTTTTGACTGTTTGACCTAGACAATGGCAAACCAAGCTCATATATGGACTCAAGGACCCCATGGAATTATCTTGACATGTTCATCAAGCTCAAAAGATCCCAAGTACACAAGATTGACAGTTGAATTTCCCAGTCAATTGATCAATTTTTACTGTATACTGAAAAGTCAAACTTTGACTTTTTGGTCAAAATCAAGAGTCAAGATTCATTTTTCATCAAGATATGCCAAATCATGAAACTTGTTCACCAAGAAATCACAAATTGCAAATTAGGGTTTGAAAATGGAATTTTTCATAACAGAATTTTTCTAAGTTATGAAAAAACCTAATTTTTTCCCAACTTTGCCCCATCTTTTCACCATGATCCATTTTGATTCAAACAAAAGTCAAAACATGAAAGTTGTAGATTGTTGCATAATCTACAACTTTGATTCACAAAGTTTTCTCATTTGAAGCTTGTATCTCAAGTTATAATTTTTTGAATAAGGGCACTAAACCATTTTTAAACTTAGTGAAATTTGAACTATTTTGACAAGGTTTTCTACCCTACTTCAAGGCCACTTTTCATACCCTTCCACTTGGAATTTTGATTTGCATTTCAAAGATGGATTGTAGTACACATTCCAAGCTTTCCAAAATGTCCAAAAACTCATCAAACAACTTCATGGTTAGGGAGAATCGAATTTCACAATATAGCAAAAACTCACTTGTGAATTGGCCATTTTTCATGTTCATAAGATTATGCAACTTCTCAAAACCAGCATGCCCTTGATTACAGGTCCCTAAACCAAGTTACACTCATAAATTTAATGCATATTCTTTGTACCAAGACCAAGTTCTTTGAGTTCAAGCTTTGTCTAGAGGATTAATCCCAATTTGGAAAAAGTAAACTATCCATTTTTGCAAAAGTTCACTTTATGTCAAATTAGAAATCCAACAAGTACAAGCTAAATCTGAATGGCACAAGATTATGGACAAATTGCTCTGATCAAGAGAAGATTATGCAGCCCATTAGGAGGCCCCCTACATGCCTAGAACATCAAGTGGCATTTTGTTGCTTAGAAAAGAAGAAAGGTCCATAACTTGTGACAACTTGAACCTCAGCTTACAAACACAACACAAAAGATATCAAACACACTCAGTACATCCCAACCAAGCTTTGGCACGAATCCTTGACCTTTCAAACACTCCCATTGCCATAATCATCCTCAAACTGCAAAAACAGGGTTGCCTCTGCAGTTTGAGTGCAAACTCCCATTTCCCTCGAGCATTCTCACCAAAATCAATTCATACACCTTCCATACAACATATGCAAACTAACCATGGCCTAAAACCTGACCTGTAATCACTCTAACAGTTTCCACCATTTTTAATTTTTCCTTTTGCAGTTGAAGTTCCACAGCTCGATACAAGGAGTTTCAAGACAAAGTAAGCATTGAAAAAGCATCCCTGGACCTCAAGGAAGCTTTTCCAATCATCACCTTGCACTGAAAGTTCCTCATTCTCCAGATAGAAGTCCAACTGAATAGGTAAAAGTTTGAATTCGTATCTCTCTTATCATGCATATTTAGTCTTAAGTTTGTGAAGAAACAAGGTCCTACTCATAGCCCTGAACATGTACATAGCTTTACTTTTCATTTCTTTTGTCTGAGGAGAGAGAATTTGAGCTCTGAAAATGGTAGAAAAGTTAGGTCAGAAAAGAGGGGGAGAGAAATTCTCCCTCATCTTAGAGAGATAGTTCATGTTCTTTATATGTATGAAATCGTCTCTTCATGCTTAACATTTTTTGTGTTGGAAGTTTGCTGAAAAAATCAAAGAATCAGGATTTCAAACACAAGCTTGCAGGCGCGCGTTTTGTGATTCAGAGGTTGAAGAAGAAGTGGTTTGGGCTGGGCCTGAGCATTTTTTCTTATTCACACCATCTTTTCTGTTTTGCACCCCCAAGCCCATTTGCTTTATTTTTAATGATTTTTGACATTTTCTTTTTTTATTTGATTCATTTATTTTTTCTCAGCATGTTAAAATTTTGAAAATATTTTTCTCTTCATTTTTGATTTTATTTGGTTTTTATTTGATTTTTCTTTTGATTTGTGCATAAATATATATGTATATTATCATTTAGAACAAAATAGAAAAACATGTAAAAAACACCTCCATTTTCATTTTTATTTTATATAACCCTCTGAAAATATCTCATATAAAAAATACTATTTTCTAAAAAATTTTGAATATTATTATTGTTTGTATATAATACATATTTACAATATAAATATACATATACATATATATATTATTATACTTAGAATAAAGATGCCAAAAAATGTATATATTTTATTTTTTAATATTTAATACTAAAAAATGACCTTTTTTTTTAATATACCATATTTTATTTTATTCTTGTATGTAAACAATAAATATTATGTGGATTAATTAATTAATATACAATTTGATTAAAACTAGGGTTTTGCCCTAAATATGAAAATACTCAAAAATAATATCTTTTTATTTTCTTATTTTTATTTTTACATAAATAATATTTTTTCATACATATAAAAACTTTCTTTTTGCATTTTGCATATTTATTTAATTTCTATTTAATTGTGCAATTTATTTACCTTGCAAATATTCAAAAATGATGTAATAATCTAGATTTAAATTCTTGTCTAATATCCCCCATTTGTAAATTTGTACCCCCCTCCCTATATTATTATGTTGTAATAATGTAGGAATTTAAATTTCGCACTTTATACGCTTTCTAATTATGCCATGTTAGAATTAGGGTTTGCATGCGAAAAAACGATAAAAAAATAGTTTGACCTAATACAAGATAAATGAGCATGAAAATAAACAACACTTCTCACACTTGCACCCCTAGGGTATTCCACTTTGTTGCCTTCAAATAATTGGGCCATGTTGTATGTTGAATTTCTTTGGGCAAAGCAAACAATTTGAATGATCATAGCCCCTCGATAAAACTTTTCAAAACAAACAAAAACAAATGATCAAGTCCCTTAAAGAGAATTGCCCAAAGACATTTAACGCTGTTGCAATTATGGTCCAAACGATGACCCGCGCCTGTCCCTTTTCATCTCCTAAGACAAGATTGTCCACCAAATGCAATGGTGGAACAAAAATTGTCAAAAGGTTTAAAACATAATAAAAATCTTTGAGGAAATTTTTAGGGTAGATAAACTCTTAAGTACTTGCTAACTTTCCAAGAAAACACTTGCCTAATTTCAAAACCCACTTCACAAACACTTTCAAAATCAACTTTTCAAACCCTTGAAACATCTTTTTAAAAGATAAAACACCTTTTGTAAAACATTCGAGTAAAGAATTGTTACAAGGTTAGCCTAATACAAGGCATCTTTTCAAAACATTTTCAAAACCACACACAAAGCACCATTTCAAACAATTGAAAACCAAGGCAAGTTGATCTAAGCAAGTACCTAAGAGCCCATGGATAACCATGGATAGAAGGGGTGCTAATACCTTCCCCTTCTATAATCTACTCCCCGAACCCAAGAAAAATCTCAAAGGTTTTTGCTGTGCTTTTTTTACCTTTCCTTTAGGATAAAATAAAAAGTCGGTGGCGACTCTTGCTCAACCGAAACATTTGCGAAAACAAACGCAAAACCCTAGTCAGTTCTCCCACCGTATCACAACACTCATTTCACTTTCCACCTTCCTTGTGGAATGCTAACACCCACGCTTTTCGACGTGGCTGCCATCACCGGCCTTCGACCCACTGGGGATTATTTCGACCCAGAGGAAATGTCGGAGGATCAGATTGGATTCTCAGCTACGAAACCCACCTATACCACCTATATCAACCATTACCATGATAGGTCGACAACCACTGTGACGGATGTAGAGCATATTGCGTTTCTAGCCCTTTGGCTGTCGCGCTTTATGTTCTGTACAAAGTCTTTACAGGTGACAAAGAAGATGGTCATCGTCGCCACCCAGCTTCACCATGGCCAAAATATTTGTTTGGCAGAATTAATCTTGGCGAATCTGTATGAGTCGATCAGCAGCGGAGCGACTCTGTTAAAGGTCATCGAGAATAGAGCTAGTCTGTTGCTTGCAGGACCCTTTTGGCTACTTCAATTGTGGCTCAATGCCACTTTTGAGTCTTTCTTACCTCAGAAAATCCAAATAAATGAGCAAGCTCCTGAGATAGCAAATAGGCGTATCGAAGGCACCAGATTAGCTCTACTGACCCCGACTGAAGATGGGCTGGAGCTTCAACAGACTTTTGCAAACTTCGTCTTGATGTTTGCAAGAAGAAAAGAATTTGCTTCGACCATGGCTCCCTTTGCTCGACGAAAGGTTGGTCCAGAATGGTTCACCAGGCCCCATCCTAAGTCGTCAGGTGACCCTCTTGTTGAAGAACACACAATAATGTGGGAAGCCTTTCTCACACCTAGAATAATGCCCCTGCGCTTCAAGAGCTCTAAGACTCACCTGAGCTTGATCGCTTACCAACCAAACTTGGTTTCTCGACAGTTTGGTATAATTCAATCACTTCCTTCTCCTATTTTTCCTAGGGAGAAGTCAATGTTATATTTTTGCAACGACTATACTGAGGATGCTGCCACCAAGCATATTGGCAGGTATGCAGGTCGAACAGTACTTTCACTGTTTGATTATCAACTTAACTTTCTCTGTTCACCATCCTTCGAAGACTGGTGGAAGAGTTACTATGCTGAAGAGTTCTTCGACGAGAAAGATTTTGTGGACGAACTTCAGAAGTCTTTTGTTCTAGTCCTTGACAAAATAAAGAAATGTAAGTTCACTCTTCAAATTATTTTGTCTTTCCATTTCGACTGGCAACTTGTTAATTATAACTTGTCTTCTTTTAGTTGTTCGAAAGCCTGCAGCAAAGAAAGCCGCAGAAGGCCAACAGGGAGGAGGTCCCTTGACAAAACCTCTAGCACCGGCGAAAACTACAACAAGCCAACAGGGGGAAGGTCCTTCGAAAAAATCTTCAGCACCGGTAACCAGACTTTTATTGTTCCCTTCTGGTTTTAATATCCTGATTTTCGATGTAGCGTTCTAAATCGAACTCCAATTGGTTTTCAGGCACCTTCACCCAAGAAACGACCTACACTGACAGTCGAATCTGGGAGTGACGAAGAGGACGAATCTCCCCCCGCTCCTCTTAAAAGGCAAAAACTGAAGAAAGATGTTCCTTCTCCTGAGACTCGACCCACCATCAGAATAAAGGTTGCAGGGAGAAAACCCAGGCCACCTCCAGTAATTATTGAAGAGCCAACGGAGGAGGAACTAAATGTTTTGCTCAATAAACCCGTCGAAAGCGATAATTCCAGCCCTGGGGCTGAAGTTCCTCTGCAGGTAATTTCTTTGACCTTTTTTAACTCAGGTGTCGATGCTCACGTTCGATTGTGTCCCTTTCTAACCTAGAAGATTCTTCCTCTTCTATTTTCAAGAGACCACTGAAAGTTCAGCACCAAAGACTTCTGAAACACTAGATTCCGCTGAACACAGCAGGCCACAAGAGAAAGAGTCGGCGAACGATGAAACCAATGCTGAAACAGAGGAACAACAACCAAAAGAAATTCAAGTGGTCGATCTGTCAGAGGAACAACATGATGAAGGGGATCACGTTGATGCTGGCACTGCTGAACTTCAGGTCGAAGAGAGTCACGTCGATGCAAACGCTACTCAACAACTTCAACCCCAAGACAACGCTGCTATAAGGGTTACTACCTCGACAAAGCATAAGTCCAAAGAAGACTTAGCACTCTTGAAGCAAACTGATCCCATTGGCTACTTGAATGCCATTATCGAGAGCAGGGGAAGTTCGTCTAACCTTAGTCAGGATGCTTCTACTCAATCGGGGAAGTCCACTTCGACTTCTCCTCTCGATGAGGCTTTGATGAAGGTCAAGGCCCAGTTCTTCAAGAAAGATTTGATGAAAGCTTTGGAAGGGGACCCTACTGCTCCGTCGTGTTTGGGAGCTGTTTTGAACGCAGTAGACTTGCTTGCTGTGACTCCAGAGGTTTCGAGCTTTATCATGGAGTTATCCTCCATTGTTGATCAAGTCTCAGTAGACTATCGACGTCAGAGGGGCTTCAACAGCCAGCTCGAAGCGTTGCATGGCAAAAGTTCTTCTGCCTGGACTGCAGTAGCTGAGACGACTTCTCGAATTGCAGAGTTGTCGAAGCAAAAGGCATCTAAGCAAGAAGAGATTGATGCCATAGATCGAGACAATGCCTCCATAAAGGCGCAAATCGAAGAGCTGGAGGCCAAGATGAACGCTAATACTAAGCGCAAGGAGGAGCTTCTCTCGACTGTTTCAGACACAGAGAGCCAAGCTGAAGTTACGCGAGGCCTAGAGTTTGCTGAGAAAGCCCAAGCCTTCGATGACCAAATTGCCAAGCTTGCCCAGGCGAATGCCTTGTGCAACAAAAGACTGGAGTTGCAGCAGGCCAAGTACCTTCGACTCAGAGATTCTATCCCCTTCTGAATTACTCAGCTATTTAACCATGTATTGTAATATGTATTTGACAATGTAGCCATTTTGGCTAATTCTTATAAAATTTTCCATCTTGGCTATTTATGGTTAATTTAGTTATTACCTGCTATTTATTTTGATCTCTTGGAGCATAGGTTTATACTTTTTCAAATATTTGCCGTTTACTCTCAAGAGTCTTTTATCTTCACCTAACTCTTCGACTTCATAAGCTCCACCAGAAAAAGTTTGGATAATTCTGAATGGTCCTTCCCATTTGGGTGACCATTTTCCCATGCTTCGATCCCTTCGATCCATGGGGAGAATCACCTTCCAAACTAATTCTCCAGGCGAGAATGCCTTAGGTTTCACTTTTTTATTGTAAGAGTCTTCCACTCTTTTCTTCTGAATCCTTAGTAGGTCGAGAGCGCGTAGTCTTTCTTCGTCTAAATCTAGTAGTTCGTCTAACATCATATCCCAATAAACCTCAGAGGGGATATCATGATGTCTCTGAACCCTTGCAGATTGAAGACAAATTTCCGCTGGCAACACTGTGTCATGACCAAAAGTTAGCCGATACGGTGTTGTACCTATGGCTTCTTTTGGGGACGTTCGACAGGCCCACAAGATCTGGTCTAACGTCTTATGCCAATTTTTTGGCTTCTTCCCAACATGCTTTTTTATCAAGCCAATCACTATTTTATTCGCTGCTTCGACTTGACCGTTTGCCTGTGCATAATAAGGCGTTGATGTTAGGAGTCTAAAGCCTGTTTCTTGAGCGAATTCCTGCATCTTTCGACCGGTGAAAACTGATCCTTGATCAGTAGTTATAGTTTCAGGGATTCCAAATCTAAAGATAATGTTCTTTTGAATAAATTCAATGACATTTTCTTGGTCTACATTGACTAAAGGCATAACTTCGATCCACTTAGTGAAATAATCAATGCCTACCAATATATACTTCTGGCTCTTTGATGATGCTGGTCGAATCTCTCCAATAAGGTCCAACGCCCATCCTCTAAAGGGCCAAGGTTTCACTATTGAGTGAAGTTCGCTTGCTGGTACATGTTGGATGCCTGTATGGACTTGACATTCCTGACACCCCTTGGCGAACTCGACACAATCTTTCAAGATGGTGGGCCAGTATAGTCCTTGTCGAAACAACAACCACTTCATCTTATGGCCTACTTGGTGAGCCCCACATGCTCCAGCGTGCGTAGTCGAAAGGGCTATGTATGCTTCAGTTTCACTTAAGCACTTTAGCAATACCCCTTCAGGCGTCTTTTTAAACAACTCATTACCCATGAGTACGTAACTTAACGCCCTATATTTTATTTTTCGTTCTGTCGAAGCTGCTGGATTTTGTAGATAATCCACAATGGGTTTCCTCCAATCTTGCTCTGACAAATTGTCTATGAACGAAATTTCGAAGTTCCTTTGATCAGCATACCCTAGTCTTGTCGATTTCAAATCTGTTGGTGACAGACAAGTTGCTTTTATCTTTTCTCGAACTTCGATTGCTCTTTGTAATCTCGTTTTTGAAATTTTGTACCCAGATGCAATTTGTGCCAAATCGTTGGCTATTTGATTTTCCAATCTGGGTATGTGTCGAATGTTGACCATTTCGAATTTTTTCAATAAACGATTTGCTATCACAAAGTACATAATGAGATTTTCTCTTGTGCACTTATATTCTTTTGTGACTTGCTTAATGACTAACTCTGAGTCTCCCATTATTTCGACTCGAGTTGCCCCCAATTCCAACAATATCTCAAGGCCAGTAATTAGAGCTTCATACTCAGCCTCATTGTTCGAACAAGTACTTGATATCTTGTACTTGAATGTTGTTGGAATTTTTTCTGGAGAAATAATCAAGACTCCTACTCCTGTTCCATCTTTATGACTGGAACCATCGAAGTAGAATTTCCAAGGTTCTATCTCCACATAATTTATACTCTCAACCTGAATTGAGTGGTCGACTATAAAGTCTGCCACTACTTGTCCTTTCACTGCCTTAAGAGGCATAAAGGTCAAGGAGTATTCAGTTAATGCTAATGCCCACTTGCCAATTCGACTGTGCAGGATGGGTTTCGACAACATGTACTTGAAAACATCAAAATGAGACAAAACATACACATCAACTGGTTTTATATATTGCTTGAGCTTTGTACAAGAGAAATAAAGACATAGACATAATTTTTCAACTTCGCTATATCTAGTTTCTGCATCGTTCAAAACTCTACTAAGATAGTAAATGGGTCTTTCGACTCCATTTTCATCTTCTTGGGCTAACATGCTTCCCAAAGTTTTGTCAGATGCAGCTATGTACAATCTCATACTCCTGTTACTGCAAGGAGGCACCAAAATAGGTGGCTTTGTGAGGTACCCTTTGATTTTGTCGAAGGTTTCTTGTTGCTCTTGCCCCCAGTCGAACCTTTCCTTATTCAGGCGAAGTAAGGGTGAAAAGGCTTGAGCTTTCCCACTTAGGTTAGATATGAATCTCCTCAGGAAATTTATCTTGCCCAGCAGAGATTGCAATTCCTTTTTGTTCGCTGGCGCTTTCGCTTCCAGAATTGCCTTCGTCTTGTTCTGGTTGATTTCGATTCCTTTCTTGTGGACGACGAAGCCCAAGAAATCTCCAGCTTTTACACAGAATGCACACTTCAAAGGGTTCATCTTCAGACCATGTTCTCTCATTCTTTCGAATGATTGTCGAAGGTGGTCTATATGGTTCTTCCTGGAAACAGATTTTACAACAATGTCATCAATATATACTTGCATAAAAGTGTTAATAAAATCATGGAAGATAGAATTCATTGCTCGCTGATATGTTGCCCCAGCGTTCTTTAGGCCAAAAGGCATCACTACCCATTCGTAAGTGCCTAAACCCCAGGGCATCGAAAAGCTGTTTTCAACACATCTTCTTCAGCAATGAATATTTGATTATATCCTGAATAACCGTCGAGCATACTCAGGTATTCATAACCAGCGGCAGAATCGACTAGCATTTCTGCCACAGGCATAGGATATTCATCTTTGGGTGTAGCAGCATTCAGATCTCTGAAATCTATGCACACTCTCAATGTACCATTCTTTTTAATCACTGGCACAATGTTTGCAATCCATTCGACATACCTCGTAGCTCGTATGAATTTGCACTTCAGCAGTCTTTCGACTTCCGTTTTGATCTTCGACAATATTTCTGGAGCGAAGTGTCTTGGACTTTGCTTGACTGGCTTCTTCCCAGGTTTGATTGGCAACTGAAGTTCTACCAATCCTCTGTCGATACCAGGCATTTCGTCATAATCACATGCAAAACAGTCCTTGAACTCTTTTAACAAATGGATCACTTCCAACCTGAGTTCTGGGTCTATTTTTGCGCTAATGTAAGTTTGCTTTTTCTCTAACCCTTCGCCAAGTTGATTTCTTCTAAAGGATCCTGCGCTAGCATCTTAATGTTATTCGCTAAGGGGTCCTTTTCGAATCCCAAAGGCTCATCGTCGTAGATGGCATCGAGCCTTTGTTCCTGCACTCCTTCTGGCATGATATCAGGAGGTTCTGGGTCGAAATCCTTTCCAGGACCAGAAGGTAACTCTTGATCATTGGCCTGTGTGGCCATATATTTTACTTCGGCTTCGAGAGCCATTATCAACCTTGTTTCGGCTACGTAAGCCGAAATTCGCTGCAAAGATTGTGACTCAGTCATTGTCACTGAATTCACTTCCCCAACCAGTTGGTTGGATATCTGTTAGCCCACTAAAGTCAATGTGGGACAAGTCTTCTCTGTCCCATTGAAAACCATGCTCAAGGTGCAGGTATAAGGAACAAAAAGTATTTGGCGCTGGCGCCAAGTCGAAGTCAGGTGTTGGGCATGGCCCAATGTGAGCCAGGTTTTTGTCGAAGTCTGCCAGCCCTAGGTGATTTACTTCGCCCAGGTAATAGCTTTGATCCGCTTCTATGTTTTCGACCATTCCATCAGGACGCCATAGTAGCAACCTCTGGTGCATTGATGATGGTACAGCTCCAACACCATGAATCCATTCACGGCCCAACAAAAGATTATAGTTAGGTTTGGCCGATATGACCATAAACATAGTTGGTCGAAGGATAGATCCCACCTTGATGTCCAGTTGGATCACACCCATAGTGGTCCCTATGCCGCCTTCATAATTCGACAGGACCATGTTGTGAGGCTTGATGTTCTCATCACTTTTGCCTATTTTTCTTAGCATAAAGTGAGGGATGATGTTGATGGTTGCCCCACAATCTACCAAAATCTTATTTACTGTGGTTTCTTCGAGTTTAGCCCTTATAAATAAAGGCTTAAGGTGATTTTTCATCGCCTCTGTAGGAGGTTCGAAGAACCCATTCTGCTCTTCAGTAGCGCCATTATCCATGACGAAATAGCACATTGGCCTATGCTTGGCCATTTCTTGCTTAATTTCCCAATCGCTTGTTTCGACCTCCACCTGGCGATTGAACTCTCTTGGCAAAACTGAGACTATGTTCACCATGATATCTAAAGTGTCGTCGGACTCAGAGCCATCTTCGTTATCAACTTCACCCTGGTTAGGCCAGACTAGCCTATTGGTTACTGGTTGTCTTTCCAGAGGCTTCCTCTGCTTTCTCTGAGGAACATTCGAACTTGATTCTGCCTTTGGTTCATTAGCAGCTTCCCTCTCAGCTTTTCGTCGCCTCTGGTATCTCCTCCATTGAGATCGAGACATGGGATTCTTCCCTTTGTAGTTGCTTGATACCTGTGTCACTTTAGGGGTAGCAACCTGAGGCTCTTTCTTATGTGTAAAAGATGAACCTCTTGGCACTTCGAAGGAGTGCCATCTTTCCTCGCTTGGTCTCTTTCGACCAGATGTTTTGTACCAAGTATCAACTGGCACATTAGTTGGAGGCCTGAAAGTCAGTGGCCTCTTTTCTTGATTTGAACCTTTTTGGTAGGTTCTTCTGGGGTCATGTCGAGTATAAACACTTTCCCTTTTCCTGTTTGCTGCTCTTACACCTTGAATATGTTCAGCAGCTTTTTTGTCGAAGATCGAACTGCATCGAGGATACATCATCACTTCTGACTTCTTTTTCTGGCACCTTTGCAGGAAATCTGCCAGATTTTCATTTTCCCGAGGGAAAGCAGTTTTGTTGGCTTGTTCTTGCCTAATGGCCTCCTCTGATGCTTTAGGTTCAGAGACTTCGACCATGTTGACATTCATGGTGTCCTTGGTGGCAAGAGTCAACTGCTTCATCTGAATCTCCAAGTCCTCTGTCTGGCCTTGAACTGCAGCCAAGTGAGAACTGGGTTTTGTTCCAGAGTTTTGGGCTCCAACTGTCTCCAGCTTTGGGCTTTCGACCGCCTTTTGGACCGCTTCAATTGTCTTTCTGGATAGATTCCCAGAAAAACTGCCAAAGATTGGCATGTTGACATGGTCCTTTGTGACTTCGACCATTGTGATTCCTGGCCTCTTCGACTGGCTTCTGGATGCCTCGATCACGTTCACCTCTGAAGGTTCAGCATAATGGGCTTCAGCCTGCAAAGGGTTGGAGTCCACAGTCATGGGGGTCTTGTCAGCAAACTTCAACCTCCCTTCTTCGATAGCGTCCTGCACAAGATTCTTGAAAAGAAAACATTGAGACGTTTTATGGCCCAGAAAATTATGATATTTACAAAAGCCTCTTTTCTTTCTTTGATCAAGAGGAGGCACTTTTACCCCTGGGGGTACTATCATTTGGCCATCTTTTACAAGTAAGTCAAATATTTCATCACATTTTGTAATATCAAAACTATAAGTCTTTTTGGGGAACCTATCGTTGGTCCTTTCTGGACCAGTGGGATTTTTTCCACTTGAGGGGACTAACAGTTGCAAGAGTATGGTGGCCCTTGCTTTAGTTCCGCTAAATCGACCTCGCCTTCTTCGACGGTTATAGTTTCGTCGAAGGTTTCTGGATCTTCGTCATCCATCTCGACATACGCTATCCTCTCTCTTTTATGAGTTTTTGTTGCCTTGGCTTTTTCAGCTTTAAGGCGTTCTACCTGTCGAACTCTATCGGCCAATTGGGCCATGTCTCTCAGGTATTGAGTGTCTAATTTCTTCCTAATGGAATAATCTAAGCCGCCTGCGGCTATTTCGACTAACTCATGTTCTGGAACTTGCGTAAAGCATCTTGCTTTGAGCAACCTAAACCTATTCAGATATTCGTCTATAGGTTCAGTGAAACGTCTCTTTGCACTGGCCAATTCTTTCAGGCTTATCTTGGTTTTTCCCATGTAGAATTTCTCATGGAACAATCTCTCCAACTGGGTCCAATGATGGATCGAATTGGGGGGGAGAGTTGTAAACCAAGTAAACGTGTTCTTTGTTAAAGAACTTGGGAAGTACTTAATCCTCAGGTTTTCGTTGTTTGAAATATATCCTGCTTCGATCAAGTATCTCGCCACATGTTCGACAGTAGATTCTGTCGTGTCCCCTGAGAATTTAGTGAACTTAGGGACTTTACATATAGGAGGTAAGTTTGTTTGTAACACATATTCTGACAGTGGGGATGTGAAGTTGGGCCTACGAAAGCCCATATTCATCCCATTTTGCGTCATGATTCTTTCGATCGTGGCTGCCAGATTATTTTCCAAACCCATATTCTGGTATTGGATATGCTGAACTACTTCGTCAGCATTTTGGTTTCTGTTAACTAACCTTACCTCTGGGGCTATAACCCTAGGTTCTTCGACAGGCTGTTCCAATCGTGCCCTAAGGTTTTCTTCGATAGGCTGCTGGACTTGGTTGATAGTGGTTTCTTCCTCTAAGAGTATAGCTTGGTTTCCCCTTATTTGCGCCCTTTGGGGCTGTCGAATAGGTTGGGGTACCCCAAAGAAGTCAGCCAGACGCGTCATTTGTGCTGTCATCTGCTGATTCGATTGGGTGGTGTTTTGTATTAGAGGATTCAGCATTGTACTTAAAGTTTGTGCCAACATTTGAACCATATCATGGTTGCTTTCGTCCATTTGTTGCCTCAAGACTGCTGTCGAGGCATTTGTAAGGCCATGCGCTACTTGGGACGTTCCTCCTAAGAGTTGGGTCCTATTTCTGTTCGCCATACCAACTCCAGAACCTTGGAGTGGCGAAGAGGCGCTCACTAAAGGGTCTGAAAAAGTGGACGCAGTGTTCGTCAGGCTAGCCAATTCAGAAGTTGGCATGCCATAGAGTGGTTCTCGATTTTGACCACCTGTCATAAATCCTGGGGGAACATAAGGTCTGGTCCCTGGATTTCCCCTTGGTGGGGGAGTTCCCAAAGGTACTCTGGGGCCAGTGAACGGAGGTAATGGCCCCGTTGTTGTGACCGTTACTGCTGGTGTTGAACCAGTGGTTATCGCTTCACTTACGGTCGGGATAACCGTTGTTCCCACATTCGTTTGTGGGATTTCGTTATTGTTTGGCGGATTCTCCATCGCTTCTCTTCTTCTGGCAGTATTGGTATTGTTAGTGTATATTCTACCACTTCTCAATAACATACAATACTTCTCGAAAAAGATGATATTCTGTATAAAAAGGTTAAACTTCAAAATCAACACAAAGTCCCACTGGGCGTGCCAATTTGTTTACCGTGGGAATTGGTAAACAACCGCTGATCTTCCAAAAGGTTACTTATTTGGTGACTCGCATGATCGATCAGATTGATCCTAAGACATGGTTGATTTTGGGGTTTTGACTAAGTTTAATAATGGTTAAATGACAAGAAAATAAAGAAGCTTTATGTAAATTGCATGAAGAAGAAAACTTGATCGAATAAAGGAAGGCTTGAAATAAAGGCTTTCGACTGGAAAAGTAAATGAAGAGCAAGTAAAGTTTCTGGAAAATAAATGACTTTGATTAATTTAAAGTGGTGTTTTACACATACATTCTCAACAATTCTTTCTCTCACGCTGGGTACTCGAATCTATATGAGTGACTTGTATATAATTGTGAACACACGCGAAAAACTGCGTGAACTACTAATATTTATACTAAACACATCCCAAGTAACCGTCGGGCAGTTACGCTGCTTCGAGATGACTCCACTTGGCACGTTCACAACGTTCGACGCTCCAGATCTTGGCATGTTGCACTTGGTAACCGCTGGGAACCGTTTTCCCTCCAAACGTTTGAATCTCAAACCGTTCCACTCTGAGCAATCGAACACCTTCGTCGAGAAGCACCTTCGACATCGAAGGCAACCAAATTCTTCCTTGGAAGAAATTCTCTAAGTACATTGTCATCTTCTGATGAGCATTTCGATAGAACTAGTCGGTCGAAACCATTCTTCAGCTTTAATGGCTTATATTAATAAAAACCAGGGTGTCGAATTTAGGAGCCAACACTTATTCAAGAGTTTCCTTTCAGATATAGCTGGGAAATGCTCCAGATATGGATGCTATTCTTTTGCTTATTCAACATTTCTTCTCAGAGATAGCTTAGAAATGCTCTAGATATGGATGCTGTTATTTTGCTTATTCAGAGTTTCCTTTCAGATATAGCTTAGAGATGCTCCAAACACGGATGCTATTCTATCGCTTATTCAGAGGTTCCTTTCGGAGATAGCTTGGAAATGCTCCAGACATGGATGCTATTCTTTTGCTTATTCAAAGTTTCTTCCCAGAAATGGCTTAGAGATGCTCCGGACGCGGATGCTATTCTATCGCTTATTCAAAGTTTCTTCTCAGAGATAGCTTGGAAACGCTCCAGATATGGATGCTATTCTTTTGCTTATTCAGAGATTCCTTCTTCAGATTTCTCTCTGGAGATGGCCTAGAGATACTCCAGAGCCGGATGCTATTCTATTGCTTATTCAGAGATTCCTTCTAGAGATAGTTCAGTTGCGACCCAGGCATGGCGACTTTCTGATACTTATTCCAGAGTTCCTTTCAGATATAGCTTAGAGATGCTCTTGACCCGGATGATATTCTACTGCTTATTCAGATTCAAACTTCTAAAGACAACTTAGAGATGCTCCAGACCCGGAGGCTATTCTATTGTTTAGTCCAGATTCATTCAAAAGACAGTCCAGATACGATCCAGGTTCGGATGACATTTTGTCACTCATTCAGATGCAGTATGGATATACCCCAGACGCGGTGGTCATTCTACTACTCGTTCAGACGTCAGCAATTAGATATAGACTAGATATGCTCCGGACACGGAAGCTATTCTATTTCTTATTCAGATTCAACTGTCCACTACACTTCCAAATGGCATTTATAATCCCATTCACGACAAGGTTCTGTCACACTTTTAGATGGCATCTATAAGCCCATCCTCCTATCCATTATATCCATAAATGGCATCTGTAAGCCCATTCCCGACATCACATTGTTGATACTCCACTATGCGAGTGCAAATTTCTGGGCACTCTAGTGTTCAATCATCTTCCACCTTCGGATCACGAAAGGCACGCAAGCCAATATACATCCTCAGGTCTAAGAAGATTGAACAGGGGCAACTGTTGTACCCCAAAATTTTCCCTCCCATATTCTTCAAGATTTGTCAAGATCAATCTTCAAATGGATCAAGGGGTTGCCTAGTCAAACATCCTCCTAAGCCAGCTGAAATTAGGGTTTTGGTTATTGCAAAGAATTTGAGGTTTTCAATGGCCCAATCAAGTCTCATATGCCTATAAACATTGCCAAGCATCTACATGTCAAGTCTCAAGACTCACAGGGTCAAATTGCACAGTCAAAAGCCCTATTTGGTTCACAATCAACTGCAGGGGCAAAATGGTCATTTTACAGTCAAAAGTCAAAATTTTTGGTAAACATCTTATTTTGAGCACACAATCATCATTTGATCAAGTCTTGATCATGATTCCTCAAGCATGGCTCAAAAATCATCAAGGATGCAAAAGTTACTATTTTTGGATAGCTGAAAAGTCAACTGTAACTTGACCAGAGCATAACTTTTTCATGGTTCATCATAAAAATCCCATCCAATGCTCATTTTGAAGGGTATAACATTTCCTACAAGCCATCTTCACATTCCAAGTCCAGGAAATGCTCTCACAAAAAGTTATCAATTTCTACATTATAGGTCAATTTCAAAAGTCAACAAAAAGGCATTTTAAGTCAAAGACCATAACTTGAGATTGGTAAATACAAATTACATGGGACCAAAGGCATTGGTTAGAGGAATTCAAGACCTTTCCAAAATGTCCAAGAACATGTTCATAGGATCCAAATTGAGCAAGATATGCATTGGAGAAGTTGGGAAATATTTAGGAATTTGCAAAAGTCAACTTTGCCCAAAACACCTCATTTTTGCTAATGGGACTCAAATTTCTTCTTGAAACATTGTCCAAGGCCTATGCACGACCCATTGAGCTCAAATTGATTTATTTTCTTATTTTTAATTAATTAATTGAATTTTTTATTAATATTAATTCATTTAATTGATTTAAAAAGTAGAAAATATAAAGATATGGTTTTCAAATCTTTTTATGAAGCAAATAGGCTCAGGGCAAGCTGGCAATTTCGTGCATCCATCAAAGAGACAAAAATCTCCATGTTTGGCAAGTTTTATCAATCAAAAAGATTGAAAATTATTTGATTTCCAATCAAATATTGAAATCATAATGCCATGGATATTTGGACAAAGTTTTACCCTAATTCCATTCCACTACATATACAGAACCTAAACCTAATGAGTAAAACGTGAGAACTACTGCAAAACACCATAACCAAATTCCAAAAAATCAAGAAAAAAGCCAAAACTAAATTCCACCTTCCAGGCCCTTTCAAGGAGATTTAAAGATTCAAACACATTGCTGGGACACTGAGGAACACATTGCAATCAAAATCACACATCAAAGCCTAAGAAACTGCTCCACAAGAACTCACGGTTTGCATACTTTTGCCATAATCGAAACTTGTTATTCATGTGAATTTAACACGATTTGTTGTTTGTTTTGTGTTGCTTGCATCAATAGAAAGCTAATGGTACAGTTTAATTTGATTATGGAGCCCTGAATCAAAAGATGCCATTAACAATTATTAGGGTTCCGAAGCTTTAATTTTGGGGTTTTCCACATCCAGTAAAATCAGGACCCCTAACGCATATGGTTAAGACCGTCTGATCAAGACGAACACAATGGACATGTCGCGCCCTATTTATATTTAATGTACACCTAATCGCTATTTTTCATCCATGAAGTTTGTGGGGGTTAAAAACCCCCGCTATTTGTTTTGTTTTCTGCAGATAAATGAAGAAGACGAAGGACGTGGAAGCGTACCATTGGGTTATTCAAATAAAACGCGCGTTTGTTTCTCTTTCCAGCATAGGCATTATGTTTTTTATATTATGTTTGTTGTCTATTATATTAACAGATGCAATGTAGTGGCTTAGTGGAAGGTGGCGTGCTTGGTAACCATTGGGACCTGGGTTCGATTCCCAGGTCCCCCAAACGCTTGTTAATATTTTTCCTTACAGGTTCCCATGCAGGCATCCTCAAAGTGTCCCACCATACATATCCAGATCCCAGACGCCAAGTGTCTTCCCACTCAAAACCAATGGCCAAAGATGAAAGGCTATGGTGTTCTCTAGTCAATGAACACGCACCTGATTCCAGAAGTCAACAAGGGCTTGATTCTTAATGGGCCAAATTGCTTCTTCAAACCTCCTAATTGGGTCCATCAATCCCCCTGGTTTTCTTTCTATTTTCTTTTTCTTTCTTTTTATTTTCTTTAATAACTATTATTATTTTATTATCTAATTAATTCATAAATTATTTTTTCATATTAAAATCAGAAATTTAAAATATTGTTTATTTTTTTTATTTATTATCTTCACTATTAATAATTATTTTTGTACATAAATTATAATTAATTAAATAAGTTAAATTAGGTTAAATTTAATCTTTTTTTAATAAATAAAATAAACTTAGAATTAGGGTTCTCTGGACTTTTAATTTCTTTTTATTTTTATTTTTATTAAAGACTTAAAAATACAAAAACATTTTTTCTTTTAATTAATTAGTAAATTAGGTTTAATTTCAATTAATTGCAAAAAGGACAAATTACTTTCTTTATTTCTCAAAAGGGTCAAAACCCTAAGGACGTCCCGATTTAATTGCTGTCGCGCTTTAATTCCTTTTGATCATATTTTTGTATCTGTTTCCAAGGATGTAATAGTTAATTAGGATTTTACCGCTTTATTTACTTTTATCGCATTTATTTCCAAACGGGTTTTTGTTTTTTGGCGATGTATAGACCCGCGCCTTGTAATAGCGTAGATTTACCTTTCCGCAATTTATTTTCCGCACTCTTAACTGTTAAAAATGCATGAAAGACTTGTATGACAAATAAAATCAATCTGTAGCTCACAAATGCATGTTCAAAGACAATTTAACTGAAAAACAACACACATACACATGCCACTCCTAGGGTACGTCTTACTGGTTGCCTCGAACGTGGTCGTCAAGTATAGGGTGTTTTAGAGGTCGCCCTCCTGTCCAAAGATCCAGTTGCCTCGAAACGGTTGCCTCAGATAAAAAGGATCTAGGACATTAGGGTTACCGCTAAGGTGTCCTACTATTGCTTTGGTGACCACACATGTCCCTTAATCGAATTGACCCGAATACCTCCAACGACGGTGCTACCTACTTCTCAATAGTGGGATAGCACTGTCTAAAGGACTCTTACACAGCCTAATTCTTTAGAGTAGGTAGATTTCTCCTGGGTACTTGCTCTTTCAAAAACAAAACAATCTTTTCACACCTACACTTTCAAAAAGTTTTCAAACAAAATACTCCATACACTCTTGAGGACTGATACAAGAGTTACCTAGAAGTTTTCAAAATGAAACTTTTTCAAAATCTACAAACACTTGAAAAGCAAACAAATTTTTTGAAAACATAGTGAGCAAGTACCTAAGAGCCCGTGGATAACCACGGATAGAAAGGGTGCTAACACATTCCCTTTCTATAAATCTACCTCCCGAACCGAGAAACATCTCGAAAAGGAATTTTGTTGTGCTTTTGTCCTTTCCTTGTTGGAGAACATAAAAGACGGTGGCGACTCTTGCTTACCGCGACATTTCGCGAACCAGCATTCCAAAACAGTCAGTTCTATTTCCACCGATCACATATACAATAACGTGAAAAAAAGGGCGCCAGAATTTAAATGGGCCAATACGGTAGCGCCATGCCAGTCATCTTCTTCCTTTCTCCGTTGGTAAAAGTCACAGACTTTTACCTACGGACGTACGTCTGTAGCTACAAACCCTGTGATTCTTAAAATCAAACACAAGCAAGATAAATAACATCTAAGGCCATGGATTGATTCGTCTTGGCCTGCTGAGCATGATGGTGCCCTTCTTGAGGGCCAATTTCACCTATACACAAAGATCCTAAATCGAGCCAAAAAAACCTAGCAATGGTGAAATCTCATACAGTCCATAAAAATGTAATTAAGCGTTCCAGATAGCTTGCAAATGTGATGGTGAACAAGAATATGTGATTAGAATATGATGAATATGCAATAATAAAAAGATTCAGTTTTGGAAATATTGGCAAACCGTGGGAGTCGTGGGGACGAATTTTAGGCACTAGCGCGCTTGTTTTCGATTGGTATTGCTTGCTTGCACTCCCAGGAAGTGAATGAGATGGTCAGGAAGCCCTGGAATCGCCTGGAACTATGACTTCGACTCATCACTTTTTTGTGTTTTTTTCACGTTTGTTCTGACTTCTCACGCCTCTCTAAACCTCTCTTTTTGTCTGCCAATGTTCCTTATGTATTGAGGATTGGATTAGGGTTGAAAACATGATCTCAATCTTTCTCCATTATTGATTTGGATTTGGATTTGATTCACTTGAAGATAATTCCAAAAATAGGCCAAATTCAACCTTTTTGTGCACACCAAGGCTTTACACGAATTCAATCTTATGCTAGCTGGATATAGGACCTGAAACATGTACAAAATCTTGAGATTTCAATGTTTTGGATTTTCTATGATTTGTTTTGATCTAAATTGATTTAATTCAAATAAAAATCAAAATAAATAATAAAAATAAGATAAATACAAGTGTAAAGATCTAGGGCTCATGGACCATGCTACCAACTCAAAACAAGTGCAAAAAGTTAGGCCCATTTAGCAAAAATTGCAATTTGAGGCATAGTTGACTTTTGACAATTTTGCAAAAAAGGTCAACTTCACCAATGCATAAATTCCTCAATTTTGACTCTTTGAAGGTGTTCTTGGACTTTTTAGAAAGCTTGAAGCAACCCTTTTGGTATCATCTCAATTTGGTATTCCATGTTCATGTATGAAGCTTTGACAAAAAAGGTGTTTTTGTTGACTTTTCAAAATGACCTATAATGTCCAAATTCATAACTTCTTGTGAGTGTATATTTTGAACTTGGGAGATGAATATGGATTGTAGAGCATTGCATCCTCTTCAAAATGAGCTTTGGATTGGTCATTTCTAATAAATTATGAGAAAGTTATGCTTGGTCAAAGTTGAGTTGACTTTTCCTACAAAACCCTAATTTAGCAACTTTTGGTTCATGATAATTGTGAGCAATCCTTGATGAATCATGATCAATCCTTGATCAAATGATGAATTTTACTTCAAAATGAGGACGTTGATCAAAAATATTGAAGTTTGACTGTATGTGGACCATAGTTGACTTTTGCCCTAGCATAGTCGATTTTCAGGCCTTTGAGCAATTGACTGAGCAAACTTTCTCTGCAAGGCTTGAAACTTGACATGAATGATCTTGAGAACTATTAGGACAATGGGGAGAATTTGGGATCCCTTGGACTCAAGTATCTTGATGCAACATGAAACCCTAATTTGAGGTAGACTGCCTTAGGAGAGAGCTTGTCTGGTCAACCCTTGGACTTCCTTGAGCAACTTGAGGATCTTTCTTGAAATGTTTTGAGAAATATGGGAGGGAAAATTTTGGGGTACAACACCTTCCAAACACAATTTTCTTTTGATCTCTGAAGATAAACTCGTGAGCGACATCACTTATGACCATATACAGAAATAATCGTCTCAAGGTCTTGTAATTTGAAGAAATCACAATTCTTAGAAATTGAACGATTGTTATTTAAAATTAGGTCAAATTCCATATGCGACTTCTAACGCATTCGAATTTTGGTGATCTTCCACGCGTAATCAGCTCTTGATTTATGAAGAGAAATTGGAGATGGCATCAAGGAGAATCATACGCAAGAAAAACCGCTCAAAAATATTGAATAATGAAGAAGTTACGATCGTTTGAATTTGTTCTCGCAAAAGGTCGATTTTGGGGTCGCTGTAGTCGTTTTTAGTTATCTGGACCATTGATTGAGCAAACTTGCAATGCGAGGTTTGAAAATCGGCTTAAACAACCTTGAGGAGACATGAAGACCTATGAAGACCATTTGAAACCTTGAAGACTCAATTTTCTTTGAGAAATGCAAAACCCTAATTGCTGATTTACTGCTTAGGAAGAGAATCTGTCTGATCAACTTCTAAGCCAAATTGAGTATTCGAGAAACCCTAGAATATGAAAAACGGGAGGGAAAATTTTGGGGTGAGACACTATCATACTGATGTGTTATCATCTTATCTAAGTTTGTGTTTCCATGTGATGTCTTGTCGTCCTTGTTTTGATGTTTTATCATCGTTGCTGGTTATTTTGTCATTTTATCTGATGTTTTGCCATCTTGATTATCGCTTTTGTCTTTTTAATTAAAAAACAGAAACCAACCAAAATATTTGAGCCAAACTACGGTTGCTCTGATTCCTTAAAAGGGATACATATGCATTAGGGTAGGGCCTGAACGAGCACAACTTTTATTTTCCCTACATTATTTTATCCTTTCTTTTGCATGAATTCCCTCTTTGCATTTTCTTTTAGCTATTAAGATTAAACATAGATTTTGACTACACCCTTAGATTAGAACAACATGAGTGGATACCGTAGAGTACTACGGGCACGTGGGGTGCTAATACCTTTCCCTTGCATAATAGATTCCATTACTCGATCTCTCGGTTGTAAGACCGTGATTTCACCCCTTTAGGTTTTCTCGATGTTTACCTTTCCCTTTCGGTGGGATAAAAAACGTTTGGTGGTGACTTCATTGATTTTATATCAGATGACGGTTCGGCCGGTTGTTTCTGCTGGCGGCTTCACTGGGGAAAGGTCGACCAAATACTGGTCCATCCCAGAGTCAATCCTAGATCTTGTTTTCTTTTCTTTGGATGTTTATTTTTATTCTTTCAGTTTATTCATCTGTACATTATTATCTGAGCATATGTTTGCATTGCATTTTACTGCTTTCCATATTGATTATCTGTTGTGCTGGCTTCTGGTTTTCCATGTGGGGTGGGTGTTACTATTGAGGTAAAAGGCCCAGTACCAATGGTCGGAGTACAATAGGACACTAGGAATAGAGCAGAGCATGATGGCTACTAGACACAGGTCCTACTAGCATACTCATGTGATTTGCGCTTGGTTGAGGTTCAAATGAATTACTATCGACACCCACGTCTGTGAGTAAGACGGTAGTATATCTAGGAGGACCCGTGATTCAGAGTCACCTTTGACCTACCTTGACCTAGTCTTTACCCGTGAGTGGGGAGGGATGATTAATTCTTACCGGTACAAATGGTGACTCTAATTCTGACGGTGACTTTGGTTAGGTTGCTGACTTGAGTTTTGTTGGTGACCATGTTCTGATAGTTATGGTGTATTTTTTATGGTGACCTGATACTATTAGTGCATGTGTATTATCTCGGATTTGTTCTGGACTTCTCACCTTGTGATGGCCGTTTATTTCGGTAGCTCAACAGTTATCTTTTATGATGGAGAGATTTTGGTCTCATGCAGTTGCTGATCCACTTGGTACTTGGCTTTTTTGTGTTCCAAGGTGGTGTCAGACCTTTGATCTGGTGATGTTCATCATTAAGTTTAGAGACAGTGCAACCATTTTCCATGTTTATGGAATCTTGATCCCGTGTTCTTGCACACATAATCTGTTAACATCATTTTAACACACATGTTCTTTCCATTTCCAAGGAACCATGCCTGTGATCTTTGTGTTGCACTTCTCCACCTTTTACTGGTTTAAAATCAAAATTAAAAGCATGTGGGTTCCTTGGAAATGATCAAACATGGCATTGCATCCACTGACGCACCTCATGCATATTCATGCATTCATAACAAGTACTCAGATTTGGAGATTCATATTCAGAATTGGTACTCTCTTCAGAGTTATAAAATTGAATTCTTGTTGTCACATGTTTAGAGATCGGTTACGGAACGAATTTGTGGGGTATTGGCCGGGATGAAGATCTAGATGTGGTTGTTTGTGGTATACATGCAAGACTTGGCTTGTGGTAGGGACCTTTTCAAGAAGGAAGATAATCAGTTGAAGACCCAGTTGAGTCAGGTCATGGAAGTCTTGATGATAGTGTCAGCAATCCTACACCGACTGTTGCAACATGAGTTATTCTCTTCTCCTCATCTTTTGGGATTTTGATAACACTTACTTTAAACTTGTTTTTGACTCTGATTTCACATGTTATTTAGTTTTTTTATTATTGTTTTCTCGTATTATTCCTATCTTTTGTTTCCTTTTCAGGTATTCCAATTATCCAGAGCTCCCCTGAAGAAATGAAGGAAAACAGGAGTTTAGGTCAAATTTGCACTCATGGCGTTCACCATGGCGCCAACCATAGGGTAGGCCATGACGTGGACCACCTCCTGCTGACCTCAACTGCCACGTTCCCCACTTCCTCTCATTATCACTCATGGTGGGCGCCACCTTTGGACGATATTTTCCCCTCCAAAAGGAGTTGGGGGCATTCCTGTGATTTCCTACATTCTTCATCCTCTATAAATAGAAGTTCCTGATTTCATTTCAAATCACCCAAGCTTAGTTGCAAACTTGATCCAACCATAGTTGCGAACTTAAGCCATATAATCTCACCATTGTAAAGCAATAATTCTTCACATCAGGGAATTATTGCACTGTTAATTAAGTCTGTGATCGAGACCGTAGATTGAGTCTGTAATCGAGTTTGGAGCACTTCGGAAGAAATTTATCTTGCCACATTTATTTTCAACTGCTGTTTATTTCCAGTCCCATTTTACTTCCAATTTGTACCTGATTTAAAACCTCCCCATTTGGAGCAGGTTTCTATTTATATATTCCGCACTGCTTTTACATTGTTTATTTCACGCACCTGCTTTTACTTTGTTTATTTTACGCACTGTTTTTACTTTGTTTATTTCCCGCACCTGCTTTTACTTTGTTTATTTCCCGCACTGCTTTTACTTTTTTTATTTCCCGCACCGCACTTTAAATTATTTACTTTCTCACATGATTTCTTTTAACATGTCTGTTTACATTCCCATGTCAGGCTAAACCTTACTGGGCTAGAATGTAAGGAATCTAGTTAGATCGATATTCCAAATAATGTGTCAATAGAAATGCTTATGGGCTATTTTGGTTTTAATACGAGTTTTCTGTACTTTATTGTTGTTGGGTAAGATCGAAAGCCGTCCAACCTTTTGTTAAACTTGGTTAGTTCTAACTGGTCAAAGGAAGCGAATGCGCTTTGTCCAGTTAGTTAGGGATTTTTATTATCAAAGAAATCAATTTTGAAACTATTTTCGGACGCATTTATAGGGTTAAAGTTAGGTCCCCTTTTTATTAGAAATTCCATATCAAAATACTTTTCAACTTGGTCAAGTACTTTATTTCTTAAAAATAGGTTTATTACTTTAACATAATGCGCGCCTTTTTATAAGTGACGATAAGAAGGTCTGATTAGAGAGTAAACTCAATTCTGATTACGTGAAAGCGACTGTTCCTGTTAAATTAGTCATTTTCTTTAGTAGAAAATATTGCCCTATAAGCAGTTCTATTCCGAAACATTGCGAATATCATCTGACTATGTGACTTACATTCAACCCCTGCTTTTATATCTGAAGTTTATTTCACCGCACTTTACTTTCTTTCATGCTCAATTCCCTGTTTAATATTGACTTAGCTAAACACCGTAACAATAGGAAACAATAGATTGACGATTGGTCTTTGTTGATCGATTATCTTTTATATTACTCTGACGCGATTCGTACACTTGCGAATAAACCGCATCAAGTTTTTAGCGCCATTGCTGGGGACACAATTTTGTCAAATTTCTCACCCTATAGTCGCATCGTCTAGACTAAGTTTTATAGTCCGGTTAATTCAAAGATCTCGCAGCACCGGAACCTTATTTAATCCTTTAGCGGAACCTGAACGTTACATCCATTTTCTCTGTAGAATTAGAAAAACTATGGCCGAGAATCATAACCAAAGACCCCTCAAGGAATTTTCCCAACCGTCAGATGAGGAACCTAGTTCAAGTATCGTAAACCCATATATAACCACAAATAATTTCGAACTAAAACCCTCATTGCTACAATTGGTGCAACAAAACCAATTCGGTGGTCTCGCTACTAAGAACCTGAATCAACACTTAAAAACTTTCATACAATTAGCAGACACTTTAAAATGCAATGGTGTTTCTCCTGAGGCAATACGACTAAGATTATTCCCTTTTCCCCTCAGAGATAAAGTGCGAGATTGGTTAGATTCCCTTCCACACAATTCAATAACAACCTGGGAAGACCTTAGGAGAGTATTTCTCGCAAGATATTTTCCGCCCAGCAAAACTGTTGTCCTTAGAAACCAAATCACTAGATTTAACCAAAACCTGGGGGAATCACTTTTTGAAGCATGGGAGAGATATAAGGACCTGTTAAGAGCATGTCCACACCATGGCCTAGAATAGTGGCTAATCATCCACACCTTCTATAATGGACTCCATTACAACATAAAAATGTCTATCGATGCTGCCGCTGGTGGCGCATTGACGAATAAACCTTACCTAGAAGCCTACGCTCTCATTGAGGACATGGCCCAAAACCATTACCAATGGGGAACAGAACGAGCTACGGTAGAGAAAAAGGAGACCCAAGGAGGAAAACATGAGATAAGTTCTCTAGACATGATGCAAGTTAAAATGGACGCTCTTGCCTTAAAAGTTCAAAACATGTCTCAAAACCCTAATACTGTAGCCGCAGTAGCTTCAGAATGCGAACTTTGTGGGACCCAAGGACATCAACCTGCAGAATGTAACTTTTTGAATGAGCCTTGATCAGACCAAGTAAACTACACCCAAGGAAACCCATTTTCAAACACTTAAAACCCCGGATGGAGGAATCACCCAAACTTTTCTTATAAAAACAATAGCCCAATATAAAACTCTACACCTCCGAGACCTACAAGTTTCCAAGCCCAAAGACCAAATCAACTTACACAAGCTGTGGCACCCAAACCAAACCTTGAGAAAATCATGGAAAATTTCATTTCAGCTCAAACCCAACAAAACAAAGAGTTCCTAAATCAGAATATTCACGTATACAAACTAATCACGCAATTAGGAACTAAGGTTGATCAGATAATTACGCATAACAAGATGCTTGAAACCCAGATCTCGCAGATAGCCCAAACACAAGCCCTAAAAGCTACACCTTGAGGACAATTCCCTGGACAACCTCAACCAAATCCTAAAGGGCAAGCTAATGCCATTTCCTTATGAAGTGGGACTACTTACGATGGACCCAAGAATCCAGCCATGAGTACACCCTTACAACCTAAGACAAATGTTTTTCCTACAGACCAAGTGGAGGAACCAGAGGAACCCGAAAAGCAAAAAGAACCAGAATTAAAAGATAAAACTTTAAATCACCACCCCCGTAAAAACCCCCAGTCCCATTTCCGCAGAGACTTAAACAAACCAAACTTGACAATCAATACCAGATATTCGTTAAAGTTATAGAAAAACTCCATGTAGAGATTCCTTTCACCGAAGCCATCACTCAGATACCATCTTATGCTAAATTCCTAAAAGACATCCTGACCAACAAGCGTAGACTTGATGATCCCAAACCTATCGAATGCAATTTTATTTCATAAAATAAACTTGCCAAGAAAGAAAAGGATCCATGAAGTTTTTCCATTCCTTGTATCTTAGGAAATCATACTATTGACAAAGCCTTCTTAGATCTAGGAGCTAGCGTCAGCCTTATGCCTTTAGAAGTTTGTAGAAGGTTAAACTTAGGAGAATTGCAGCCGACTAAAATGTCTCTCCAGCTGGCTGATAGATCAGTTAAGTATCCTATAGGAATACTTGAAGACATACCAGTTAAGATCAGTCAGCTATATATCCCAAGTGATTTCATGGTTATGGATATTAAAGAAGACGAAGAAATCCCAATCCTCTTAGGTAGACCATTCCTATCAACAGCCAGAGCCATAATTGACGTTAAGAAAGGAAAATTAACATTTGAGGTGGGTGATGAAAAGATAGAATTTATTCTTTCAAAGTTCTTAATGGCACCAGTCATAGGAGATGCCTGTTATGCCATAAACTTCATTGACGAGTGTATATTGGAACTTAAACGAGAGGAATCTAACAAAAATATCAAGTTACCTTTGACCCCCATTATGGAGGACGATGGATTTAAAAGTTTAGAACCTTACATCAATGACGACCTCTATGAATGTTTATCGCTTACTCTCGACCCCATGCCTTGCCCTTTGAAACCATCTTTAGAACTGAAGGAACTTCCCAAGAACCTCAGATACGAATTATTAGATAAAGAGATGAATCGTCCTGTTATAGTTAAAGCTATTTTAAGACAAGACGAGACAACTCAACTCTTAGAGATCTTACGAAAATATCCCTCAGCTTTAGGGTATAACATCTCCGATTTAAAAGGAATAAGTCCATCGGTGTGCATGCACCGGATCTTGTTAGAGGAAAACTCAAAACCCTCAAGAGAACATCAAAGAAGAATAAACCCTATAATGAGCGGTGTTGTTAAAAGAGAAGTTCTTAAGTTACTAGAGGCTAGTATAATTTACCAAATATCATAGTAATTGGGTGAGCCCTGTGCATGTGGTGCCAAATAAAGGAGGCATCACAGTCATAGAAAATGAGAAAGGTGAGCATATTGCTAAACAAACAGAAGGAGGTTGGTGTATGTGTATAGATTATAGAAAATTAAAAAAATGCGCGAACGTCTAGCCATACACTCAAACTTTTGTTATATAGATGGATATCAGGATTTTTCCAAATACCTATTCACCCTGAGGATCAAAAGAAAACAACCTTCACCTGTCCTTATGGAACGTTCGCCTATAGACGAATGCCCTTCGAACTCTATAATGCCCCTGCCACTTTTCAATGTTGTATGATGTCTATATTTGCAGATTACCTAGATGTAATAAAGGAAGTTTTCATGGACGATTTCTCGGTGTGTGGATTCAATTTTAAAGATTGTCTCTCCAACCTCGAAAAAATCCTTGAAAGATGCGTAGAGGTAAACCTAGTGCTAAACTGGGAAAATGCCATTTTATGGTTAATGAAGGTTTAGTATTAGGACACATTGTCTCCGAAAGAGGCATTGAGGTCGATAGAGCCAAAATTGAAGTTATAGAAAACCTCAGCCCACCTAAAACCATTAGGGAGATTAGAAGTTTTCTTGGACATGCTGGTTTTTATTTGCGTTTTATAAAAGAATTCTCTAAAATAACAAAACCTTTGACTAATCTTCTAATGAAGGACGTTGAATTTGTTTTTGATGAGAAATGTATCGAAGCTTTTAAATTTTTGAAACAAGCACTAGTTTCAGCTCCGATCATGCAACCCCCAGATTGGACACAACCTTCTGAAATCATGTGCGATGCCAGCGATTATGCAGTTGGTGTTGTTCTAGGGCAACGAAAAGACAGGAAATTACATGTTATTTATTGTTGTACCCCAAAATTTGCCCTCGTATTTTTCCACAAGAAATCACAGCTTCGGGCTGTTCTTGATTTTTCAGACTGGCTCAAGAATTGGTCAAACAGACTTTTCTCGTCAGTCAGACAAGATTTAGGGTTTTCATTGATTTTTAAGCAGTTCAAGCAGATTGCTTAGGGTTTGGTTGAGTTGGCTCAGGTTTTGATCAGGCGGACGCTTCTCTGACAATTAAAACAAAACTAGGGTTTTTGTGCGCGCATTCTCAGAATGAATTAATTTTACAGTTCTTTTCAGTTTACTCTGAGATTTGGACTGAAGCATTTAGATTGAGTTTGCAGTGTTTGACTAAATCAGTGAAAAGAGGCATATGGACGTTTATTTGATTTGACCGTGCATTGCTGTGGCTATTTGAAACGCCAGGTTTATTAATTGATCGATGCTAAAACCATAGTGTTTATTTATTCTAAGTTACGATAATTGGAATTCATTTCCATTTATTATAATTTAAGAATTTATAAGTAATTAAATAGACAGCTAAAAAAAAGGGGAATTAACTGATCAAAAGGATTTTTATTTATTCATCTTTAATTGTTTTGTTACAAATTATTATTTGAACAACGGTAAATTTATTTACATTTTTGTTTACAATAATAATTTTACAAATGATTAAATTTGAAATAAAACTATCCTAAAAATTCCTAAGTCTTCATCTTCTATCCATTGCTCCTTTGCTCAATTATCTTTACCTGCAAAAAGAAAGAGAAAAAAAAATCAAAAGCAGATAAAATGATAAAAAGCAGACAGTTAAAAAATCATCATTAAAGGTAACTGGCCGGAATCAGTTTGCCCTCTCTGCAAATCACAAGATTTCTCTTGGTTCACAAAGAGGGAAGGATAAAAATGCTTGCAAAAAGTATGAAATGCACAAGTATACAAATTGCACAATTCAAATTTGTCAACCAACTGCATAGTTTCAAAACAAACAACATGTACAAGTATAAAGGCAAACTGAATCACAATTTCAAACTAAGCCAAAAGCTGTCAAAAACTGTCCAAAGATATAGAAGGATCTCAAGATAGCAAGAAGTACAAAATGTTGTCAATAAAGTATGCAGGAAAGAAGGAAGTATGCAGAGCTAAGCAACTATTGCAAGCAACATCCAATTACATCATTTTCCAGCAGCTACCTTTTCAGAATAAGGACAAATCTAAGCAATATTTTTATGCTTTAATCTGTACTGGAGAGAGAAAAAGAGAAGAAGAAAAGGAGGCTTACAGGCTTTAGGCAAGAAGATATAAAACAATGATACCAACACAGTACCATAGGGAGGGCAGATTACATAACCAAAAAAATAACACAAACTCAAAAAGAACATACAGAGCTGCCTCCAAAACCTCACAAAGGGCCATAAACCTGTATCAACCCTCTAAGCTTGTAATCATTCAAAGCTCAAGCCTTACCTGCTGCAAACAAACCAGTTCAAAACCTCAAAAGGCCTTTCAAACAAAAGCCTTTAACCTGCTTCAACAGCAAGCCAAAGCCCAGATATGTCCATCCTAAAACCTGTTTTTTAAACTCAGTAAACATAAGCCCTAAACCTGCTTGTAAACCTGTGTCACAACCATCAGTAAACCTGCTAGTCTAAACCACAAAGTATCAAAACCATACAGACCATACAAGCCTTAACCATCAATAAACATCAAAACCTGAACTGTCAAGCCTCAAAATGAAGCCAATGCCTATAACTTCAAAGCCTAAACCAGTACCAAGCCTGTAAACAACTGAGGCAACCAAACATATCAAACATTCAAGGAAACTCAGAGTAAGGCAACACAAACCCTCAGAATTGCTTCATCACTGGGCCAACAACAACATCATCAAAGCATTTCAAGTCAACCAAACACAGAAGAGGCAAGCATACCAGAAGCACACAAGCAATCCCAAAGGCCCTCAGAGGAAACCTCATCACAGGGCAAGCATACAAGGCAGTAACCAACCTATCAGGTATCTCAGCAAGCCAACAAGAAGAGGAGGAAAAGGCAACTCAAGCATACAAGCATACAAGGCAATAACCAGCATATCAAGCATTCAAGACAACTCAAAGTCAGGCAACACAAACCCTCAGAAAACTTTCATCATAGGGGGCAACCATACTCAAAATCATCATCAAATAATACAGACACAAGAATACTCAGAAACATATCAGAAATCACCATATCAATCATTTCGAGGCAACTCAGTATACCAAGCACATAAGGTATCAGCATTTCCTCAAGCAAGCATATCAGATATCAGCATTTCATCAAGAGAGCATACAGAAGAAGCAATCAAAGGCAACAGAAGCAATCAAAAGAGAAGAGGAAAAGGAAGGTTGTGCTAGGGTTTTCAGTACCTTCATCATTAAACCCTAACAAAAGGCAAAGACACAGAGTACCAGGAATTCTAAAGCGCACATCATCACCAAGCCTCCGCCTCCGGCCATCCTACGCGCCTCCCAATCCGCCTCCTCCTCCAAGGGTCAAGGTAGTATTTCTTCTCCCTCCTTTCAAAATCTCATGCAAACAACGACAACACTTAAAAACCAGAACATATAAGAATCAAAACATACATGAACGTGAAACCTCAAAAATGCGTTGGGATGAAAGTCATACCTTTTTTATCGTTGCTTGAGAAAACGCGAGGAAGAGGATGGATGGTGGCGCTCGGTGGCTCTGGACAGAGGTTTTGTTCAGGTAAGCGTGGTTTGAGAAGATGAACAGAAACAAGGACGAACGGCGCCTCTGTATGTTACAAACCCTAATTTTCCCAAATGAACAACTCAGTTGAAACCCTCACAAAATTGTTGTTAAAACGTTTTGGGCTTTGCCCCATCAGCTGCCTTAGCCCATTTGATCTCAACGCGCGTACACCCCCCCTTTTTCATGAAACCTGCCTATTCTGATGGGCCCAAATAAATCTCTTGACCCATCAATTTCTCTTAGCTTGTTTCTTCTATATTTTTGAAAACCAATCATCTCTTTTCACTTATTTCTTTATTTCCCTTTTTTTTATATATTAATAATTTGTTTATAAATAATACACTAACATTCTTTTTTTATATAAAAGGTTCTTAATTACCCTTCTTTATTATTTCTAGCTAGTATAATTAAAATATATAGAGGAATAGAATTTTTGAGTTAAATAATTGCTCTTAAGTTTAAAACAATTTTCATTCTTTTTAACTAAAATATTTTGTACATAAAAATACTAATTAAAATACATTAAGATAATAATAAATAAAACTTAAAACATTTTTCTTTTCATTTAAACTTTGTTTGTACATATCTAATAAAAAAATACAAAAATAAATAAACAATACTTAATAAATACACTTTCTCAACTTGTAAATAAATCTCATACACTTATACCAATACACAAATACATTGACACATTTACATTGCTTTATTCCTATACATTGATACATATTACATTTGAGATTGCAATTCGATTTGGTTGTAATTATTTGGACATTACTCTCCTATTAAGTCTCATCCCCATTTGTAAATAATTGTACCCCCACTCCCGGATACTTATTTGTAATAGCGTAGACTTTAAATTCCCGCAATTTATCGCTTTCAAATATACCATGGTTAGACCTAGGGTTTGTATGTAAATAAAATCAAACGCTAGATAACTTAATACAAGATAAATGCATGACAATCAATACATAATCACACTTGCACCCCTAGGGTAATCCCGCTTGTTGCCTTCCAAAATGGGCCATGCTTGCACGTTAAGTTTCTTTGGCAAAACAAAACAAATCAAAATGATCATGGTCCCTCGATGACGCTTTCGAAAGTTGCCTATCAAAATGATCATAGTCCCTTCAAGCAAAATTGCCAAAGAAACTTGGCACTATTGCATTCATGGTCCATACGATGACCCGCGCATGTCCCGTTAAACATCCTAATGCAAGATTGTCCACCAAATACAATGGTGGAACAAAATTGTTAAAAGGGTTAAAACATGAGAAAGACCTTTGAGTACAATGGGGTAGACAACTCTTAGTTACTTGATCAAACTTGCAAAAACACTTGCCTACTTTTCAAAACCCACTTCACAAACACTTTCAAAACAAACTTTCAAAAACATTTGAAACATCTTTTCGAAAAGATACACACCTTTGTAAAACACTCAAACACGAGTCATTACAATGGTTGCCTAAGACAAGGCATCTTTTTCAAAACATTTTCAAAACACACACACACACACCATTTCAAGCAATTGAAAATCAAGGCAAGTGATCTAAAACCAAGTAACTAAGAGCCCATGGATAACCATGGATAGAAAGGGTGCTAATACCTTCCCTTTCTATAATCTACCCCCCGAACCCACGAAACATCTCAAAAGGTTTTTCCTGTGCTTTTTAACCTTTCCTTTAGGATAAAATAAAAAGTCGGTGGCGACTCTTGCTAAACCGAACAAGTGCGAAAACAAACGCAAAACTCAAGTCAGTTCTCCCACCGTATCACAGAACTGGCGACTCTGCTGGGGAATTCTTTAAAAGTGGGGTTACCTTAGGGTTTAGATCACCTTTACATTCTTGCTTTGATTGCCTTGATTGCTCTACTTTTGAGGTCCTTGTTTGGGTTTGTTGTAAATCCTACACCCGGATTTGGGGCACCTTCTTAGGTAAATAGCAATAAAACTGTGAGGGAACTGTGCGGGGTATACCGACATGGTTGAAGCAGTAAGATATGTTAGTGTGACATATTTGTGAGTACCGGTAACCCTTGAGTTCAGTCAAGGAGAGTACGGGGCCGCTGAGTGATGTCGTGAAGCACTAACGAACTCTTAGAACCTTAATTGACCATCCTAGCCTTTTTAGGAGTAGTGAGATGACCGGCTTTGGTGCAGTCCGAATTTGGTAGATACTCGATACTACACTCATTGAGGGTTGTTTTCTTGTAATATTTTGGTCGCCAGTTAAGTGGCTAAACCAAAACAATGAACACATAAAACAATCCAATGATATTGAGCTCCTTAGAACCCGGTTTCTATTTCTAGGACAGGATGAGCCAACTGACTTCAAGAGGGTACTTACCTACAACCCCATGCAAGCCTAAACCTAAGGACTTGTTTGCTTTGTGTGAATATGATTACCTGTATATACACTCACTTGCTTTTTGCATACATGTACATAACATCATAACATCATACCATAGCATTTTCAACAACCATTTCAAGGATCTCGAGGGTTCTTTTGATGCAGGGTTACGTTGAACCAGACGTCTACCAAAGGGCAAAAGGTTTCTCCTCTAAACAAATGCCATCAAAGATCAAGTGCAATAACTTGAATCAGGGGCTATGACCCACTTGACATGGTGAGCTTGATTCTCGTGGAAAGACATCCACCGATGCAAAGTTCTCCAATCAAAGATCAAGTGCAACAACTTGAATCAGGGGCTATGACCCACTTGACATGGTGAGCTTGATTCTCGTGGAAAGACATCCACCGATGCAAAGTTCTCCAATCAAAGATCAAGTGCAACAACTTGGATCAGGGGCTATGACCCATTTGACATGGTGAGCTTGATTCTCGTGGAAATACATCCACAGGTGCAAAGTTCTCCAATCAAAGACTGAAGTTCAACCTCTAACATTTTCTTGTGTTTACCCCAAGAGATCCTTGAAAGCATGCATCCACATATCATGCATTGCATCTTGACGATCTTTCCTTTTTCAGGTTTCCTTTCTCTCCTGCTGTTTATTTTAGTAAGATATGGCTCTAGAAAGGACTGTCAAGGATATCCAGGACCAGACTGCTCAGCTGCAGGAAATGTTCTTGAACCTGTCCCTGGGGCAAGAAGAGGTGAAGGCTCTCCTCACAACGGGCATGATCCAAGGGAATTCAAACAATGCCAGGAGTCATCAGTTGGAAGCACTGCAATTTGATTTGGCAACATTGAGGATCCAAGTGATGGGGCAGCTAGTGGGCCAGATGGCTCTCATCCAGGACTTATCTCAAAGACAGGAGGAACTCAGAGTTCTCGTCAACCAACTGCTTCGGAACAACCAACTGGGGCAAACATCTGAGATTGAAGAGCAAGTCACCACTCAACCCCCACCCAGACAAGAAGACAAAGGGAAGGCTCCTCTGTTTGCTTCAGGGTCACAAACCCAACAACAACTTCGCTAGCGTCAACGGGGTAATCGGCGTAATCAAAATACATCGGGAAGACAGTTCACGGGGACTGACATACCGTCATAATTGATACTGGAACGTTTGTTGGAGGTCAATCTGACTGCTTTGAGAGATCCTATCCGGAACCCAAATACCTCCGCTCCTAACAATCATCCTGATGCATTTTGTGTTTACCACTCCTATAGCTCGGGACACGACACCGACGACTGTTGGGCCTTGAAGAACAAGATTCAAGATCTGATTGACATTGGAGTGCTGAGGTTCATGCCAGACGGCGAGGTGAAAATATTCCGTTAAGGGTGCTCCACCTGAGATGACAAAGCTCAAGCTGAGAAACTTTTGCTTCATTTGAATTTTCAAAGTTGTAATTTCTTTTGTTCTCAAACAATTAACTGTTGATGTCAAAACTCTGTTTTCATTAATGCATTGCATATGTTTGTCTTGAATTCATACATTCGTTTTCACTACTCTTATGCTTTCTTTGGGATATTTAACTCTTGATAAAAAGCTGCAAGCCTTTAGAGGGAGGATGACGAAACAATACCATAATCTCATACAGTATGCTTTTGAACAGACCTTGCTGATAATGTATAGGCATTTCTTTCAATTCCCAAACACTGGAGTTATAAGGAAGATAATCCCTAGTCAATCCCTTCGAGCCAAAGAAGTAGGAGTTTTCTGTTCTAAACAATCAAAACCTTTGATATAAACCTGGGGCAGGGTAGTATCTCAGTTAATTCAAAAGAAAATGCGCATTGAAGTCGCAAACTCTCAGTTTCGTAACACAACAAATGACGACAACAAAGAAAAGCATTCCTTTGGAATCAAAAGACAGTGATGGTTCCCTATCACATAGGCAGTCATTACCTCTCAAAAGAGAAAAAGCCCACTGAGCCAAAACCTATAAAGGAGGCTTAAGAAAGCTGGGGCATCCCGCTGACTGTAATCTCAAAAACGGGAGCAGCCAGGCAAAAGTTAGGGATAACAAATCAAAATCAAAATAGAGAGGTCATTACAAATCCTCAACAACATGAAAAATGTTGCAAAGAAAAAAGGAGATGATGACTGTCTCCCAATTTCAACTGGTGAACCATCACCCAAAAGTCGTTCCAAACTCGAATAGAGTGCGACGCACAATTAACTGAGCTTAGGGTTGAAGAACATCACGAAGAGCGGGTGGGTACAAATATACTTTGAGCCTTTATCCTTTGTTTCTTAAACCGTGAACCAAGCCACGTTACAACCCTTCAAAAGTCCTAATTGAAGCATGGGTTAGTTCAAAAGCATACTGTTACAAAAGGTATCCTGACTCCTGTAAGGCTCTGCTCTAAATCTTGTGTTGACTTGTCTTATAAAAAGTTTTCTACTAAAAAACGCATTTTTCAAAACTTCGAGACAAACATAAACTTTGCATTGTTTGAATATCACTGTTCGCATTTGGCTATTTGTTTGACAGCGAAGAAATTCATACAGCGAAGGTTCGGAGGAACGAAAACTCTCTCAGTGAACAAAATCACTTCAAAAGGATGACACTTCCATCGACAAATCTCCTATCAACAAAGGGCATGGCATGTCACTATCCAGTTAACCTGGGGCAGCCCAGTCAAGGTTTCAACAGATCTTTCAAAGTTCAGTTAACCTGGGGCAGTCCAGTCAAGATTTCAACAAAATCTCTCAATTGCAGAATAACCTGAAGAGACTCCTTCATCATCACTTGGGGCATTCGAATGTCAAAAGTGTCCAAAGATTCCTTCATCACCTGCTGGAAATTACAACCACCAACAGAATAACGACCAATTCCGGATTCGACGCCTGTATCTAGCCAGGGTATATCTGTGAGTATTTGATTGTGGATTCGACACTTGTATCTAGCCAGGGCACATCTGCATGAAGAGGTCAGAGATCAACACCTGTATCCAGCCAAGACAGTATCTCCTCGACCAACATTTCTTAAGTTCCAGATCAACACCTGTAACAAGCCAGGAAAATATCTGTGGACGACTGATTATGGATCAACACCTGTAACAAGCCAGGAAATTATCTACATAAAGAGTCTCTTTCATCACCACTTGGGGCATTCGAATGTCAAAAGTGTTCAACAATTCCTTCATCACCTGTCGGAAGATACAGTTTCAGATACGCTCCAGACACGATCTCAAATCCAAGATGTAGTTTTACACAGACTCATCATCAAGAAAACCTACACCGGTCCCTTCTCAAACTCAAAAGAGTTTTGTAATCCCCAACCAGAGAACCTTCCAGAAGCTAACTCCCCTCAGAGTCAAGTTTCAAAATCCCCAGTGGAACCAAAACTGTCAATCCCCAGCGGAGCTAAAACTTCCAACTATCAATCTCCAAGCAGAGTGAAGACTCTCATTCTCAGTTCCTCACAGAGTATTCGAATATTCTCCAGTGAAGATCTCCTCTAAGACAGGAATTCCCCAGTAGATTGGCATACAACCCAAAATCCGGATTCCCCAACAGCGGTCCCAGGATTTATCACTTTCAACAATCAAAAGATTCTTGCCTTCCCCTGCAGCAGTCAAGATTCTCCTATCCCCAGCGGAGTTCATCAAATTCCCCAACATAACTTATCAGTGGAATCCCCAGCGGAGCTCTCATCAAAACCTCAACGAAGTATCTCTTCCCATAGAGTAATTCCCCGCAGAGTAATCTCTCCAACAAGTTTATTCCCCAACGGAGTCATCTTCTCCTACCGGTTTATTCTCGCAACCATCATCCCTAGCGGAAACGAAGAACTCTACTCTTCAACATCAGCCCAGGATTCCACAAACTCCCGGCACTCGTCAAGGATTTATTCTCCTAGACGAAAATACATTCATAGACATTTCACATTTCATACATACATGATAAAGTGCATACAACACTGTCTCACTTTGAGCACCATGACATCATGCATCTCATACATCATGACATTGCATACAACTGATGTTTTGCCTTTTTAGGAAAAAGGTCAATCCAAAGATGATTACTATCAACTGTCACAATTCCAGATTCGATACATGTATCTAGCCATGGCATATCTGTGAGTGATCGATTGTGGATTTGATACCTGTATCCAGCCAGGGCATATCTGTGAGTAACTGATTATGGATTCGACACCTGTATCTAGCCAGGGCATGTCTGGATGTAAGAGTTTAGAGATTCGACACCTGTATCCAGCCAGGGCATATCTGTAGACGACAATTTCCAGATTCGACACCTGTATCCAGCCAGGGCATATCTGTAAACGACCAATTCCAAATTCGATTCCTGTATCTAGCCAGGGCATATCTGTGAGTGATTTGATTGTAGATTCGATACCTGTATCCAGCCAGGGCATATCTGCATAAAGAGTTTAGAGATTTGATACCTGTATCCAGCCAGGGCACATGTCTGCATGTAAGAGTTTAGAGATTCGACACCTGTATCCAGCCAGGGCATATCTGTAAACGACAATTTCCAGATTCGACACCTGTATCCAGCCAGGGCATATCTGTAAACGACCAATTCCAGATTCGATTCCTGTATCTAGCCAGGGCATATCTGTGAGTGATTTGATTGTAGATTCGATACTTGTATCCAGCCAGGGCATATCTGCATAAAGAGTTTAGAGATTCGATACTTGTATCCAGCCAGGGCACATCTGCATGAAGAGTTTAGAGATTCGATACCTGTATCCATCCAGGGCACGTCTGTAAGCAACCCTTAAGTTCCAGATCAACGCCTGTAACAAGCCAGGAAAATATCCGTGGACGACTGATTATGGATTAACACCTGTAACAAGGAAATTATCTACATGAAGAGATTGAAGATCAACACCTGTAACAAGCCAGGGAATCATCTTTCTTTCTCAGGTCAGATATCAACACCTGAAACAAGCCAGGACAATATCTCCTCGACCAACATTTCTCAAATTCTAGATTCGATACCTGTATCCAGCCATGGCATATCTGTAGACGACTAATTCCGGATTCGATTCCTGTATCTAGCCAGGGCATATCTGTGAGCGTTTGATTGTAGATTCGATACATGTATCCAGCCAGGGCATATCTGCATGAAGAGTTTGAAGATCAACCGGTAGCAAGCCAGGAAACCATCTTTCTTTCTCAGGTACGCAAGTTCTCGCTAAGGAATCTCTTACGCGATCGACACCCCCGATGGCATCTTTTAGCCCGTCTCCACAACTATCCATCACACTTCTAAATGGCATCTATAAGCCCATTCCCGACAAGGTTCTGTCACATCTCCAGATGGCATCTCTAAGCCCATCACCAAATGGCATCTTTAAGCCCATTCCCTCTACCATCACATCACCGAGTGCAAATTTTTGGGCACTCTAGTGTCCAATCTCCTTTTACCTTCGAGTCGCGAAAGGCAAACTTGCAAATCTAACTCTTCAGGTTCAAGAAGATTGAACAGGGGCAACTGTTGTACCCCAAAATTTGCCCTCGTATTTTTCCACAAGAAATCACAGCTTCGGGCTGTTCCTGATTTTTCAGACTGGCTCAAGAATCGGTCAAACAGACTTTTCTCGTCAGTCAGACAAGATTTAGGGTTTTCATTGATTTTTAAGTAGTTCAAGCAGATTTCTTAGGGTTTGGTTGAGTTGGCTCAGGTTTTGATCAGGCGGACGCTTCTCTGACAATTAAAACAAAACTAGGGTTTTTGTGCGCGCATTCTCAGAAAGAATTAATTTTACAGTTCTTTTCAGTTTACTCTGAGATTTGGACTGAAGCATTTGGATTGAGTTTGCAGTGTTTGACTAAATAAGTGAAAAGAGGCATATGGACGTTTGTTTGATTTGACTGTGCATTGTTGTGGCTATTTGAAACGCCAGGTTTATTAATTGATCGATGCTAAAACCACAGTGTTTATTAATTGTTTATTTATTCTAAGTTAGGATAATTGGAATTTATTTCCATTTATTATAATTTAAGAATTTATAAGTAATTAAATAGACAGCTAAAAAAAAGGGGAATTAATTGATCAAAAGGATTTTTATTTATTCATCTTTAATTGTTTTGTTACAAATTATTATTTGAACAACGGTAAATTTATTTACATTTTTGTTTACAATAATAATTTTACAAATGATTAAATTTGAAATAAAACTATCCTAAAAATTCCTAAGTCTTCATCTTCTATCCATTGCTCCTTTGCTCAATTATCTTTACCTGCAAAAAGAAAGAGAAAAAAAATCAAAAGCAGATAAAATGATAAAAAGCAGACAGTTAAAAAATCATCATTAAAGGTAACTGACCGGAATCAGTTTGCCCTCTCTGCAAATCACAAGATTTCTCTTGGTTCACAAAGAGGGAAGGATAAAAATGCTTGCAAAAAGTATGAAATGCACAAGTATACAAATTGCACAATTCAAATTTGTCAACCAACTGCATAGTTTCAAAACAAACAGCATGTACAAGTATAAAGGCAAACTGAATCAAAATTTCAAACTAAGCCAAAAGCTGTCAAAAACTGTCCAAAGATATAGAAGGATCTCAAGGTAGCAAGAAGTACAAAATGTTGTCAATAAAGTATGCAGGAAAGAAGGAAGTATGCAGAGCTAAGCAACTATTGCAAGCAACATCCAATTACATCATTTTCCAGCAGCTACCTTTTCAGAATAAGGACAAATCTAAGCAATATTTTTATGCTTTAATCTGTACTGGAGAGAGAAAAAGAGAAGAAGAAAAGGAGGCTTACAAACTTTAGGCAAGAAGATATAAAACAATGATACCAACACAGTACCATAGGGAGGGCAGATTACATAACCAAAAAAATAACACAAACTCAAAAAGAACATACAGAGCTGCCTCCAAAACCTCACAAAGGGCCATAAACCTGTATCAACCCTCTAAGCTTGTAATCATTCAAAGATCAAGCCTTACCTGCTGCAAACAAACCAGTTCAAAACCTTAAAAGGCCTTTCAAACAAAAGCCTTTAACCTGCTTCAACAGCAAGCCAAAGCCCAGATCTGTCCAGCCTAAAACCTGTTTTTTAAACTCAGTAAACACAAGCCCTGAACCTGCTTGTAAACCTGTGTCACAGCCATCAGTAAACCTGCTAGTATAAACCATAAAGTATCAAAACCATAAAGACCATACAAGCCTTAACCATCAATAAACATCAAAACCTGAACTGTCAAGCCTCAAAATGAAGCCAATGCCTGTAACTTCAAAGCCTAAACCACTACCAAGCCTGTAAACAACTGAGGCAACCAAACATATCAAACATTCAAGGCAACTCAGAGTAAGGCAACACAAACCCTCAGAATTGCTTCATCACTGGGCCAACAACAACATCATCAAAGCATTTCAAGTCAACCAAACACAGAAGAGGAAAGCATACCTGAAGCACACAAGCAATCCCAAAGGCCCTCAGAGGAAACCTCATCACAGGGCAAGCATACAAGGCAGTAACCAACCTATCAGGTATCTCAGCAAGCCAAAAAGAAGAGGAGGAAAAGGCAACTCAAGCATACAAGGCAATAACCAGCATATCAAGCATTCAAGACAACTCAAAGTCAGGCAACACAAACCCTCAGAAAACTTTCATCATAGGGGGCAACGATACTCAAAATCATCATCAAATAATACAGACACAAGCATACTCAGAAACATATCAGAAATCAACATATCAATCATTTCGAGGCAACTCAGTATACCAAGCACATCAGGTATCAGCATTTCCTCAAGCAAGCATATCAGATATCAGCATTTCATCAAGAGAGCATACAGAAGAAGCAATCAAAGGCAATAGAAGCAATCAAAAGAGAAGAGGAAAAGGAAGGTTGTGCTACGGTTTTCAGTACCTTTATCATTAAACCCCAACAAAAGGCAAAGACACAGAGTACCAGGAATTCCAAAGCACACATCATCACCAAGCCTCCGCCTCCGGCCATCCTACGCGCCTCCCAATCCGCCTCCTCCTACAAGGGTCAAGGTAGTATTTCTTCTCCCTCCTTTCAAAATCTCATGCAAACAACGACAACACTTAAAAACCAGAACATATAAGAATCAAAACATACATGAACGTGAAACCCTCAAAAATGCGTTGGGATGAAAGTCATACCTTTTTTATCGTTGTTTGAGCAAACGCGAGGAAGAGGATGGATGGTGGCGCTCGGTGGCTCTGGACGGAGGTTTTGTTCAGGTAAGCGTGGTTTGAGAAGATGAAGAGAAACAAGGACGAACGGCGCCTCTGTATGTTACAAACCCTAATTTTCCCAAATGAAAAACTCAGTTGAAACCCTCACAAAATTGTTGGTAAAACGTTTTGGGCTTTGCCCCATCAGCTGCCTTAGCCCATTTGATCTCAACGCGCATACACCCCCCCATTTTTCATGAAACCTGCCTATTCTGATGGGCCCAAATAAATCTCTTGACCCATCAATTTCTCTTAGCTTGTTTCTTCTATATTTTTGAAAACCAATCATCTCTTTTCACTTATTTCTTTATTTCCCTTTTTTTATATATTAATACTTTGTTTATAAATAATACACTAACATTCTTTTTTTATATAAAAGGTTCTTAATTACCCTTATTTATTATTTCTAGCTAGTATAATTAAAATATATAGAGGAATAGAATTTTTGAGTTAAATAATTGCTCTTAAGTTTAAAACAATTTTCATTCTTTTTAACTAAAACATTTTGTACATAAAAATACTAATTAAAATACATTAAGATAATAATAAATAAAACTTAAAACATTTTTCTTTTCATTTAAACTTTGTTTGTACATATCTAATAAAAAAATACAAAAATAAATAAACAATACTTAATAAATACACTTTCTCAACTTGTAAATAAATATCATACACTTATACCAATACACAAATACATTGACACATTTACATTGCTTTATTCCTATACATTGATACATATTACATTTGAGATTGCAATTCGATTTGGTTGTAATTATTTGGACATTACTCTCCTATTAAGTCTCATCCCCATTTGTAAATAATTGTACCCCCACTCCCGGATACTTATTTGTAATAGCGTAGACTTTAAATTCCCGCAATTTATCGCTTTCAAATATACCATGGTTAGACCTAGGGTTTGTATGTAAATAAAATCAAACGCTAGATAACTTAATACAAGATAAATGCATGACAATCAATACACAATCACACTTGCACCCCTAGGGTAATCCCGCTTGTTGCCTTCCAAAATGGGCCATGCTTGCACGTTAAGTTTCTTTGGCAAAACAAAACAAATCAAAATGATCATGGTCCCTCGATGACGCTTTCGAAAGTTGCCTATCAAAATGATCATAGTCCCTTCAAGCAAAATTGCCAAAGACACTTGGCACTATTGCATTCATGGTCCATACGATGACCCGCGCATGTCCCGTTAAACATCCTAATGCAATATTGTCCACCAAATACAATGGTGGAACAAAATTGTTAAAAGGGTTAAAACATGAGAAAGACGTTTGAGTACAATGGGGTAGACAACTCTTAGTTACTTGATCAAACTTGCAAAAACACTTGCCTACTTTTCAAAACCCACTTCACAAACACTTTCAAAACAAACTTTCAAAAACATTTGAAACATCTTTTCGAAAAGATACACACCTTTGTAAAACACTCAAACACGAGTCATTATAATGGTTGCCTAAGACAAGGCATCTTTTTCAAAACATTTTCAAAACACACACACACACCATTTCAAGCAATTGAAAATCAAGGCAAGTGATCTAAAACCAAGTAACTAAGAGCCCATGGATAACCATGGATAGAAAGGGTGCTAATACCTTCCCTTTCTATAATCTACCCCCCGAACCCACGAAACATCTCAAAAGGTTTTTCCTGTGCTTTTTAACCTTTCCTTTAGGATAAAATAAAAAGTCGGTGGCGACTCTTGCTAAACCGAACAAGTGCGAAAACAAACGCAAAACTCAAGTCAGTTCTCCCACCGTATCACATATATTATGCTAGTAGAACCCTAGATACCACCCAGCTCAACTATGCAACAACAGAGAAAGAATTACTGGCAGTAATTTTTGTGATAGATAAGTTTAGGTCCTACCTAGTTGGAGCAAAGATCATTGTTTACACTGATCATGCTGCCATACGTTATCTATTAAATAAAAAGGAAGCTAAACCTATATTACTTAGATGGATCTTGTTACTCCAAGAGTTTGATCTAACATTAAGGATAAGAAAGGCACGGAGAATGTTGTCGCTGACCACCTCTCTAGATTAGAACACTTAAAACCTGACTTATTACCTATAAATGATGATTTCACCTATGACAGAGTTATAGCTAAGACTGATGATTTTGAGCCTTACAGAGATAAAGATTTTGAAAAAATTTCAGTAATGAAGAGCGTACCTTGGTACGCCGATTTTGTAAACTACATAGCTGCAGATATCATACCCCCTGATCTAAATTACCAACAGAAAAAAAGTTCTTCAAAGATGTTAAACATTTCTACTGGGATGAACCACTCCTATTCAAGAGAGGAATAGATAATATTTTCAAGCGTTGCGTCCCAGAAGAGGAAATAGAAGACATCATCAGACACTATCATTCTGCACCTTATGGTGGACATGCAGGTATATCTAAAACGCACGCCAAGATTCTTCAAGCAGGCCTCTATTGGCCAACTTTATGGCGCGGTGTTCATGCCTACATTGTCAAGTACGACCAATGCCAATGCACCGGAAACATATCAAGACGTGACGAGATACCAATGAGTAATATCCAGGAAGTTGAACTCTTTAATGTTTGGAGTATAGACTTTATGGGACCATATTCACCTTCAATGGGAAATAGGTACATTTTTGCAGTTGTGGACTACGTGTCTAAATGGATTGAGGCTATTGCATCACCCATAAATGACACAAGAGTGGTAGTCAAGTTCTTTAAGAATATCATTTTTCCGAGGTTTGGAACACCCCATCTCGTTATAAGTGATGGAGGATCACATTTCATATCCAGAATCTTTGATAAGCTCTTGAGTAAGTATGGAGTAAAGCACAGAGTAGCAACACCTTATCATCCACAGACTAACGGCCAAGTAGAAGTGTCTAACAGGGAGATTAAACAAATCTTAGAAAAAACCGTTTCAATTTCCAAAAAAGATTGGTCTCAGAAGCTACATGAAGCACTATGGGCCTACAGAACAGCTTTTAAAACCCCTATTGGAACAACCCCTTACCAATTAGTCTATGGAAAATCTTGTCATTTACCCTTCAAGTTAGAGCATAAAGCCTATTGGGCCATTAAGACCCTGAATTTGGAATATTTGTCTGCTGGTAAAAAGCGCATCCTTGACATTTATAAATTGGAGGAATTCCTCCAGTCTTCCTACGAGAATGTTATAATATATAAAGAAATAACCAAAAATTGGCATGACAAAAGAATTGTAAAGAAAGATTTCAATATAGGCAACCTTGTTCTCCTTTTCAATTCCAGGTTGCGACTTTTTCCTGGAAAGCTACGTTCAAGATGGACTGGTCCTTTTGAGGTCTCTAGAATCCTAAGATTTGGAGCAGTCGAGATCAAGAACAATTATTGTAGCCCATTCATCGTCAATGGGCACATGTTGAAGCATTACGAAGGAGGTGATACTCCCACCAACTACTCCAGCCACACTCTGATTGATCCACCAGTACCAGTTTCCGTTATATGAAGTTTACTCGTCAAGCTAACGACGTTAAACAAGCGCTGCATAGGAGGCAACCCATGGGTTTATTTTTATTTTTATTTTTTTCATTTATTTACTTTTTACTTTATCAAATTTTATTTTTATCTTTATACTAACAGTTGCAAAATTTATGATTTCAGGCATCACCTGCTAGCCGTCTTTACTAACTACATTTTTCAGGATGGAGCATTTCGATGACATGCATGTTTCCTTCCGAGATGACACTTAGAGACAACGCTATGCGGTCCTTTCACAGCGACCCATGGCACCGACCAGATATCCGGACCAGATTTGAATGGAAGCTCTTGGCTTTGAAGCCAATATCAAGTATCTATGCAACCAACTAAAGTGGGACGAGTATGCAGATGACCTAAATGTGACCTACAGGAACCTCACCTTAGAATTCCTTAGTTCATTGGAGTTTAAGCCCTATAATGTCCAGGATGGATATCTCACGTTCAGACTATTCGGGATAGAATATTGTTTTACCCAGAGGGAGTTTGGCGACTTGCTAGGCTTCCAGACCACACCCGATGTTATACCTGAGCTACCAGTTGGCTATTTCATGACTAGGGACATCGAGAAATTCTGGAGAGATATTACTGCTGGAGGGAGCCTTGATCCTTCCACTCAGATATCCCTTGTTATTCACAACCCCGCTCTCAGGTATTTTCAGATGGTTATTTCTCACACTTTCCTAGGGGAGGCCGACACTGATACCCATGTTAGCGAGGAGGAGATCTTTTTCCTCTATTGTGCGACCCAGTCTCGCCATGTAGCCTATGGAAATTTTCTGCTGTGGAAACTCATGATGACTTCTAAGTCTGCTGAAGGTATCCTCCATGTGGGAGGGACATTGACTCAGATTGCTTCTGCTTTGGGTCATACAAGTAAGTTATCTCACCTTACCTCCTACTGTGGATATACTACAATGGACATTGATTTCTGTTTGGATTGTGGGCTGATGAGAAGAGTCTACTTTAATCCCAACCAATATAGACTCCTGATTGATAATGAAACCATTCACTATTTTACCTTTCCTGATCCCATGATGACCAATGTCCATAACCCTTCCAATTGGACATATGCCTTAGAAGGTCTTGGAGAGACCGTGGACGAGCGAAAATCACCTTCGGTACCTGAGTATCATCCATGTCCATCGCTAAAAAGGACCATTGTATTCTCTAATAATTTCTCTTTGCAGCAACCCGACATCTATGCACGGGTTGCTGAGCTGCATAGAGAGGTAGCCCAACTTTGTCAGACAATTGAAGACCTCTCTCTTCAAGTTATGGTTTCTGATGCTACTCACTCTACTGAGGCAGACCTCCTACAGCAGGAAATTGATGATTTTCGCAGTAAGTTAGCTGCAACTCATGGTTCTGAGTCGACCAAGGACCCTACTACTCCTTGATGATCTTGACTCATATCTGCACTGTTTTTCTGTTTTGTTTATCATGTTGTTTCCTTTTCCAGACTTATTTATTTTTATGCCTAACTCTTGTATTCTACTTTCTTTTTATTTTTATTTTTTGTGACTTACCATGATTAAATATATTTCTATTTTATCATTTATTTTATTTTATTTCCTCTTTAATTAATTTTTTATTTTATTTTTATGAGTTTATTGTTTTCAAGTTATAAACATAAAAGAAAAAAAATTCAATACACCAATCCTTGGAAGCAGCAAATGAAGAATTGTTGTTTGCACCTACGAGAAGAAATTGGAATAAGAAGCCCAAACCAACAAAACAAAGAAATTTGAGCCCGGCCCGATTTTCAAACATGGCACCCGCCACCAAGACCATGGCGCCTGCCATGGGGTATGGGATTATAACGGGCAAATTTTCAAAAACCTCCCACTTTCTCCATTTTTAACCCCAAAACCTCTCATTTTTTCAACCACCTACTACCCCATTAACCACCCAACAACTCTCATTTTATCAACCACCTACTACCCCATTAACCACTCCAAACATCCATTTTTCTAAATCTTCATAAAAATTCAAACTTTCTCCTCCCAATCTCCAACACCCATTTTTGAAACCCATATTTTTCAATTTTCTTCCAAAGGAGCAACAATGGAGTTCAACAGATACGTTCTTTGTGAAGGCAAACCCGGAGACTGAAAACAGAAAATCCTTGAAAATTGCAAAGACGAGAAATTGTCTCAACCAGGTATGTCGATGAAGACTGTCTGTATACTTTAGGACTTTATCATAGTTTTTTTTCATTTAGCTGACATCCTAGGATTGTGTGATGCGGTGGGAGAACTTACTTGAGATTTTGCGTTTGTGTTTGCAAATGTTGCGGTTAGCAAGAGTCGCCACCGACTTTTATTTTATCCAAAAGGAAAGGTAAAAAAAGCACAGGAAATACCTTTGAGATGTTTTCTTGAGTTCGGGGGGGTAGATTATGATAAGGGAAGGTTCTAGCACCCTTTTCATCCATGGTTTTCCATGGGCTCCTAGTTACTTGTTTAGATCACTTGCTTTGCTTTTGAAATTGTTTGAAATGGTGTTTTGTGTGGTTTTGAAAGTATTTTGAAAAGAGGTAATCGTTTAGGCAATCTTTGTAATGATTCTCGTTCGTAAGAATGTATACAAAGATGTTTGTCTTTTGAAAAATGTTTCAATGATTTGAAAGTTGTTTGGAAATGTTTTGAAATGTGTGTGTGTTTGTTTGAAAATAGCAAGGATTATTTGCAAATTGATCAAGTAACTAGAAACATATCTACCTACTCAAAAGTCTTTCTTGTACATTTTTATTCCTTTGATATTGTTGATTTACCATTGCTTTGGTAAACAACCCTATCTTTGGATGTTAAACGGGACGGGCGTGGGTCATCGTATGACCATGATAGCAATGTTGCCAAGTATCTTTAGAATTTTGAGGGACCAAGATCATTTGTATAAACAACCTTTTGATAACGTCATCGAGGGACTATGATCTTATTTGTTTGTTTTTGCTTTTCCAAGATACTTTGCATGCATACCATGGCCATTTTTTAGGCAACAAAGTGGGTGAAACCCTAGAGGTGCTTGTGTGCAATGTGTTGTCATTTTTCATGCATTTGTTTGTCTTGTATTAGGTCATTCTATTTGTTTGTTTTTTTGTCTTATCATACAAACCCTAATTTTACTAAACATGTATATAATGCGATAAATTGCGTAAAATAAATCTAAGCTATTACAACAATTATTATGGGAGGGGGATACAAGTTTTTGAATGAGGATATTTGCACAAAATAAAACCCTAAAATACTATTACAACCCAATTTAATTATTGTGCAAATAAATAAATAAACAAGTATTTAAATATGCAATAAAATGTAATTATGCAAAAAATGTTTTGTATTTGTTTTATGTATGAGAATATAAAATTATTTAAGTCCTAAAAATAAGAAAAAATAATATTGTTATTTTTGAAAGGGGTGAAACCCTAATTTTGATTTAAAAGAAAATTATGCTTTCTATTATTATTTTGTTTTGTCTATTTTTGTACAAGAAATAATAAATAATATTATATACAATATTAAAAATTAAATATGTATGAAAAAATAAATATTTAATGTGTATAAAATATTGAAATAAAATATTAAGTATTTTTTATTATTTACAAGTTTATTTAATAAAATAGAAACCACTTGTCAAAATAAACTATTTTTATGCAAAAAATAAAAATAAAATAAAATAAAATGTGAAAATAAATAAATTATTTTTGGATATTTTTTATCATTGGAAAAAATAAATGCAAGCAATAAAATAAAAATATGCAAGAAAAATATGAAAATATAAGAAATAAAGCAGGGGGTGCAAAAGGAATTCAGGGGGTGTGAATAGTAAAACCAAAAAAGGCCAAAAGCAAAAAAGCCCAAGACAACAGCTTCGTCCCTGTCCTTGGTTCCTCTTCCCTGCGCGCGTTTTTTCAAAATCTGCAACTTGCTATTCTTTGCACAAAAACAAAAGCTTGCAACATGAAACATGTAGCATTTTTTATCACGATTCCAATGATATAAAAAACATAATCTGACTCTCAAGGATCATGGAGAATTTTTGTAGCCCTAATTTCTGACCTAATTTTTTCATGAACTTCAAGCTTCAAATTCTCACTACTCAGTTAATATAAATGACAACTATGCATATGTACAACTTCACCATGTTAAGGACTACATCTTTGCTTCACAAATCAAAGCTTGAGGATTCCTAAATAGAGAGATAGAGTTTTGAAAAATACCTTGTTCAGCTGAGTTTGGATATGGCAATGTGGGGACTTTGAGTGAGGCCTGAGGATCGTGTGAGCTTCCTTGAAGTTACCTCAAGTTATTCCAATGCTTAGCTTGCCTTGAAGATGCTTGAAACTTCCTGCACGAGTCAACCTGCAACCTTCAAGTTTGAAAATGATGATTTCTGATATAGAGGTTACAACAACAGGACAAGGGCTTGGATGGTTTGGATATGATGTATGGAAGGTGTTTGAAGAGTTGAATCAAGAAACGCACGAGCCAATATTGAGTTGGCAAGAGTTTTGCAGAAGCTGCCCTGTTTGGGCAGAAATTGGTGTTTTTTATGTTTGGGAGAGTTTCAGATGCTATGAATTCGTGTCTTAGCTTGCAACAAGTTTGTGAAGTCGTTTTGAATGAAGCCAAACCCTCCCTTTATCAGATGTACAAGTTCTCTTGACTTTTGCAACTTTTCTTGCTTTTGAAGAAAAGTGACAAGACTTATGCCAACATGCTTGTCCTTGTTTGCTTGCTAGATGAAGAGGTTGGTATACTTTGCTTGTGATCTATGGAAAATGCTTGTACTCAAGGAACAAGTCCAAGGCTCAAGGCTTATAAAGTTTGCAAAAGCTTGCTTTATCAAAATGACAATGTACCCTTTATGCCATTTATGGATTAATCTTTTGTACAATGCACCAAAGGTGAAAACAAAGGCTTTAATCACTGAGTTAGAATTAAATTATGGAGTGTAGAAGGGATTTAGGACCTGTAATGCAAGGTACAAGCATGCTAGGATCTGATTTGCAACTTGAAGCATTGTAAAAATGGCTTGAAGAGTTCTTGGACATTTTGGAAAGCTTTCAACATTCTCTACAATCCATCTTTTAAATTCATTTTGAGGTACCTCTTGGAACTAGGTGAAAAATGTCCATGAAGTTAGGTCAAAAACCTGCCTAAATTAGGATAAATTTTCACTAAGTTAAAAAGTTTATGGACCCTTATTCACAAATTCATAACTTGAGATCCAAGCATCTTTTTGGAAAACTTGGTGAATCAAAGTTGTATATTTCATGGAGGACTACAACTTTTATGTTGGAAGTTTCCTTTGAATCCAATTGAATCATGGTGAAAAAGTTGTGGAAAGTTGGAAAAAAATAAGAAATTTTCCATACTTAGAAAAATTCTAAGTTATGAAAAATTTCAAATTAAAACCCTAATTTTCAATTTTAGATTTCTTGGTCAACAAGTTTCACATTTTGACATATCTTGATGAATTATGACCCTTGGCACTTGATTTTGACCAAAAAGTCAAAGTTTGACTTTTCAGTGTACAGTTGACTTTTGATTAGTTGACTACAAAATTCATCTGTCAATCCTATGCATTTGAGATATTTTGAACTATGTGATTAGGTCAAGATGATTCTATCGAGTCCTTGAAATCATGCTTGAACCCAGTTGGTCATTGGCTAGGTTAAAAATCAGAAATTGCCCTTTATCAGTCAAAACCCTAATTTTGACCATTTTGCCCTTTTGATGATCTGATCAAATTTCTTGAGGAGTTGTGATCCAAACTTGATCAAATGGTACATAGGAGTCTAAAATGTTGTTGTGGATAAAAAATTATGAAGTTTGACTGTAAATTGGCCATGGTTGACTTTTTCCTCAATACAACTGATTTTTAGGTCAACTGTCCAATTGACTAGGCAAAAATGTGATTCAAGGCTTGAAACTTGGTATGAGCAATATTAGGGGTCCAAGATGGTGTATGAAAGTCACATGAATCATTGGTGGTCCAAAATTCCTTATGCAAACTCAAACCCTAATTTCAGGTCATCAGTGCAAGGTAATGTCTTGAGCTGACCAAACCCTAATCTTGTCTTGAGTCCAAGAAGTCTTGTGAGGAAAATCTTGATAAATGAGAGGGAAAATTTTGGGGTACAACAGCTGCCCCTATTCAATCTTCTTGAACCTGAAGAGTTAGATTGGCGAGTTTTCCGTTCGTGACTCGAAGGTAAAAGATGATTGGACACTAGAGTGCCCGTAAATTTGCACTCGTCAAAGTGTAGTTGAGGAAATGGGCTTAAAGATGCCATTTGGAGATGTGATAGAATCTTGTTGGAGATGGGCTTAAAGATACCATCCAAGAATGTTTGCCGAGTTGTAAGTTGTAAGTCAGAAGAATAAGTATCAGAATGGTGTCTGCGTCTGGAATGTATCTGAGCTATATCTGGAGACTGAATCTGAATGAGCAATAGAGTGGCGTCCGTGTCTGGAGCGTATCCGAGCTGGGGAAAATCAGAATAAGTGACAGAATGGTGTCCGTGTCTAGAGCGTATCTGGACTGTATCTGAAGTTTGAATTTGAATGAGTAATAGAATAACATCCGCATTTGGAGCGTATCTAAACTATATCTGAGATCTGAGTCTGAATGAGAAATAGAATGACTTTCGTGTCTGGAGTGTATCCGTACTGTATCTGAATTGGAAAATTGAATAAGGGCCAGAATGGCATCCGTGTCTGGAGCGTATCTGAACTAGAATCTGAATAAGTGACAAAATAACTTCTGTGTCTGGAGTGTATCTGAATTGTATCTGATAGTTGAAATCTGAATAAGTGTCAGGATGGCATCCTTGTCTGGAGCGTATCTGAACTGTATCTGAAATCTGAATCTGAATGAGCAACAGAATGACTTCCTTGTCTGGAGTGTATCTGTATTGTATCATGATTGTATACTGTTAATGGTAGCTTGTTAATCTTATCTTGAAAAGGGAAAAATTTTAGCTGAAACACAAAGTTATGTTGCATGAAATGTATGATTCAATATATATGCTTTATCAATGTTTATGATATATGGATGTAATGTATGCGTATGTAAGCTGATTTGCTGTATTGCTGAGGAAAATAAATCCTTGACAATTGGAGATAAGAAATCATGGGTGACTGTTGGAGATTAAAATCCTTGACGACTTCTGTGGGGATATAAGGATCCTTCATGTCTTGAAGTTGGAGTATTGACAAAAATTCTGTTATGAGTAATGCCATATACTGCTTAAGTAATCTGCTTGGGAAATCCAGAGAATTTAGATGACTTCTACTGGGGGTTACACAAAGGGAATCCTTATTCTGTTGGGGAATAGGGGAAACTCTGATGACCTCTGCGGGGAATTAAGAATGAGAATCTTCAATCTGTTGAGGAGCAATGAAAACTTTGGCGACTTCACTGGGGAATTAAGAATGAGAATCTTCATTATGTTGAAAAATAGAAACTCTTGTGGGGAAGAAGGCTTACTGCTGGGGAGTAAGTTCAGGAGTTTGGGTTGTCCGCCACTCTACTGGGGAGTTACCCTAGGTTGGGGAGAGACAAAAGTTAACCGTTGTTGTTGTACCCCAAAATTTGCCCTCCCATATTTCTCAAAATATTTCAAGAAAAATTCACAAGTCCAACCCGGCGCGTCATATTCAGGTATTCTTTCGCCAAGATATCTCTGATAACCTATTCTCAAATTCAGGTTCGGCTCAAGAGTCAATTCTTTAAAGAAGGTATCCGAATGTGTGAGTTTTCTCGAAGAAATATGGTGAAAAAGTGTGCTGAAAGTGCAGTTTTTATGCGCTAAAAAAATTCATAACTTGAAGATCGTGGCTCGTTTTGAACCCGTTCGGTGGCCAAAATTCCGTCTTGACATTATCTACGTTTTCATCTCTCATGGCTGGAAGCCAATTTCGATCAGAAGGTCTTCAAAAATGTGGATTTATCAAGTATTTTTGCACAGAAAATTTGTGACAGAAGTTTATCTGCGTCATGTTCAGAAAATCATAACTTGGTCAATTTTCATCGTATCGAGCTGGTTCTGGTGCCAAAATTTCACAAATTGAGTTGGCTACATTTTCACAGAAGGTATTGAGTTCAAACGGTATTCAAAAGGCCTTCGTTTTTTGCTCAGAGTGCGTGACACGCTGAAAATCCTGAATGCTGAATATTATTTCATCTGAGCCGAAACTTCGAAAATTCATAACTCGGTCAATTTTTATCGGATTGGGCTCATATTTTAACACAAGGTTGCTGACTCATAGATCTACAACTTTGATTCAAAAGTCGAGACCGGATTATGCTCCGATCAATACCAGTTTTTTATTGAAAAACGTGTCAGAGTCGACACTAGAGTCCAAAATAAGTTTGTCTGAGCTGAAACTTCAAAAATTCATAACTAATTCACCGTTTATCCGATTGAGCCGATTTTTGGACAGGAGTTAGTTATCGATGTCGGCTACATTTTGTTTTCACATTTCAACTTCAAAAATTGCACTTAAGTCCCTGCGATTTATCTTGGAAAGTGACGAACTCAAGTGAACATTGGAGGCCCAATTGCACATTCAAAGCCCATTTTCTTTACCCTAATTTCCATTATATAATCACCTTCTTTTCACACAAACCGGAGAGGAGGAAAAGAGAGAAAAAACTTTGCCACAACACTGTTAGAATATCAAATTCTTTCAAGAACCCTAAAACCTTGAAATCCTTATTACAAATCCCTCTCTCACTACAAACAAGCCATCACAGTTACAAACCAACACCTCACTACTTCTTCAGTAAGGGTAAGGCTGACTTGATCTCCATGATCCAAAAAGCATAAAAGCATTCAGGTCACTAATTTTCCAATAAGGACAAGATCCCATGCAGGTTCATTAAGAAACGTTGAGGCCAAAATACAAATGGCCAAAAGCCAAAAGCCAAATGGCCAAAAGAACAACTTATGCATGATGAGGCCAGAACACAAATGGCCAACAGCCAGAACACAAATGGCCATGAAACCCAATCCAATGGCCAAAGAATGCAGACCACGGTACTCAGGAGTCAATGAACACGCACGTGATGCCAGAAAATCAAACAAGGCTTTTTGTCTAATGGGCCAGAATACTTCAAAAAACCTCCCCTTGGGTCTGAATACCCCCATGGTTTGCACATTTTTATTTTTTTTTTATTTTCCTTTTTATTCTTTTAATTATTTTTAATTGTTTTCTTTAATTTCATAAATTAATTTTTATAATATAAAACCAGGAAATCAAAAACTAAAAATATATTTAATTAATATTTAATTCATTATTATTTTTTGTAAATAAACTTTAATAATTAATTTAGTTAATTTAGGTTTTAAAACTTTAATCTTTTTCTTAATAAATTAAAATACGTAGAAATTAGGTTTTTTTAACATTATCATCTTTTTCTCAAATAAATAATTTTCCCATTATTATTATTATTAATTATTAAATATCTTTTGTAAATAAACATGTACATTAAATATCTAGTAAAATTAGGTTAAACTTTAATATTTTCTTAATAATTAAAACAACTTAGAATTAGAGTTTCTTTTAATTTTAATTTTAATTTTCTTTATTTTCATTAAATACAAAAAAACATAAAAACATTTTGTTTCTTAATTAAATAATTAATTAGCTTTTTAATTTCATTTAATTTCTCAAAAGGGTCCAACGCCCTCGAACGTTCTATTTCTATTCTTTCGCGCATTTATTTTATTTTATTGTGAATATTATGTAATTGCTCAAGCCTTGTAATAGTAATTAGGAATTTATTTACTTTCCGCATTTTTATTAAAAACGGGTCTTTGTTAATTTGGCGATGTATAGACCCGCGCCTTGTAATAGCATAGGATTTTACTTTCCGCATTTAAATTTCCGCACTTTTAAATTCTAATTGCATGAAAGAATGAATGACTAATTAAAAGCAAAACGTAGCTCACGATACAATGATCAAAGACAAATATGAACATGAAAACAACACACAAATTCACACATCACTCTTAGGGTACGCCTCATTGTTGCCTTACCTTCGAAACGTGGTCGTCGAGTATAGGACGTTTTAGTAAGTCCTTATGTCCGTTGATCCATATACCTCAAAACAAGTTACCTCGGAAAAGTTGCCTCGAATTAAAAAGGATCAATGGCATAAGAGTAGCTTCTAAGGTGTCCTACTGTTGCTCTGGTGACCACATTGTCCCTAATAAACGAATTGACCCGAACACCTCTAACGGTGGTGCTACCTACCTCTCAATGGTGGGATGGCACTACCTTAAGGACATTTACATAGCCTAATTCCTTAGGGTAGGTAGATGACTCATAGATACTTGCTCTAAAAAACAAATCAAAAACTCTTTTCACACCGACACTTTTCAAAAAGCTTTCAAAACAATTTTTTTCAAACACTCTTGAGGACTGATATAAGAGTCGATCTGAAATCTTTAAACGAAACTTTTTTCAAACTCACTCACACTTTGAAAAGCAAACCATTTTGAAAACACAAATGAGCAAGTATCTAAGAGCCCATGGATAACCATGGATAGAAAGGGTGCTAACACCTTCCATTTCTATAAATCTACCTCCCGAACCGAGAAACTATCTCATAAGGAATTTTGCTGTGCTTTTGTCCTGTCCATGTTGGAGAAAATAAAAGACGGTGGCGACTCTTGCTTCCGCGACATTTCGCGAACCAGCGAAAAACAGTCAGTTCTAAATCCACTGATCACAGTTGTCTAGTTGATTTCCAGGCTTCAAGATAACTTGCTGGGGAAATTGGAGAAACTGGATAGTTTCTGCTGGGGATTGATAGTTAGAAGTTTTGGCTCCGCTAGGGATTGGGAGTTTGAAGTTTTAACTCTGATGGGGATTAAGGGTTTGAAATTTTAGTTCCGTTGGGGATCTAGATGATGTACTGTAGGGATTGCTCATGCAATAGCCTAAAGACGTTTTCCTATCCTTTCAGTCTGCCAGTAATTGTTCTCTTCCATCCTGTTTATTTGTAAACAGTAATCATGTTCAAATGCATATGTTCATCAATGAATCATTGGACGTTTTTGCAAATAAAAACACAAGTGTAAAGGAAAAGGCAAATAGTTTTTGTACTTTGAAAGAGGCATCTTCGTATTTACTTTGAATAAGTGTTTTGTACAAAGGAGACAGACATCCTAGTAAGAGGAAGGTGTCATAAAAGTAAGAAAAATTTATACAAAGAATAACTATGTGTAAAAAATCCCATGGGGTTCCCATTCCGCTATAGCCTTCGTAACTTCGAAGATCTTGTCCATTTTTTGCTTCGTCCGAAGATGATTGGATTGATCAGAAGCTCAGAGTTTGTCAGTGAAGAGATTGTCCTTAAAGTAATCCGACGAGACATAGTCATACGCTTTAATTCCCTAACTTTTGCCTGGACCTCCCTTTCGGGTTTTCAGTCCACCGGGAAACCCTTTTTTGCCCAAGTCGCCCTTTCGGGTTTTCAACTTGCCGGGTGTACACATTTTTTTTATTTATCCCTTATTTTTTCCTGAACCGCCCTTTCAGGTTTTCAATTCACTGAGATACCCTTGTTTTGCCTAGGTGTGTCAACCTAGCGGGTCATTTATGCATAGTATCTTTTGACTATGTCTGCGTTCGCAGGGTGCGGCAGATCGTCGCTGTCTATGGTGGTTAAGATCATTGCCCCACTAGAAAAGATATTCTTGATTACAAATGGTCCTTCATAGGTAGGAGTCCATTTTCCCCTGGGATCACTTTGTGGCAAGGTAATGCGCTTGATCACTAGATCTCCGACTTGATATGTCTGGCGTCTGACTTTCTTGTTGAAAGCCTTGATCATCCGCTTTTGATACGTTTGACCATGGCAAACAGCAGTAAGTCTCTTTTCGTCAATTAAGTTCAACTGATCAAGTCGGGTCTGGATCCAATCGTCTTCACTCAAACCAGCATCCTTCATGATTCTCAAGGAGGGAATCTGAACCTCGATAGGCAAGACAACTTCCATGCCATAAACTAAAGAATATGGTGTTTCCCCAGTTGATGTGCGAGCCTTGGTACGGTACCCGTGGAGAGAAAACGGTAACATCTCATGCCAGTCCTTGTAGGTCACTGTCATCTTTTGTATGATCTTTTTGATATTTTTGTTCACAGCTTCAACTGCACCATTCATCTTTGGCCGATAGGGAGATGAATTGTGATGTTGAATCTTGAACTTCTCGCACAAAGCGGTGATCATGGTATTGTTAAGGTTTGTACCGTTGTCAGTGATGATCCTTTCGGGGATACCGTATCGGCAAATAAGGTTTTGCTTGATGAAGCGGGCAACAACATTCTTAGTAACGGATGCGAAGGAAGCTGCTTCGACCCACTTGGTGAAATAGTCAATGGACACCAGAATGAAACGGTGTCCATTGGATGTTGTAGGCTTGATCTCTCCAATCATATCGATTCCCCACATAGAGAAGGGCCAAGGAGCTGTTAAGACATTTAGAGGAACTGGAGGCACGTGCACCTTGTCCGCGTAGATTTGGCATTTGTGGCAAGTCCGGGAATGTTGATAGCAGTCAGCTTCCATGGTAGACCAGTAATAGCCTGCCCTTAGAATCTTCTTAACCATCATATGCCCGCTAGAGTGAGTGCCGAAGGTACCTTCATGCAATTCAGCCATGATTTTTTCAGCTTCAGCTTTGTCCACACAACGGTGCAGAATAGAATCATGATTGCGCTTGTACAGGATGCCATTACTCAAGAAGAACTTTGCCGAGAATCTCCTTAAAAACTTTTTGTCATTGACTGAAACTCCTTTTGGATATTCCTGAGCCTCGAGATACCTTTTGACTTCATGAAACCATGGCTGGTCCACTACTTCTTCGGTATTAATCTCGTGACAGTGTGCTGGTTCATCCATCCGTTCAATGGTAATTTGGAGAGCTTCATTATCCCAGTTAAGTTTAAACATGGATGACATTGTAGCTAGAGCATCTGCTAGCTGATTTTCTTCTCGCGGGAAGTGCTCGAAGGTAATCTGCTCGAAATGTGGTAACAATGTCAAGACATGTTCTTTGTAAGGGATGAGGTTTGGATGCTTAGTGTCCCACTCTCCTTTGATCTGACTGATGACCAAAGCTGAGTCCCCAAACACAATCAAAGATTTGATTCCCAAGTGTATGGCAGCCTTGAGTCCAAAGATGCATGCTTCATACTCCGCCATGTTGTTCGTACAGTTGAAGCAAAGTCTGGCGGTGAAAGGAGTATGGTATCCTTCTGGAGATATAAGCACAACACTGATACCGTTACCAAGCGCATTGGAGGCCCCATCAAAGTACAGGGTCCATTGGGATCCCTGTTCAGGTCCGTCATATGGTCTGATATCTTCAACGTTGTCCAATGTCATGATGTCTTCGTCAGGGAAGTCGAACTTCATGGATTGGTAATCTTCGACATCTTGATGAGCCAGATGATCAGCTAGCACACTCCCCTTTATAGCTTTTTGGGTCGTGTACTGTATATCGTATTCCGTTAGGATCATCTGCTATCTAGATATTCTTCCAGATAGAGCAGGCTTCTCAAAGATGTACTTGATCGGATCCATCTTAGATATCAGCAAAGTGGTATGAGTCAACATATACTGCCTTAGCCGGCGAGCAGCCCATACCAAAGCGCAGCAAGTTTTCTTGAGCAGTGAATATCTTGTTTCAGAGTCGGTAAACTTTTTGCTAAGGTAATAAATGGCATGCTCTTTTCAGCCAGACTCGTCATGCTGCCCCAGTACGCACCCCATTGAATTCTCTAGGACGGTCAGATACATGATTAGCGGTCTTCCCTCGACGGCTGGCATCAAGATAGGAGGTTCTAGCAAATACTCCTTGATTTTATCGAAAGCAATTTGACAGTCATCATTCCATCGAATTACCTGATATTTCTTCAATAGCTTGAAGATTGGCTCACAAGTAGACGTTAGGTGAGAAATAAACCTAGCAATGTAGTTTATGTGTCCCAAGAAACCTCTGACCTCCTTCTCAGTGCGAGTAGCAGGCATTTCTTGTATAGCTTTGACTTTGGCAGGATCAACCTCGATGCCTTTGTCGCTGACAATGAATCCTAAGAGTTTACCGGACCGGACTCCGAACGTGCACTTGTTTGGGTTCAATCTGATCTTGTACTCCTTCAACCTGACAAACATCTTTTGTAAGTGATCAAGGTGTTCTTCTTCAGTTTGTGATCGGGCTATCATGTCATCTACGTAGACCTCTATCTCATGATGTATCATATCATGAAACAAAGCTACCATGGCGCGTTGATAGGTTGCCCCGATATTCTTCAGTCCGAATGGCATCACTTTGTAGCAAAACATACCCCACTGTGTGACAAAAGTAGTTTTCTCCATGTCCTCAGGTGCCATTTTGATCTGGTTATAGCCTGAGAATTCGTCCATGAAAGAAAATACTTTGTGCTGAGCTGTGTTTTCAACCAGGATGTCGATGTGCGGAAGTGGAAAGTCATCTTTAGGGCTGGCCCTGTTTAAATCTCTATAATCCACGCACATTCTCACTTTTCCGTCTTTCTTAGGCACGGGCACAATGTTAGCAACCCATTGTGGATAGGAAGTAACAACTAGAAATCCAGCATTGAACTGTTTCATAACTTCTGCTTTGATCTTTTCTGACATGTCAGGTCTCATGCGGCTGACCTTTTGTTTCACTGGTGGATAGTCTTCTCTTGTGGGTAGACGGTGTACCACAATGTCTGTATCGAGTCCCGGCATGTCTTCGTATGACTAGGCAAAGATCTCAACATAATCATGCAACAGCTGAATTAGGCGCTCTTTGAAACTCGGCTCTAGATTGGCACCTATTTTGATTTCCTTTTTATCATCCTCAGTGCCCAAGTTGATTGTATCCAACTGCTCCTCATGAGGCTGAATTGCTCTTTCCTCTTGTTGTAGAAGTCTGGCCAATTCCCCTGGAACCTCACAATCTTCCTCACCTTTGTATTCGGCTTGGTAGATCAGATCTTCAGAGTCACTGAAGGCTATAGCAGTATCGTTACCCATGGGATCCAGAATGGAAGGGTACCTGCATTTGTGAGTGTGGGTGTGTGTAAGGGATAGCCATCTTAAAACAACAAAATGTAAAAGAAAGACAATGAGCACAAAAGGTTTAAATATGAAAAGCGTCCATGATTCATTAAAATGACATATGAAATGAAGATAAAGACCGTTACAAATGGACCGTTGTGCCTCGGGTAAGACACAGGGTTGAAAAAGTACGAATTGTTTGTGAATTATTACAGTCCAACATAAATGGAAAAGATAAATTACTGAGTTATGAAAGTAATCGGAACAAAGTCTTTTGCTTCCCAGTTGCACAGTCCTCCATCAACAGTAGGAAAAATCCAGTCTTCCAAGCTTCCCTCTTCTTCATTGTCCTCTAGTGCATTAACCCCTCGGTGGCTGATCTTCACAGGTGGCCCTCCGGCACGGGAGAGACGCACAGCCTTCTGACCAGTTGAGGTGAACCCCAAGCCGAATTTGTCTGATTTGAAAGGAAAGTATGGAAGCTTCCCCCAGATAGTGGATCTGCCTTCTTCCACTACTGTCGTTGCATCCTTGAGAGATGACATCTGAGGTGGAGGTCTTGTGATCACAGGAGCTGAGGACACCGCTTTGGTCGCCGCTATTTCTTCAGAGACTTCTTCAAAATGTTGGAAAGGGGTCTCTATGAATTCACCATCTAACTTCACATAACGGAAGGAATTCAGATGACTAATCATATATTCCTCTTCCCCATGGACAGTTATGATTTTCCCTTGGACGGGGTACTTGAGCATCTGGTGCAAAGTGGAAGTGACAGCTCCGGCATTGTGGATCCAGGGGCGTCCCAACAGGCAAGAGTAGGAAGGACAGATGTCCATCACGTAGAATGTTGAATTGAACCTCTGGGTACCCACCTTGATCGGGATGTCCACCTCCCCATGGACCATCCTTTTAGAGCCGTCAAATGCTCTCACAATTATATTGCTGGGTTTCAGGGTTAGGCCTTCACAATCCAACCTATCCAGGGCTTTCTTTGGCAAGACGTTTAAAGACGACCCAATATCGACCAAGACATGAGCTAGGGTGGTTCCCCTACACTCCACCGGGACATGTAGCGCGTCGTTATGTTTTCTCCCTTTGGAGGTCAAGTCTGCATCGGAAAAACCCAGGCCATTGTCAACTGTTAAACTGGCCACACACTCTTGGAATTGATCAGCCGAAGTCTCTTGCGGCACGTGCGATGTCTTCAAAAACTTGACCAAAGCTTTAGCACGTGCCTCAGAGCACAGCATCAATGCTAACATAGAGATTTTAGAGGGGGTATGCCCCAGTTGTTCAACAACGTCATAATCACTTTTCTTAATAATCCTCAGGATTTCTTCCATCTCCTTCTTGGATGTATCAGGAATGACTAGTGACTGAGCCTTCGTCAAGACAGGCTCCTCTTGAACATTCTTTCCTTTTTTCTTAGCAGCGGAAACAGGGATGGGAATTGTATTGTTATTATCAGTGGGTACACTTGTAGGTACAATTACTGGTGTAGGAGTAACCTTCGGAATGGCCACGGGTCCAAAGACTGTTGTTGGAGGAGCAATCTCTGGAGAAAAGATTCTTCCACTATGAGTAACCTTGCTTGTTCCGGCAATGTTACCGATGTCGGGAGTATCCTCTTCAGAGCTTTCTTCTTCTGCAATCTGTTCAATCTGTTTGACACCATGGTAGTAGATTTCTCCACCATAGTTCCATGGTACCATTTTATCGGATTTGTAAGGGGCTGGCCCGAGCATTGTTATCTTCAATGGAGTAGTCATAGGAGCAGATGTAATCCTAACGGGTTTTTTAGGAACCCTGGAAGGATTGGCGTATATGGTTATTATTGAAACTTCTGAAACTGGAATGGGTGAGACAAGAGCTTTTTTAAACAAGATTTCTCGGTTATCAATCAATTGTTGGATTCCTTTCTTCAACAGAGGACAGTCAAATGGGGAGGATAGGCAAGTATGGCAATCTTGGTCACAACCTGGGAACACCCCAGCTTTCAACAAATTCAACTTGATGGTTAGGAGAGGAGTTAACAGTTCATCCACAGTAGAAACAAACAGATCTTCTTCCACAGCACTGGCATTGTGTCCATGCCTAGGCATTGGAGAGGAGATGGCATTTGGTTTTTCTGGAGCTTCAAATTCAACTTACTTTGCATCGATCAGATCTTGAATCTTGTTCTTCAGGGCCCAACAGTTGTTGGTGTCGTGCCCTGGACTTTCTGAATGGTACGCGCATCTGGCGTTAGGATGGTAATATGGAGAAGCAGTGTTAGGATTTTTAGGGGCTTCCTTTAGCATGGCCAAATTCAACTTCAAGAGATATGGTAGGACTTGAGTAGGAGTCATGTTTATCTTGGTGAATTGCCTTACAGGCCTTTCCACCCTTTGCTGGTTATTTCTCGGCTGATCATTTCTCGGCTGGCTGTTTCTTGGCTAGTCTGATGCAGACTTTTGAATCATAACGGCCCCCACTATTGGTCTTCTTTCGGTTCTTCCCTGATTTCTCTGGGCATAGACAGCAGACACTTCCTTCTTTCCAGTGAAGGTCTTTTTTGCAGCAGTTGAGGTAGACGTGTCTTTCTAAATTTTCCCGCTTCTAATACCGGCCTCCACTCTTTTGCCAATTAGAATCAATTCGGTGAAACCTGTAGAGGAGCTTCCAATCAGGTGATTGAAGAAAGGACCTGACAGAGTCCCCAAGAACATGTCCACTAGCTCTCTTTCAGATAAAGGTGGTTGCACCCTTCCGGCTAAATCCCTCCACTTTTGGGCGTAGTCTTTAAAGCCCTCATTGGTAGCCATAGCCATACTCTGTAGTTGAGTACGGGTTGGAGCCAAGTCGGCGTTGTATTAATACTGTTTATAGAAGGCGGCTGCCAAGTCTTACCAATTATGGACATCTGCTCTCTCCAACTGGTAGAACCAATCAAGTTTCGTTCCTGATAAACTGTCTTGGAAAAAGTGGACCCACAAATCTTTGTCAGACGAATGTAGTTGAATTTTCTTGACATAAGATCGTAGGTGCATCTTAGGGCAAGACACCCCATCATACTTAGCAAATAGCTGTACTTTAAACTTAGGAGGGATTACAATTCCAGAAACCAACCCTAACTCCTCAAAATCCAACCCCGGTACTCTTTGCACTTCCATAGCAGCTAGACGTTCTTCCAAGTTTTTGTATTTGTCATCGGTCGGAGGGTACTAATGTTCAGAGTAGCCCTCATCTTCCTCTTCCTCTGCTTCAGAATCTGATGGCACTGTCGTTCCTTTTCCTTTTCCTTCCCCCTCTTCAGATGTTGATGGGAATTCCAAAGTCCGTCTGGCTTGTCCTTCAAACCTTCTACCCATGATAACCACACCGGCTCGCTTCTTCTTCTTTTTCTCATTCTCATTCTCTTTCTCTAGCATAGTTTTGAGCTCCTCCTGCCCCTTGGCTAAGGTCAAGAGTAGCTGTTGAAATTGTGAATTCTGAGCTTGCAAATCTTTGACTGTTTGTTCAATATCCATCTTGCTGAAATAAACAGCAGAGAGATGAGGAAACTTGGTGTGAAGACCTGTTTATGCATATGATGAATGATATGTATTCATGTAATGCTTTCAAGGATTCATAAATTCAAATTTGTTTTAAACAAAAAGAAACACACGTCATATTAATAAGATAGAATTGTTAGTACATCAATTCCCCTTGGGCAAAATAATACAAAATTCTAAGGTAAAAAGACGTTGTGCATCCTCTTTGGTGCAATGTAGGTGTTGAGAGTCTGCTCTTCATGAAGTAGTCGAGTGAGTTCCAAAACCTTCTTCTCGCTTGTGTAGAATTGGGCTTCGAAAGTATCGCGCTCTCCCTTGAGCTGTATCCAACTCCTTTGTAAATCTTCGAGTGATGTTGGCATGTCAGGATGTAGGAGGGTGTATCGAACCTCTCCTTCCATAACAGGCTCTATAATCACTGGGAGAATGGGGGGGTAAGGCATCATAAGACTTTGGGTTTGGGTTCGTACCCACTTGAGGTAAGGCTCAAGAGGGATGGAATTCTTATGTCCCAAGGTCTTACTGTCTACCTTGTTAGGCATCCTCCAAGCTCGGATGAACCTTTGTCGGAGTCCTTGATTGTTGTTGTCGAAGTCAAAAACCAAGCCTTGAATCAGCATGTCATGTGGGTCATCCCTTCGGGCATAACCAAACTGTCTTAGAGCCAAGCAGGGGTTGTAGGTGATGCCTCCCCTAATGCCAAGTAGAGGGACATTAGGAAATTCCCCACAACGATCAATGATGATAACATTCTCTTTTGATCGAGAACACCAATGAATATCTGAATGTGTAAGGGTCATTAACCGTTGTGACCACCTCAAGCCTTGCTCATTCTTCAAGACTAATTGGGGAAGATGAGAAATAAACCATCTTTCCAAGAGAGGAATGCAACATATGAGAACACCTCTTTTCCTCATTGTACGAGTGTGAAAAGAGTGGAGGATATCCCCAAGCAATGTAGGCACCGGGTTGCGAGTCATGAAGATTTTGACAGCACTCACATCTATGAGCTAGTCAGGGTTGGGGAACAAGACCATCCCATAGATGAGAAGAGCTAAAATCTCCTCAAAAGCTTGTAAGTCCAAGGAGTTCCAACAGCTTTGGGCCTTCTCAAACAGAAACTTTGACAAGAAGCCTTTGACACCACTTCTAGTTTCCCAATGGGTTGTGACATCAGATGAGTGCAAGTGTAGGGCTTGAGCAATCTCTTCTGGCTTTGGATCTCTTTCCATACCATTGAAGGGTAGTTGATTGAGAATAGGAATCCTCAAGAGTTGAGAAAATTCCTCCAAAGTAGGCACAAGTTGGTAGTCAGGAAATGTGAAGCAATGATGCAAAGGGTCAAAGAACTGGAAGAGAACTTTCAGCATATCCTCCTCTGTGTTAGTGGTGACCAAGTTGAGTAGACGACCATGCCTCTCGGTGAATGGAGAATTCTCAGGAATCCTTGAAGCTAGCTCCTTGAGTTGTGGAGGAATTCTTACAAGGTTGACTTGGATAGTTTTCCTGCAAAGTGAATCCATAACCTACAAAACAAGAACAAAGATGAATCTCCAAAATCCTTGAAATGGTTAGTGGATTCATATGATGTTCATGATGTTATGCACAAGTATATATGTATAAACAAATCACACAAGTTCCTAGTTTAGGCTTGCATGGGGTTTCATAGGTAAGTACCCTCTTGAAGTTTAGTTGGCTCAACCTGTCCTAGAAATAGTAACCGGGTTCTAAGGAGCTCAGTATCACTGGATTGTTCCCTTGTTCATTGTTTCAATTCAGCCTCTTTATTGGCAACCAAAATATTCCAAGGAACCAACCCTCAATGAGTGTAGTATCGAGTATCTACCAACTTCAGACTGCACCAAATCCGGTCATCTCACTACATCCTAAAAGGCCAACTTGGTCAAGTAAAGGTTCTAAAAGTTCGTTAGTGCTTCATGACATCACTCAGCTGCCCCGTATTCTCTTTGATTGACTCAAAGGCTACCGGTACCCACAAATATGTCACACTAACATAGCTATTGCTTAGACCGTGTCGGTATACCCCGCACAGTTTCATCAATGTGTTGCTATTTACCTATGAATGTTTCCCAAATCCGGGTAGAGGATTGTTGGCTCCCAAATTCGACACTTGATATATTTGGTCTTTTAGACCAAAAAACTGGAATGAACCAAGTCAAGAAGAATATTCGACGTATGAAATAACTTAGGAAAAAGATCTAAGTTATATTTGAGCCTTCGACCAGGGCTCACTTTCAAGTCTTTTCGACTGAAGAGGACTTATGTCCTTCGACTGAGAGAAAGTATCCTCGCTTTGACACATGGTACGAGGGATATTTGAATTTTGAATTATTGGAGGGAAAGGCAGTTTCGCCAGCGTCTAAGAAGAAGCAACGTGGCTGAAAGCCATAGGTCGAGGGACATGCAGAAGACACTTGTCTTCATCTTAGCGCAAAATGATCCCTCAACAGTTACTTATTTTTAGTATAAATTAAGAAACTTGTTGTGATCGGTGGAAATAGAACTGACTGTTTTAAAGCTGGTTTGCAAAATGTCGCGGTAAGCAAGAGTCGCCCCCGTCTTTTATTTTCTCCAACAAGGAAAGGACAAAAGCACAGCAAAATTCCTTTTCGAGATGTTTCTCGGTTCGGGAGGTAGATTATAGAAAGGGAAGGTGTTAGCACCCTTTCTATCCGTGGTTATCCACGGGCTCTTAGGTACTTGCTCACTATGTTTTCAAAAAATGTTTGCTTTTCTTGTGTTTGTGGGTTTTGAAAAAGTTTAGTTTGAAAACTTCTAGGTAACTCTTGTATCAGTCCTCAAGAGTGTATGAAGTATTTGTTTGAAAACTTTTTGAAAGTGTAGGTGCAAAAAGTTGTTTTTGTTTTTTGAAAGAGCAAGTACCCAGGAGAAATCTACCTACTCTAAGGAATTAAGCTGTGTAAGAGTCCTTTAGACAGTACTATCCCACTATTGAGAAGTAGGTAGCACCGTCGTTGGAGTTATTCGGGTCAATTCGATTATTAGGGACATGTGTGGTCACCAAAGCAATAGTAGGACGCCTTAGCGGTAACCCTAATGTCCTAGATCCTTTTTATCCGAGGCAACCGTTTCGAGGCAACTGGATCTTTAGACAGGAGGGCGACCTCTAAGACACCCTATACTCAATGACCACGTCAAGGCAACCAAGTGAGGCGTACCCTAGGAGTGGCATGTGCGAGTGTGTCAGGTTTCAATGTTTAAATTATCTTTGAACATGCATCATTGTGAGCTACGGGTTGATTTTATTTTTCAGGCAAGTCTTGTCATGCATAGTTAACAGTTAATAATTGTGCGGGAAATAAATTGCGGAAAGTAAATCTACGCTATTACAAGGCGTCGGGTATTTACATCGCCAAAAACATAACCCTTTGGAAAATAAATCGCGAGAAAGTAAAGAAAGCGATAAAAGCCCTAATTATCTATTACATCCTCTGAGCAGTTACATAAATATGATCAAAATAATAATCAAGAATAAACATGCGCGAAATAAAATTGAATCGGGAAAAGTCTTAGGGTTTTGACCCTTTTTGAGAAAAGAATGGAATTGTGGTCCTTTTTGCATTTAATTAAATATTAAACCTAATTTACTAATTAATTAAATAATTACAAGAAAAAAAGTATTTTTGTGTTTTTTAATGTCTTAATAAAAATAAAAATAAAAAAAGGAAATTAAAAGTTATCAAAAGAAAAACCCTAATTCTAATTTATTTTAAGTTATTGAGAAAAAAGTCAAATTTAACCTAATTAAACTAAATAAATTTATGTTAGTATTTATTTACAAAATAATAATTAATAGTGAATTTAATAAATAATAATAATAATATTAGTTTTCAGAACTTATTATGAAAAATATCAGTTAAGTTAATTAAATAATAATAATAATTAGTAAAAATAATAAAAGATAAAATATAAAAGAGGAAAATAAGAAAACAAAACCCAGGGGGGGTGTTGGCCCAAAGAGGAAGTTAGTCTGGAATTTCTGAGGCCCACTAAGCTCAAGCCTGCGTTGACTTTGATAATTCCCCATGGCACGGTTGACTGGGAGCACATTGGTCTTCCACTTATAATCTTCTGATTAGTGCATGTGGCCACTTGGCATACTGAGCGCTGGAGGTATATGGTGGAGCCTTTCATGAAGCCTGCATGTAATTCTGTATAGAAAAATAGAAACAAATATTTGGGGGGACCTGGGAATCGAACCCAGGACCCAATGATTACCAGCCACCTCACCGTCCACTGAACCACTTGCCTGCGTTTGATATAATGATAATAATCAAATATAATATATGCAAACAATTAATATGCTGGAAATTATGAAAAAGCGCGCATTCCTTTTGAATGAACCAACCCCCATGCTTACACGTCTTCATCTCCTTCGCTGAAGCCTGTAAATAATAAACAGATAGCGGGGAGTTTTAACCCCCACAATCTAACATGAGGAATAATAGCGAATAGGTTTGTGTTCAATAGAAATTGTTCGCGACATGTGATTTGAATTCGTCTCAACCTAACGAATCCAACCATATGCATTAGGGGTTCTGATTTTTCCTGGATAATAAAGCCCCAATTTGGAAGCTTGGAAACCCTAAGATTCGTTCATGGTGATTTGTGATTCAGGGCGTTTCAGTCTAATTAACCTATGCCAAAAGCTTTGTATAGTCCCTATGAACATAAAACAATCAACAAAACATGTCAAATGCGCATGAATAATGAGATGCGATTCTGGAAAAAAATGTGCAAACCGTTAAACCGTTTCTTTGGATTCCTTAAGCTTTAGTGTGTGGTTTTGATTCCTACACGTTCCTGGGGACCCCTGCAATGTGTTAGAAGCAATTAAAAGCTTTGAATTGGCCTGGAAGTGAGAAAACAGTTTTCAAGTTTCTTGAGTTTTTCTTGAATGGATATGGCTTTTTTCTGCATAGATTTCACGTGTGCATGAGTAGGATTAGCTTGTGTACTTATAGGAGAATGAAACTAGGTTAAATCTTTGCAAAGAAATCCATGGAATTGATGGTTGTATATTTGATTGAAAATCAAATATTTTTGAATATTTTTGATTGGAAAAACTTGCTAAATTTGGAGATTCTTGTCCCTTTGATTTGCACACGAATTGCCAGCATATCTTGAGCTTGTTTGCTTCACAAAAAGATTGAAAAAATCAAATCTTTGTATTTCCTACATTTTAAATTAATTAAATGAATTAAAATCAATTAAAAATCCAATTAATTAATAAAAAATAAGAAAATAAATTCAAATAATCTTAATGGGTCGTGCATAAGATTTGAATAAAGTTTCAAGAAGGAATTTGAGGCCCATTAGCAAAAACAAGGTGTTTTGGGCAAAGTTGACTTTTGCAAATTCATAAAAATTTCCCAACTTCTCCAATGCATATCTTGCTCAATTTTGATCATATGAACATGTTCTTGGACTTTTTGGAAAGGTATTGAAGTCCTCTAACCAATGCCTTTGGTCCCATGTCATTTGGATTTACCAATATCAAGTTATGGTCTTTGACTTAAAGTGCACTTTTGTTGACTTTTGAAATTGACCTATAATGTAGAAATTGATAACTTTTTGTGAGAGCATTTCTTGGACTTGGAATGTGAAGATGGATTGTAGGAAATCACATCCCCTTCAAAATGAGCATTGGATGGAATTTTTATGATGAACCATGACAAAGTTATGCCCTGGTCAAGATACAGTTGACTTTTCTACTGTCCAAAAATAGTAACTTTTTGCATCTTGATGATTTTTGAGCCATCCTTGTGGAATCATGATCAAGACTTGATCAAATGATGATTGTGGACTCAAAATAAGATGTTGACCAAAAATTCTGACTTTTGACTGCAAAATGACCATTTTACCCCTGCAGTTGATTGTGAAGCAAATGGAGCTTTTGACTGTGCAATTTGACATTGTGAGTCTTGAGACTTGACATGTAGATGCTTGACAATGTATATAGGCCTATGGGACTTGATTGGACCATTGAAAACCCCAAATTCATTGAAGGAACCAAAACCCTAATTTTGACTGGCTTAGGAGGCATTTGGACTGTGCAATCCTTGAGAAATCTTGAACCATTTGGAGATGACTCTTGACAAGCCTTGAAGAATATGGGAGGGAAAATTTTGGGGTACAACAGTTGCCCCTGTTCAATCTTCTTAAACCTAAGGATGTAGATTGGCTTGCGTGCCTTTCGTGATCCGAAGGTGGAAGATGATTGAACACTAAAGTGCCCAGAAATTTACACTCGCATAGTGTAGTATCAGCAACGTGATGTCGGGAATGGGCTTACAGATGCCATTTGGAGATATGATGGATAGGAGGATGGGCTTATAGATGCCATATGGAGATGTGACAGAATCTTGTCGTGAATGGGCTTATGGACACCATTTGGAGATGTAATGGATAGTTGTGGAGATGGGCTTAAAGATGCCATCTGGGGGTGTCGATCGCGTAAGAGATTCCTTAGCAAGAACTTGCGTACCTGAGAAAGAAAGATAATTTCCTGGCGTGTTACAGGGGTTGATCTTCAAACTCTTCATGCAGATATGCCCTGGCTAGATACAGGTATCGAATCTGGAATTAGTCGTCTACAGATATGCCCTGGCTAGATACATGTATCGAATCTGGAATTAGTCGCCCACAGATATGCCCTGGCTAGATACAGGTATCGAATCTGGAACTTCAAAAGGTTGATCGAGATAACTTTCCTGGCTGGATACAGGCATAGACCTCTAATCAGTCGCTCACAGATATGCCCTGGCTAGATACAGGTATCGAATCTGGAACTTCAAAAGGTTGGTAGAGATAGCTTTCCTGGCTGGATATAGGTGTAGACCTCTGACCTGAGAATGAAAGATGACTTCCTGGCTAGATACAGGTATTGATCTTCAAACTCTTCATGTAGATATGCCCTGGCTAGATACAGGTATCGAATCTACAATCAATCGCTCACAAATATGCCCTGGATAGATATAGGTATCGAATCTGGAACTTCAAAAGGTTGGTCGAGATAGCTTTCCTGGCTGGATACAGGTGTAGACCTCTGACCTGAGAAAGAAAGATGACTTCCTGGCTAGATACAGGTACTGATCTTCAATCTCTTCATGCAAATACTTTCCTGGCTGGATACAGGTATAGATCTACAATCAATCGCTCACAGATATGCCCTGGCTAGATACAGGTATCAAATCTGGAACTTAACAAAGGTTGATGGGTTGTCTCTACTGACAGGTTATCTCAGAAAAATCTTTAGGAACCAATTTAACTGAACCAGGGGAGGTTTTGTCTTCTTTGACGAGTTGTCTCTTTTAACGGGTTGTTTTCATGGACAGGTTGTCTTTATTGACAGGTTGTCTTCACCGACGGATTGTCTTTGTTGACAGGTTGTCTTCACTGACGGGTTGTCTTCACTGACGGGTTGTCTTTATTGACGGGTTGTCTTCATTGACAGGTTGTCTTCATTGACAGGTTGTCTTCATTGACAGGTTGTCTTTATTGATGGGTTGTCTTCATTGACAGGTTGTCTTCATTGACAGGCTGTCTTCATTGACGGGTTGTCTTCATTGACAGGTTGTCTTTATTGACGGGCTGTCTTCATTGACAAGTTGTCTTCATTGACGGGCTGTCTTCATTGACAGGTTGTCTTCATTAACAGGTTGTCTTCATTGACAGGTTGTCTTCATTGACGGGCTGTCTTCATTGACGGGTTGTCTTCATTGACAGGTTGTCTTCATTGACGGGCTGTCTTCATTGACAAGTTGTCTTCATTGACGGGTTGTCTTCATTGACAAGTTGTCTTCATTGACGAGTTGTCTTCATTGACGGGTTGTCTTCATCGACAGGTTGTCTCTACTGACTGAATTTAGAGTTTAACTGCATCTTTCCTGAAAGGTAAAGGTCGGTCATATGCAATGCATGATATGGATCGAGCAATGATGTTCTCAACATAAATGAGATGTATGATATGATGCGTATATGCATGTATCATGATGTATGACAATGTGATGTTTATGAATGTATCTTCGTCTGGGAAAATAAATCCTTGACGAATACCGGGAAGTTCGTTGAATCCTGGGCTGATGTTGAAGAGTAGAGTCCTTCGTTTCTGTTGGGGATGATGAACGAAGAAGATTGCAAGAATAAACCGGTAGGAGAAGATGACTCCGTTGGGGAATAAACCTGTTGAAAGAGCTTACTCTGCGGGGGATTACTCTGTGGGAAGAGATGCTTCGCTGAGATTTTAACGATAACTCCGCTGGGGATACCGTTGATAAGCTTTGTTGGGGATCTTGATGAACTCCGCTGGGAATAGGAAGAACTTCGCTGAAGACGATCTTTCCATTGTAATTTGCTGAGGATAACCCAGTTAGACTCTGGTGGGGAATAACCTTTGAATATGGCCAGGAGAGATGCGTTTGTATTCTGCAGGGGACAAGCTTCCAGAATCTACTGGGGAGATGGTTCAACTCTCATGGGGAAGTTTTTTGGATTGTATTGGGGAAATGGCTCCCGTGGGGGTATCTTGTATTCCGCCGGGGAACAATCTTATATTTCTGTCGAGGAATATTAAGACTCCCGGAGATGCTTGCTGAGGAATATCTGTATACTCTGCTGGAGAATATTGAGATCTTCTGGGGATGCCTAACTTCCTTAGGGCTGACAGTAGCCTAACTTTGCTTGGGGAGAGTGTTGCTGACTTGCTAGGGATACTGTGCCTTTTTAGGGATGATGGGAGGCCAACTCTTCTTGGGGAGAGTATTTCTGAATCTTGTCTTACTCTTCAGGGAGTGAAGGTATCTTGGTCATATTCTTCAACTGAATCCACCTTGTACCTGGATGTCAGCGCAGCTTGTACAGTTCAGACAATTCTTATTGCCCCAGCTTCTGTGGGAGAAGGTACCTGTGGAGGTGTTTGACAACTGCCGATTTGACAAATCTTCTTCTGGTAGGCAAGTGACGAGATGTCGGGACATAGTCGTACGCTGTGATCCCTAACTTTGCCTGGACCGCCCTTTCGGGTTTTCAATCCACCGGGATACCCATTTTTTGCCCAAGCCGCCTTTTCAGGTTTTTGACTTGCCGGGTGTACAGATTTTTCCATTTTCATCCCTTATTTTTGCCCGAACCCTTTTGGTTCGCCGGGAAGCCCTTATTTTTGCCTAGGTGTGTCAACCTAGCGGGTCTTTGATTGTGCGTAGTATTTTTTCGACTATGTCCACGCTATCAGGATGTAGGGAGTTGCCACTGTCATTAGTATTGTGTTGCCAGACTACCAGAAGATGTTCGTTTGATCGTGCAAGATTCGTTGCTGAAATTCATGTCCAATGCCCCAAGTGACTCAGACGGAGATTTGCCCCTGACTATTTGACATTTTGAGAGATTCTCTGAATCTTGACTTAACTTCCCCAGATGATGGACAATGATCACGTCTGCCCCTTGGTTGGAAGTGTTTCTTCCACTTGAGATGACCCTTTTGTTGAGAAGATTTTTGTTCACTGGATATTCATCGTGCGAATTTCTCTGCTGTTGAACAAATAGTCATATGCAAACAATATTATTTTAAGAATGCAAAGCTTATGTCTGTCTTGAAGTTTTTGAAAATGCAGTTTTCAATAAAACAAGTGATTTTTTGTAAAATGTGATGTCAACTCAGGATTTTACAGCAAGCCCTACAGGAGTCAGGATACCTTTTGTAACAGTATGCTTTCGAACTAACCCATGCTTCAGCTAGGACTTTTAAGGGTTGTAACGTGGCTTGGTTCACGGTTTAAGAAACAAAGGATAAAGGCTCAAAATTTATTTGTACCCACCCGCTCTTCGTGATGTTCTTCGATCCTAAACTCAGTTGATCGTGCGTTAGATCCTGTTTGAGTATTTGCTCTGACATTCAGGTGATGGTTCGGATACTGAAAGTTTATTTTGAATAGGCAGTCATTTCTTTTTTGTTGAGGGTTTATAGGACCTCTTTCTTTTTGATTGATTTTATTATCCCTGTCTTTTTGCCTGAACTGTTTCTTTTGTGATTACAGTCAGCGGGATGCCCCAGTTTTGTAAGTCTCCTTCATATGTTTTGACTTATTGGGCTTTTATTTTGAGAAATAATGACTGCCTGTCCTTATGATTATACGGAACCATCATTGTCTTTTTGTCTCAGAAGGACTTCTTTGACATCATCCATTGTGCACCTGGATCAACTGAGAGAACTACCCTGCCCTAGGTTATAATTAAGGGTTTTAATTTTTGCGTGAAAAGAAAAACTCCAACTTCTTTGGCTCAAAGGGGTTGACTAGGGATTATCTTCCTTATAACTCCACTGTTTAGGATTCGAAACAATGCATGTTCCTCATCAGCGGGGTCTGTTCAAAAGCATACTGTAAAGATCGTGGTATCGTTTTCGTCATCCTCCCTCAAAAGGCTTAGAATTTTTAATCGAGAGTTGAACATCAAAAAATGAAAGCAGTTTTAAGCATAGTGAACACAATTACTTCAAAACAGACACGTGTAATGGATTAATGAAATAAGAGAGTTTGACATGATAATTGTTTGAACAAGCAAAGAAAAATACAATATCAGAATTCAAATGAACAGAAGTCTCTCAATCCTAGCCATGTTTTGGCAAGGGAGCAGTGATCACATTGGGAGTCTCGGGCGCTTCGAACTCGACCTCCTTTGCATCAATTAGGTCCTGAACCTTGTTCCTCAAAGTCCAACAATCATCTGTAGCATGCCCCGGGCTGTCAGGATGATAAGCGCAGCGGGCGTTGGGGTCATACCTTGAAGGTGTCTTGTTGGGATTCTTAGGAGGGTCCCTTAGAGTTACCAAATTGGTCTTCAGCAACTATAGCAATATCTGGGACAAGGTCATGCTGAGGGGAGTGAATTGCCTTCTAGGTCTCTCTTCCCTTTGTTGGTTGCGATGTTGAGGAGTACTGGCCGGTTTTGAAATAACTACCGCGTTGACATCTTGGCGGTGTTCGGACCTATTCTGCCCTCTTGAACCATAGACAGCACTAGATTCTTTCTTGAATGGTTTCTTCTCAGTGTTCGAGGAATCACCTTTCTATATCTTCCCAGACTTGATACCAGCTTCAATTCTCTCCCCAGTCAAGATAAGGTCTGTAAACCCGGCTGAAGAATTCCCAATCAGATGGTTGAAGAACGGACCAGACAGGGTCCCCAGAAACATATCCACCAGTTCACGGTCAGTCAAAGGTGGTTGCACCCTTCCAGCAAGGTCTCTCCACTTTTGAGCATACTCCTTAAATCCTTCACCCGTCCCTAGTGACATACCCTGGAGTTGGGTACGCGTAGGAGCGAGGTCGGAATTATACTGATACTGCTTATAGAACGCAGTAGCCAAGTCCTCCCAGTTACGAATGTTGGCTTCATCTAGCTGATAGAACCATTCGAGTTGAGTCCCTGAAAGACTATCCTGGAAGAAATGGATCCATAGATTCTTGTCTGCAGTATACGGTTGGATCTTCCTTACATACGACCGAAGGTGCAGCTTAGGAAAGGAAGCTTCGTCGTACTTTGCAAAAGCAGGTGCTTTGAACTTGTGTGAAATCACCACCCCAGAGGATAAGCCTAGGTCTCCAAAGTCCAACCCAGGCACATGTTGAATCTCCATAGCACTTAAGCGGTCTTCCAGCTGTTTGTACCTGTCCTCAGTAGAAGGGTATTGTTCATCATTGTAATCTGTCTCGTTGTCGGAGACCACGGGACTAGGAACCATTCTCTCTTGGGGACTGTCATTGCCTACAGATGAGGTAGTCAGCTCAACCTCATTCTGTAATCCATTCTCAGATCTGCGTCTAGTATTGAACAAGACGGTCCTCTTCTTCTTCTTCTTCTTCCTTTCTTTCAGAATCAGAGTCTTTAAATCCTGTTGACCCTGGGCTAGGCTCATAACCAACTCTTGGAACTGGGCATTCTGGGCCTGGAGGGCCTTGATAGCTTGTTCAGTAGCAGGTTCAGAAGACATGATGATTGCTGAAATAAACAGCGAAGAAGGTAAGTGACCTGTAAAAAGGGTACCTGTAATGCAATGATATGTATGTATGCAATGTTTTCAAGGATCTCGCGGGGTAAACAAGAAAATTGTTAGAATTTGAATTTGGTAGCTTGATTGAAGGAACTTCATGTTGCTGAGACTCCTTCTTCAAGAGTCAAGGCTCACCATATCGAGTGGGTCATAGCCCCTGACTCAAGTTATCATATTTTGATTTCCAAACAACCTTGGCTAGAGGAAAATAAATCCCCTTTGCCCCTTGCTAGACAGTTGGTTCATCATGACCTGCATCACAAACCCTTGAGATCCTTGAAATGGGTTAGTCCTTATGCAGGATGTATGCAATGGTATGATGGCATGATGTTATGCTATGCGTGGAGTGATGTAAGTAAACCCTGTTATAAGCCCAGATTAAGGACTGTAAATAAAACCTGCAAGGAACTCATGTGTCAGATAACAAGAATATGCAAGTAGTTCAAGTTTGAAGGCACACAAGCCACACATAAGAGCCCTTAGATTTTAGGCCAGCATGAAGTTTAGGTACTACCCTCTTTCCATTTCAGTTGGTTAAGACCTGTCCTGGAAAATAGTAACCGGGTTCTAGAGGATCTCAATATCACTGGCTACCCTCAATCGGTCATAACTCCAGCGTCGCAATCTTTTCTTGCGGCCAGAACCATCGTAAGAGTTTAGCCTCAATGAGTGTAGCATACTGCTACTGTTCTATGGCCAAGTTGGGTCAATTTAGGGTTTTAAGGTCGGTTGGTGCTTAATGACTCCTCAGAAGACCCATATTCTCCTCGTTCCAACACAAGGGATATCGGTACAGACCAAGGTGTCACACCAACGTAGCTACTGCTTCACTCGTGTCGGTCTACGCCGGACAGGTCCCTCACAGCTTTTTGCTACCTAAAGGGTATTCCCCAGATCCGGGTTAGGATCTATGAAACTCCGATGCAAGCCCACAAATATAAAAGCAATCAAGGCATACAATTGAAAACATAGTTATCTGATCCTAAGGTACACCTCACTTATAGATAATCCCCAGCAGATTCGCCAGTTCTGTGATCGGTGGAAATAGAACTGACTGTTTTAAAGCTGGTTTGCGAAATGTCGCGGTAAGCAAGAGTCGCCACCGACTTTTATTTTCTCCAACAAGGAAAGGACAAAAGCACAGCAAAATTCCTTTTCGAGATGTTTCTCGGTTCGGGAGGTAGATTATAGAAAGGGAAGGTGTTAGCACCCTTTCTATCCGTGGTTATCCACGGGCTCTTAGGTACTTGCTCACTATGTTTTCAAAAAATGTTTGCTTTTCTTGTGTTTGTGGGTTTTGAAAAAGTTTAGTTTGAAAACTTCTAGGTAACTCTTGTATCAGTCCTCAAGAGTGTATGAAGTATTTGTTTGAAAACTTTTTGAAAGTGTAGGTGCGAAAAGTTGTTTTTGTTTTTTGAAAGAGCAAGTACCTAGGAGAAATCTACCTACTCTAAGGAATTAAGCTGTGTAAGAGTCCTTTAGACAGTACTATCCCACTATTGAGAAGTAGGTAGCACCGTCGTTGGAGTTATTCGGGTCAATTCGATTATTAGGGACATGTGTGGTCACCAAAGCAATAGTAGGACGCCTTAGCGGTAACCCTAATGTCCTAGATCCTTTTTATCCGAGGCAACCGTTTCGAGGCAACTTGATCTTTAGACAGGAGGGCGACCTCTAAGACACCCTATACTCAATGACCGCGTCGAGGCAACCAAGTGAGGCGTACCCTAGGAGTGGCATGTGCGAGTGTGTCAGGTTTCAATGTTTAAATTATCTTTGAACATGCATCATTGTGAGCTACGGGTTGATTTTATTTTTCAGGCAAGTCTTGTCATGCATAGTTAACAGTTAATAATTGTGCGGGAAATAAATTGCGGAAAGTAAATCTACGCTATTACAAGGCGTCGGGTATTTACATCGCCAAAAACATAACCCTTTGGAAAATAAATCGCGAGAAAGTAAAGAAAGCGATAAAAGCCCTAATTATCTATTACATCCTCTGAGCAGTTACATAAATATGATCAAAATAATAATCAAGAATAAACATGCGCGAAATAAAATTGAATCGGGAAAAGTCTTAGGGTTTTGACCCTTTTTGAGAAAAGAATGGAATTGTGGTCCTTTTTGCATTTAATTAAATATTAAACCTAATTTACTAATTAATTAAATAATTACAAGAAAAAAAGTATTTTTGTGTTTTTTAATGTCTTAATAAAAATAAAAATAAAAAAAGGAAATTAAAAGTTATCAAAAGAAAAACCCTAATTCTAATTTATTTTAAGTTATTGAGAAAAAAGTCAAATTTAACCTAATTAAACTAAATAAATTTATGTTAGTATTTATTTACAAAATAATAATTAATAGTGAATTTAATAAATAATAATAATAATAATAGTTTTCAGAACTTATTATGAAAAATATTAGTTAAGTTAATTAAATAATAATAATAATTAGTAAAAATAATAAAAGATAAAATATAAAAGAGGAAAATAAGAAAACAAAACCCAGGGGGGTGTGTTGGCCCAAAGAGGAGGTTAGTCTGGAATTTCTGAGGCCCACTAAGCTCAAGCCTGCGTTGACTTTGATAATTCCCCATGGCACGGTTGACTGGGAGCACAGTGGTCTTCCACTTATGATCTTCTGATTTGTGCATGTGGCCACTTGGCATACTGAGCGCTGGAGGTATATGGTGGAGCCTTACATGAAGCCTGCATGTAATTCTGTATAGAAAAATAGAAACAAATATTTGGGGGGACCTGGGAATCGAACCCAGGTCCCAATGATTACCAGCCACCTCACCGTCCATTGAACCACTTGCCTGCGTTTGATATAATGATAATAATCAAATATAATATATGCAAACAATTAATATGCTGGAAATTATGAAAAAACGCGCATTCCTTTTGTATGAACCAACCCCATGCTTACACGTCTTCATCTCCTTCGCTGAAGCCTGTAAATAATAAACAGATAGCGGAGGTTTTTAACCCCCACAATCTAACATGAGGAATAATAGCGAATAGGTCTGTGTTCAATAGAAATTGTTCGCGACATGTGATTTGAATTCGTCTCAACCTAACGAATCCAACCATATGCATTAGGGGTTCTGATTTCTCCTGGATAATAAAGCCCCAATTTGGAAGCTTGGAAACCCTAAGATTCGTTCATGGTGATTTGTGATTCAGGGCGTTTCAGTCTAATTAACCTATGCCAAAAGCTTTGTACAGTCCCTATGAACACAAAACAATCAACAAAACATGTCAAATGCGCATGAATAATAAGATGCGATTCTGAAAAAAATATGCAAACCGTTAAACCGTTTCTTTGGATTCCTTAAGCTTTAGCGTGTGGTTTTGATTCCTACACGTTCCTGGGGACCCCTGCAATGTGTTAGAAGCAATTGAAAGCTTTGAATTGGCCTGGAAGTGAGAAAACAGTTTTCAAGTTTCTTGAGTTTTTCTTGAATGGCTATGGCTTTTTTCTGCAGAGATTTCACGTGTGCATGAGTAGGATTAGCTTGTGTACTTATAGGAGAATGAAACTAGGTTAAATCTTTGCAAAGAAATCCATGGAATTGATGGTTGTATATTTGATTGAAAATCAAATATTTTTTAATCTTTTTGATTGGAAAAACTTGCTAAATTTGGATATTCTTGTCCCTTTGATTTGCACACGAATTGCCAGCATATCTTGAGCTTGTTTGCTTCACAAAAAGATTGAAAAAATCAAATCTTTGTATTTCCTACATTTTAAATTAATTAAATGAATTAAAATCAATTAAAAATCCAATTAATTAATAAAAAATAAGAAAATAAATTCAAATAATCTTAATGGGTCGTGCATAAGCTTTGAATAAAGTTTCAATAAGGAATTTGAGGCCCATTAGCAAAAACAAAGTGTTTTGGGCAAAGTTGACTTTTGCAAATTCATAAAAATTTCCCAACTTCTCCAATGCATATCTTGCTCAATTTTGATCATATGAACATGTTCTTGGACTTTTTGGAAAGGTCTTGAAGTCCTATAACCAATGCCTTTGGTCCCATGTCATTTGGATTTACCAATCTCAAGTTATGGTCTTTGACTTAAAGTGCACTTTTGTTGACTTTTGAAATTGACCTATAATGTAGAAATTGATAACTTTTTGTGAGAGCATTTCTTGTACTTGGAATGTGAAGATGGATTGTAGGAAATCACATCCCCTTCAAAATGAGCATTGGATGGAATTTTTCTGATGAACCATGAAAAAGTTATGCCCTGGTCAAGATACAGTTGACTTTTCTACTTTCCAAAAATAGTAACTTTTTGCATCTTGATGATTTTTGAGCCATCCTTGTGGAATCATGATCAAGACTTGATCAAATGATGATTGTGGACTCAAAATAAGATGTTGACAAAAAATTATGACTTTTGACTGCAAAATGACCATTTTACCCCTGCAGTTGATTGTGAAGCAAATGGAGCTTTTGACTGTGCAATTTGACATTGTGAGTCTTGAGACTTGACATGTAGATGCTTGACAATGTATATAGGCCTATGAGACTTGATTGGACCATTGAAAACCCCAAATTCATTGAAGGAACCAAAACCCTAATTTTGACTGGCTTAGGAGGCATTTGGACTGTGCAATCCTTGAGAAATCTTGAACCATTTGGAGATGACTCTTGACAAGCCTTGAAGAATATGGGAGGGCAAATTTTGGGGTACAAAACTTGTGTAGTTTTCAAGTGTGTTTAACCTATTGTACTAAGTCACTCAAACATTATCCAAGTAACTGTTGCGTGAGAAAGGATAAAACTGAGAAATGTATGTTGGAAACACCTCTTTTTATTTATAAAAGTCTTTTACATTACTTTAATATTGTCTTGCAAAGTTATCTTTTTTACTTCTTTTACTTGCATTTCTACATTTTTGCCTACTTTTCCAAAATCTCAAACATCTTTTCTCTCGGTCGAACGTGCGTTCTTCCTGCTTATCTGTCTTACATAAAAATTAGCATATGTTCTGGGATTAATCTGATCGATCCCGTAAGTAAACCAAAAAGAACTTTCCTTTTGGAGATCAGCGGTTGTTTACCAAAAACCACGGTAAACAAGGATTCAAACCCAAACAATAGAACCAAAGTGTAAAGCATACAAGTCAAACAAGATAAGCATGTAAAGGTGATCTAATACCCTAAAGTAACCCCACTTTTATAATTGTCCCCAGCAGAGTCGCCAGTTCTGTGATGCGGTGGGAGAACTGACTTGAGGTTTTGCGTTTGTGTTTGCAAAAGTTGCGGTTAGCAAGAGTCACCACCGACTTTTATTTTATCCAAAAGGAAAGGTAAACAAAGCACAAGAAAGACCTTTGAGATGTTTTCTTGAGTTCGGGGGGTAGATTATGAAAAGGGAAGGTGCTAGCACCCTTTTCATCCATGGTTTTCCATGGGCTCTTAGTTACTTGTTTAGATCATTTGCTATGCTTTTGAGATTGTTTGAAATGGTGCTTTGTGTGGTTTTGAAAGTATTTTGAAAAGAGGCCATCGTTTAGGAAATCTTTGTAATGATTCTCGTTCGTAAGAATGTATACAAAGATGTTTGTCTTTTGAAAAATGTTTCAATGTTTTGAAAGTTGTTTGGAAATGTTTTGAAATGTGTGTGTGTTTGTTTGAAAATAGCAAGGATTGTTTGCAAATTGATCAAGTAACTAGAAGCATATCTACCTACTCAAAAGTCTTTTTTGTACATTTTTATTCCTTTAATATTGTTGATTTACCATTGCTTTGGTAAACAACCCTATCTTTGGATGTTAAACGGGAAGGGCGTGGGTCATCGTATGACCATGATAATAATGTTGCCAAGTATCTTTAGCATTTTGAGGGACCAAGATCATTTGTATAGGCAACCTTTTGATAGCGCCATCGAGGGACTATGATCTTATTTGTTTGTTTTTGCTTTGCCAAGATACTTTGCATGCATACCATGGGTGAAACCCTAGAGGTGCTTATGTGCAATGTGTTGTCATTTTTCATGCATTTGTTTGTCTTGTATTAGGTCATTCTATTTGTTTGTTTTTTTTGTCTTATCATACAAACCCTAATTTTACTAAACATGTATATAATGCGATAAATTGCGTAAAATAAATCTAAGCTATTACAACAATTATTATGGGATGGGGATACAAGTTTTTGAATGGGGATATTTGCACAAAATAAAACCCTAAAATACTATTACAACCCAATTTAATTATTGTGCATATAAATAAATAAACAAGTATTTAAATATGCAATAAAATATAATTATGCAAAAAATGTTTTGTATTTGTTTTATGTATGAGAAAATAAAATTATTTAAGTCCTAAAAATAAGAAAAAATAATATTGTTATTTTTGAAAGGGGTGAAACCCTAATTTTGATTTAAAAGAAAATTATGCTTTCTATTATTATTTTGTTTTGTCTATTTTTGTACAAGAAATAATAAATAATATTATATATAATATTAAAAATTAAATATGTATGAAAAAATAAATATTTAATGTGTATAAAATATTAAAATAAAATATTAAGTATTTTTTATTATTTACAAGTTTATTTAAGAAAATAGAAACCACTTGTCAAAATAAACTATTTTTATGCAAAAAATAAATAAAAAATAAAATAAAATGTGAAAATAAATAAATTATTTTTGGAGATTTTTTATCATTGGAAAAAATAAATGCAAGCAATAAAATAAAAATATGCAAGAAAAATATGAAAATATAAGAAATAAATCAGGGGGGTGCAAAAGGAATTCAGGGGGTGTGAATAGCAAAACCAAAAAAGGCCAGAAGCAAAAAAGCCCAAGACAGCAGCTTCGTCCCTGTCCTTGGTTCCTCTTCCCTGCGCGCGTTTTTTCAAAACCTGCAACTTGCTATTCTTTGCACAAAAACAAAAGCTTGCAACATGAAACATGTAGCATTTTTTATCACGATTCCAATGATATAAAAAACATAATCTGACTTTCAAGGATCATGGAGAATTTCTGTAGCCCTAATTTCTGACCTAATTTTTTCATGAACTTCAAGCTTCAAATTCTCACTACTCAGTTAATATAAATGACAACTATGCATATGTACAGCTTCACCATGTTAAGGACTACATCTTTGCTTCACAAATCAAAGCTTGAGGATTCCTAAATAGAGAGATAAAGTTTTTAAAAATACCTTGTTCAGCTGAGTTTGTATATGGCAATGTGGGGACTTTGAGTGAGGCATGAGGATCGTGTGAGCCTCCTTGAAGTTCCCTCAAGCTATTCCAATGCTTATCTTGCCTTGAGGATGCTTGAAAATTCCTGCACGAGTCAACCTGCAACCTTCAAGTTTGAAAATGATGATGTCTGAAATAGAGGTTACATGCGTCCCAGAAGAGGAAATAGAAGACATCATCAGACATTGTCATTCTGCACCTTATGGTGGACATGCAGGTATATCTAAAACGCACGCCAAGATTCTTCAAGCAGGCCTCTATTGGCCAACTTTATGCCGCGATGTTCATTCCTACATTTTCAAGTGCGACCAATGCCAACGCACCAGAAACATATCAAGACGTGACGAGATACCAATGAGGAATATCCAGGAAGTTAAACTCTTTAATGTTTGGGGTATAGACTTTATGGGACCATTTCCACCTTCAATGGGAAATAGGTACATTTTTGTAGCTGTGGACTACGTGTCTAAATGGATTGAGGCTATTGCATCACCCACAAACAACACAAGAGTGGTAGTCAAGTTATTTAAGAATATCATTTTTCTGAGGTTTGGAACACCCCGTCTCGTTATAAGTGATGGAGGATCACATTTCATATCCAGAATCTTTGATAAGCTCTTGAGTAAGTATGGAGTAAAGCACAGAGTAGCAACACCTTATCATCCACAGACTAACGGCCAAGTAGAAGTGTCTAACAGGGAGATTAAACAAATCTTAGAAAAAACCGTTTCAATTTCCAAAAAAGATTGGTCTCAGAAGCTACATGAAGCACTATGGGCCTACAGAACAGCTTTTAAAACCCCTATTGGAACAACCCCTTACCAATTAGTCTATGGAAAATCTTGTCATTTACCCTTCAAGTTAGAGCATAAAGCCTATTGGGCCATTAAGACCCTTAATTTGGAATATTTGACTGCTGGTATAAAGCGCATCCTTGAAATTTATAAATTGGAGGAATTCCGCCAGTCTTCCTATGAGAATGCTATAATATATAAAGAAAGAACCAAAAATTGGCATGACAAAAGAATTGTAAATTAAGATTTCAATATAGGCAACCTTGTTCTCCTTTTCAATTCCAGGTTGCGACTTTTTCTTGGCAAGCTACGTTCAAGATGGACTGGTCCTTTTGAGGTCTCTAGAATCCTAAGATTTGGAGCAGTCGAGATCAAGAACAATTATTGTATCCCATTCATCGTCAATGGGAATAGGTTGAAGCACTACGAAGGAGGTGATATTCCCACCAACTACTCCAACCACACTCTGATTGATCCACCACTACCAGTTTCCGTTATATGAAGTTTACTCGTCAAGCTAACGACGTTAAACAAGCGCTGCATAGGAGGCAACCCATGGGTTTATTTTTATTTTTATTTTTTTCATTTATTTACTTTTTACTTTATCAAATTTTATTTTTATCTTTATACTAACAGTTGCAAAATTTATGATTTCAGGCATCACCTGCTAGTCGTCTTTGCTAACTACATTTTTCAGGATGGAGCATTTCGATGACATGCATGTTTCCTTCCGAGATGACACTTAGAGACAACGCTATGCGGTTCTTTCACAGCGACCCATGGCACCGACCAGATATCCGGACTAGATTTGAATGGATGCTCTTGGCTTTGAAGCCAATATCAAGTATCTATGCAACCAACTAAAGTGGGACGAGTATGCAGATGACCTAAATGTGACCTACAGGAACCTCACCTTAGAATTCCTCAGTTCATTCGAGTTTGAGCCCTATAATGGCCAGGATGGATATCTCACGTTCAGACTATTCGGGATAGAATATTGTTTTACCCATAGGGAGTTTGGAGACTTGCTAGGCTTCCAGACCACACCCGATGCTATACCTGAGCTACCAGTTGGCTATTTCATGACTAGGGACATCGAGAAATTACTGCTGGAGGGAGCCTTGATCCTTCCACTCAGCTATCCCTTGTTATTCACAACCCCGCTCTCAGGTGTTTTCAGATGGTTATTGCTCACACTTTCCTAGGGAAGGCCGGCACTGATACCCATGTTAGCGAGGAGGAGATCTTTTTCCTCTATTGTGCGACCCAGTCTCGCCCTGTAGCCTGTGGAAATTTTCTGCTGTGGAATCTAATGATGACTTCTAAGTCTGCTGAAGGTATCCTCTATGTGGGAGGGACAGTGACTCAGATTGCTTCTGCTTTGGGTCATACAAGTAAGTTATCTCACCTTACCTCCTACTGTGGATATACTACAATGGACATCGATTTCTGTTTGGATCGTGGGCTGATGAGAAGAGTCTACTTTAATCCCAACCAGTATAGACTCCTGATTGATAATGAAACCATTCACTATTTTACCTTTCATGATCCCATGATGACCAATGTCCATAACCCTTCCAATTGGACATATGCCTTAGAAGGTCTTGGAGAGACCGTGGACGAGCGAAAATCACCTCCGGTACCTGAGTATCATCCATGTCCATCGCCAAAAAGGACCATTGTATTCTCTAATAATTTCTCTTTGCAACAACCCGACATCTATGCACGGGTTGCTGAGCTGCATAGAGAGGTAGCCCAACTTTGTCAGACAGTTGAAGACCTCTCTCTTCAGGTTATGGTTTCTGATGCTACTCATTCTACTGAGGCAGACCTCCTACAACAGGAAATTGATGATCTTCGGAGTAAGTTAGCTGCAGCTTATGGTTCTGAGTCGACCAAGGACCCTACTACTCCTTGATGATCTTGACTCATATTTGCACTGTTTTTCTGTTTTGTTTATCATGTTGTTTCCTTTTCCAGACTTATTTATTTTTATGCCTAACTCTTGTATTCTACTTTCTTTTTATTTTTATTTTTTGTGACTTACCATGATTAAATATATTTCTATTTTATCATTTTTTTATTTTATTTCCTCTTTAATTAATTGTTTATTTTATTTTTATGAGTTTATTGTTTTCAAGTTATAAACATAAAAGAAAAAAAATTCAATACACCAATCCTTGGAAGCACCAAATGAAGAATTGTTGTTTGCACCTACGAGAAGAAATTGGAATAAGAAGCCCAAACCAACATAACAAAGAAATTTGAGCCCAACCTGATTTTCAAACATGGCACCCGCCACCAAGACCATGGCGCCTGCCATGGGGTCTGGGATTATAACGGGAAAATTTTCAAAAACCTCCAACTTTCTCCATTTTCAACCCCAAAACCTCTCATTTTCTCAACCACCTACTACCCCATTAACCACCTAACAACTCTCATTTTATCAACCACCTACTACCCCATTAACCACTCCAAACATCCATTTTTCTAAATCTTCATAAAAATTCAAACTTTCTCCTCCCAATCTCCAACACCCATTTTTGAAACCCATCTTTTTCAATTTTCTTCCAAAGGAGCAACAATGGAGTTCAACGGATACGTTCTTCGTGAAGGCAAACCCGGAGGCCGACAACAGAAAATCCTTGAAAATTACAAAGACGAGAAACTGTCTCAACCAGGTATGTCGATGAAGATTGTCTGTATACTTTAGGACTTTATCATAGTTTTTTTCATTTAGCTGACATCCTAGGATTGTGTGATGCGGTGGGAGAACTGACTTGAGGTTTTGCGTTTGTGTTTGTAAATGTTGCGGTTAGCAAGAGTCGCCACCGACTTTTATTTTATCCAAAAGGAAAGGTAAAAAAAGCACAGGAAAGACCTTTGAGATGTTTTCTTGAGTTCGGGGGGTATATTATGAAAAGGGAAGGTGCTAGCACCCTTTTCATCCATGGTTTTCCATGGGCTCTTAGTTACTTGTTTAGATCACTTGCTTTGCTTTTGAAATTGTTTGAAATGGTGCTTTGTGTGGTTTTGAAAGTATTTTGAAAAGAGGCCACCGTTTAGGCAATTTTTGTAATGATTCTCGTTCGTAAGAATGTATACAAAGATGTTTGTCTTTTGAAAAATGTTTCAATGTTTTGAAAGTTGTTTGAAAATGTTTTGAAATGTGTGTGTGTTTGTTTGAAAATAGCAAGGATTGTTTGCAAATTGATCAATTAACTAGAAGCATATCTACCTACTCAAAAGTCTTTCTTGTACATTTTTATTCCTTTGATATTGTTGATTTACCATTGCTTTGGTAAACAACCCTATTTTTGGATGTTAAACGGGACGGGCGTGGGTCATCGTATGGCCATGATAGCAATGTTGCCAAGTATCTTTAGCATTTTGAGGGACCAAGATCATTTGTAAAGGCAACCTTTTGATAGCGTTATCGAGGGACTATGATCTTATTTGTTTGTTTTTGCTTTGCCAAGATACTTTGCATGCATACCATGGCCATTTTTTAGGCAACAAAGTGGGTGAAACCTTAGAGGTGCAATGTGTTGTCATTTTTCATGCATTTGTTTGTCTTGTATTAGGTCATTCTATTTGTTTGTTTTTTTGTCTTATCATACAAACCCTAATTTTACTAAACATGTATATAATGCGATAAATTGCGTAAAATAAATCTAAGCTATTACAACAATTATTATGGGAGGGGGGATACAAGTTTTTGAATGGGGATATTTGCACAAAATAAAACCCTAAAATACTATTACAACCCAATTGAATTATTGTGCAAATAAATAAATAAACAAGTATTAAATAATGCAATAAAATGTAATTATGCAAAAAAATGTTTTGTATTTATTTTATGTATGAGAAAATAAAATTATTTAAGTCCTAAAAATAAGAAAAAATAATATTGTTATTTTTGAAAGGGGTGAAACCCTAATTTTGATTTAAAAGAAAATTATGCTTTCTATTATTATTTTGTTTTGTCTATTTTTGTACAAGAAATAATAAATAATATTATATACAATATTAAAAATTAAATATGTATGAAAAAATAAATATTTAATGTGTATAAAATATTGAAATAAAATATTAAGTATTTTTTATTATTTACAAGTTTATTTAAGAAAATAGAAACCACTTGTCAAAATAAACTATTTTTATGCAAAAAATAAATAAAAAATAAAATAAAATGTGAAAATAAATAAATTATTTTTGGGGATTTTTTATCATTGGAAAAAATAAATGCAAGCAATAAAATAAAAATATGCAAGAAAAATATGAAAATATAAGAAATAAATCAGGGGGTGCAAAAGGAATTCAGGGGGTGTGAATAGCAAAACCAAAAAAGGCCAGAAGCAAAAAAGCCCAAGATAGCAGCTTCGTCCCTGTCCTTGGTTCCTCTTCCCTGCGCGCATTTTTTCAAAACCTGCAACTTGCTATTCTTTGCACAAAAACAAAAACTTGCAACATGAAACATGTAGCATTTTTTATCACGATTCCAATGATATAAAAAACATAATCTAACTCTCAAGGATCATGGAGAATTTATGTAGCCCTAATTTCTGACCTAATTTTTTCATGAACTTCAAGCTTCAAATTCTCAATACTCAGTTAATATAAATGACAACTATGCATATGTACAACTTCACCATGTTAAGGACTACATCTTTGCTTCACAAATAAAAGCTTGAGGATTCCTAAATAGAGAGATAGAGTTTTGAAAAATACCTTGTTCAGCTGAGTTTGGATATGGCAATGTGGGGACTTTTAGTGAGGCCTGAGGATCGTGTGAGCTTCCTTGAAGTTCCCTCAAGCTATTCCAATGCTTAGCTTGCCTTGAGGATGCTTGAAACTTCCTGCACGAGTCAACCTGCAACCTTCAAGTTTGAAAATGGTGATGTCTGTAATAGAGGTTACAACAACAGGACAAGGGCTTGGATGGTTTGGATATGATATATGGAAGGTGTTTGAAGAGTTGAATCAAGAAACGCACGAGCCAATATTGAGTTGGCAAGAGTTTTGCAAAAGCTGCCCTGTTTGGGCAGAAATTGGTGTTTTTTGTGTTTGGGAGAGTTTCAGATGCTATGAATTCGTGTCTTAGCTTGCAACAAGTTTGTGAAGTCGTTTTGAATGAAGCCAAACCCTCCATTTATCAGATGTACAAGTTCTCTTGACTTTTGCAACTTTTCTTGCTTTTGAAGAAAAGTGATAAGACTTATGCCAACATGCTTGTCCTTGTTTGCTTGCTAGCTGCAGAGGTTGGTATACTTTGCTTGTGATCTATGGAAAATGCATGTACTCAAGGAACAAGTCCAAGGCTCAAGGCTGATAAAGTTTGCAAAAACTTGCTTTATCAAAATGGCAATGTACCCTTTATGCCATTTATGGATTAATCTTTTGTACAATGCTCCAAAGGTGAAAACAAAGGCTTTAACCACTGAGTTAGCATTAAATTATGGAGTGTGGAAGGGATTTAGGACCTGTAATGCAAGGTACAAGAATGCTAGGATCTGATTTGCAACTTGAAGCATCGTAAAAATGGCTTGAACAAAAGTGACAAAATGCCATTTTCTCTTCTTCGATTCTCCCTAACCACAAATGATCTTGGATAGTTCTTGGACATTTTGGAAATCTTGCAACATGCTCTACAATCCATATTTGAAATTCATTTTGAGATACCTCTTGGAAATAGGTGAAAAATTTCCATGAAGTTAGGTAAAAAACCTGCCTAAATTAGGGCAAATTTTCACTAAGTTAAAAAGTTTATGGACCCTTATTCACAAATTCATAACTTGAGATCCAAGCATCTTTTGGGAAAACTTTGTGAATCAAAGTTGTATATTTCATGGAGGACTATAATGTTTATGTTGGAAATTTTCTTTGAATCCAATTGCATCATGGTGAAAAAATTGTGGAAAGTTGGAAAAAAATAAGAAATTTTCCATACTTAGAAAAATTCTAAGTTATGAAAAATTTCAAATTAAAACCCTAATTTTCAATTTTAGGTTTCTTGGTCAACCATTTTCACATTTTGACATATCTTGATGAGTTATGACCCTTGGCACTTGATTTTGACCAAAAAGTCAAAGTTTGACTTTTCAGTGTACAATTGACTTTTGATCAGTTGACTGCAAAATTCATCTGTCAATCCTATGCATTTGAGATATTTTGAACTATGTGATTAGGTCAAGATGATGCTATTGCGTCCTTGAACTCATGCTTGAACCCAATTGGTCATTGGCTAGGTTAAAAATCAGAAATTGCCCTTTCTCAGTCAAAACCCTAATTTTGACCATTTTGCCCTTTTGATGATCTGTTCAAATTTCTTGAGGAGTTGTGATCCAAACTTGATCAAATGGTACATAGGAGTCTAAAATGTTGTTGTGGATAAAAAATTGTGAAGTTTGACTGTAAATTGTCCATGGTTGACTTTTTCCCCAATACGGCTGATTTTTAGGTCAACTGTCCAATTGATTGGGCAAAAATGTGATTCAAGGCTTGAAACTTGGTATGAGCAATCTTAGGGGTCCAAGATGGTGTATGAAAGTCACATGAAGCATTGGTGGTCCAAAATTCCTTATGAAAACTCAAACCCTAATTTCAGGTCATCAGTGCAAGGTGATGTCTTGAGCTGACCAAACCCTAATCTTGTCTTGAGTCCAAGAAGTCTTGTGAGGAAAATCTTGATAAATGAGAGGGAAAATTTTGGGGTACAACAGATTGCATGACATTTTTACTAGAAAAGAGCCCACTTTTGAGAGGCTAACTCGGGAATTCTTAAGTTCCCTAATTTATTTGTTTCACCCCGACACTGCTAGTACTGTTCGTACGGTTAAATTCCGTCTGTTTAATATTGAATATGAATATAGCACCGACGAACTAAAAGCTCTGTTGGATATTCCTTATGGTGATGGAACTATTTGTGAGACCCCTTTTGATTCTTAATGGTCCACTGATGCATTTTCCTTCTGGCGTCAATTGTCAAACTCTTCTATAAATTCTTTCTAAGGAATTTTAGCATCATTGATCCATAACCCGACTATTCAAATTTTTCGATATTTGCTCGCCTGTACTATTTTTGGCCGGGAGAATCCAAACAAGGTAAATTCTAGAGAACTTCTATTTTTTCAGGGTAGTCTCACTAATAGAAGAATTAATTCAGTCCCGTTAATGATTACTCACATGATTGCGACACACAGGGACCATAGCTTTTGGAGGACTAGTTACATCTATTGCTAGAGCTCTGCACCTCGACGCTGAGATAGATACCCTAGCACCCCTGCCTTCCCGCACAATTAATTTGAAATTTCTAAAAGATATGAAATTGTGCAAGGTGAGGAGAGCGGGTGGCTTTGAACTTATGGTTTGGGGTGTCGCTATCCCATCAGTCGTTCTGCCTTGAACTAGACGTATTAATGTACGAATTGCGAGGAACTGGACCTACGATCTAGATGCTCCACCTTTTACGGGTCCATTACCTCCTAATGTTCCACTTGGGGACGGACACGAGACTGATGAAGAATACGAGCAGAGGGATGAACCTCATGCCTCACCTGTGTCCCCCCACCATGCTTCACCCGCACACACTGCACCTTATACTTCTAACACTTTTGCAGGTACGACTCCTGGATTCTACATCACTGAAGAGATGTGGCGTGACCAGCTAGCCCGGGAGGAGAGAAGAGATGGTTTACTTTCTGCCATCCAACAGCAGTTGGCAGATAACATGAGTTTTATGGAGGCATCACGACAGCAGTCAGACCGCTCTTTTCAAAGTTTTATGGAATCTCAATTGGTGATGTCCCACGAGTAACATAGGCAACAAGCTCAATTTCAGAGGCACTCCGCCCTCATGGAGGCCACTCAAGGTTCCCTTTTAGGCAACCTTCGCGAGATTCAGAGTTCCCAGATTGCCTTGTCCGCCATAATCGACCAGTTTGAGGCTTCTCAGAGCAGTCATCGTCGCAGCCGATCCCGTCATCCTAGACATTCACCGCAGGATAGCGAGGGACCCAGCCAGCCTTAGTACTTTACTAGGTGACTCTTTCCTTATCTTATTTCGTAACATTGGGGACAATGTTCGATTTAAGTGTGGCAGGAGATTTACTCGCTTTCTCGCTTTATTTTTTTTCTTGTTTTATTTTTCCTTTCCTGCGTTTTCCTTCTCGTTATTTTACTTCTTTATTTGCTTTAGTTTGCTTGTTTTCTTTCTTTTCAAAATAATACATGTGTTTGACGAGTCATTTATATTTGTATGGTCTAGTGTATGTCCACTCCCCCATTTCTTGAGCCTAACCGAAAATTTTTCCTAAGAAAAACATTGTATTTTAAACTTAGTTGGACTATAAGACCTGGTTGAGATAGGACATAGTATGACTTGGGAAAGCCCTTTTGAAGCATCCACATCATTTTTACACCTTAAGCTTCGTAAATTTAGGAATTCGATCCCGATACCCCCTATGTCGCGGCCTTAAAATTTTCATTCTTAAATCCTTGAATAGTTTATCCTATCAGTCAGCTCCGATCTAAGCATATTCTACGTAGGGGACCGAAAAGAAGTGAATGATCTATATATGATATGTTCTTATTATAAACTACAACCCCGGGATAGGTGACCCTCACAAAGTCATTTAACTCAACAAAAGTTGTATGTTGAAAAATAAAGCAAAAGCAAAAGCAAAAGCAAAAGAAGAAGAAAAAGAAAAAGAAATTTTTTTACCCATCTTTAGTTGGTTCAGAGGTATCCGGTGCTGAACTTGGTAGAGCGGATTACGATCCGATCCCCCATAACTATAAATGGGTCAATAAAAGGGGTTACACCAACTTTTTGTACCAGAGCCCTACATTTTATGATCATAATCACTACACGGTCAAATTACAATGAGCATGTACGAATAACGGGCTTAATGTGATTGCGCCTGAATGAAAAAGGATTCGAAAATAGGAAAAATATAGGCCTAAGCATAGTGGCATGATATGGATTGGTTCGTAAAAGAACGAAGCTTATGTCCATTTTACAGAAGAGTGTCACTGCAATATCCTTGGTTTGAATCAGTCAGTACTTATCAATACATCCATGTTTTTATTCCAGAGGCCCCTTACAGCACAACTTGTTCACCAACACCGTTTTTTAATGTATTTAGAGTTTTTGCTTGAGGACAAGCAAAGGTTTAAGTGTGGGAGAATTTGATAACACTTACTTTACACTTGTTTTTGACTCTGATTTCACATGTTATTTAGTTTTTTTATTATTGTTTTCTCGTATTATGCCTATATTTTGTTTCCTTTTCAGGTATTTCAATTATCCAGAGCTCCCTTGAAGAAATGAAGGAAAACAGGCTGAAAAACAGGAGTTTGGGTCAAATTTGCACTCATGGCGTCCACCATGGCGCCAGCCATAGGGTAGGCGATGACATGGACCACCTGCTGCTGACCTCAACTGCCACGTTCCCCACTTCCTCTCATTATCACTCATGGCGGGCGCCACCTTTTGACGATATTCCCCCCCCCCCCCTCCCAAAAAAAGGAGTTGGGGGGCATTCCTGTGATTTCCTTCATTCTTCATCCTCCATAAATAGAAGTTCCTGATTTCATTTCAAATCACCCAAGCTTAGTTGCAAACTTGATCCAACCATGGTTGCGAACTTAAGACGTATAATTTCACCATTGTAAAGCAATAATTCTTCACATCGGGGAATTATTGCACTATTGATTAAGTCTGTGATTGAGACCGTAGATTGAGTTTGTAATCGAGCTTGGAGCACTTCGGCAGAAGTTTATCTTGCCACATTTATTTTCAACTGCTGTTTATTTCCAGTCGCATTTTACTTCCAGTTTGTACCAGATTTAAAACCTCCCAGTTTGGAGCAGGTTTCGATTTATATATTCCGCACTGCTTTTACTTTGTTTATTTCACGCACCTGCTTTTACTTTGTTTATTTTCTGCACTGCTTTTACTTTTTTCATTTCCCACACCTGCTTTTACTTTGTTTATTTCCCGCACTGCTTTTACTTTGTTTATTTCCCGTACCGCACTTTAAATTATTTACTTTATCGCATGATTTATTTTAACATGTCTTTACATTCCCATGTCAGGCTAAACCTTACTGGGCTAGAATGTAAGGAATCTAGTTAGATCGATATTCCAAATAATGTGTCAATAGAAATGCTTATGGGCTATTTTGGTTTTTAATACGAGTTTTCTGTACTTTATTGTTGTTGGGTAAGATCGAAAGTCGTCCAACCTTTTGTTAAACTCGGTTAGTTCTAACTGGTCAAAGGAAGCGAAAGCGCTTTGTCTAGTTAGTTAGGGATTTTTATTATCAAAGATCAATTTTGAAACTATTTTCAGACGCATTTATAGGGCTAAAGTTAGGTCCCCTTTTTCTTAGAAATTCCAGATCAAAATACTTTTCAACTTGGTCAAGTACATTATTTCTTAAAAATAGGTTTATTACTTTAACACAATATGCTCCTTTTTATAAGTGACGATAAGAAGGTTTGATTAGAGAGTAAACTCGGTTCTGATTACGCGAAAGCGACAGTTCCAATTAAATTAGTCCTTTTCTTTAGTAGAAAATATTTCCCTATAAGCAGTTCTATTCCGAAATATTGCGAATATCATCTGACTATGTGACATACATTCGACCCCTGCTTTTATATCTGAAGTTTATTTCACCGCACTTTACTTTCTTGCATGCTCAATTCCCTGTTTAATATTGACTTAGCTAAATACCATAACAATAGGAAACGATAGATTGACGATTGGTCTCTGTGGATCGATAATCTTTTATATTACTCTGACGCAATTCGTACACTTGCAAATAAATTGCATCAGATTTCTTTCAAACCGTGGTGTTTCCTTGTGGATATCATCCACTATCTTGAGTGCTTGGAACATATTATCAACAGATGGTTCCCATCTCCCAGTTGAATTCAAGGGATATTTTTTATCAGCAAGGGCAAAAGAAGCTCGGAGAATGATTTTGACCCCATCTCAGTGCTTTATTCCCATATGTTTCCATACTTGTTTAAGCTTCAGTGAGTTAGGCTCCGTACTTCAGTACCGTCTACAAACCCCCCTTCCAAATCCTATTACCAACACCATATATGGTTACCATGCTGGGTCACCCGATTATTCAATCAAGCACACTCTCTACAACTTTGGGCCACCGGATCTTCTGTTCAACAGTCAGTGTTTGTACCCCAAGTGAATCCACGGTGCAAAGCTTTTAAGCAAAGATAGAAAAAGACTGAGAAGTATGTTGATACCATCTCAATGACTTACATCTTGGCACTTCCTCGTCTGTTGGGAATTCAGTTGATTAAGCTTCGTACTTTGGAGACTATTCAGTTTATTAATCTATCTCTCTCTTGATGCAAATGATAGATGTGTCTCCCATTCTGGGGCACCTGGCTGTGATGTTGATGATTACAAGGGATGAAGTATAAAATCTAGCACCTATCCGGTGTCTTTCTCAAAGTCCAATTTCTATTTTGAAGATGGATTGCGTCTCTTCCATATGGTAGAAGATACTTGGTGATTCAGTGTATGCAATTTCGCTGGGTAAAGCATTCGCCTTTCTCTTTTAATAAAACTTCGGTGAGTATTATATGGGGCACTCGACTATTCAGTTGAAGACGGTTTGTCATCCAAAGATAAAGTCCAATCTTGGATCAATTCAGAGACTGTTGTGTCTAGATCAGTGGGGAATCTCTTATCCAAGTGAGCCTCAAGGATGCTGAAGATCGTTTGAAGCAATCAGTCCATACAGAGTCTTGTCTCCTCAGCATGGAAATTTCAATTTTCATTTGAAATCTTAATTGCTTTGTTCATTACTTTCTTTTATGCAAACTTGTTCATCTTTTGAATATTAAATAATGATGCATTGAATATGTTTGTCTTAAATTAATCCATTCGTTATCACTCTTATTTGTTTTACTATGCTTTTGGTACCCAACTCTTGTTAATAAAGCAATAACTTTGGAATGAGGATGATGAAAATTTACCTAGAATCTCAAATGGTATGTGTAATATAATGGGAGAACTAACTTGGGTGTTTTGCGTTTTATCGCAATTGTTATGGATAGCAAGAGCCGCCACTGGATTTTCTTTTATCCAATAAAGGAAAGGGTGAAAAGAACAGGAAAGACCTTTTGATAATTTTCTTGAGTTCGGGGAGTAGGTTATGAAAAGGGAAGGTGTTAGCACCCTTTTCATCTGTAGTTATCTACGGGATCTTAGTCGCTAGCTCACTTTGAAATGCTTTGTTTGAAATGTGCTTTGTGATTGTTTTTGAAGGTATTTTTTGAAAAGTTCCTTCGTTTAGGCGGACTTTGTAATGATTCTCGTCTCTATAAGAATGCATACAAAGTGTTGACTTCTGAAAATATTTCATTTGAAAGTGTTGGTGTGTTTTGAAAGATGTTTTGAAAATGGTTTTGATCAAGAAACTACGAACATTCTACCTACTAAAAAAGTCTAAGTTCTTTTCCTCCTCCTTTGGATATTGCTATCTTACCATTGATTGATAATAAGCCCTATCATTGGATGTGAAGGGACAGGCGTGGGTCATCGTATAGTCATAGAAAGGCAACATTGTAGGATACCTTAGCAATTTGTTTGTAAGGGTCTAAGATCGTTTATCGAAGGCAACATTTGTAGGGTCATCGAGGGACTATGATCTTGTATTCAAGGGTCATCGCTAAAGTATCCCACGTTCGAGGGACATGACTGTTTTTATCTTAGGCAACAAGTGAGGTTATCCCTAAAGGTGTAAGTGTGTAAAATGTTTGTTTTCCATGCAATTTTGTCTTGAATTAGGGTTTTCTACTTGTTGATTTTATGTCTTGCCATACAAACCCTAATTACTAGCATTTATATTGAAAGCGATAAATTGCGGAAATGTGAAATTCTACGCTATTGCATCATTTGGGGATGGGGATAAAAATTTACAAATGGGGGTTGAAAGTTGTAACGCGGTGGGAGAACTGACTTGGGTGTTTTGTGTTTTATCGCAATTGTTACGGATAGCAAGAGTCGCCACCGACTTTTCTTTTATCCAAATAAAGGAAATGGTGAAAAGAACAGGAAAGACCTTTGAGATTATTTTCTCGAGTTCGGGGGTAGATTATAAAAATGGAAGGTGTTAGCACCCTTTTCATCCATAGTTGTCTATGGGCTCTTAGTTGCTTTCTAGATCACTTGCTTTGTTTGAAAGTGTGCTTTGTGGTGGTTTTTGAAAGTATTTTTGAAAAGCGCCTTCTTTTAGGAAAATTTTACAATGGTTCTCATCTTATACGAACGTATACAAAGTGTTGGACTTTTGAAAATATTTCATGTTTTGAAAGTGTTTGGTGTGTGTTTTCAAGGATGTTTGTTTTGAAAGTGAGCAAGCAACTAGGAACGTTTCTACCTACTCAAAAGTCTTTTGTTCATTTCTCTCTTCCTTTGATATTTCTATCTTACCATTGATTGGTAAGAAGCTTTATCTTTGGATGTAAAGGGATGGGCGTGGGTCATCGTATAGTCATGATAGCAATATTGTGAGATATCTTAGCATTTCTCTTGATGGACTAAGATCATTTGTAAGGCAACATTCGTAGCGTCATCGAGGGACTATGATATTGTATTTTGATTGTTCTGGCTAAGACGTTCCACATGCATAACATGACCATTTTTCATAAGGCAACAAGTGGAATTAACCTAGGGGTGCATGTGTGAATACTGTGTCTGATTTGCATGCATTTAGTCTTTGATTATGGTTGTCTACTTGTTGTTTTTATCTTCCCATACAAATCCTACTTTACTAGCATTTATATGAAAACGATAAATTGCGGAAAGTAAATACTCTACGCTATTACAATCATTAAGGGGATGGGGTGTACAAATTTACAAACGGGGATTGCAAGAAATTAAAGTTCTAATTATCTATTACAACTATATTGAAATAATGTACAAGAATTGAAATGGACTTGTTTTGTTGTTGTTAAGAGAAGAAATAAGTTTGCTTAAAAAATATTTTTAATCTTTTGGTTTTAAAAGAAATAAAGTATGTGAGTATAAAATATTTTTGGTGTTTTTGATTATTGAAAATAAAATGATGATAAAAATAATAAGAGGAAAGGGGTCAGAATCAGAGCATTGCTGAAATAAGAGAGAACAGAAGTTTTGACTCTTGTGTACTGCAAGTCAGAAAGAAAATGTTAGCAGAAAAGGTCAGAAGTTCTAGGTCTGGGTACACTAAAGTTCTGGGGTTGCTGGGAACAGGGGAAATCCTAGAAGTTCTGATGCAACTAGTAGCCTAGAAGTTCTAATGTTACTGAAAGGTCGGAAGTTCTGGTTGTTGAGAGTCTAGAAGTTTTGATGTAGCTGGTAACCTAAAAGTTCTAGTGTCACTGGCAAGCTAGAAGTTTTGATAATGGGTATGTGAGGTGTTAATGTTGTTGGATGGGAATGTCTAGAAGTTCTAGTCTAGGATCATTGTTTTGACAAGTAATTAAAGGGGATTGATTTAGAAGTTCTGATCCAACTAATGGGGTAAAAATGTCAGGAAATAAACATAAAAAAAGATGCTTCTGGGGCTAGAACTCAAAACCCTTAACACTAATGTCTTATGCACACGCTCTCTACCACTAGGGTGGATATACATCCAGTATTAGAAGGAAAAACATAAACATATATTACAAAGTAAGCTTTAATGATGAATCTCCTTCTCCATGCTAGTCAGAGCATCTGTAGCTTATCCATTTCTCAACAAAACAGAAAATGCACACATAGCAATTATGGCAAGTTTCATCATGGTTTCAGAAATATAAAGTATCAGAACTGTTAATCAGAAGCAATCATGAATTTTGCTAATCCTAATTCTGAATCCTAATTTCCTCAAGAAGTTATGAAATGAAATTCTCTCTACTTAAGCCAAATACATGAAATCTATGAATATGTACAAAATCAGAGTCAGGATGTCTACATTGTATTTTTGAAAATGCAAGCCTAACAATGCCTAAGTAATGAGATAAAAGTCAGAAGAGAACTTACCTTGCAGCTGGAAATTGTTTTGTGAACTAGAGCCTGGTTCTGACTGCTGTGATGTTCTGGTCAGCTTCCTTCAATTCTCAGAAAGCTAGAACAACCCTTAACTTGAACTATGGATGGATGCAATGTTCTGGAGCAGCCAAGAAGCAAAGTTCTGATTTTTTGAGATGGAGATTGATGAAGACTGTGTTACAATCTGAAAACAGAAGTTGGGACAGCTTCTAAATGTATATCAGAAGTTGTGTGGGTGATTTGGTTGGGAAATACACAAGGAAAATTAGAGCTTGGATGCAAAAACCAGAAATTTACAGGTTTTGTATTTGTGTTTACAGTTTCAAGTTCTTTAAAATTTCAGCAAAGTTTCAAGGCTTTTTCTCTAATCTTCAACCTCCTTAACAATTGCAAGTGAAGTTCAATTTATAGGCAAGGATTTAGGAGCTTGGGGAAGCCAAGAATACATCCATCATATGCTAGGGCGCTGACTTGTTCTTGAAGCAAGTTTAAATAAGTATGGTTCAAGGCACAAAGTAGGGTGGTTAGCAGCTTTAGCTGTGCTTAATCTGAATTTGTAAGAATGAATTATGGAAAAGTACCCTCAAAAGCAAAAGTAAAGCATGGGCCTAACATAAACTTTGTACAAAAGTTTGCTTTTCAAGGACAGCAATGGTACTTCTATGCCACACGTGGGGAAATCCTTTGGATAAAGACTCAAAAGTGGGTGTGAGCATTAAATGAGGAAACCTACAATATGAGATTAAGTATCATAGCTTAATCTGGATCTGAAGTTCAACATCAGCGTAACTTAGAACAAATATCCAACTTCTGATCTTTGAATCTCCCTGATCCAGCATGTTCTGAAGGAGTTTTCAGACTTTTCAGAAAGCTTGTAACATGCCTTGCAGACCCTCTTTGAATTACTTTTTCAAATTCTGATTAAAGCTTCGTGAAGACTGGCCCAGAAGTTCTAACCAAAATTTGTCTTCGAAATGCCCAGAGTTTACTGAGTGCTTCAGTTTCATGGACGTGTCTTCAAGGATTTATAACTTGAAATCCCAACACTTCTAGAAGAAGTTTTGTTCTGCAATGTTTTAGATCTCATTGAGATCTACAACTCTTATATTAGAAGTTCTTCCAGAATCAACTTGCATCATGGTGAAAATCTTGCCAGAAGTTCTGAACTTATCATATTTCCTAAACACTTAGAAATATTTCTAAGTATTTAGAATTTTGACTTTTCCTAAGTAATTTTGACTTTTGATTTTCTTGATGAAACAAACTTTATATCTTGATGAAATATGATTCTTGAAACTTGATTTTGATCCAAAAGTCAAAGTTTGACTTTTCAGTATGCAATTGACCATTTTGCTCTTGTGCCAATTCCAAACCTAAATTGATGTATCAGTGCTGCAAACTTGATGTCATGGAAGATCTTGTGAGAAAATTCTTGAGGAATGAGAGGGTAAATTTTGGGGTACAACAGTTGCCCTGTTCAATCTTCTTAAACCTGAAGAGTTAGACTGGCACGCCTGCCATTCATGACTTGAAGATGGAAGATGATTGAACACTATAGTGCCCAGAAATTTGCACTCGATGATGTGTTAGTTGACTGCGTAGGGAATGGGCTTAGAGATGCCATTCAGAGTGACTGGGGAAAGTATCAGGATAAATCTTTTGGTTGATTTAAACTGGAGTGGTAGATGTCTTTGTCTGTAGATTTTTCTGCAAGGACAAAAATTAGTTGCATGCAGATGTATGCATGGTGTAATGATGTTCTCAAAACAAATGAGATTATGTTGTATGCATTTGTCATGTATGCGTTATGGTTTATGAATGTGATGTGTTCCTTGCAGCATGTCTTTGTCTAGGAAAATAAATCCTTGACAACATGCTGGGGAGCCTTGGGAGGCTGAGACTTGAACTGTTGTTGGAGAGTAGGCTTATCTTCAACTTTGTTTAGACTGTTTCCACTGGGAATTCTTATTCTGTTGTTTGAGGAGAAACTACGTCGGGGAATACTGGCTTGTTTAAGAAGACTCTGGAGAGAATTGATCTCTGCTTGGGGAAAAGAGTTTAGGAGTTTGGAATGTTCAATGCTCTTACTGGGGAATTATTCCTTACTAGAGAGCATCGAAAGTTGGTTGTTATCTGGTCGAAATCTAGGCTTGGCAGCAATTTGTTGGGGATAATTAAGTTGACTTCTATTTGGTTGTTTTCCAGGCTTCACAATGAATTTTAGGGGAAGAATAAATTAACTGTTATCTGGTCGGAATCTAGGCTTCGCGGAAAATTGTTTGAAGTTGAACTGTTATCTGGTCGGGTTCCAGGATTCACAGTGACTTACTTGAAATTAGTTGTTATCTGGTTGGATTCCAGGCTTCACAACAAATTTCTGAAGGAATAAAGTTAATTGTTATCTGGTCGGATTCTGGGCTTCACAATAACTCGCTTGAAAAGATAAATTTGAACTGATATCTGGTTGGGTCCAGGCTTCTCAGTAACTTGCTTGAAATTAGTTGTTATATGGTCGAATTCCAGGCTTCACAACAAATTTCTGAGGGAATAAAGTTAATTGCTATCTGGTCGGATTCCAGGCTTCACAATAACTCGTCTAAAAAGATAAAGTTGAACTGATATCAAGTCGGGTCCAGGCTTCACAATAACTTGCTGGGGTAGAGGAAAACTCTAATGGGGAAAAGAATTTAAACCCTTGTTTGGTTGAGTCTAGGTTTTATAATATCTAGAAGAGTTAAACTATTATCTGGTCGGGTCCAGGCTTCATAATATCTTGAGAAATTACACTATTATCTGGTCGGGTCCAGGCTTCATAGTAACTGAAAGATGAGCTATTATTTGGTCGGGGCCAGGCTTCATAGTATTTTGAAAAGTTACATTATTATCTGGTCGGGTCCAGGCTTCATAGTGACTGAAAGTTGTACTATTATCTGGTCGGGTACAGGCTTCATAGTATTTACTGAAGTTAAACTATTATCTGGTCGGGTCCAGGCTTCACATTAACTTTTGGAGATAGCAATGAATTTGTTGGCAACTTCACTGGGGATCAGGGGTTGTGGTCCTCTGATTTGTAATAGTCTAAGAGGCAAACTCAAGATGGAGAGGATAGACCTAACTCGGGAAGACAGACTTAGTTGGGGAAATAAACCTTGTTTGAGGAATATTTGACGAACTGCTGACAGGGTGATTTCTTTTAGGAAGAGATCCACAAGGCTTCTTCTTTTAGGACCAACTTAGCTGGGAGAGGGTTGTCAAGAGATTGAGACTCTGGCTTGGGCCTAGCCTATGAAAAGGACTTTGTGGGGATAATGATAACTCTGTGGGGGCATCCCTTATACATTAAAGAGATGCTTGATGCAGCCTGGCAGGACACATGTGCTAAATAGTTTTATTTATGTTCACATGCATATGTTCGTTCAATTTTAGTCATTGGACATCTTTGCATTCAAAACAGAAAACAGAAAGTTTGCACTTTAAAGTATATTTGTAATATTTTTCCCATGAATATGCGTTTTTGTACAAAGAGACGGAGACCCTAGTAAGAGGAAATCGTCGAAAAGAAAACAAAAATGATAGACATGTGGAAGTGATCTCATTGTGTTCCAACTCTACTATTTCCCCAATGTCTTCGAATGTCCCTTGCCGTTGACAGAAGTTGATTGGACTGATCTTGGACCGTTTGAACTCGGACCTTGGTAATAAAGTCGATTGTGGTGATTCCACAGGACATAGTCATACGCTTTCAATCCTTAATTTTTGCCTGGACCTCCCTTTCGAGTTTTCAACCCACTAGGATACCCATTTTTTCCCAAGTCGCCCTTTCGGGTTTTCAACTTGCCGGGTGTACAATCTATTGAATATATCCCTAATTTTTGCCTAAACCTTTGGTTTGTCGGGATGCCCTTATCTTGCCTAGGTGTGTCAACCTAGCGGGTCTCTTATGCGTAGTATTTTTTAACTATGTCCGCGTTCACAAGATGTGGGAAGTCTTTATCGTCCATGATAGTCAGCATCATGGCACCACCAGAGAAAACTTTCTTGACAACAAATGGCCCTTCGTAAGTGGGAGTCCATTTTCCCCTGGGGTCGCCATGTGGAAGAATGATGCACTTTATTACCAAGTCGCAAGCTTGATACACTTGAGGCCTGATCTTTTTGTTGAAAGCCTTGATCATATATTTTTGGTATATCTGACCATGACAAACAGCAACCAGTCGCTTTTCATTGATCAAGTTCAACTGATCCAATCTTGTCTGAATCCATTCGCCTTCGCCTAGGCCTTCTTCATTCATAATCCTTAGCGAGGGCATATGAACTTCCACTGGCAGAACAACTTCCATGCCATAGACTAAAGAAAAGGGAGTTGCCCCAGTTGATGTCCAAGCTGAAGTATGGTATCCATGAAGAGCAAACAGTAACATCTCATGCCAGTCTTTGTAGGTCACTACCATCTTCTGTACAATCTTCTTAATGTTTTTGTTGGCTGCTTCCACTGCGCCATTCATTTTAGGTCTATAAGGAGAAGAATTATGATGCTTGATTTTGAACTGAGTGCAAATTTCTGTAATCATAGCATTGTTGAGGTTAGTCCCATTGTCGGTGATGATCCTTTCAGGGATACCATAGCGGCAGATGAGGTTATGTTTGATGAATTGGCTACCACGTTCTTGGTGAGTGAGGCAAATGAGGAGACTTCGACCCACTTGGTGAAATAATCCATATCGACCAGAATGAAGCGATGTCCATTGGAAGCAGTAGGTTTGATCTCTCCAATCATGTCAATGATCTACATTGCAAATGGCCACGGAGCAGTCATGACATTCAGAGGAATATGAGGCACATGGACCTTATCAGCATAGATTTGGCACTTGTGGCAAGTCCTTGAGTGTTGATGGAAATTAGTCTCCATCTTTGACCAATAGTATCCAGCTCTCAGGATTTTCTTGTCCATAGTATGTCCGCTAGAGTGAGTCCCAAAGAGACCATCATTTATTTGAAAATGTCCAATGGTTTATTAAATGAGCATATGCATTTGAATATAATCATTGTTTACAAATAAACAAAATGTGACAGAATAATTACTGACAGGGTGAAAGTATAGGAAAACATCTTCAGGATATTCCAAGAGAAATCCCCTGCAGTACATCATCTAGATCCCCAGCGGAGCTAAAACCTTGAAATACATATCCCCAGCGGAATTACAATTTCAAAATCCCCGCCAGAGTAAAAACTTCAGACTCTCAATCCCCGGTGGAGTCATATATTCAAACCCTTAATCCACCATCAGAGTTAAGTTTTCAAACTCCCAATCCTCAGCGGAGCGAAAACTTTGGGTCATAAATCCCCAGCGAAGATGAAACCTTCTTCCCCAGCGAAGTCAATTTTCCAACTATCAATCTCCAGCGGAAACCATTCAGTTTTCCCAAGATTCCCCAACAAGTTGTCTTAAAGTCTGAAAATCAACCAGATAACAGTTAACTTTTATCCCTAACCTCCAGATAATTCCCCAGTAGATTGCCATACAACCCAAACTCCTGAATTTTTTCCAAACTGGAATAAGCCTTTCCCCCCAGAGCCTTGAACTTACTTTCCAGCAAGATAGCTTACTCTCCAGCAGTATAGCTATTCCCCACAGAATTCTTACTCCCCAACAGAATGAAGATTCTCATTCTTAACTCCACAGTTGGAAGTCCCCAGGGATTTATTTTCCCCTAGCAGATTGAAGATTCTCATTCTCGATTCCCCAGTGAAGTTGCCAGAGATTCTATCACTCCCAGCATGAATTTGTCAGAATTTTCAATCCCCTACAGATCGAAGATTCTCATTCTCACTTCTCCAGTGAAGCCCCCAAGGTTTCATTTATTCCCCAGAAGATTAAAGATTCTCATTCTTAATTCTCCGCAGAAGCCATCAAAGTCTTCCTTATTCTCCAGCAGATCAAGGTTTTCTTTCATTTAATCCCCAATAGAGATTCGACAGAGTTTCCCTATTCCCCAGCCGAGTAATGATTCCCATCTGTGTAATCTCCAGCCATAGTCATCAAAGTTCTCTGGATTCTCCAAGCAGGTTTCTCAAGTAGACTTAAAGGATCCCTATCTCCAGGAGAGTCAGGGAGGATTCTCACATCCCCAATAGTTTGCCAAGGATTTTCTATTCCCAACAGTGGCCCAAGGATTTCTCATCCTTAGCAATCAAAGATTCTGAATCTCCAACAGCGGTCATGGATTTATTTTCCCCGGCAGCAGTCAAAGATTTCATTATCTCCAACTATCAAGGATTTACTTTCCTCAGCAAGACAGCTAATCAGCTTACATGCGCATACATTACATTCATATATATCATAAACATTGATAAGACACATTTTATTGCATCATACATTTCATGCAACGTAACTTTGTGTTTTCAGCTAACATTTTACCCTTTTCAGGATAAGATTAAAAGTTATCTTTAACAAATATTCAAAGATTTCAGATACAGTACGAATACACTCCAAGACATGGAAGTCATTCTGTCACTCATGCAGATCTCTTATTCAGATACAATATGGATACACCCCAGAAACAGAGGTCATTCTATTACTCATTCAGAATTCAAAGTCAAGATACAGTACGGGTACGCACCAGACAAGGATGCCATTCTGTCACTCATTCAGACGTCATCAATCAGATACAGATTAGATACGCTCCAGACACGGAAGCTATTCTATTTCTCATTCAGATTCAACTATCGACTTCAAGTACAGATACACTCCAGACACGGAAGTCTTTCTGTCACTTTCTTCAGATCCCATTTACAGTACAGATACACTCCAGACACGGAATTCATTCTGCTACTCATACAGATCTCAACTTCAGATACAGTCCAGATACGCTCCAGACACAGAAGCCATTCTATTTCTCATTCAGATTCAACTATCGACTTGAAGTATAGATACACTCCAGACACGGAAGTCTTTCTGTCACTTTCTTCAGATCCCAGTTACAGTACAGATACACTCTAGACACGGAATTCATTCTACTACTCATACATATCTCAACTTTAGATACAGTCCAGATACGCTCCAAGACACGGTAGCCATTCTGTCGCTCATTCGACCATTTCCCCAGCCCAGAGATGCTCCAGACACGGATGTCATTCTGTCGCTTATTCAGATACAATACAGATACACTCCAGACACGACAGTCATTCTGTTATTCATTCAAATTCAAACATAGTTACAGCATGGATACGCTCCAGACACGGACGCCATTCCATTGCTCATACAAATCCAATCTCCAGATACAACTCAGATACGTTCCAGATACGGATACCATTTTAATGTTCATTCTCCTGATTTTTAACAAACATTCTTGGATGGCATCTTTTAAGCCCATCTCCGACAAGATTCTATCACATCTCCAAATGGCATCTTTAAGCCCATTCCCTCAACTATATTTTGACGAGTGCAAATTTACAGGCACTCTAGTGTCCAATCATCTTTTACTTTCGAGTCGCGAAAGGCAAACTCGCCAATCTAACTCTTCAGGTTCAAGAAGATTGAACAGGGGCAGTTGTTGTACCCCAAAATTTTCCCTCTCATTTTATCAAGATTTCCCCTCACAAGACTCTTTGGACTCAAGACCAGATTAGGGTTTGCTCTGCTCAAGACATCTCCTTAGACTGTTGATCTGAAATTTGGGTTTGAGTTTGCACAGGGATTTTTGGACTTCCAATGCTCAAAGTGACTTTCATACTTCATGTTGGACTTATAATATTGCCCATACCAAGTTTCAAGCCTTGAATCAAATTTTTGCCCAGTCAATTGGACAGTTGACCAAAAAATCAGATGTATTGGGGAAAAACTCAACTGTGGCCAATTTACAGTCAAACCTCATAATTTTTGATCCACATCAACATTATAGACTCATATGAACCATTTTATCAAGTTTGGACCACAACTCCTCAAGAAATTTGATCAGATCATCAAAAGGGCAAAATGGTCATTTTTAGGGTTTTGACTGCAGAAGGGCAATTTCTGATTTTTTCACCTAGCCAATGGAAAATTGGGTTAAAACATGGATTCAAGGACTCAATGGCATCATCTTGACCTAATCACAAGGCTCAAAAGATCTCAATTGCATTGGATTGACAGATGAATTTTCTAGTCAACTGATCAAAAATCAACTGTACACTGAAAAGTCAAACTATGACTTTTTGGTCAAAATCAAGTGCCAAGGGTCATTTTTCATCATGATGTGTAAAAACATAAAACTTGTTCACCAAGAAACCTAATTTTGGAAATTAGGGTTTAAGATTGAAAAATTTTATAACTTAGAAATTTTCTAAATTATAAAATTTTCCTATTTTTTCCCAACTTTGCCTAACTTTTTCACCATGATGCAATTGGATTCAAAGAAAACTCCCAACATGAAAGTTGTAGTCCTACACAAAATATACAACTATGTTTCACAAAGTTTTCCCATAAGATGCTTGGATCTCAAGTTATGATTTTGTGAATAAGGGTCCAAAAACTTTCTAACTTAGTGAAATTTTGCGCTAGTTTAGGCAGGATTTTAACCTACCTTCATGGTAATTTTTCACATAGTTCCAATTGGAATATCAAAATTAATTTCAAAGATGGATTGTATAGCATGTTACAAGATTTCCAAAATATCCAAGAACACTCCAAAATCATTTATGGTTAGGGAGGATCGAAGGTTTGAATTTGGCAAAATATCACTTTGATCCATGGCATTTTTCATGTTGATACAAGTTGAAATTTCTGTCCAACCATGCTTGTACTTGTTTACAGGTCCTTAAACCATTCCACACTCAAAAATTGAATGCAAACACATTGGTTAGAGGCATTGTTCTGAGCTTTAGAAGATTACACAAAGGATTAATCCATTTTTGGCAAAAAGATAACAATGCCATTTTGATAAAGGTTGCTTTATGCAATTTTGTTTCTCTTGAGCATTGCACCAAGTCTTTTGCAGCAAACAACATCCACAAATATCAGAGAAAGCACACCAACTATGTGCATGCTTGGAGCTAGCCTGTACAGGCCTGGCCTTGGTCACTTCTCACTTTTGCTTCAAAACCAAGTCAACTTGCAAAAACCACACAACTCTTGTATCTAATATAACCAAGTGTTGTAAACATTTAAAACAAGTTTTTCATATTTCCTAAGGTCAGAAACACGAGCTAGTCAGTCCTCAAACACCCTTGTACACCAAAACACCAAAATCTTGCAAAACAGGGCAGGTTCTTCATTTTGATTTCCAAATCACAAACCACTCGTGCGTTTTGCTTGCAACCAGTTCCAACACACTCCATACAACCTACATAAACTATCTCAGCCATTCCCAAGTCACTGTAACTCCATTTACACACTTCACCATTTTTGAATTCTGACTTTGCAGGTTGAGTTCTATAGAGATATTCAAGCAAGTTCAAAGCAAACTAAGCATTGGGGAAGGTCAAAGGAACTTCAAGCAAGGTCACAAGTATCTCAGGCCTCACTGAAAACCCCTACATTGCCATACTCTAGCTTGACTGAAACAGGTAAAGTTCAAACATCTATCTCTCTATTTAGGAAACATTAGGATTAGGTTTATGAATAAAAAATGTAGTACTCATTGCCCTTGAGTTGTACATATGCATAGAATTCATTTAAGTTAACTGAGATGGGAGAATTTGAATGATGAACTTTCTAAAAAAACTAGGTTAGAAATTAGGGCCAGAGAAATACTCTCTGGTCTTTGAGAGTTAGATTAAGTTTTTTATATGGTTAGAATCGTATGGTCATGCTCTATAACTTTCATGTTGCAAGTTTTTGCTTTTGAGCACGTATGCAGGATTTCCAGGTTTGAACATCAAGCGCGCGTTTCTGTTTGATCAGAGGTTAGGGATGAAGAAATCTTGGGTTGGGCTTGTTTGCTGACTATTGACACCCCCCCCCTCCTTGCTGTTTACACCCCCTTGGCCCATTTCATTATCTTTTTGTATTTTTTCTATTTCTATTTACATTTCTGACTTTATTTTATTTTTCTAAACATTAAAAATTACCAAAAACATTTTCTTAAATTTTCACATTTTATTATATTTTTCTATTTTATTTTGGCATAATATTTAGTTTATTAGGTTTAATATATTTTCTTAAATAAAAACTTGTAAATATTATAAAAAATATTATATATTTTTTATTTTTATTATTTATACATGAAAAATAATATTATCACACATATTTTATTTTTTTTAACATTTTTGTATATATTTTATTTTATTTTCTTGTACATAAATAAATAATTATAATATATATATTTTTCTTAAACCAAAAATTAGGGTTTTACCCTTCTCAAAAATAATATTTTATTTTCTTATTATTTTTAGGACATTAAATAATTCATTTTTACATACGTAAAATAAAATACAAAAAAGCATTTTTGCATATTTATATTTAATTGCTTATTTAAATATTGTCTATTTATTTATTTATGCAAAGAATTCAATATGGTTGTAATAATCTTAGGGTTTTATTTTCTTGCAAATATCCCCATATTCAAATTTGTATCCCCCTCCCCATAATCATGTTGTAATAGTATTAGATTTACTTTTATGCTTTTATTGCTTTCAAATGTGCCATGATAGAAAGATTAGGGTTTGTATGCAAATATCCAAAATCAAACAAATAGCTAGACATAATACAAGACAAAGAATGCATGAAAATGACAACACAATGCACACAAGCACCCCTAGGGTTTCATCCACTTGTTGCCTTTAAAATGGCCATGGTATGCATGCTAGGTATCTTGGCAAAACAAAAACAAAACAAAAAGATCATAGTCCCTCGATGACGCTATCTTGGTTGCCTAAACAAAAATGATCTAGTCCCTCAAAAACTTGCTAAGATACTTGGCAATATTGTTATCATGGTCATACGATGACCCACACCCGTCCCGTTTAACATCCAAAGATAGGTTTGTTTACCAAACGCAATGGTAAAACAACAATATCAAAGGAATAAAAATGTTTAGGAAAGATCTTTGAGTAGGGTAGACAACTCCTAGTTACTTGATCAAAAACTTGCAAACATCCTTGCTATTTTCAAAAACACATCACAACACCATTTCAAAACATTTCCCAAAACAAACTTTCAAACATTGAATCATTTTTAAAAAGACAAACACCTTTGTATACATTTAAACAAGAATCATTACAAAGGTTGCCTAGACAAAGGCCTCTTTTCAAAATATTTTCAAAACCACACACAAAGCACCATTTCAAACAATTGAAAAGCAAAAGCAAGTGATCAAAACAAGTAACTCAGAGCCCATGGAAAACCATGGATGAAAAGGGTGCTAGCACCTTCCCTTTTCATAATCTACCCCCCGAACCCAAAAACAATCTCAAAGGTATTTCCTGTGCTTTTTGACCTTTCCTTTGGATAAAATAAAAAGTTGGTGGCGACTCTTGCTAAACCAAAACATTTGCAAACACAAACGCAAAACCTCAAGTCATTTATCCCACCGCATCACATATGGCTATTTTGAAAAACGCATTCGAAGAAAAAGAAAGACAGTGATCACAAAGATTTGAATGTAAAAGTCCAATGATTTGTATTGAATGATCACATGATAAAATGAACATAAATAAAACCCTTTACAAATGGACCATAGTGCCCCGGGCCAGGCATATGGCTTAAAAGTCATTGTTTAATATTACAGACAAAAGGTTCTTGAATCAATATAAAGCAAATAAACAAGTAATTACTCTTCAATGAAGGAGATGGGAACGAAGTCCTTTGTGTGCCAATTGTTGAGCTCTATTGTAGTAGGGTATACCCATTCTTCAAATGCACATTCATCATCAGAATACTCCATAATGTTAATTTGTGACTTCCAATACGAAGAGGTGGCTTCCCTGCACGAGCGTGTCTTACTTCTTTCTGAGCCTTGATAGTGAAACCCAAACCATATTTGTCTGCTTTGAATGGGATCTCGGGGAGTTTCCCCCAAGTATCACAGCTTCCTTCTTCGACTGCGGCATGAGCATCTTTAAATGAAACCATCCTTGGCACCAATCTATCAGCTTTGAGCAGGCCGAGGGAGATTTTAGCAATAGCAATAATAGGCGGAACAACTTCAAAATCTTGACACGGGGTTTCTATAAATTCGCCATCCATCTCCACATATTTGAAAGAATTGAGGTGGCTTACCATGAACCCCTCCTCACCACAAACAATGTCAATCCTTCCCTTGATCGGGTATTTGAGTTTTTAATGAAGGGTTGACGTTACTGCCTATGCTCCATAGATCCAAGGGCGACCCAACAAACAGGAATAAGCAGGACGGGTATCCATAATGTAGAAAGTAGAGTTGAAAATTTGTGAGCCCACCTTGATCGGGAGATCCACCTCTCCATGAACCATTCTTTTGGATCCATCGAAAGCCCTCACAATAATATTACTCGTCTTCAACACCAGTCTTTCATAGTCTAAACGGTCTAAAGCCCCCTTGGGTAGCATGTTTAAAGAAGAGCTCGTGTCAACCAGAACATGTCCTAGGGTAGTCCCCTTGCATTCAACAGAAACATGCAGAGCTTTGTTATGGTTCTTTCCAAGTGGTGTCAGATCATCATCCGAGAACCCCAAACCATTGTCGGTCGTCAAGCTTGACACACAATTTTCAAACTGGTCAGTTGTGGTCTCATGAGGGACATGAGCCTTCTTCAAGAATTTGATTAACGCCTGAGCATGAGCATCAGAACAAAGTAGCAAAGATAACATGGAGATCATGGAAGGGGTTTGCCTCAGCTGCTCCACTATCTTGAAATCACTCCTTTTTATAATTTTTAAGATCTCATCCATTTCTCGAGCGGAAGGTTCCTCAGCAACAATGTCTTTTGCGGGCGTTTCTGTCTCAACAGGCTCAACTAATTTCTCTTTTCCCCTTGTGTCAGCACTAGGCTTAGCAATGGTGATGCAGACAAGTTCCTTTGTAGCGGTTGGTGGTAAGATGTTGGGCGAAAATATTCTCCTAGTTCTGGTCACCTTACTAGAGCTAGTAATGTTACCAATGTCATCAACTTTGCTTTCTTCAATCCAAGCATCTTGCTTTATTCCATGGTAAAACACCTCAGCACCATAGTTCCATGGCACTGCTTTGTTGGAAGAGTACAGAATTGGCCCGGGGGCGGTAATTATCAGAGGAGCAATAGGTCTTCAATCTTATTGGTCAAACTTTTGGCGGAAGGAGTCTTATCAAATAGGATCTTATGGCTATTCATCAGGCGTTGAATGCCTTCCTTCAGCCATTTGCATCCATTGAGTTGTGTGGCGCAACAATCACAATCCTTCAAACAGCCAGGGAAAATCCTGGTTTCAGCAGATTCTTTTTGACAATGGTTAACGGAGTAGTCAAGTCTTCGATGGAGGAAACAAAAATGGTGTCTTCAACAGCATTGACACCATTTCCATGGTTTGGAATTGGTGCTGTTATCACATTGGGAATTGGAGACGGATCAAATTCGATGGTCTTGTTTTATATTAAATCTTGAATTTTATTCTTCAGTTCCCAGCATTGGTCAGTCTCATGCCCGAGACTATTCGAGTGATATGCACACTTGGTATTCGGATTGTATTTAGGTGAGAAGGTATCTGGATTGGCCGAAGGATCACGCAGTGTCACCAAATTAGCCTTTAACAGGTGTTGTAAGGCTTGGGATAGTGACATGCCTATCCTTGTGTATTGTCTTTGTGGAGTCTCAAATCATTGATGATTGGAAGATTGTATTTGAACAGGAGTTGGGTTGGAAATCCGAACAGCATTAACGAACGGACGGTCATCCTTCTTGGTACGGGCCATTTCCCCATACACAACATTGGTTTCTTTCTTTCCAGTGAAGGATTTCTTTACGGGATTGGAGGTGGAAGCAGATGCTATGGGGATCTTCCCGCTTTTGATACCACTTTCAACTCTTTCACCGGTTAAGATCAGTTTGGTGAAACCGGATGAAGAACAACCAACCAATAAATTGAAAAATGGACCATATAAAGTGCACATAAACATATCAATGTGCTCCCTATCAGTTAATGGTGGTTGAACCCTACTTGCAAGATCCCTCCACTTTTAGGTGTAATCTTTGAACCCTTCATTTTTCCCCATCGTCATGTCTTGCAGTTGAACTCTTGTCGGCGCCAGGTCGGCATTGTACTGGTATTGGTGATAGAAAACGGTGGCCAAGTCTTCCCATGTATGGATACGGGAACCCTCCAATTGGTAAAACCACTCTAGTTGAGTCCCAACCAAGCTTTCTTGAAAAAAGTGAGCCCAAAGTTTCTTGTCAGCGGTGTGCGGTTGTATTTTTTGCACATAAGACTTCAGGTGAAGCTTTGGTCAGGAAACCCCATCATATTTATCTAAGACCGGTATATTGAATTTGTTGGGAATGACAACCCCAAATATTAAACCCAAATCTTCAAAATCCAAACCAGAAATGGCTTGAATCTCAATGGCCTTCAATCTGTCCTCTAGCTGCTTGTACTTAACATCGGCAAGAGGATACTGCTCGTCAAAATAATCTTTATCATCGGACACTTGATCATTGATACACCCAGCCTGGGTACTCCTTGCTTCTCCAATTTGATTTTCGTCTTCCTCAGATGAATCTTCCACAACCGGTATCTGACGGATCGTCTCTCTGAATCTTTTACCCATATTGACTAGGGCTTTCCTCTTTGGTTTCTTTTTGGATTCCAGCAACATCATCAACTCTTGTTGCCCCATGGCCAGGGTCAGCAGAGTCTCTTGAAACTGGGAGTTTTGTGCTTGTAGGTCCTTCATTGTTTTCTCGATATCCATCTTGCCAAAATAAACAGCAGAGAGATAAAGAAACTTGTTGTGGAAAACCTGTTATGTTATAATGTATGGAAGATGTGCATACAAATGATTTCAAGGATTTATGAAATTTAAATTTGTCTAGACAAAGAATGAACAAACGTCAATTTTCATTAATTAGTTCAAAATGGTTACAACGTGCCTCTTGGGCTTACAAAATAAATGTCTATGATAAAAAGGTCGAACGCATCCTCTTTGGTGCAAGGTAGGCGTTCAAGCTCTGCTCTTCATGTAGTTGTTTTGTAAGCTCAAAAACCTCTTTCTTGCTTGTGTAGAATTGAGCTTCGAAGGGAACTCGTTCTTCCTTTAGATGAATCTAACCCTTTGGCAAGTCTTCAAGAGAAGTAGGCATGTTGGGATGGAGGACAGTGTACGGGACATCTCCTTCAGCAATAGGCTCCATGATAACTGGTAGGATGGAGGGGTAAGGCATTACCAACTTCTGAGCACGAGCCCGTACCCACCTAAGGTAAGGCTCAAGGGGAATAGAATTCTTGCTTCCCAGCGTCTTACTATCCACTTTGTTTACCATCCTCTAAGCTCGTACAAACCTCTGACGACAACCTTGTTTGTCACTCTCGTAGTCGAACACCACTCCTTGGATAAGCATATCATGAGAACCATCTCTTTGGGCGTACCCAAACTGTCGCAAGGCTAAGCAAGGGTTGTAAGTGATACCTCCCCTAATGCCAAGCAAAGGGATATTAGGGAATTCCCCACAATGGTCGATGATATTAACATTCTCTAAGGATCGAGAACACCAGTGAATATCCGAATGTCTGAGTAATATCAACCTATGGGACCATCTCAAACCTTGCTCGTTCTTCAACAGAGAACGAGGGAGATGCGAGATAAACCATCTAGCCAATAGAGGAGTGCAACACATGAAGGTCCCTCTTTTACTCATAGTGCGAGAGTGGAGAGAATGTAGGATATCTCCCAACAAAGTAGGCACCGGATTACGAGACATGAAGATTTTGAATGCATTTACATCTATAAGTTGGTCAGGGTTTGGAAATAAAACCATCCCATAGATGAGAAGGGCTAAGATTTCTTTAAAAGCTTGTAAATCCAGAAAGTTCCAATAATCTTGAGATTTTTTAAACAAGAACTTGGCTAAGAACCCTCTGACACTACTCCTTGTTTCCCAATTAGTCGTGACATCAGATTGTTGCAGGTGTAGCGCTCGGGCAATTTCTTCAGGTCTTGGATATTTTTCCGTACCGTTGAAAGGTAGTTGATTAAGAATAGGAATCCTCAAGAGTTGAGAGAATTCTTCTATAGTAGGTACAAGATGGTAATCAGGAAAGGTGGAGCAATGGTGCAAAGGGTCGAAGAACTGGAAAAGCACTTTCGTCATGTCTTCATCAATGCTCGAGGTAACCAAGTTTAGGAGTCGACCATGTCTTTCAGTGAATGAAGAATTCTCAGGGACCCTTGATGCTAACTCTTTGAGTTGGGAAGGAATTATTACGATATTGACTTGGATAGTATTCCTGCGGGTGGAAGCCATGTCCTACAAAACAGAACAAAGATAAATCCCAATAATCCTTGAAATGGTTAGTGCAAAAAATGCAATGGTGTGATGTTATGATGTTATGTACAAGTAAGCATATACACATAAAGCAAACAATTCCTTAGGTTTAGGCTTGCATGAAGTCTTATAGGTAAGTACCCTCTTGAAGTTTAGTTGGCTCAACTTGTCCTAGTAATAGTCACCAGGTTATAGGGGATCTCAATATCACTGATCTTTCTTCATCGGGCATTGTTTCAGCGCAAGCCTCTTTAACGGCGACCAAAATATCCCGAAAGTCCAATCTCAACGAGTGTAGTATCGAATATCAACCAACTTCGGACTGCACCAAAGCCGACTACCTCACTATTTCATAATGGCCAAGTTCTTCAAATAAAGGTTCTAGAGTCAGTTAGTGCTTCATGATACAACACAACGGCCCCGTATTCTCCTTGACTACTCAAGGGCTACCGGTACCAACAAATGTGTCACACTAACATAGCTATTTCTTAGACCATGTCGGTATACCCCGCACAGTTTCCACAACGTATTAGTACTTACTTATAAGGTGTCCCATATTCGGGTAGAGGATCAAAACAAGCCCAAACGAGGAACCAAAATTTAAAGAAAGTAAGTCAAACAATGAAAACAAGTAAAGGTGATCTAGCCCTAAGGTAACCCAACTTTTTAGGAAGTCCCCGGTAGAGTCTCCAGTTATATAACGCAGTGGTAGAACTGACTTTGGTGTTTTGCGTTTTATTCGCAATTGTTGCGGATAGCAAGAGTCGCCACCGACTTTTCTTTTATCCAAATAAAGGAAAGGGTGAAAAGAATAGGAAAGACCTTTGAGATTATTTTCTCGAGTTCGGGGGGTAGATTATGAAAAGAGAAGGTGTTAGCACCCTTTTCATCTATAGTTATATATGGGCTCTTATTTGCTTTCTAGATCACTTTTAAAAATGATTTGTGTTGTACCCCAAAATTTGCCCTCCCATTTTCTCAACATTTTCTCATCACAAGACCCTTGGAGCTCAAGATCCAGTTAGGGTTTCCTCTGCTCAAGACTTCTCCTTGCACTGTTGACCCAAATTAGGGTTTTTGTTTGCACAAAGATATTTTGACCTAAAATGCCTAAGATGACTTTCATGCTTCATGTTGGACTCCCAAGTTTATCCATACCAAGTTTCAAGTCTTGATTCCAATTTTTGCCCAGTCAATTGGACAGTTGACCTAGAAATCAACTGTATTGGGGAAAAAGTCAACTGTGGCCAATTGACAGTCAAATCTCATGAAAATTGACCCACATCAACATTATGAACTCACATGGACCATTTGATCAAGTTTGGATCACAATTCCACAAGAAATTTGATCAGATCACCAAAAGGGCAAAATGGTCATTTTTAGGGTTTTGACTGCACAAAGGCAATTTTTGACTGTTTGACCTAGCCAATGGCAAACCAAGCTCACATATGGGCTCAAGGACCCCATGGAATTGTTTTTACATGTTCAACAAGTTCAAAAGATCCCAAATACACAAGATTGATATTTGAATTTCCCAGTCAATTGATCAATTTTGACTGTATACTGAAAAGTCAAACTTTGACTTTTTGGTCAAAATCAAGAGTCAAGATTCATTTTTCATCAAAACATGCCAAATCATGAAACTTGTTCACCAAGAAACCAAGAAATGCAAATTAGGGTTTGAAATGGAATTTTTCATAACTTAGAATTTTTCTAAGTTATGGAAAACCCTAATTTTTTCCCAACTTTGCCCCACTTTTTCACCAAGATTCATTTGGATTCAAACAAAAGTCAAAACATGAAAGTTGTAGCTTGTTGCATAATCTACAACTTTTATTCACAAAGTTTTCCCAAATGAGGCTTGTATCTCAAGTTACAAATTTTTGAATAAGGGCACTAAACCATTCATAACTTAGTGAAAATTTGACCTATTTTGGACAAGTTTTTTACCTAACTTCAAGACCATTTTTCATACACTTCCACTTGGAATTTCAAGTTGCATTTCAAATATGGATTGTAGTACACATTCCAAGCTTTCCAAAATGTCCAAGAACTTCTCAAACAACGTCATAACTTGAGAGAATCGAATTTCACAATATGGCAAAAATCCACTTTTGAATGGTTCATGAACATGTTCATAACTTAGGCCATTTTCAAATCAGCATAGTTTGTGCTACATTACAGGTCCTAAAACTCTTTGACACTCATAAATTTAATGCAAAACCATTGAACCAAGTTGTTATTCTAAGCCTTTGGACATTACATGGAGAATTAACCCTAAACTAGAAAAAGCATTGTTTCCATTTTGAAAAAGTAGAACTTTATGTCAAGTTTGCAATCCAAGTGGTACAGTCCAAATCTTCTTGGCACAAGTTTGTGAGCAAATTGCACTGATCAAGGGCAATGTGTGCAGCATAGTGTGAGGGCCTGTACAGGCTAGAATGATCAAGTGGCCATTGCTTGCTTCAAATTCAAGTAAGATAGCATAACTTGTACCAACTTCCATCTCAGCTTACAAACACTTAGACAAACTTATCAAACACATTCCACACATCTCAACCAAGCTAAAGCACGAGCCTTTTACCTCCAATCCATCCCAAAACTCAGAATCACCTTGAAACTGCTCAAACAGAGAAACCTCTGCAGATTGGGTTCCAACTCTCAATCCTTTCAAGCATTCTTGCCCAAACCAGTTCATATACCTTCCTTACCATCTATGCAAGCTATCCAAAAGCTAAAACACGATCTGTAACACCTCCAAGCCACTTCACCATTTTTATTTTTCTGTTTTGCAGTTGAAGTTCTCTAGCACGATTCAGGGAGTTTCAAGACAAAGTAGAACTTGGAATAGCATCCTCACACTTCAAGGAAGCTATACAAATCATCATCTTGCTCTGAAAACTCCTTCATTGCAAAGCACGATTCCAACTGAACAGGTATATTCATGAAGTTCTATCTCTCAGTATAGGCATTGTTAGCTTTAGGTTTGTGAAGGAAACATGTCACAATCATAGCCCTGAACATGCCCATATGATTAGATTTCATTTATATTATGTATGCTTAGAGAATTTTGGTTCTGAACATTGATGAAAAACTAGGTCAGAAATTGGGGGAGAAGAAATTCTCCCTCATCTTAGAGAGTTAAGTCAAGTTCTTTATATCCCTGAATTCGTCTCTTAATGCTCTACATTTTTCATGTTATGAGTTTTGCTTGAAAGTCCAGGAATTGGAAGATAGAAAACGCGTGTTCATTGTTGTTCATACAGTCTGGAGGTTGAAGAAGGAGTTTTCTGGGCTGGGCCTGTTTGGTTATTTCTGTTTGCACCACTCTTTTGCTTTCACACCCCCTAGGCCCATTTGGCTTATTTTTATGATTTTTTGACATTTTCTTTTTTGGATTGACTTATTTATTTTTTCTCATGATATTAAAAATATAAAAAATATTTTTCTCACCATTTTTGAATTTATTAGGCATTTATTTGTTTTCTTTTAGTTTGTACATAAATAAATAAATACATATATTTTTGTTTAAAATAACTAAATAGTGTAAATACATTTTTATTTTCATTTTTATTTCATTTTATCTTCTGAAAATATTTTATATAAAAAAAAATACTTTTTTTTGAAAATATTAAATATTATTATTTATGCATATATAATGCATATTTAACAAATAATACACATATATATATTTATTAATATATTTAGGATAAAATACCAAAAATATGCATATTTTTATTTTATTAATATTTAACACTAAAAATACATTTTTTACAAATATACTTCATTTTCATTTTATTTTTGTATACAATAAATAAATATTGTACATATTCAATAATTAATACATTTATTTAATAAATTAGGGTTTAATCCTAAACATGAAAAAGCTCCAAAAAAATATCTTTTTATTTTATTTATTTGACACAAAAATATTTTTGTCATACATACAAAAACCATTTTTTTACATTTTGCATATTTATTCTTATCTTGTTTAATTTGTGCAATTAAATTATCTTGTAAATAATTCAAATCTTGATGATTAAGCTAGGTTTAAATTCCTTGTCAAAATCCCCATTTGAACATTTGTACCCCCCTTCCCATATTTGGTGTTGTAATAGCTTAGTAAATTTATTTTCGCACTTTATTGCTTTCTAATTATACCATGATAGAATTAGGGTTTGTATGCGAAAAACGACAAAAATAGTTTGACCTAATTTCAAGATAAACAAGCATGAAAATGGACACACAAATCACACTTGCACCCCCTAGGGTATTCCACTTGTTGCCTTTCAAAATTGGGCCATATTGCATGTTAGGTCTCTTTGGGCAAAACAAACAAATCAAATGATCATAGTCCCTCGATGACGCTTTCAAAATGTTGCCTAAACAAATGATCAAGTCCCTTAAAGAAAATGCCCAAAGATACTTGGCGCCATTGCAATTATGGTCTAAACGATGACCCGCGCCCGTCCCTTTCACATCCTAAGATAAGATTGTCCACCAAATACAATGGTGGAACAAACTTGTTAAAAGGGTTAAAACATAGCAATAAACTTTGAGAAATTTAGGAGTAGATAACCTCTTAGTTACTTGAATCAAACTTGCAAAACAAAACACTTGCCTATTTTCTAAAACCACACATCACTACACTTTCAAAACAACTTTCAAAAACAAATGAAAACCTTTTCAAAAGACATACACCTTTGTATACATCCCAACATGGATCATTACAAAGGTTGCCACTACATTGGCTTCTTTTCAAAACATTTTCAAACCCACACACACAAGAGTACCATTTCAAATAATTGAAAACAAAAGGCAAGTGATCTAAGCAAGTAACTAAGAGCCCATGGATAACCATGGATAGAAAGGGTGCTAATACCTTCCCTTTCTATAATCTACTCCCGAACCCAAGAAAACATCTCAAAAGGTTTTTGCTGTGCTTTTTAAACCTTTCCTTAGGATAAAATAAAAAGTCGGTGGCGACTCTTGCTCAACCGAAACATTTGCGGAAACAAACGCAAAACTCAAGTCAGTTCTCCCACCGTATCACAGAACTGGCGACTCTGCTGGGGATGACTTAAAAGTGGAGTAACCTTAGGGTTTAGATCACCTTTGTTTTCAATTGTTTGCTTTGGTTGCTTTTATATTTGTGGGCTTTGCATCGGAGTTTCATAGATCCTAACCCGGATCTGGGAAATACCCTTTTTAGGTAGCATAATCTTTGAGGGACCTGTTCGGCGTAGACCGACATGGGTGAAGCAGTGGCTACGTTGGTGTGGCATCTTAGTCTGTACCTATATCCCTTGTGTTGCAACGGGGAGAATATAGGTCTTCTAAGGAGTCATTAAACACCAACCAACCTTAGAACCCTAAATTGACCAACTTGGCTATTAGGACAGTAGCAGTATGCTACATTCATTGAGGCTAAACTCTCGAGATGGTTCTGGCCGTGAGAAAAGATTACGACGCTGGAGTTATAACCGATTGAGGGTAGCCAATGATTTGAGATCCTCTAGAACCCGGTTACTTTTGATAGGACAGGTTTTAACCAACAAAACCAAAAGAGGGTAATACCTGAAATTCATGCTGGCCTGAAACCTAAGGGTGTCTTGTGTGACTTGTGTGCCTTACCATGCTTGCCTATGTGAATACTTGTGGTGTGCTTCATCATAGCATCATGCCATCATACCATTTCATGCATCCTGTATAAAGGACTAACCCATTTCAAAGACAAAAGAGTTTCATCTTTGCTCTGCTTTGTAGGACATCATGATGCCCGTGCGTAGGAATACTGTCCGGCTCAACTTTGTTCAACCACCAGTGTTACTCAAGGATTTGGTTGGTAGGATTCCAAACACTTCTTATCCTTCATCAACAGACATGGTTCTCTCCTTGGCTTGGTCACTGCAAAATGGGACCAACAACTGATAAGTGTTCTGACCCAGTTTTATGACCCTCTGTATCATTGTTTCACCTTTCAAGACTTCCAGCTGGTTCCTACCCTGGAAGAATTCTCCTACTTGCTTGGGATCCCTGTCTTGTAGAAAACTCCATTCACTGGTTTGGAAAAGACTCCTAGACCTGAAGAGATTGCTGCAATTCTCCCCTTGACCAAAGAAGAGGTATTAGCTAACTGGGAAACTAGAAATGGGGTCAAGGGCTTTTTGGTCAAATTTCTGGTTGGCAAGGCTAATGATTTCTGGAATGACTTGGACTTCAAGGCGTACGAAGATATTCTGGCTCTTTTGATCTATGGTCTGGTATTGTTTCCCAATCCTGACACCTTTATCAATATTCATGTCATAAGGATCTTCATGTCTCGGAACCCTGTCCCCACTCTTTTGGGTGATATCTTGCAACAACTCTATGCTCGTACTGCTCGGAAACGGGGAACTCCGTGGTGTTGTGCTCCTTTGCTAGTAAGGTGGTTTATTTCGCACCTTCCTAAGTTCATGCTGAAGAATGAAGAAGGAAAAGGTTGGGCTCGAAGGTTAATGTCTCTCACTGATAATGACATCACCTGGACTCTCAGAGGTTTGGATGAGGTAGCTGTTGTTGACCGTTGCGGAGAATACCCTAATGTTCCGTTGATTGGTATCCAAGGAGGAATCTCTTACAATCCATGCTTAGCTCTCCGTCAATTTGGAAGAGCCAGAGGAGATGGGCCTCATGAAATGTTGGTTCCTCACTTCCATTTTGAGTTTCAGGAAGACAGTGAAAAACTACGCCATGGATTCATTAGAGCTTGGGACAGAATTCATAAAGCTGACCCACATGAGTTGGGACCAAAGACTTCTCTACCAATGGAACCCTATTGCAAGTGGGTCCGCATCCGTGCTCAGAGGTTAGGTATGCCATACGAAGCTGTTAGACCTCTCATTCTTGAATCTCCTGATGAAGATGGGGTTCCTCCAACTGTCCTCCCTCCTCAGATACCTACTGATTTTGACACAATGAAGAGATCTTGGGCGCAGCTAAAGGAAGAACAGGATTTCTATCGGGAGAAGTTCAACGAACAGGAACGGAAGATCCAGAGGCTGACTAAGCAATTGGAAGAAGAGAGAGTCCTGAACAACTACATCAACACTGAGAAAAGAAGGCCATGGGAGCATTGATGGGCTTTGGATATTTCCTTTTATAGCTTTTATTTCCTTTCCAGTATTTTTCATTCCTGTAATGCCTAAGGGCGAATTGTTGAACAATTGAAAATTTTAATCTAATGAAGTGTGTTTCCCTTTTTGTCTACAAAGTTGAATCTTGTTTGTCTTTGAAAACATAAAACATACGCATTCCATTGCACCATATGCATAGCAGGTACCCTATTTCACAGGTTGCTTAATCTCCTTCGCTGTTTATTTTGAACAGTCATCATGAATCCAGACTCATCCAGTGAGCAAGCAATCAAGGCCCTTCAGGCCCAAAGTGCCCAGTTTCAAGAGATGGTCCTGAGCCTGGCCCAAGGTCAGCAAGAGTTGAAGACTCTACTCCTGAAGAAGAAGAAGAAAAAGAGGACTGCGTTGTTCAACACCGGACGCAGATTTAGGAACACACTCCACAATGAAGCTGATCCAACTACTTCTTCTGCTGAGAAAAACAGTCCCCAAGGGGGAGGAGCTCCTAGTCCCGCAGTCTCCGACAACGAGACGGACTACAATGACGAACAATACCCATCTGCTGCTGACAGATACAAGCAATTGGAGGACCGCTTGAGCGCCATGGAAATTCAGAATGTGTCGGGGCTGGATTTCGGAGATTTGGGGTTATCTTCTGGGGTAGTAATTCCACACAAGTTTAAGGCACCTGCCTTCGCCAAATATGATGGTGTCTCCTGTCCAAAGCTGCATCTGAGGTCGTACGTAAGGAAAATCCAACCTTACACGGCGGATAAGAACCTTTGGATTCACTTCTTCCAAGATAGCCTTTCGGGGTCACAGCTTGAATGGTTCTACCAATTAGATGGAACTAGCATCCGACACTGGGAAGATTTGGCAACCGCTTTCTACAGACAATATCAATACAATTCTGATCTCGCTCCAACGCGTACCCAACTTCAGGGTATGTCTCTAGGAACGGGTGAAGGGTTCAAAGAATATGCACAAAAATGGAGAGATTTGGATGACAGGGTGCAGCCTCCATTAACTGATCGTGAGCTGGTTGATATGTTCCTAGGGACCTTGTCTGGTCCATTTTTCAATCATTTGGTTGGTAACTCCTCCGCTGGGTTTACGGATCTGATTCTGACGGGGGAAAGAATTGAAGCTGGCATCAGGTCAGGAAAGATACAAAAGGCTGCCTCCACAAGTACTGAGAAGAGGCCGTTTAAGAAAGAAGCAAGTGCCGTCTATGGTCCTAGACGACAAGTCAAGCCCGAAAGTCGCCAAGCCGTCAATGCTTTGGTCATTTCAAAACCTGTTGCTGCTCCTCAGCAGTACAATCAACAAAGAGGTGAAAGGCCCAAGAGGCAGTTTACTCGGCTGAGTATGACCTTATCTCAAATTTTACCCCAACTCTTATCAACCAACTTGGTGACCCTCAAAGAAGCTCCTAAGGTCGTCAACACTGCGTCTCCTAAATATAACCCGAATGCCCGGTGTGCTTATCATTCTGATAGTCCCGGGCACACTACTGATGATTGGTGGGCCTTGAGAAACAAAGTGCAAGATCTTATTGATGCAAAGGAAATTCAGTTTGAAGCGCCTGAAAGACCGAATGTTGTAACTGCTCCTATGCCCCAGCATAGAGTAAATGCCATTGAGGAAGAGTTGTATGCTGTTTCGGTGAATGAAGTTGTTACCCCTCTTTTGACTGTTAAGAGGAACTTACTACTAGCCGGTTTATTTCCGGGTTGTAGCAAGGGCTGCCTCCTGTGTACTGTTATCCCTACCGGTTGTCCACTGCTGAAATCAGGCATCCAAAGCCTGATGGATAGCAAGGAAATTCTGTTTAAGAAAACTACTGTTCCATTTGTTGCTGTAGAAGAAATATCTGTTGTCACGATTTACAATCCTGCCAAAGCTCCCGTGAAGAAACCAGTCCAAATTATGTCTGTTGCACCCATCACTATTACTGTCCCGGGGCCTCTCCCGTATGAGTCTAATAAAGTTGTTCCATGGCATTATGGAGCCGACGTGTATGTGCTTGGGGTGAAGCAGAAGTTCAACACCAACACCAGTATCAGTAGCATCACTGGTCCCGCCAAGATTACCCGCAGTGGCAGGCTCTTCTCGCCTGACATTGCACCGCCGGTTATCCGAAAACCTCTCACCATCACACCCGCAAGTGTGCATGTTCCAGTTCAAGTTCCTGTGTCTACTACTGCCGCCGAGTCTTCTGATACTCGGGGCAAAGAAGTTGCTACCGATTTGCCTGCCAGGACGGAGGCACCAAAAAAGAAGACTGCTGTGGAAGCCTCCCAACAAGAAATGGAGGAAATCCTTAAAATTATCAAAAAGAGTGACTTTAACGTTGTTGAACAGTTGGGGCATACTCCTTCCAAAATCTTTATGCTATCATTGCTGCTATGCTCAGAGGCCCATGCAAAAGCCCTGATTTCATTTCTGAAAACGGCCCATGTGCCGCAAGAGACCTCCGCGGATCAATTCACCGACTGTGTGGCTAATTTGACAGCTGACAATGGATTGGGGTTCTCGGATGCTGACCTCACCGCCAAAGGGAAAAATCACAATGATGCCCTGCATGTTTCCATAGAATGCAGGGGCACTACTCTCGCACACGTGTTAGTGGATACCGGCTCTTCCCTGAATGTTTTGCCCAAGAAAGCATTGGATCGCTTGGATTGTGAGGGTCTGGAGTTGAAACCTAGTAACATCATCGTTAGAGCCTTCGACGGTTCTAAGAGGATGGTGCACGGTGAAGTGGACATCCCTATTCGTGTGGGTTCCCAAGTTTTTAACTCAACATTCTATGTAATGGATATTCGTCCATCTTACTCCTGCTTGTTAGGACGACCCTGGATTCACAAAGCTGGGGCAGTAACATCCACTCTACACCAAAAGCTCAAATACCCTGTCAAAGGGAAGATTGTTACTGTGCAGGGCGAGGAGGAATACATGGTTAGTCACTTGAATTCATTCCGGTATATCGAGATGGACGGGGAGTTTATTGAGACCCCCTTTCAGCATTTTGAGGAAGTACCTCCAGTGTTGGCATCAACTGAGGCAGTAGTTGAAGAAGATTTTCCGTTGAAGATGGCGTCCTTGAAGGATGCCCGGGCTGTAATCGAGAAAGGCAATTATGCAAACTGGGGTCAGCTTCCTGACTTCACTCAAAAGAATGACAAGTTTGGGCTGGGCTTTACTGCAGAGGCTCAGAGGGCTGTGCGCAAGGAAAAGATTAGAAAGGCTCCGGTGTTTATCTCCAACCCGAGGGTGAATGATATCGAAGAGGATGTAGAGGAAGCAGAGTTTGACAGTTGGATCTACCCGACTACCAGCAACGGACCAAGCAACTGGACGGCAAAGGATTTTACGCCTATCACATTTGTCACGCAGTAATTAATTTCTTTTGATTTCCAATTTGTAACAAACAATATGTTAAAACTTTGTTGGCTCGGTGTCCTACCCGGGGCATCGTAGCTCCATTTGTGAGGGTTTTTTGTATGACATTTCCATATATCATCAATCAAAACATTGGACGTTTGTTGCATTTCAAATCTTGTGCTCTTTTTCTTTCTGTGTTATATATATTGCAAAACAGCTATATTTACACACACTCACTTATACAGGTTTCAATCCACTCTGGATCTCACTGGTAACAGCTCTGCTACCGCCAGTTATGACTTCGAGAATCCGATCAACTTGGCCGAAGATGAAGGTGAAGATGATTGTGAAGTGCCTGGTGAGCTCGCAAGACTTCTACTCCAGGAAGAGAGGGCTATTCAACCACATGAAGAGCCAGTGGAAACGGTTAACCTGGGTACTGAGACAGATAGGAAAGAGGTCAAGATTGGGGCTAATCTAGAGCTCAGCGTAAAGCAACGATTGATCCAGATGCTACGTGATTACATGGAGATATTTGCTTGGTCCTATGAAGACATGCCTGGTTTGGATGCCGACATTGTAGTTCACCACCTGCCAACCAAGGAAGATTGCCCTCCGGTAAAGCAAAAGGTTCGCCGTATGTGCCCAGAGATGTCTGAAAAGATCAAGGCTGAGGTTATGAAGCAGTTCGATGCCGGGTTTCTAGCGGTAACCTCTTATCCTCAATGGGTGGCCAATGTGGTGCCAGTACCGAAAAAGGACGGTAAAGTCAGGATGTGTGTCGACTACAGAGACTTGAACAGGGCAAGCCCCAAGGATGACTTCCCCTTACCTCACATCGACGTTCTTGTTGACAATACCGCTCAACACAAGGTTTTCTCCTTCATGGATGGTTTTTCAGGGTATAATCAGATCAAGATGGCTCCGGAGGATATGGAAAAGACTACCTTTGTGACTCAGTGGGGCACCTTCTGTTATAAGGTCATGCCATTCGGATTGAAAAATGCTGGGGCAACTTATCAACGTGCCATGGTTGCTTTATTTCATGATATGATCCATCATGAGATTGAGGTATACGTTGATGACATGATTGCAAGGTCTCAAACTGAGGAGGAGCACCTTGATCATTTGAGGAAGCTGTTTGACCGACTCAAGATATACAAGCTGAGGTTGAATCCCAATAAATGCACCTTTGGGGTAAGATCCGGAAAATTGCTAGGTTTCATTGTAAGTGATAAAGGTATTCAGGTGGACCCTGCCAAGGTAAAAGCCATACAAGAGATGCCGACTCCAAAGACAGAGAAAGAAGTCAGAGGTTTCCTGGGACGACTGAATTACATTTCCCGATTCATCTCACATCTGACTGCTACTTGTGAGCCAATCTTCAAATTACTGAAGAAAGATCAAGTAGTGCGTTGGAACAATGAATGTCAGGCCGCCTTTGAAAATATAAAGGAATATCTCCAAGAGCCACCTATTCTTATGCCACCAGTGGAAGGAAGACCTCTAATACTATACTTAACAGTACTTGATAATTCAATGGGGTGTGTGCTGGGGCAGCATGACGGGTCTGGCCGAAAAGAGCACGCTATTTATTACTTGAGCAAAAAGTTTACCGACTGTGAGTCTCATTACTCACTGCTTGAGAAAACTTGTTGCGCTCTAGTATGGGCTGCTCGCCGGCTGAGACAGTATATGCTGACTCACACTACTCTATTAATTTCAAAGATGGATCCCATCAAGTACATATTTGAAAAGTCTGCTCTGTCTGGAAGGATAGCGAGATGGAAAATGATCTTGACAGAATATGACATCCAGTATACAACTCAGAAAGCTATTAAAGGAAGTGTACTGGCGGATCATTTGGCACACCAACCTGTGGACGATTACCAATCATTGAACTTTGATTTTCCGGACGAAGACATCATGGTGGTAACTGACTGTGAAGTACCTAGACCGGATGAAGGACCTGAGGAAGGATCCCGATGGTCTATGCATTTTGACGGAGCCTCCAATGCTTTGGGTAACGTCGTCGGCGCTGTAATCATATCTCCCAAAGGAACTCATACTCCACTCACCGCCCGATTGTGTTTCAACTGCACCAACAATATGGCGGAGTATGAGGCATGTATCATGGGTTTACAAGCTGCAATCGACTTAAGGATCAAGTTTCTGAGTGTCTTCGAAGATTCCGCTCTCGTGATCAATCAGATCAAAGGCGAGTGGGATACGAAACACCAAAATCTTATTCCTTACAAGGAGTATGTGTCAACCTTGCTTCCCCACTTTGAAGAAATAACTTTTGAGCACTTCCCAAGAGAGGAGAACCAGCTAGCGGACGCACTAGGTACGATGTCTTCGATGTTCAAAGTTAAATGGGACAATGAGGCTCCCCGGATCATTATCTGGAAGTTGGACGAACCGGCATACTGCTGCGATCTTGAAGCCGAGAAGGTGACTGAAAAACCCTGGTATCATGAGGTGAAGAGGTATTTGGAAGCTCAGGAATACCCTGAAGGTGCATCGGTCAATGACAAGAAGTTCATGAGAAGGTTCGCGGCGAAATTCTTCCTCAGCAACGGCATTCTCTACAAACGGAATCATGATTCAACTCTACTACGTTGTGTGGATAAGGCTGAAGCAGAGAAGATCATGATAGAACTGCATGAAGGTACATTCGGAACACATTCCAGTGGACACACCATGGCTAAGAAAATCCTTCGGGCAAGATATTTCTGGTCCACAATGGAAGCTGATTGTTACCAACACTCCCGAACTTGTCACAAATGCCAGATCTATGCTGACAAGGTGCATATTCCTCCAGTTCCTCTGAACGTCCTAACGGCACCTTGGCCTTTTGCAATGTGGGGGATTGATATGATCGGTGAGATCCGACCGACGGCATCCAATGGGCATCGCTTCATCTTAGTGGCGATCGATTACTTCACGAAGTGGGTTGAGGCAGCTTCCTACGCCACAGTAACCAAGAGCGTCGTGGCACGTTTCATCCGGCATAATCTGATCTGTCGGTACGGCGTCCCAGAAAGAATCATTACGGACAATGGTACCAATCTCAATAACACGATGATCACTGAACTCTGTGAACAATTCAAGATACAGCACCACAATTCTTCTCCCTACCGGCCGAAGATGAATGGGGCTGTAGAGGCAGCTAATAAAAATATCAAGAAAATTGTGCAGAAGATGACAGTGACCTATAAAGATTGGCACGAGATGTTACCGTTCGCTCTCCATGGGTACCGTACCTCAGCAAGGACGTCAACCGGGGCAACTCCCTTCTCCTTGGTCTATGGCATGGACGCAGTCTTGCCAATTGAAGTCCAGATACCCCCTCTCCGGATAATGAAGGATGCAGACTTGAGTGAAGATGACTGGATCCAGACTCGACTTTATCAATTAAACCCGATTGACGAAAAGAGACTCACCGCTATCTGTCATGGTCAGACGTATCAAAAACGTATGATCAGGGCATTTAACAAGAAAGTCAGACCACAAGAGTATCAAGTTGGGGACCTGGTAATCAAACGCATCATCCTTCCTCAAAGTGATCCCCGGGGTAAATGGACCCCTACATACGAAGGGCCATTTGTGGTTAAGCATGTGTTCTCAGGAGGAGCCATGATCCTAACCACCATGGACGGTGACGACCTTCCTCACCCGCCAATGCAGACATAGTGAAAAAATACTACGCATAAAAAAAAAGACCCGCTAGGTTGACATACCTAGGCAAAAATAAGGGCTTCCCGGCGAACCAAAAGGGTTCGGGAAAAAATAAGGGATGAAATGAAAAAAGTCTGTACACCCGGCAAGTCGAAAACCTGAAAAGGCGGCTTGGGCAAAAATGGGTATCCCGGTGGACTGAAAACCCGAAAGGGCGGTCCAGGCAAAAGTTAGGGATAAAGCGTAACACTATGTCTCATTGGATCACTTCGCATCCGGAATTCGGCCTCAACTATCTGGCTCAGATTTCGGCATCGACCAATCAGCTTCATCTTCGACTAGGCAGCAAAGCGATGAGACGCTTGGAGACATAAAGGCGATAGTAGAGTTGGAACCCAGTGGGATTGTTCACATAGCTGTTTTGTTTTCTTTTCAAAAATTGTAAATTCTGTGTTATTCGGCGGCATCCTCTTACTAGGACGTCAGCCTCTTGTACAAAAAACGCCTATTCACAGGCAAAATTCAAATCAATACAAATCCACTTGTCCATACAAATTGCCATTGTTTTTCCTTTTTCTGTTTTGTCTTGCGAAGAACGTCCAATGTTCATTTTTTATATATGCATTTGACATTAAATTGTTGATTCATAAATATTTGCACAAAAAAAAACGAAAGATTAATTACATATGACATCAGAAACAGGGGCAATGTGGAGTTGTCTGATGCAGTCTGGTTGCTTTGTCCGCCAAGGTACCAAGGTAGATTCGATTGAAGAATGTGACCAAATGATCTCAATTCTCCGCAGAGTAAGACAAGATTCAGCAATACTTTCCCCAAGCGAAGTTGATTCCCTGTCAATCCTGAAAAGGCACAACATTCCCCGACAGGTCTTAAGGCTCATCCCCGTTAGATTCTGGAAGCTTGTTCCCTACAGGATACGGACGTCTCTCTCGAGCTTTATTCAGAGTTATTCCTCTCAAGGGCTTATAACTGGGTTATCCTCAGCTAATTGCCACAGAAGTTCGCCCTCAGCAAAGTTTCTTTCATTCCCCAGCGGAGGTTATCTTTGGTTATCCCCAGCGGAGTTTATCATCATTATCCCCAGCGGAATCCATCATTGAAGTCCTCAGCAGGCCTCTCATCAAAACTTCAACAAAATATCTCTTCCACAGAACAATTCCCCGGCCAGTCGTCAAGGATTTATTTTCCTAAGACGAAGTTACACTCACAAACATTTCACATTTTCATACATCTTGCTTACATACATGATAAAGTGCATACAACACTATCTCATGTGGAACATCATGACATCATGCATATCATACATCATGACATTGCATACAACTTATGTTTTTGCCTTTTCAGGGAAAAAGACAATCCCAAAGACAACTACCTTCAACTGTCGCAATTCCAGATTCGATACATGTATCTAGCCAGGGCACATCTGAGAGTGATCAGTTTCCAGACTCGACTCCTGTATCTAGCCAGGGCACGTCTGAAGAGTTCGAAGATTCGATTCCTGTATCCAGCCAGGGCACATCTATCAACTACGACATTCCCAGATTCGATTCCTGTATCCAGCCAGGGCATATCTGTTGACCACATTTCCAGACTCGATTCCTGTATCTAGCCAGGGCACGTCTGAAGAGTTCGAGGATTCAATTCCTGTATCCAGCCAGGGCATATCTATTGACGACTATTTCCAGATTCGACTCCTGTATCCAGCCAGGGCACATCTGTGAGCAACCGATTGTAGATTCGATACCTGTATCCAGCCAGGGCATATCTGCATAAAGAGATTGAAGATCAAACACCTGTAACAAGCCAGGAAAACATCTGCCTCTCTCAAATACACAAGTTCTCGCTAAGGAATCTCTTATGCGATCAACACTTCCAAATGGCATCTATAAGCCCATTCCCGACAAGGTTCTGTCACATCTCCAGATGGAATCTATAAGCCCATCTCCCTATCCACCATCTCTCCAAATGGCATCTATAAGCCCATTCCCGGCGTCACATTTGCTGATAATCCAACATGCGAGTGCAAATTTCCGGGCACTCTAGTGTCCAATCTCCTTTTACCCTCGAGTCAAGAAAGGCAAACTTGCCAATCTAACTCTTCAGGTTCAAGAAGATTGAACAGGGGAAACTGTTGTACCCCAAAATTTTCCCTCCCATTTTATCAACATTTTCTCATCACAAGACCCTTGGAGCTCAAGATCCAGTTAGGGTTTCCTCTGCTCAAGACTTCTCCTTGCACTGTTGACCCAAATTAGGGTTTGTGTTTGCACAAAGATATTTTGACCTAAAATGCCTAAGATGACTTTCATGCTTCATGTTGGACTCCCAAGTTTATCCATACCAAGTTTCAAGTCTTGATTCCAATTTTTGCCCAGTCAATTGGACAGTTGACCTAGAAATCAACTGTATTGGGGAAAAAGTCAACTGTGGCCAATTGACAGTCAAATCTCATGAAAATTGACCCACATCAACATTATGAACTCACATGGACCATTTGATCAAGTTTGGATCACAATTCCACAAGAAATTTGATCAGATCACCAAAAGGGCAAAATGGTCATTTTTAGGGTTTTGACTGCACAAAGGCAATTTTTGACTGTTTGACCTAGCCAATGGCAAACCAAGCTCACATATGGGCTCAAGGACCCCATGGAATTGTTTTTACATGTTCAACAAGTTCAAAAGATCCCAAATACACAAGATTGATAGTTGAATTTCCCAGTCAATTGATCAATTTTGACTGTATACTGAAAAGTCAAACTTTAACTTTTTGGTCAAAATCAAGAGTCAAGATTCATTTTTCATAAAAACATGCCAAATCATGAAACTTGTTCACCAAGAAACCAAGAAATGCAAATTAGGGTTTGAAATGGAATTTTTCATAACTTAGAATTTTTCTAAGTTATGGAAAACCCTAATTTTTTCCCAACTTTGCCCCACTTTTTCATCAAGATTCATTTGGATTCAAACAAAGGTCAAAACATGAAAGTTGTAGCTTGTTGCATAATCTACAACTTTGATTCACAAAGTTTTCCCAAATGAGGCTTGTATCTCAAGTTACAAATTTTTGAATAAGGGCATTAAACCATTCATAACTTAGTGAAAATTTGACCTATTTTGGACAAGTTTTTTACCTAACTTCAAGACCATTTTTCATACACTTCCAGTTGGAATTTCAAGTTGCATTTCAAAGATGGATTGTAGTACACATTCCAAGCTTTCCAAAATGTCCAAGAACTTCTCAAACAACCTCATAACTTGAGAGAATCGAATTTCACAATATGGCAAAAATCCACTTTTGAATGGTTCATGAACATGTTCATAACGTAGGCCATTTTCAAATCAGCATAGTTTGTGCTACATTACAGGTCCTAAAACCCTTTGACACTCATAAATTTAATGCAAAACCATTGAACCAAGTTGTTATTCTAAGCCTTTGGACATTACATGGAGAATTAACCCTAAACTAGAAAAAGCATTGTTTCCATTTTGAAAAAGTAGAACTTTATGTCAAATTTGCAATCCAAGTGGTACAGTCCAAATCTTCTTGGCACAAGTTTGTGAGCAAATTGCACTGATCAAGGGCAATGTGTGCAGCATAGTGTGAGGGCCTGTACAGGCTAGAATGATCAAGTGGCCATTGCTTGCTTCAAATTCAAGTAAGATAGCATAACTTGTACCAACTTCCATCTCAGCTTACAAACACTTAGACAAACTTATCAAACACATTCCACACATCTCAACCAAGCTAAATCACGAGCCTTTTACCTCCAATCCATCCCAAAACTCAGAATCACCTTGAAACTGCTCAAACAGAGCAACCTCTGCAGATTGGGTTCCAACTCTCAATCCTTTCAAGCATTCTTGCCCAAACCAGTTCATATACCTTCCTTACCATCTATGCAAGCTATCCAAAAGCTAAAACACGATCTGTAACACCTCCAAGCCACTTCACCATTTTTATTTTTCTGTTTTGCAGTTGAAGTTCTCTAGCACGATTCAGGGAGTTTCAAGACAAAGTAGAACTTGGAATAGCATCCTCACACTTCAAGGAAGCTATACAAATCATCATCTTGCTCTGAAAACTCCTTCATTGCAAAGCACGATTCCAACTGAACAGGTATATTCATGAAGTTCTATCTCTCAGTATAGGCATTGTTAGCTTTAGGTTTGTGAAGGAAACATGTCACAATCATAGCCCTGAACATGCCCATATGATTAGATTTCATTTATATTATGTATGCTTAGAGAATTTTGGTTCTGAACATTGATGAAAAACTAGGTCAGAAATTGGGGGAGAAGAAATTCTCCCTCATCTTAGAGAGTTAAGTCAAGTTCTTTATATCCCTGAATTCGTCTCTTAATGCTCTACATTTTTCATGTTATGAGTTTTGCTTGAAAGTCCAGGAATTGGAAGATAGAAAACGCGTGTTCATTGTTGTTCATACAGTCTGGAGGTTGAAGAAGGAGTTTTCTGGGCTGGGTCTGTTTGGTTATTTCTGTTTGCACCACTCTTTTGCTTTCACACCCCCTAGGCCCATTTGGCTTATTTTTATGATTTTTTGACATTTTCTTTTTTGGATTGACTTATTTATTTTTTCTCATGATATTAAAAATATAAAAAATATTTTTCTCACCATTTTTGAATTTATTAGGCATTTATTTGTTTTCTTTTAGTTTGTACATAAATAAATAAATACATATATTTTTGTTTAAAATAACTAAATAGTGTAAATACATTTTTATTTTCATTTTTATTTCATTTTATCTTCTGAAAATATTTTATATAAAAAAAAATACTTTTTTTTGAAAATATTAAATATTATTATTTATGCATATATAATGCATATTTAACAAATAATACACATATATATATATTTATTAATATATTTAGGATAAAATACCAAAAATATGCATATTTTTATTTTATTAATATTTAACACTAAAAATACATTTTTTACAAATATACTTCATTTTCATTTTATTTTTGTATACAATAAATAAATATTGTACATATTCAATAATTAATACATTTATTTAATAAATTAGGGTTTAATCCTAAACATGAAAAAGCTCCAAAAAAATATCTTTTTATTTTATTTATTTGACACAAAAATATTTTTGTCATACATACAAAAACCATTTTTTTACATTTTGCATATTTATTCTTATCTTGTTTAATTTGTGCAATTAAATTATCTTGTAAATAATTCAAATCTTGATGTAATAGCTAGGTTTAAATTCCTTGTCAAAATCCCCATTTGAACATTTGTACCCCCCTTCCCATATTTGGTGTTGTAATAGCTTAGTAAATTTATTTTCGCACTTTATTGCTTTCTAATTATACCATGATAGAATTAGGGTTTGTATGCGAAAAACGACAAAAATAGTTTGACCTAATTTCAAGATAAACAAGCATGAAAATGGACACACAAATCACACTTGCACCCCCTAGGGTATTCCACTTGTTGCCTTTCAAAATTGGGCCATATTGCATGTTAGGTCTCTTTGGGCAAAACAAACAAATCAAATGATCATAGTCCCTCGATGACGCTTTCAAAATGTTGCCTAAACAAATGATCAAGTCCCTTAAAGAAAATGCCCAAAGATACTTGGCGCCATTGCAATTATGGTCTAAACGATGACCCGCGCCCGTCCCTTTCACATCCTAAGATAAGATTGTCCACCAAATACAATGGTGGAACAAACTTGTTAAAAGGGTTAAAACATAGCAATAAACTTTGAGAAATTTAGGAGTAGATAACCTCTTAGTTACTTGAATCAAACTTGCAAAACAAAACACTTGCCTATTTTCTAAAACCACACATCACTACACTTTCAAAACAACTTTCAAAAACAAATGAAAACCTTTTCAAAAGACATACACCTTTGTATACATCCCAACATGGATCATTACAAAGGTTGCCACTACATTGGCTTCTTTTCAAAACATTTTCAAACCCACACACACAAGAGTACCATTTCAAATAATTGAAAACAAAAGGCAAGTGATCTAAGCAAGTAACTAAGAGCCCATGGATAACCATGGATAGAAAGGGTGCTAATACCTTCCCTTTCTATAATCTACTCCCCGAACCCAAGAAAACATCTCAAAAGGTTTTTGCTGTGCTTTTTAAACCTTTCCTTAGGATAAAATAAAAATTCGGTGGCGACTCTTGCTCAACCGAAACATTTGCGGAAACAAACGCAAAACTCAAGTCAGTTCTCCCACCGTATCACACTTTGTTTGAAAATGTGTTTTGTGATGGGTGCAAGTTTGAAAATATTTTGAAAACGCCTTTGTTTCGGCAAACTTTGTAATGATTCTCATCTCTATAAGAATGTATACAAAGTGTTGGTTTTGAAAATAGTTCAAAGAGATGTTTGTTTTTGAAGATGTTTTGAAAGTGTAAGTGTCGAAATGGTTTTAGTTTGCGAGCAAGCAACTATGAGCATCCTACCTACTCAAAAGGTCTTTGTTCTTTTCCTCCTCCTTTATATGTTGATATCTTACCATTGATTGGTAAGAAGCCCCATCATTGGATGTGAAGGGACGGGTAGGGGTCATCGTATAGTCATAGAAGGAAACTTATGAGACGTTTTAGCAATTTTCGTAAGGGATTAGATCGTTTACCAGAGGCAACATCGAGGGACATCGAGGGACTACGATCTTTTTATCGAGGGTCTTTTCTAAAATGTCCATATTCGAGGGACATTACTATTTTCCGAGGCAACGAGCGAGGTTACCCTAGAGGTGCACCTGTGTGAATAGTGTGTTTGATTGCATGCATTTTTGTCTTTGAAATTAGGGTTTTCTAACGGTTTATTTTATCTTGCCATACACGCCCTATATACTAACAATTTATATTAAAGCAGTAAATTGCGGAAAATAAAATCCTAAGCTATTACATCATTTAGGGATGGGGTGTACAAATTTACAAATGGGGATTGCAAGAAATTAAACCTAATTATCTATTACAACCATATTGAATAAATGTACAAGAAATGACATGAATATAATGTACAAGGAATATAAAAAGAAATGGATTTTGCTTTGGATTTTTGTTAGGAAAATTGTTTTGACCTAATTAACCTAAAAGGATATGATTAATAAAAAATAAGAAAATTAATCCTAAGTTAAAAGGTAATCAAATTAATCAAGAAATCAGTTTTTAGGGTTTTTTATGGAAGGCTTTTGGTTAACTAAAATAAATATGAAAATATAAAATAAATAAAAAACAACGCAAAAGAGAGGAAAAACAAATCTTTCGATAGCATGTGTCGAAGCATGTTTCGAAGCATGCTTATATGCATTGAACATAACCTTATTTCGACCCTGTAACTCAGTGTGAATCGAAGCATAAAGTTGACCCTGTAACTCAGTGTGAATCAAAGCATAAAGTTGACCATGTAACTCAGTGTGAATCGAAGCATAAAGTTGACCCTGTAACTCAGTGTGAATTGAAGCATAGAGTTGACCTTGTAACTTAGTATGAATCGAAGTATAAAGTTATGTGTCGAATCACACACCTTTTTCCCTTCTGTTTGGGCCTGTAAAGCAGTATGGGTCGAAGCCTAAAGCTTTGTGTCGAAGCATGCTGTAAATCTTTCACTCTAACATTATTTTATGGTTTATACATGTTAGTTATTAATATATAATTGACAAGAAAAGAAGACAAACAAAAGGTTAATTTTGAATGCAATGGTTATTACATGTTATCTTTGATGATGAATCATCAATGATGCTTGAAATGAAGGGTTTAAAGTCAAGAAGACTTTCCTTGAAGCTGGAATGTGTGTTTCGACCTTGAGTTGCTGCCTTGAATGCTCTTGGGTTTGAAAGGAAAGAATATAGGTGTTATGTTTTTAGGTTCTGGGTTCGAAAGAAAAGAACAGAGGTGTTGTGTTTTTTGGTTCTGGGTTTAAGAGTGTTTCGAGGCTTCAGCCTTCGTGTTCTCTCTTCTCCCTTTTTTTTTTCTCCTCTTTCCTTGCTCAAAAGCCTACTTTGTATGTTGTGTAACAACTTATTTATAGAAGAGTCTTCTGGGTTTTTTTTTTATTTATAGAAGCCTCAAATGCATGGGATTGACAGATGAATTGTTCAGTCAACTGATCAAAATTTTACTGTACACTGAAAAGTCAAACTTTGACTTTTTGGTCAAAATCAAGTGCCAAGGGTCATTTTTCATCAAGATGTGTCAAAACATGAAACTTGTTCATCAAGAAACCTAATTTTGCAAATTAGGGTTTAAAATGGAAAATTTTCATAACTTAGAAATTTTCTAAGTTATGAAAATTTCTTATTTTTGCCCAACTTTTTCACCATGATGCAATTGGATTCAAAGAAAAATTCCAACATGAAAGTTGTAGTCCTCCACAAAATCTACAAATTTGATTCACAAAGTTTTCCCAAAGGATGCTTGGATCTCAAGTTATGATTTTGTGAACAAGGGTCCATGAAACTTTTAACTTAGTGAAATTTTGCCCTAGTTTAGGCAGGATTTTGACCTATCTTCATGGCAATTTTTCACCTAGTTCCCATTGGAATATCAAAATGCATTTCAAATATGGATTGTAGATCATGTTACAAGATTTCCAAAATGTCCAAGAACTCTCCAAAATCATTTGTGGTTAGGGAGAATCGAAGGTTTGAATTTGGCAAAATGTTACTTTGGTCCATGGCATTTTTCATGTTGCTACAAGTTGCAAATTCTGCCCAACCTTGCTTGTACTTGTTTACAGGTCCTTAAACCCTTCCACACTCAAAAATTAAATGCAAACACAATGGATTAAGGCATTGTTCTGATCTATGAAGCATTATACAAAGGATTAATCTAAAAATGGCAAAAGGGCAACATTGCCAATTTGATAAAGCTTGCTTTATGTCAAGTTGTTTCTCTTGAGCTGTGAACCCAATCTTTTGCAGCAAACCAACTCCATAAACTTAGGGAAAAGTATACCAACTATCAGCAGGCTTGGAGCTAGCAAGTACAGCTGTTTGCATTGTCAACTCACTCTTTTCTTCAAAACCAAGTCAACTTGCAAAAACCACATATCTTTGCAATCTGATAAAAACCAAAGTTTGTAAACATTTCAAACAAGTTTTGCATATCACACTAAGCCAGAAACACGAGCTAGAAACCTCTCAAACACCCTTGTACACAAAAATCACATTTTCTTGCAAAACAGGGCAGGCCCTGCAGAATCACTTCCATCTTCACATCCACTCGTGCGTTTTGCTTGCAACCAGTTCCAACACACTCCATACAACCTACCTAAACTATCCCAACCATTCCCAAGTCACTATAACTCCATTTACACACTTCACCATTTTCAAATTCTGACTTTGCAGGTTGAGTTCTACAAGCATATTCAAGCTATTTCAAAGCAGGCCAAGCATTGGGGAAGGTCAAAGGAACTTCAAGCAAGCTCACAAGTATCTCAGGCCTCACTGAAAACCCCCACATTGCCATACTAGAGCTTGACTAAAACAGGTAAAGTTCAAACTTCTATCTCTCTATTTAGGAATCATTAGGCTTAGGTTTTTGAATAAAAAGTGTAGTCCTCATTGCCCTTGAGTTGTACGTATGCATAGAATTCATTTAAGTTAACTGAGCTGGGAGAATTTGAATGATGAACTTTCTGAAAAAACTAGGTTAGAAATTAGGGCCAGAGAAATTCTCTCTGGTCTTTGAGAGTTAGATTAAGTTTTTTATATGGTTAGAATCGTGTGATCAAGAGCTATAACTTTCATGTTGCAAGTTTTTGTTTTTAAGCACAAATGCAGGAGTTACCAGTTTGAACATCAAGCGCGCGTTTTTCTGTTTCTCAAGGTTAGAGATGAAGTTGAGTTGGGCTGGGCCTGGTCCTTTTGGCTATTGACACCCCCCTAGCTTGCTGTTTACACCCCCTTGGCCCATTTGTAATTTTTCCATATTTTTCATTTCTTTTTTAGTTTTTGACTTTTATTATTTTTTCTAAATATAAAAAATCACTAAAAATATTTTCTTAAATTTTCACATTTTATTTTATTATTATTTATTATTTTTTGGACATAGAAATAATTACTATAATAATATACTTTTATTTTCTTAAATAAAAACTTGTAAATATTATAAAAATATTATATATTTTTATTTTTATTATTTATACATATAAAATAATATTGTCATACATATTTTTATTTTTCAACATTTTGTATATATTTTATTTATTTTCTTGTACATAAATAAATAATTATAATATATATATTTTCTTAAAACAAATTAGGGTTTCCACCCTTAATAAAAATAATCTTTTATTTTCTTATTTTTAAGACATTAAATAATTTATTTTTTACATACATAAAAATAATACAAAAGCATTTTTCGCATATTTATAATATATTGCATATTTAAATATTTGTCCATTTATTTATTTGTACAAAGAATTCAATATGGTTGTAATAATTTTAGGGCTTTTATTTTTTGCAAATATCCCCCTATTCAAACTTGTACCCCCCGCTCCATAATAATGTTGTAATAGTATTAGATTTATATTTACGCACTTTATTGCTTTCAAATATTCATGATAGAAAGATTAGAGTTTGTATGATAACCAAAATCAAAACAAATAGCTTGACCTAATACAAGATAAAAAGCATGAAAAATGACAACACAATGCACACAAGCACCCCTAGGGTTTCATCCACTTGTTGCCTTCAAAAATGGGCCATGATATGCATGTTGGGAACTTTGGAAAAACAAAAGCAAAACAAAAGATCATAGTCCCTCGATGACGCTATCTTGGTTGCCTAAACAAAAATGATCAAGTCCCTCAAGGAAATTGCCAAAGATACTTGACACAATTGCTATCATAGTCTGTACGATGACCCGCGCCTGTCCAGTTTAACATCCTAACACAAGGTTGTTCACCAAATGCAATGGTGAAACAACACTGTCAAAAGGGTTAAAAACATTAGGAAAGATCTTTGAGTAAAATAGGGTAGATAGCTCTTAGTTACTTGATCAAAAGCTTGCAAAAAACATCCTTGCTATTTTCAAACACACTTCACAAACACAATTTCAAAACATTTCCCAAATTAAACTATCAAACATTGAAACCTTTTCAAAAGACAAAAACACATTTGTATACATTCAAACAAAGAATCATTACAAAGGTTGCCACAACGATGGCCTCTTTTCAAAACATCTTTCAAAACCACACACAAAGCACCATTTCAAACAATTGGAAAAGCAAAGCAAGTGATCTAAACAAGTAACTAAGAGCCCATGGATAACCATGGATGAAAAGGGTGCTTGCACCTTCCCTTTTCATAATCTACTCCCCGAACCCAAGAAAACATCTCAAAGGTCTTTCCTGTGCTTTTTGACCTTTCCTTAGGATAAAATAAAAATTCGGTGGCGACTCTTGCTAAACCGAAACATTTGCGAATACAAAACGCAAAAACCTCAAGTCAGTTCTCCCACCGTATCACAGAATTGGCGACTCTGCTGGGGAAAATTCTAAAAGTGGAGTAACCTTAGGGTTTAGATCACCTTTTCATGCTTATCTTGATTGCTTTGATTGCTTTACATTTAGTTCTCTTATTTTGGTATAAATCCTCCACCCGGATTATTGGGAAACATTCATAGGTAAATAACAATACGTTATGGAAACTGTGCGGGGTATACCGACATGGTTGAAGCAATAGCTATATTAGTGCGACATATTTGTGAGTACCGGTAGCCCTTGAGTCAATCAAAGAGAATACGGGGCTGCTGAGTGATGTCATAAAGCACTAACGAAATCTTAGAAACTTACTTGACCATCTTGGCCTTATTAGGGGTAGTGAGATGACCGGCTTTGGTGCAGTCCGAAGTTGGTAGATACTCGATACTACACTCATTGAGGGTTGTTTTCTTGGAATATTTTGGTCGCCAGTTAAGTGGCTAAACTGAAACAATGAACACAGAAATTAATCCAGTGATATTGAACTCCTTAGAACCCGGTTACTATTTATAGGACAGGTTGAGCCAACTAACTTCAAGAGGGTACTTACTTGAGCCATCTTGTGCATACATCATGAACATCATAAAGCATCAAATGCATCCACTAACCATTTCAAGGGTTTGGATCTTCATCTTTGTTCTTGTTTTGTAGGTCATGGAATCTCTTCGCAGGAAAACAATTCAAGTCAACCTTGTGAGAATTCCTCCTCAACTCAAAGAGCTTACTTCCAAGATTCCATAGAATTCTCCCTTCAGTGAAAGACATGGTAGACTTCTCAACTTGGTCAACTCCAACATTAAAGAAGACACGGTGAAAGTTCTCTTTCAGTTCTTTGACCCCCTACACCACTGTTTCACATTCCCTGATTACCAACTAGTACCTACTTTGGAGGAAGTTTCTCAACTCCTGAGGATTCCTATTCTCCATCAACTACCCTACAACGGTACGGAAAGAGAACCAAATCCTGAAGATGTTGCTCAAGCATTACACTTGCAACCATCTGATATCAAAGGTCATTGGGAAACTAGAAGTGGTGTCAAGGGTTTCTTGGCAAAGTTTCTGTTTGAGAAGGCACAAGACTGCTGGAATTCTCTAGATCTACAAGCTTTTGAGGAGATTGTAGCACTTCTCATCTATGGGTTGGTCTTGTTCCCAAACCCTGATCAGCTTATAGATGTGAATGCTGTCAAGATTTTCATATCTCGGAATCCTGTACCTACATTGCTTGGGGACATCCTACACTCATTTCACACACGAACAATGAGGAAAAGAGGTTTTCTCATGTGCTGTACTCCTCTTCTAGCAAGGTGGTTTATTTCTCACCTTCCCCAAACAGTTTTGAAGAATGAGCAGGGTTTAAGGCGGTCCCAACGGTTGATGACCCTCACACATTCTGATGTTCATTGGTGTTCTCGGTCCAGAGAAAATGTCATCATTATTGATCGTTGCGGGGAATTCCCTAATGTCCCACTACTTGGCATTAGGGGAGGCATCACCTATAACCCCTGATTAGCTCTAAGGCAATTTGGGTATGCCCGGAGAGATGGCCCTCATGATATGCTGATAATTGACCTAGTTTTTGACTTCGACAACGATGCGCAAGGACTTCGACAAAGGTTTATCCGAGCTTGGAGGATGCCCAACAAAGTGGATAGTAGGACACTGGGGCACAAGAATTCCATCCCCCTTGAGCCTTATCTCAAGTGGGTACGAACCCGCGCCCAGAATCTTATGATGTCATACCCTCACCTTCTCCCCGTAATCAAAGAGCCTGTTATGGAAGGAGAGGTTCCATACACCCTCCTATATCCAGACATGCCAACATCATTGGAAGAATTGCAAAAGAGTTGGATACAGCTCAAGGAAGAACGGAATACTTTTGAAGCCAGCTTCTATGCCAGTGAGAAGAAGGTTTTGGAGCTTATCCGTCGACTTCATGAGAAGGAAACTCTTAACACTTTTACATCGCACCAAAGAGGATGCGCAATGTCTTTTTACATTAAGAATTTTGTAATATTTTTCCCATGGGGCATTTATGTACTAACAAATTTCTTCTTAATATGACGTGTGTTCTTTTTGTTTACAACAAATTTGAATTTCTGAATCCTTGAATGCATTACATGAATAACATATCATTCATCATATGCATAAACAGGTATTCACACCAGGTTTCCTTATCTTTCTGCTGTTTATTTCAGCAAGCACAGAATTCGCAATTCCAACAACTCCTCATGACCTTAACAAAGGGTCAAGAGGACCTTAAAGCTCTGTTGGAAAAAGATAAAGGTAAAGAGAAGAAAAAGAAAAGGACCGGTATGGCCACTATGGGAAGAAGGTTTGAAAACCAGGCTAGAAGGATCCTCGAGTTCCCCTCAATGTCTGATGAAGGGGCTGGTAAAGGTAAAGGAGTTGCAATGCATTCTGAATCTGAAGCTGAAGAAGAAGAAGAGGAAGAGGATGAAGATTAATCTGAACAGCAATACCCACCGGCGGATGATAAGTATAAAAATCTTGAGGATCGATTGGCAGCCATGGAGTTGCAAAGGGTACCTGGTTTAGATTTCGAAGAACTAGGGTTGGTTGCTGGGATCGTCATTCCTCCCAAGTTCAAAGTACCTACATTTTCTAAGTATGACGGTTTGTCCTGTCCAAAGATGCATCTGAGATCCTACGTCAGAAAAACCCAACCTCACTCTTCTGATAAAGATCTTTGGGTCCACTTTTTTCAAGATAGTTTGTCAGGTACGCAGTTGGACTGGTTCTATCAACTTGAGAGGTCGGATGTTCATAACTGGGAGGACTTAGTTGTTGCTTTCTACCGACAATACCAATACAATGCAGATTTAGCGCCTACTCGTACTCAGCTACAGAGTATGGGTATGGCCTCTAATAAGGGATTTAAGGAGTATGCCCAGAAATGGCGGGATTTGGCTGGAAGGGTGCAGCCACCATTGTCGGATAGAGAGCTGGTTGACATGTTTTTAGGGACTCTGTCAGGTCCATTCTTCAATCATTTAATCGGGAGTTCATCTGCAGGATTCACCGAATTAATTCTGACCGGTGAAAGGATCGAAGTTGGCATTAAGAGTGGTAAAATTCATAAAGATGCCTCCGCTTCCACTGCTGAAAAAGTTTCTATTTTTGGACAGTTGAAAAAGTCAACTGCAAATTGACCAGGGCATAACTTCCACATGGTTTATCAGAAAAATTCCATCCAAAGCTCATTTTGAAGAGAATGACATTTCGTACAACTCCTTTTCACACTTCAAGTCCAAGAAATGCTCTCACAAAAAGTTATCAACCTCAACATTATAGGTCATTTTCAAAAGTCAACAAAAGGGACCTTAAATTAAAGACCATAACTTGAGATTGGTAAATAAAAATGACATGGTACCAAAGGCATTGGTTAGAGGACTTCAAGACCTTTCCAAAATGTCTAAGAACATGATCAAAGCTTAAAAATTGAGCAAGATATGCCTTGTGGAAGTTGGGAAATGTTTGGGAATTTTGAAAAGTCAACTTTGCTTCAAATACCTCAAAATTGCTAATGAGCCACAATTTCTTCCAAGAATCATCACCCAAAGGCTATGCACGACCCATTGACCCAAAGGGGAGTTATTTTCTTATTTTTAATTTATTAATTGAATTTTTAAACCTATTAATTCATTTAATTAAAATTAAATATGAGAAAAATACTAAACAAATGTTTTGGAATCTTTTTGTGCAGCATTTTCACTCTTTATGACCTAAATATTTCGTGCACATGCTCAAGAGACCAAATCTTCCAAAATAGGCAAATTCCATGGCAAGAAAAGATTGAAAAAGATCATGAAAATCACAAATTCAAAAGCATTGAATACATGGATTTTGGGCTTTGTTTTCTAACCTAATTCATTCCTCATACATATGCAAACACAACCCTAATGAAAAGAACGAGAATGATGCGCTGAAACTCAAAAACAAAACTTGCATTTTTGACCAAAAACTTCAAAACTATTTTCAAAGATAGATCTCCTTTAAAGGCCTAAAAAGTATTCCAAAGGCTTGCTGGGACTTTTCTGGACGTGCCTCTATCCTTTTCCACTCTCCACGCGCAAAGAATTGGTAAAACAGAGTTGCTTCCCTTTCAAAATTATGCATAATCGTGTTTTGATTTCTGGACATTTTTCATGCATTTAAATTATTGATTTATACTAACCATGACCTTCTGAAGCTAATGGTATTACTCAATTGAAGAATAGCTGTCTGAACACGAATTCACCATGGACATTGCTTAGGGTTTCAGAGCTCTAATTTTGGGGCTTTGCATATCTGGAATAATTGGACCATAAGACCTATACCAATGAAATCAGGACCTTCAAACAAGTAGAAACCAACCATCGCGCCCTTTTTCTTTTTGATTATATGCTATTTGCTATTTTTCAGGTTTAGGGTTAGTGGGGGTTTAAAACCCCCGATATCTATCTTATGTTTTCAGGTAAAACGAAGAAGAAGGTAGACGTGTCTCAGCCAGAGTGGACGGTTTGAATTTAGCGCGTTTTTCAGGCCACAAGCACTTTTTCATATATCTTATTCATTGTCCATTGTAATATCAAAGAAACTCAATAGCACGATTGGTAAACGCGCTGGCATGCAGGTATTGGGACTTGGGTTCGATTCCCAGGTCCCCCCACTTTATTCAATATTTTTTTCTTTAACATGATTCTGTGCAGCACGCTTCCAAAAGGCTACCATGCAACTCCAGATCTGTGCTTGCCACATGTCCCTGAAGGCCAATCTAATGGCCATCACCAGCAATCCACCATACGCATTGGTCAACTGTTTCTCACACAAACGCTGAAAGTCAACCTGGGCCTGGAATTCTTGGGCCAAACTACTTTCCATAAGCCTCCAAATTGGGTCAACACCCCCTATGTTTGAATTTTCTCTCTCTCTTTTTATTCTTTTCTTTTATTTATTTTAATTATGTTAATTGTTTTATTTAATTCATAAAATAAATTTTATAACACAAAAAACCAGAAAATCATAAAACAAAAAAAATATGTTTTATTAATATTGATTTCTATTAATTTTGTAGATAAATTCTAATAACCAAATTAGTTTAATTTTAAGTTTAATTTTAATGTTTTTTTTCTTAAATAAATAAAATACATAAAAATTAGGTTTAGCATTTTCATTCTTTTTTTCTCAATAAATAATTTTTATTCTTATTATTATTAACCACAAATTATTTTGTAAGTAAATATGTATATTAAATAATTAGTAAATTAAGTCAAAATTGAATCTTTTTCTTTAATAATTAAAAACAAATTTAGAACTAGGGTTTTATTTAATTTCAAATTCCAATTAATTTTCTTTATTTCCATTAAATACAAAAAAACATCAAAAAATAAGTTCTTTCCTTTATTTAATTTAATTAATTTATAATTTCGATTTAATTTCTTTAAAGGGTCCAACGCCCTCGCACTCGATTCTACTTTCCTTTCGCACGTTTATTTTTATTTCCTTTTTAAATTTATGTAATTGCCCCAAAGCTTTGTAATAATAATTAGGACATTTACTTTCCGCACTTTTATTCGAATCGGGTCTTTGTTTAATTTGGCGATGTATGGACCCGCGCCTTGTAATAGCGTAGGACCTTTATTTTTCCGCATTTTAATTTCCGCACCTTTTAAACTGTTAATCACATGAAAGAATGTATGCTCAAATAAAATCAAAGCGTAGAACACCCAATGCATGACAAGACAAATAATAATTGAAAATGACACACAATTCACACACCACTCCTAGGGTACGCCTCACTGTTGCCTTGCCCCTCGAAAGGTGGTCGTCGAGTATAGGACGTTTTAGTAAGTCCTTATGTCCATGAACATGGCATAAGGGTAGCTTCTAAGGTGTCCTACTATTGCTCTGGTGACCACACTGTTGCCTTGCCCCTCGAAACGTGGTCGTCGACTATAGGACGTCTTGGTGAGTCCTTATGTTCCATTGATCTAGTTGCCTCGAAACAAGTTGCCTCGGAATAGTTGCCTCGGAAAGATCAATGGCATAAGGGTAGCTTCTAAGGTGTCTTACTGTTGCTCGGTGACCACACTGTCCCTAAACTCGAATTGACCCGAACACCTCCAACGGTGGTGCTACCTACCTCTCTATGGTGGGATGGCACTACCTTAAGGACATTTACACAGACTAATTCCTTAGGGTAGGTAGATGACTCGTAGATACTTGCTCTAATTCAAAACAAATCAAAAACTTCTTTTCACACCGACACTTTGCAAAAAGCTTTCAAAAACAACTTTTCAAACACTCTTGAGGACTGATACAAGAGTCGAACTGAAATTTTAAACGAAACTTTTTCAAACTCACTCACACTTGAAAAGAAAACAAACACTTTTGAAAACACAAATGAGCAAGTATCTAAGAGCCCATGGATAACCATGGATAGAAAGGGTGCTAACACCTTCCCTTTCTATAAATCTACCTCCCGAACCGAGAGCTAATCTCATAAGGAATTTTTATGTGCTTGTGTCCTTTCCTTATTGGAGAAAATAAAAGACGGTGGCGACTCTTGCTTCCGCGACATTTTGCGAACCAGCGTTAAACAGTCAGTTCTAGATCCACCGATCACAGAACTGGCGACTCTGCTGGGGACATAACTTATAAAGTGAGGTGTACCTTAGGATAGTTCATAACTGTGTTTTCAATTGCTTTGACTTGTTTGCTTTATTATTGTGGGATTGTCTTAGGAGTTCTATAGATCCTAACCCGGATCTGGGGATACCTTCTTAGAAAGTAGCAACAAGGCTGTGAGGGAACTGTGTGGGGTATACCGACATGGTTGAAACAGTCTGCTATGTTGATGTGGCACTTTGGTGTGTACCGGTAACCCTTGAGTTCAGTCAAGGAGAGTACGGGGCCTCCATATGGTGTCGTGAAGCATCAACTGACCTTAGGAACCTTAATTGAACTATCTTGGCCTCTTTAGGGTAGTGAGATAACTGACTTTGGTGCAGTCCGAGGTTGGTTGATACTCGATACTACACTCAATTGAGGGTTGCTTTCCTGGAATATTTCGGTCGCCAGTTCAGTGGCTAAATCGAAACGATGAACAATGAAAGCAATCCAGTGATATTGGGACCCTTAGAACCCGGTTACTTCTGATAGGACAGGTTGAGCCCACCAACTTCAAGAGGGTAATACCCAGACCCCATGCAGGCCTAAACTCTAAGGGTTGTGGTGTGACTTGTGTGCCTTATCATGTTTGCCTTTGTAAATATTTGTGGTGTGTTTAATCATAGCATCATAACATCATACAGCATCATATGCATTGGCTAACCATTTCAGGGGTTCGAATCTTCATCTTTGTTCTTGTTTTGTAGGACATGGAAACTGTTCGCAGAAAGACAATTCAGATCAGCCTTGTAAGGATCCCTCCTCAACTTAAGGAGCTTATATCCAGGATTCTCGAGAGCTCTTCATTCAGTGAGAGGCATGGAAGACTCATCAGCTTGGTCAACACCAACATTGAGGAGGATATGATGAAGGTCCTGTTCCAGTTCTTTGACCCTCTGCACCACTGTTTCACTTTCCTGGATTACCAACTGGTACCTACATTGGAAGAGTTCTCCCGGCTCTTGAAGATCCCTATCCTTGATCAGCTACCCTACAATGGTACGGAAAAGGAACCCAAACTTGAAGAGATTGCTAAGGCCTTACACCTACAACCATCTGACCTCAAGGGACATTGGGAAGCTATAAGTAGTATCAAAGGGTTCTTAGCCAGGTTTCTGTTTGAAAAGGCCCAAGAATGTTGGAACTCCCTTGACCTACAAGCTTTTGAAGAAGTTGTGGCCCTCCTTGTCTATGGTTTGGTGTTGTTCCCTAACCCAGATCAGCTTATAGATATCAGTGCTGTCCAGATCTTCATGTCCAGAAATCCTATACCTACGTTGCTTGGGGACATCCTTCACTCATGTTACACTCGAACCATGAGAAAAAGAGGTGTTCTTATGTGCTGCACTCCTCTCCTGGGAAGGTGGTTTATTTCGCACCTTCCACAATCAGTTTTGAAGAACGAGCGGGGTTTGAGGTGGTCACAGCGATTGATGACCCTTACACATGCTGATATACATTGGTGTTCTCGGTCTAGAGAGGATGTCACTATCATTGATCGTTGTGGGGAGTACCCTAATGTTCCTTTACTTGGAATCAGAGGAGGTATTACTTACAACCCGTGCCTGGCTTGGAGACAGTTTGGTTATGCTCGGAGGGACGGCCCTCATGACATGTTAATTCCTGACATAGTTTTTGACTTCGACAATGATGCACAAGGACTTCGCCAGAGATTTATCAGAGCTTGGAGGATGCCCAATAAGATAGACAGCAAGACCCTGGGGCACAGGAATTCCATCCCGTTGGAGCCTTATCTCAAGTGGGTATGAGCCCGCTCCCAGAAGTTAGTGATGCCATATCCTCATGTTCTCCTTGTGATCAAAGAGCCAGTTTTGGAAGGTGAAGTGTCCTACACCATTCAACATCCTGACATGCCCACATCTTGGGAAGAAATGCAGAAGAGCTGGATCCAGCTTAAAGAAGAACGGAATTCTCTTGAGACCAGTCTACATGCTAGTGAAAAGAAGGTCTTGGAGCTCACTCGCCTACTGCACGAGGAGAGGAATCTCAACACTTACATAGCTCCAAAAAGGATGCGTAGTGTCTTCTGGGATTGATTTGCTTTTGTAATGTTTTTCCCATGAGGCTTTGATGTACTGAACAATTATTTTCTTAATGATAACGTGTGTTCCTTTTTGTCTACAACAAATTTGAACTTTCGAGCCCTTGAATGTATTGCATAAACACATATCATTCATCATGTGCATAGCAGGTACTCTTCTTTTCAGGTTGCTTACTATTCTTCGCTGTTTATTTCAGCATCATGAACCCTGAATCATCAATCGAGCAGTCAATCAAGGCCCTTCAGGCGCAGAACGCACAATTTCAGGAGCTGATCATGGGTTTGGCTCAAGGTCAAGAAGAGCTGAAGGCTTTGCTCCTGAAGAAGGAGAAGAAGAAGAAGAAGAAGAGAACTGTTATATTCAACTCAGGCCGGAGGTTTGGTAACACACTACAGAATGAGGAAGCTGGTTCTTCTGTAGGCAAAGACAGTCCCCAGGGGGAAGAGGTCCTAGTCCGGTAGTCTCTGACAATGAGACTGATTTTAATGAGGAACAGTATCCTCCAGCTGAGGACCGGTACAAGCAGTTAGAAGATCGTCTGAACGCCATGGAGATCCAACAAGTGCCTGGTTTGGATTTCGGAGACTTGGGTTTATCTACTGGTGTGATCATCCCTCACAAGTTTAAAGCACCATCTTTCACCAAGTATGACGGGGCGTCTTGCCCTAAGCTGCACCTCAGATCTTATGTGCGGAAGATTCAGCCGTACACTGTGGATAAGAACTTGTGGATCCACTTCTTCCAGGAGAGTCTTTCAGGGACTCATCTCGAATGGTTCTATCAGCTGGATGGAACCAAGGTTCGTAACTGGGAGGAGTTGGCTACTGCTTTTTACAAGCAGTATCAATATAATGCTGACCTTGCTCCTACGCGTACCCAACTCCAGGGTATGTCGCTAGGATCAGGCGAAGGTTTTAAAGAGTACGCGCAGAAGTGGAGGGATTTGGCTGGCAGGGTGCAGCCACCATTAACTGACCGTGAGCTGGTAGATATGTTCTTGGGGACCCTCTCCGGGCCATTTTTCAATCATCTTATCGGTAATTCATCTGCAGGGTTCACTGATCTCATTCTGACTAGGGAAAGGATAGAGGCTGGCATGAAGTCCGGTAAAATTCAGAAAGGTGCATCTTCAAGTTCTGAGAAGAAGCCCTTTAAAAAGGAGGCCAGTGTTGTGTATGGGCCTAGAAGGCAAGATAAACCAGAGCGCCGCCAATCTGTCAACATGGTGGTGATTGCTAAACCTGCTGCCGCTCCTCGGCAAACCAATCAACAAAGGGATGAAAGACCCAGAAGAGAGTTTACCCGGCTGAGTATGACTTTATCACAAATCTTGCTACAATTGCTATCAACCAACTTGGTGACTGTTAGGGAGGCCCCGAAGGTTGTGAATACTGCCTCTCCCAAGTATAATCCAAATGCCCGTTGTACTTATCACTCTGATAGCCCGGGGCATTCTACTGATGATTGTTGGGCCCTGAGAAATAAGGTGCAAGACCTTATTGATGCAAAGGAGATACAATTTGAGGCGCCTGAGAGGCCAAATGTTGTGAGAACTCCTATGCCCCAGCATGGAGTAAATGCCATTGATGAAGATTTGTATGCCGTTTCTGTGAATGATGTAGCTACCCCTCTGATGATTGTTAAGAGGAACCTACTGCTGGCCGGTTTATTTCCGGGTTGCAGCAAGGGTTGCCTTTTGTGTGCCGTTACCACTACTGGTTGTCCGTTGCTAAAGTTAGGCATCCAAAGCCTGATGGATAGCAAGGAGATTCTCTTCAAGAAGACCGTTGTTCCGTGTGTTCCTGTGGAAGAAGTATATGTCGTTACGATTTTCAACAACCCAATCAAGGCTCCCCCGAGGAAGCCAGTTAAAATCATGACTGTCGCACCCATTGTTATTACTATTCCGGGGCCCCTCCCCTATGAATCTGATAAGGCTGTCCCATGGCACTATGGGGCAGATGTATATGTACATGGTATAAAGCAAGAATTCAACACTGGTACCAGCATCAGAAATATCACTGGGCCAGCAAAAGTTACTCGCAGTGGCAGGATCTTCTCGCCTGACATTGCGCCACCAACTATTCGAAGACCTCTCATAATAACGCCTGCAAGTGCACCTGTTTCCATTTCTGATCAAGTTGTTTCCCCTGCTGCCGAGTCATCTAATGCTCGGGGCAAACGGATTGATGATGAGCCTGCCCGGATGGAGGCGCCAAAGTCTGTGAATGTTGAAGCCTCCCAGCAAGAGATGGAGGAAATTCTTAAAATAATCAAGAAGAGCGACTTCAATGTCGTTGAACAGCTGGGACATACCCCCTCCAAGATCTCTATGCTCTCCTTGTTGCTGTGCTCAGAGGCCCATGCTAAGGCCCTGATTTCATTTCTAAAGACGGCCCACGTGCCACAGGAAACATCTGCAGACCAGTTTACTGATTGTGTAGCTAATTTGACAGCCAACAATGGTTTGGGTTTCTCGGATGCTGACCTTACCGCTAAGGGAAAGAACCACAATGATGCCCTGCATGTCTCTATAGAATGCAGGGGCACTACTCTTGCGCACGTGTTGGTGGACATTGGTTCTTCCCTGAATGTATTACCCAAGAAGACCTTAGACCGGTTGGATTGTGAGGGCCTGGAATTGAAACCTAGCAACATCATTGTCCGAGCCTTTGACGGATCAAAGAGGATGGTTCATGGAGAAGTAGACATTCCTATTCGTGTGGGTTCTCAAGTATTCGACTCAACGTTCTATGTGATGGATATTCGACAGTCTTATTCCTGTTTACTGGGTCAACCTTGGATTCACAAAGCTGGGGCAGTGACCTCTACCCTACACCAGAAGCTCAAGTACCCCGTCAGAGGGAAGATTGTCACTGTGCAGGGGGAGGAAGAATATATGGTGAGTCATTTGAATTCCTTCCGGTATATCGAGATGGACAGGGAGTTTATTGAAACCCCCTTTCAGCATTTTGAAGAAGTACCCCCAACATTGGCAGTAGCGGAAACAGTGGTCGAAGAGGACTTTCCCTTGAAGATGGCTTCCTTGAAAGACGCCCGGGCTGTAATCGAGAAAGGTGAATGTACTAACTGGGGCAGGCTCCCTGATTTCACCCCTAAAACTGACAAGTTTGGACTGGGTTTTACTGTATAGGCTCAGAGGGCTGTGCGCAAGGCAAGGACCAGAAGACCTCCTGTGCTCATCACCAATCCAGGAGTGAATGCTATTGGGGATGAGGACGAAGTGGAAGAGTCAGAGTTTGATAGCTGGATCTACCCGACGACTGATGATGGATTGACCAATTGGACTGCTAAAGATCATACACCTGTTACTTTTGTTACGCAGTAATGAATTCCTTTGTTTTTGTTATTTGTAATAAACAATGAATTGAAACTTTATGGCCCGGTGTCTTACCCGGGGCACCGTTGGCTTCATTTGTGAGGGCTTATAATTGTCATTTACATATATCATGAATAAAGATCTTGGACGTTTTTTCGCATTTCAAATCTTGTGCTCCTTTTCTTTCTTTCCTTTTTTTATATTGCAAAACAGCTGTATTTACACACACTCACTCATACAGGTTTCAATCCACTCTGGATCTCACTGGTAACGACTCTGCTACTGCCAGTTATGACTTCGAAAATCCGATCAACTTAGCCGAAGACGAAGGTGAAGATGATTGCGAAGTGCCTGGCGAGCTTGCAAGACTGTTACTCCATGAAGAGAGGGCAATTCAACCACATGAAGAGCCAGTGGAAACGGTAAATCTGGGTACTGAGGCGGACAGAAAGGAAGTTAAAATTGGTGCCAACCTAGAGCTCAGCGTGAAGCAACGGTTGACTCAGATGTTACATGATCATGTGGAGATCTTTGCCTGGTCCTACGAAGACATGCCTGGGTTGGACCGACATTGTGGTCCATCATTTGCCCACCAAGGAAGACTGCCCTCCAGTTAAGCAAAAGGTCCTCCGTATGCGTCCAGAGATGTCTGAGAAGATCAAAGCTGAGGTTATGAAGCAATTCGATGCCGGGTTTCTTGCAGTGAATTCTTACCCTCAGTGGGTTGCTAATGTGGTGCCAGTACCGAAGAAGGATGGTAAGGTCAGAATGTGTGTCGATTACAGGGATCTGAACAGGGCAAGCCCCAAGGATGACTTCCCCCTACCTCACATTGACGTTCTGGTTGACAATACGGCTCAGCACAAGGTTTTCTCTTTCATGGATGGTTTTTCAGGTTATAATCAGATCAAGATGGCTCCTGAAGACATGGAGAAGACTACCTTCGTTACTCAGTGGGGCACCTTCTTCTACAAGGTCATGCCATTCGGGTTGAAAAATGCTGGGGCAACCTACCAACGTGCCATGGTTGCTTTATTTCATGACATGATCCATCATGAGATTGAAGTGTATGTCGATGATATGATCGCAAGGTCTCAAACTGAGGAAGAACACCTTGACCATCTGCAGAAGTTGTTTGACCGTCTGAAGTTATATAAGCTGAGGTTGAACCCAAACAAGTGCACCTTCGGGGTTAGATCTGGAAAGTTGCTAGGCTTCGTTGTAAGTGATAAGGGTATTCAAGTGGACCCTGCCAAGGTTAAAGCTATTCAAGAGATGCCAGTTCCCAAGACAGAGAAAGAGGTCAGAGGCTTTTTAGGACGCCTGAATTACATTGCCCGATTCATCTCACACCTAACTGCTACTTGTGAACCAATCTTCAAGCTGCTGAAGAAAGATCAGGTAGTACGTTGGAATGATGAATGTCAGGCCGCTTTTGATAGAATCAAAGAGTATCTCCAAGAACCACCTATTCTTATGCCACCGGTTGAAGGGAGACCTCTGATACTATACCTGACAGTACTTGACAACTCAATGGGGTGTGTGATGGGGCAGCATGACGAGTCTGGCCGAAAAGAGCATGCCATTTATTACCTTAGCAAAAGTTTACCGACTGTGAGACCCGATACTCACTGCTCGAGAAAACTTGATGCGCTTTGGTATGGGCTGCTCGCCGACTGAGACAGTATATGCTGACTCACACTACCTTGTTGATCTCAAAGATGGATCCAATAAAGTACATATTTGAAAAGCCTGCTCTGTCTGGGAGGATAGCAAGATGGCAAATGATCTTGACAGAATATGACATCCAATACACAACTCAGAAAGCTATCAAGGGAAGTGTATTGGCAGACCACCTGGCACACCAGGTAGTAAACGACTATCAGTCAATGAACTTTGAATTTCCTGACGAGAGTATCATGATAGTGACTGATTGTGAAGTACCTGGACCGGATGAAGGACCTGAGGAAGGATCCCGATGGTCTATGCACTTTGACGGAGCATCCAACGCTTTGGGTAACGGCATCGGCGCTGTGATCATATCCCCTCAAGGCACTCATACTCCACTTACTGCTCGACTATGTTTCAACTGCACCAACAAAATGGCGGAGCATGAGGCATGCATCATGGGTCTCCAAGCTGCAATTGACTTAAGGATCAAGTTTCTGAGTGTCTTCGGAGATTCCGCTCTCGTGATCAATCAGATCAAAGGGGAGTGGGATACGAAACATCCGAATCTTATTCCTTACAAAGAATGTGTGTTGACATTGGTCCCCCACTTCACAGAGATAACTTTTGAACATTTTCCAAGAGAGGAGAATCAGCTGGCGGACGCGTCAGCTACGATGTCTTCCATGTTCAAAGTCAAATGGGACAATGAGGCTCCCCAGATCATCATTTGGAAACTGGACGAACCGGCATACTGTTGTGATCTTGAGGCTGGGGAGGTAATTGAGAAACCTTGGTACCATGAGGTGAAGAGATACTTGGAAGCTCAGGAATACCCTGAAGGTGCATCTGTCAATGATAAGAAGTTTCTAAGAAGATTCGCAACGAAGTTCTTCCTTAGCAACGGCATTCTGTACAAGCGAAACCATGATTCGACCTTACTGCGTTGTGTGGATAAGACTGAAGCAAAAAGGATCATGGCAGAGCTACATGAAGGTACCTTCGGAACACATTCCAGTGGACACACCATGGCAAAGAAGATCCTTCGGGCAGGATATTTCTGGTCCACAATGGAAGCCGACTGCTACCAACATTCTCGGACATGTCACAAGTGTCAGATATATGCAGATAAGGTGCACGTTCCTCCAGTCCCTCTGAATGTTCTGACTGCACCTTGGCCTTTTGCAATGTGGGGCATAGATATGATCGGCGAGATTAAACCTACGGCATCCAACGGGCATCGCTTCATCCTGGTAGCGATCGATTACTTCACAAAGTGGGTTGAAGCAGCTTCTTACGCCACTGTAACCAAGAATGTTGTGGCACGGTTCATTCGGCATAACTTGATCTATCGATACGGCGTCCCAGAAAGAATCATTACAGACAACGGTACCAATCTTAATAACAAGATGATCACTGAGCTTTGCGAGCAGTTTAAAATACAGCACCATAACTTTTCTCCTTACCGGCCGAAGATGAATGGAGTTGTAGAGGCAGTGAATAAAAATATCAAGAAAATTGTGCAGAAGATGACAGTGACATATAAAGATTGGCACGAGATGTTACCGTTTGCTCTACATGGGTACCGTACCTCAGCAAGGACGTCAACTGGGGCAACTCCCTTCTCCTTGGTCTACGGTATGGAGGCAGTCTTACCGATTGAAGTGCAAATACCCTCTCTCCGGATAATGAAGGATGCAGATCTGAGCGAAGATGATTGGATCCAGACACGACTTGATCAGTTAAACTTAATCGACGAAAATAGACTTGCTGCTATTTGTCATGGTCAGACGTACCAAAAACGGATGATCAGGGCATTTAACAAAAAGGTCAGACCACAAGAATATCAAGTTGGGGATCTGGTAATCAAACGTATCCTCCTTCCTCAGAGTGATCCAAGGGGCAAATGGACCCCTACCTACGAAGGGCCATTCGTGGTTAAACATGTGTTCTCAGGAGGAGCCATGATTCTAACCACCATGGATGGTGACGACCTTCCTCACCCCGCCAATGCAGACATAGTAAAAAGATACTACGCATGATAAAAGACCCGCTAGGTTGACATACCTAGGCAAAAATTAGGGCTTCCCGGCGAACCAAAAGGGTTCGGGCAAAATGAAGGGATGAAATAAAAAAAATCTGTACACCCGGCAAGTCGAAAACCTGAAAAGGCGGCTTGGGCAAAAATGGGTATCCCGGTGGACTGAAAACCCGAAAGGGCGGTCCAGGCAAAAGTTAGGGATAAAGCGTAATACTATGTCTCATTGGATTACCTTGCATCCAGAATCCGGTATCTACATCAAGTTCAGACGGCATTGATCAATCAGCTTCATCTTCAGCTAGGTCATCAAGTGATGAGACGCTCGAAGATATAAAGGCGATAGCAGAGTTGGAACCCAGTGGGATTATTCTTTTCACATAGTTGTTTTGTTTTCCCTTTGTACAAATATGTATAAACTCTTTTGTTCGGCGGCGTTTTCTTACTAGGACGTCAGCCTCTTGTACATAAACGCCTATTTACAGGCAAATTCAAAAATCAATACAAAAATCACTTTTCAGTTAAAATTGCCAATTGTTTTTCCTTTTCTGTTTTGTTTTGCGAAGAACGTCCAAGGTTCAATTTGTGATATATGCATTTGACACTAATTGCTAACTCATAAATATTTGCATACGAAACAAAGGATTAATTACAGGTAACATTAGAAACAGGGGCAATAATGAGTGGTCTAAGCGATCTAATTGTTCTGTCCTCCAAGGTATCAAGGTAGGTTCAGCCGAAGAACATAATCAATACACCTTAACTCCCCAGAGGGTGATCCAGCAAGTCAATGCACTATCCCCAAGCGAAGTTATACAATCAGCCTTAAGGAAGTTGAGTACCCTCCAGCAGATCTCAACATTCCCCGGCACATCATACATTCTTAACAAGCATCCCCGGCAGTCTTGATCTAAGATTGTTCCCCGACGGTATACCAGACATTCAGTGGAACCACTTCCCCAACATATCTCAAGAACTTCCCCAGGAGAGTCCAATCCAGATTTCCCCAGGAAAGTTTGAATCCATATCCCCAGCAGGAAGCTCATCCCCAGTAGATTCTGGAAGCTTCCCCCCGCAGAGTACGAATGCGTCCCCCGACTTTATTCAAAGGTTATTTCCCTACCAGTATATAACTGGGTTATCCTCAGCCAAAAGCCACGGAAAGATCGTCCTCGTCGAAGTCTCCTTATCCCCAGCGGAGTCTATTAAAACTTCCAACATAACAACAGTATCCTCAGTGAAGTTACCATCAACATCTCAACAAAGTACCTCTCCTCCCACAGAGTATTGTTCCCCAGCAAGATCGCTAGAGCAGTTATTCCCCGCAGAGTAATCTCTTCGTCAAGTTTATCCTCCAACGGAGTTATCTTCTCCTACCGGTATTCTGGCAACCATCACTCCCCAGTGGAAACAAAGAATGCTATTCACATCAGCCCGAGATTTAATTTCCCGTAACCCGTCAAGGATTCATTTTCCTAAGACGAAAACACACATTCATAAACATCGCACTTCCATACATTATAGCATGCATATACGCATCATGATCTTACAATCTCATTTATATTGAGAACATCATTGTTTGATCCATATCATGCATTGCATATGACTGACCCTTACCTTTCAGGAAAGATCCAGTCAAGTTCTCAGCTATGTCCAAGACCTTCTCTGGTTCAGTTAAATCGATTCCTAAAGATTTTTCTGATTCTTATCCAGTTGAAGTTATTTCAAGACTTTCGTCTGGTTCAGTTAAATCAACCCTAAGATTTTTCTGATTCTTATCCAGTCAAAGATATTCCAAGACTTTAGTCTGGTTCAATTAAATCGATTCTAAGATTTTTCTGATTCTTATCCAGTCAAAGTTAATCCAAGGCCTTCTCTGGTTCAGTCAGATCGACCCTAAGATCTCCCTGATTCTTATTCCAGTTGAAGATTCCAAGACCTTGCCTGGTTCAGTTAAATCGACTCCTAAATATTTTTCTGATGCCGATCCAGTCAAAGGCCTTCTCTGGTTCAGTCAGATCGACCCTAAGATCTCCCTGATTCTTATCCAGTTGGAGATTCCAAGACCTTGCCTGGTTCAGTTAAATCGACTCCTAAAGATTTTTCTGATGTCGATCCAGTCAAAGGCCTTCTCTGGTTCAGTCAGATCGACCCTAAGATCTCCCTGATTCTTATCCAGTTGAAGATTCCAAGACCTTGCCTGGTTCAGTTAAATCGACTCCTAAATATTTTTCTGATGCCGATCCAGTCAAAGGCCTTCTCTGGTTCAGTCAGATCGACCCTAAGATCTCCCTGATTCTTATTCCAGTTGAAGATTCCAAGACCTTGTCTGGTTCAGTTAAATCGACTCCTAAAGATTTTTCTGATACCGATCCAGTCAAAGGCCTTCTCTGGTTCAGTCAGATCGACCCTAAGATCTCCCTGATTCTTATCCAGTTGAAGTTATTTCAAGACCTTGTCTGGTTCAGTTAAATCGACTCCTAAAGATTTTTCTGATGCCGATCCAGTCAAAGGCCTTCTCTGGTCCAGTTAAATCGATTCCTAAGGATTTTCCTAATGAAGACTCAGTAGAAGATATCCAAGATTCTCTCATCGTTACTGTTGAGGTAGTAATCGTCCCAAGATTCTCTCATCATTACTGTTGAGGTAGTAATCGTCCCAAGGTTTTCTCATCGTTACTGTTGAGGTAGTAATCGTCCCAAGGTTCTCTCATCATTACTGTTGAGGTAGTAATCGCCCAAGGTTCTCTCATCGTTACTGTTGAGGTAGTAACCATACCTGATTCATTCATAACCTTTTGAAGCTCCAGACTCGATTCCTGTATCTCGCCAGGGCACGTCTGAAGAGGCTTAAAGATTCGATTCCTGTATCCAGCCAGGGCGCATCCACATAAAAAGTTTGAAGATCAACTCCTGTAACAGGCTAGGTAATCATTTGCTTTTTAGGGTACGCAAGTTCTCGCTAAGGAATCTCTTACGCGATCGACACCCAGATGGCATCTATAAGCCCATCTCCATCTATCCATCACCTCTCAACATGGCATCTATAAGCCCATCCTCCTATCCACCAATCTCCAAATGGCATCTGTAAGCCCATTCTCACCATCACACTACTATGTGAGCGCAAATTTCTGTGCACTCTAGTGTTCAATCATCTTCCACCTTCGGATTACGAAAAGCACGTCAGCCAATCTACATCCTCAGGTCTAAGAAGATTGAACAGGGGCAACTGTTGTACCCCAAAATTTGCCCTCCCATATTCTTCAAGATTTGCCAAGAGCATGCTTCAAAATCTCTCAAGGGTTGCACAGTCCAATGGCCTCCTAACAGTAAAAAAAAATTAGGGTTTTGGTTCTGGCAAAGAAGTTGAAGTTTCCAAGGGTCCAATCAAGTCCCACATGCCTATAAACATTGTCAAGCATCCATATTCCAAGTTTCAAGACTCACAGCACAAAATTGCACAGTCAAAAACCCTAATTGCTTCACAGTCAACTGCAGGGGCAAAATGGTCATTTGACAGTCAAAAGTCCAAATTTTTGGTCAACATCTTATTTTGAAGCCACAAACATCATTTGATCAATTCTTGATCATGATTCTCAAGGCATGGCTCAAAAAGTCTCAAGATGCAAAAGTTTCTATTTTTGGACAGCTGAAAAAGTCAACTGCAAATTGACCAGGGCATAACTTCCACATGGTTTATCAGAAAAATTCTATCCAAAGCTCATTTTGAAGAGAATTACATTTCCTACAACTCCTCTTCACACTTCAAGTCCAAGAAATGCTCTCACAAAAAGTTATCAACCTCAACATTATAGGTCATTTTCAAAAGTCAACAAAAAGGCACTTTAAGTCAAAGACCATAATTTGAGATTGGTAAATCAAAATGACATGGGACCAAAGGCATTGGTTAGAGGACTTCAATACCTTTCCAAAATTTCCAAGAACATGATCAAAGCTTAAAAATTGAGCAAGATATGCCTTGTGGAAGTTGGGAAATTTTTGGGAATTTTGAAAAGTCAACTTTGCTTCAAATACCTCAAAATTGCTAATGAGCCACAATTTCTTCCAAGAATCATCACCCAAAGGCTATGCACGACCCATTGACCCAAAGGGGAGTTATTTTCTTATTTTTAATTTATTAATTGAATTTTTAAACCTATTAATTCATTTAATTAAAATTAAATATGAGAAAAATACTAAACAAATGTTTTGGAATCTTTTTGTGCAGCATTTTCACTCTTTATGACCTAAATATTTCGTGCACATGCTCAAGAGACCAAATCTTCCAAAATAGGCAAATTCCATGGCAAGAAAAGATTGAAAAAGATCATGAAAATCACAAATTCAAAAGCATTGAATACATGGATTTTGGGCTTTGTTTTCTAACCTAATTCATTCCTCATACATATGCAAACACAACCCTAATGAAAAGAACGAGAATGATGCGCTGAAACTTAAAAACAAAACTTGCATTTTTGACCAAAAACTTCAAAACTGTTTTCATAGATAGAGCTCCTTTCAAGGCCTAAAAGTATTCCAAAGGCTTGCTGGGACTTTTCTGGACGTGCCTCTATCCTTTTCCACTCTCCACGCGCAAAGAATTGGTAAAACAGAGTTGCTTCCCTTTCAAAATTATGCATAATCGTGTTTTGATTTCTGGACATTTTTCATGCATTTAAATTATTGATTTATACTAACCATGACCTTCTGAAGCTAATGGTATTACTCAATTGAAGAATAGCTGTCTGAACATGAATTCACCATGGACATTGCTTAGGGTTTCAGAGCTCTAATTTTGGGGCTTTGCATATCTGGAATAATTGGACCATAAGACCTATATCAATGAAATCAGGACCTTCAAACAAGTAGAAACCAACCATCGCGCCCTTTTTCTTTTTGATTATATGCTATTTGCTATTTTTCAGGTTTAGGGTTAGTGGGGGTTTAAAACTCCCGCTATCTATCTTATGTTTTCAGGTAAAACGAAGAAGAAAGTAGACGTGTCTCAGCCAGAGTGGACGGTTTGAATTTAGCGCGTTTTTCAGGCCACAAGCACTTTTTCATATATCTTATTCATTGTCCAGTGTAATATCAAAGAAACTCAATAGCACGGTTGGTAAATGCGCTGGCATGCAGGTATTGGGACCTGGGTTCGATTCCCAGGTCCCCCCACTTTATTCAATATTTTTTTCTTTAACATGATTCTGTGCAGCACGCTTCCAAAAGGCTACCATGCAACTCCAGATCTGTGCTTGCCACATGTCCCTGAAGGCCAATCTAATGGCCATCACCAGCAATCCACCATACGCATTGGTCAACTGTTTCTCACACAAACGCTGAAAGTCAACCTGGGCCTGGAATTCTTGGGCCAAACTGCTTTCCATAAGCCTCCAAATTGGGTCAACACCCCCTATGTTTGCATTTTCTCTCTCTCTTTTTATTCTTTTCTTTTATTTATTTTAATTATGTTAATTGTTTTATTTAATTCATAAAATAAATTATATAACACAAAAAACCAGAAAATCATAAAACAAAAAAAATATGTTTTATTAATATTAATTTCTATTAATTTTGTAGATAAATTCTAATAACCAAATTAGTTTAATTTTAAGTTTAATTTTAATGTTTTTTTTCTTAAATAAATAAAATACATAAAAATTAGGTTTAGCATTTTCATTCTTTTTTTCTCAATAAATAATTTTTATTCTTATTATTATTAACCACAAATTATTTTGTAAGTAAATATGTATATTAAATAATTAGTAAATTAGGTCAAAATTGAATCTTTTTCTTTAATAATTAAAAACAAATTTAGAACTAGGGTTTTATTTAATTTCAAATTCCAATTAATTTTCTTTATTTCCATTAAATACAAAAAAACATCAAAAAATAAGTTCTTTCCTTTATTTAATTTAATTAATTTATAATTTCGATTTAATTTCTTTAAAGGGTCCAACGCCCTCGCACTCGATTCTAATTTCCTTTCGCACGTTTATTATTATTTCCTTTTTAAATTTATGTAATTGCCCCAAAGCTTTGTAATAATAATTAGGACATTTACTTTCCGCACTTTTATTCGAATCGGGTCTTTGTTTAATTTGGCGATGTATGGACCCGCGCCTTGTAATAGCGTAGGACCTTTATTTTTCCGCATTTTAATTTCCGCACCTTTTAAACTGTTAATCACATGGAAGAATGTATGCTCAAATAAAATCAAAGCGTAGAACACCCAATGCATGACAGGACAAATAATAATTGAAAATGACACACAATTCACACACCACTCCTAGGGTACGCCTCACTGTTGCCTTGCCCCTCGAAAGGTGGTCGTCGAGTATAGGACGTTTTAGTAAGTCCTTATGTCCATGAACATGGCATAAGGGTAGCTTCTAAGGTGTCCTACTATTGCTCTGGTGACCACACTGTTGCCTTGCCCCTCGAAACGTGGTCGTCGACTATAGGACGTCTTGGTGAGTCCTTATGTTCCATTGATCTAGTTGCCTCGAAACAAGTTGCCTCGGAATAGTTGCCTCGGAAAGATCAATGGCATAAGGGTAGCTTCTAAGGTGTCTTACTGTTGCTCAGTGACCACACTGTCCCTAAACTCGAATTGACCCGAACACCTCCAACGGTGGTGCTACCTACCTCTCTATGGTGGGATGGCACTACCTTAAGGACATTTACACAGACTAATTTCTTAGGGTAGGTAGATGACTCGTAGATACTTGCTCTAATTCAAAACAAATCAAAAACTTCTTTTCACACCGACACTTTGCAAAAAGCTTTCAAAAACAACTTTTCAAACACTCTTGAGGACTGATACAAGAGTCGAACTGAAATTTTAAACGAAACTTTTTCAAACTCACTCACACTTGAAAAGCAAACAAACACTTTTGAAAACACAAATGCGCAAGTATCTAAGAGCCCATGGATAACCATGGATAGAAAGGGTGCTAACACCTTCCCTTTCTATAAATCTACCTCCCGAACCGAGAGCTAATCTCATAAGGAATTTTTCTGTGCTTGTGTCCTTTCCTTATTGGAGAAAATAAAAGACGGTGGCGACTCTTGCTTCCGCGACATTTCGCGAACCAGCGTTAAACAGTCAGTTCCAGATCCACCGATCACACTATCACTCATGTTACTCCTATTACTTTTGATACTCCAACCAATGACATTGCTATAATAACCATCTTCGACGATCTTTCCAAGACCTGCAAAAGGTCTGTTAAGATTACGCTTGATCCTAAGTTTGTGCCGTTGAAAATCACCATGTCGGGGCCTGTCCCGTATAAATCTAACAACACGATACCATGGAACTACGGAGGAGAAATCTTCTACCATGGTATCAAGCATATTAAATCAGTCCAAGAGAATTCCGATGATGAAACCCCTGATATAGGTAATATTGCGGGAACGAGCAAGATAACTCGCAGCGGAAGGATCTTCTCTCCAGAGATTGCTCCCCCACGGGCAGTCTTCGGACCCTCGAGAGTTTTTGTGCGTGTCAAGCCATCTGTGCAAAGCTCAGTAATTGAAGAATTTGATGCTCCCGAAGTTGGACTCTCTGATGTTACTACCAATAAGGGTAAGGGGATACAAGGAACTCCTGTCAGGACGAAGGCTCAAACTGTGGTTATCCCCGAGACCACCCAAAAAGAGATGGAAGAAATCTTAAAGATAATCAAGAAGAGCGACTATGATGTCGTGGAGCAGCTAGGGCAGACCCCTTCCAAAATCTCCATGCTGGCTCTCTTACTCTGCTCTGAGGCTCATGCTAAAGCTTTGATCAAATTTTTAAAGACGGCATACGTGCCTCAAGAAACTTCTGCAGACCAGTTTCAAGAGTGCCTGGCTAGCCTTACAGCTGATAATGTCTTGGTTTTTCTGATGCTGATTTGACCCCAAAGGGAAGGAAGCATAACGACGCGCTGCATGTCTCGGTAGAATACAGAGGGACCACACTTGCCCATGTTCTGGTTGACACTGGTTTATCTTTAAATGTTCTATCGAAGAAGGCGTTGGATAGATTGGACTGTGAAGGTTTGACCCTAAAGCCCAGTAACATTGTTGTTAGAGCATTCGACGGATCTAAGAGGATGGTTCACGGAGAAGTGGACATTCCAGTCAAAGTGGGTACAGAAATTTTCAACTATAATTTTTATGTGATGGACATCTATCCTTCATATTCATGCTTGTTGGGAAGGCCATGGATCCACAATGTTGGGGCAGTCACTTCCTCCCTACACCAAATGCTAAAGTATCCAGTTCAGGGTAAGATCATAACGGTTCATGGGGAGGAAGAGTATATGATAAGTCACCTTAACTCCTTCCGCTATGTGGAGTTAGATGGCGAATTCATAGAAATGCATTTCCAACATTTTGAAGAGGTTTCTCCTGAGGTCGCAGTTGCAAAGACAATGGTTGATGTTCCTATCATTTCCAAGCTTGTGTCTCGGATGGCATCCCTCAAAGATGCAGAGGATGTAATCAAAGAAGGAAGGAGTACGGTGTGGGGGCAACTGCCTGAGTTTTCTCACAAGACTGACAAGTTCGGACTAGGTTTTACTGTTGCTGGCCAAAAAGTTGTGCGTCGCTCCCGGGCTGGAGGACCACCCGTAAAAATCACTCACCATGGGATTAATGCCTTAGAAGATGATGATGAAGAAGACAACTTTGAAAATTGGATCTTTCCAACCGTTGAAGGAGGATTAGGCAACTGGGAAGCGAAAGACTTTGTTCCCATCACTTTCATCAACCAGTAATTTATCTTTGAACAATTTCCTATTTTGGTCTGTAATAATTAAACAATTCGTACACTCTCTTTTTGCCTTATGCCTTACCCGGCATATAGGTCCATGTGTAAGGGCTTGATTTCTTCATTATCATATGCCATTTTTAATGAATCATTGGACGTTTTCATCTATAAAATGTTATGTTCATTTTCTTTCCTTTTACATTTTGTTTTATTTAAGGATGGCTATCCCTTACACACACCCACACTCACAAAATGCAGGTACCCATCCACTCTGGATTCCATGGGTGACTATTCTGCTTTGGCCTTCGGTGACTCTGAAGATTTGGTCAATCATGCCGAGTACGAAGGTGATGAAGATTGTGAAGTGCCTGGAGAGTTAGCCAGACTTTTGCAACAAGAAGAGAGGGCTATTCTTCCCCATGAAGAGTTGCTAGAGACCATCAATTTGGGAACAGAGGAAGACAAGAAAGAGGTTAAAGTGGCTGCCAACCTGGAGCCAAGTGTCAAAGAGCATCTAGTTCGGATGTTGAATGAATATGTTGAGATCTTTGCCTGGTCCTATGAAGACATGCCGGGACTAGATACAGATATTGTCGTTCACCGTCTCCCTACAAGAGAAGATTGTCCACCAATCAAACAAAAGGTCTTCCGAATGAGGCCCGACATGTCTGAAAAGATCAAAGCTGAGGTGATGAAGCAATTCAATGCTGGCTTTCTGGCTGTTACTTCCTATCCACAATGGGTTGCTAACATTGTGCCCGTGCCTAAGAAGGACGGAAAAGTCAGAATGTGTGTGGACTATCGGGACTTAAATAGGGCTAGCCCTAAAGATGATTTTCCACTACCACACATTGACATCTTGGTTGACAATACAGCCCAACACAAGGTATTTTCCTTCATGGATGGATTCTCGGGATACACCCAGATCAAAATGGCCCCCGAAGACATGGAGAAGACTACTTTTGTTACGCAGTGGGGTACCTTCTGCTATAAGGTGATGCCATTCGGACTGAAGAATGTCGGGGCAACCTATCAGCGAGCCATGGTAGCTCTGTTTCATGACATGATACATCATGAGATTGAAGTCTATGTAGACGACATGATAGCCCGTTCACAGAAAGAAGAAGAACACCTCGACCATCTGCAAAAGTTATTTATCAGATTGAAGGAGTATAAGCTCAGACTAAACCCGAGCAAGTGCACTTTCGGAGTCAGGTCCGGTAAACTCTTGGGATTCATCGTCAGCAACAAAGGCATTAAAGTTCATCCTGCTAAAGTCAAAGCTATACAAGAAATGCCTGCCCCCGCACTGAAAAGGAGGTTAGAGGTTTCTTGGGACGCTTAAACTATATTGCAAGGTTCATCTCTCACCTAACATCTACCTGTGATCCAATCTTCAAGTTGTTGAAGAAAGACCAGGTGGTTGAATGGAACAATGATTGTCAATTTTCTTTTGATAAGATCAAGGAGTATTTGTTGGAACCTCCTATCTTGATGCCACCCGTCGAGGGAAGACCTTTAATCATGTATCTGATTGTTTTGGATAATTCAATGGGGTGCGTACTGGGCCAACATGACGAGTCTGGCCGAAAAGAGCATGTCATTTATTACCTTAGCAAAAAGTTTACCGACTGTGAGACTCGCTACTCATTGCTCGAGAAAACTTGTTGCGCTTTGGTATGGGCTGCTCGCCGGCTAAGGCAGTATATGTTGACACATACCACTTTGCTGATTTCTAAAATGGATCTGATCAAGTATATCTTCGAGAAGCCTGCTTTATCCGGGAGAATCGCTAGATGGCAGATGATATTGACTGAGTATGATATCCAGTACACAACCCAAAAAGCTATAAAGGGGAGTGTACTAGCTGACCATCTAGCTCATCAAGCCGTCGAAGATTACCAATCTATGAGATTCGACTTCCCTGACGAGGACATCATGACATTGGACAACATTGAAGGTAACGGACCGTATGACGGACCTGAACAAGGATCCCGATGGACCCTGTACTTTGATGGTGCTTCGAATTCACTTGGCAACGGTATCGGTGCAGTACTTATTTCTCCGGAAGGTTTCCATACACCTTTCACTGCTAGATTATGCTTCAGCTGCACCAACATCATGGTCGAATATGAAGCTTGTATCTTTGGTCTCAAGGCTGCTATTGACTTGGGAATCAAATCTTTGGTCGTATTTGGGGACTCAGCTTTGGTTATCAGTCAAATCAAAGGAGAGTGGGACACTAAGCATCCTAATCTTATCCCATACAAAGAACATGTCCTGACATTGTTGCCTCATTTCGAGCAGATTACCTTTGAGCACTTCCCGCGAGAAGAAAATCAGCTAGCAGATGCTCTAGCCACAATGTCTTCCATGTTTAAACTCAACTGGGATAATGAGGTTCCCCAAATCACCATCGAGCGAATGGACGAACCTGGGCGCTGTCATGAGATTAATACCGAAGAAGTAGTGGAACTACCCTGGTTTCATGAAATCAAAAGGTATCTCCAGACTCGAGAATACCCTGAAGGAGCTTCAGTCAATGACAAAAAGTTCTTAAGGAGATTTGCTGCCAAGTTCTTCCTGAGAAACGGTATCTTATATAAGCGCAGCCATGATTGTGTTCTACTTCGTTGTGTGGACAAGGTTGAAGCAGAGTTGATCATGACCGAAATACATAGTGGCACATTTGGAACCCACTTGAGCGGACATATGATGGCTAAGAAGATTCTAAGGGCAGGCTACTACTGGTCTACCATGGAAGCTGATTGTCATCAACATTCTCGTACTTGCCACAAATGTCAAGTCTATGCTGACAAGGTACATATTCCTCCAGTTCCTCTCAACGTTCTGACAGCTCCTTGGCCATTCACAATGTGGGGAATCGACATGATTGGAGAGATTAAACCTACGACATCCAATGGACATCGCTTCATCTTGGTTGCTATTGATTATTTTACCAAGTGGGTCGAAGCAGCTTCCTACGCCTCTGTTACAAAGAATGTGGTCGCCCGCTTCATCAAGCAGAATCTCATATGCCGGTATGGTATCCCCGACAGGATCATCACAAACAACGGTACAAATTTGAACAACACTGTGATCACCGCTCTGTGCGAACAGTTCAAGATTCAACATCATAATTCATCTCCCTATCGGCCAAAGATGAACGGTGTTGTTGAAGCCGCAAACAAAAATATCAAGAAGATCATTCAAAAGATGACAGTCACCTACAAGGACTGGCATGAGATGTTACTGTTGGCTCTGCATGGATATCGTACCACGGCGCGTACTTCAACAGGGGAAACCCCTTTTTCTTTGGTATATGGCATGGAAGTTGTTTTACCTATGGAAGTTCAGATTCCTTCCTTAAGGATTATGAAGGATGTTGTTTTAAGTGAAGACGATTGGATTCAGACCCGGCTTGATCAACTTAATCTGATCGACAAGAAGCGACTTACTGTTGTTTGTCATGGTCAGATGTATCAAAAACGGATGATCAAGGCTTTCAACAAGAAAGTCAGGCGTCAGGTATATCAAGTCGGAGATCTTGTAATCAAGCGGATCATCTTGCTGCAAAGTGATCCCAGGGGCAAGTGGACTCCTACTTACGAAGGACCATTTGTGATCAAGAACATCTTTTCTGGTGGGGCAATAAATCTGACCACTATGGACGGTGACGACCTGCCGCACCCTGTGAATGCAGACATAGTCAAAAGATACTATGCATAAAACAACCCGACAAGTTGAAAACCCGAAAGGGCGACTTGGGCAAAAATGGGTATCCCGGTGAATCGAAAACCCGAAAGGGCAGTTCAGGCAAAAATTAGGGATAAATAAAAAAATTTGTACACCCGGCAAGTTGAAAACCCGAAAGGATGACTTGGGCAAAAAAGGGTTTCCCGGTGGATCGAAAACCTAAAAGGGCGGTCCAGGCAAAAGTTAGGGAATTAAAGCGTATGACTATGTCGCGTCGGATCACTTTAAGGACAATCTCTTCACCCACAATCTCCAAGCTTCTGATCTATCCAATCATCTGTGGACGAAGCGACGAATGGATAAGATACTCAGAGTTGTGAAGGCTATGGTAGAATGGGAACCCCATGGAATTATTACACATAGCCATCTTTCTTTGTATAAATTTTTTCTCAAATTTTACGGCAACATTATCTTACTAGGATGTCTGTTTCCTCTGTACAAAAATACTTACAAAGTTAATACAAAGATACTTCAAAGTACAGAAATTCGCTTGCCTTTTCTTTCTTTTTACAATTATGTTTTATTTGAAAACGTCCAATGATTTGTTAAATGAGCATATGCATTTGAATATAATCACTGCTTACAAATAAAACGAAATGAGAAAAGATAATTACTGATAGGTTGAAGGTGTAGGAAAACGTCTTTAGGCTATTCCAGAGGAAATCCACCTACAGTATGACATCCATATCCTCAACCAAGCTAAAACCTTGAAGTACATATCCCCAGCGAAGTTAAGCTTCCAAAATTCCCATCAGAGTTAAGTCTCTAAACTCCCGATCCTCAGTGGAGCCCTAAAGCTTTGAACTACAGACCCTCAGCGAAGATGAAACCTTCTTCCCCAGCAGAGTCTAATTTCCAACTATCAATCCCCAGCGGGAACCATTCAGTTTTCCCCAATTTCCCCAGCAGGTTATCTTAAAAGCCTGAGAATCAACCAGATAACAGTTAACTTTTTGTCTTATCCCCAACTAGGATAATTCCCCAGTAGATTGGCATACAACACAAGCTCCTGATTTCCCCGGCAGAATAAACACTCTCCCTACAATTATTTCCCGACAGAACGAAGATTCTAGTTCCTGTTTCTCCATTTGAAGCCTCCCAGGTTTTAATTCCCCAGTAGAGGTCGTCGTATTTTTCCTTATTTCCCCAGGAAAGTCAGGAAGGATTCTCACATCCCCTCAGAAGTTGTCAAAGTTTTGATAATCCCTACAGGTCGCCAAGGGTTTTCTATCCCCAACAGTAATCAGCAAGGTTCTCTCATCTTCAGCAATCAAAGATTTTTGGAATCCCCAGCATCGGTCAAGGATTTACTTCCCCCGACAGCAGTCAAAGATTTCATTATCTCCAGCTATCAAGGATTTATTTTCCTCAGCAAGACAGCTAATCAGCTCACATGCACATCCATTACATTCATATATCATAAACATTGATGGAACATATTTTATTGCATCATACATATCATGCAACATAACTTTGTTCTTTAGCTAACATTCTACCCTTTTCAAGATAAGATTAAAAAGCTATCTTTAACAACTATTCAAAGATTTTAGATACAGTATGGATACACCCCCAGACACGGCGGTCGTTCTATTACTCATCCAGAATTTCAAGTTAAGATACAGTATGGATACACCCCAGACATGGAGGTCATTCTACTACTCATTCATACTTCACCAATCAGATACAGACTAGATATGCTCCAAACACGGTGGCCATTCTATTTTCTCATTCAGATTCAACTATCAACTTCAAGTTCAAATATACTCCAGACACGGAAGTCTTTCTGTCACTTGTCTGGATCCCAGTTACAGTACGGATACACTCCAAACACGGAAGTCATTATGCTACTCATACAGATCTCAACTTCAGATACAGTCCAGATACGCTCCAGACATGGTTGCCATTCTGTCACTCATTCAGAATTTATCCTCAGCACATAGATTCTCCATACATAGATGTTTCTCTGTCACCCATTCAGAATACAGATACACTCCAGACACGGCAGTCATTCTGATATTCATTCAAGAATCAAATACAGTTACGGCTCGGATACGCTCTAGACACGGACACCATTCCCTTGCTCATACAAACCCAGTCTCCAGATACAACGCAGATACGTTCCAAATACAGATACCATTCTGACGTTCATTCTCCTGATTTTCAAAAAACAATTTTGGATAGCATCTTTAAGCCCATCTCCAGCAAGATTCTACCATCTCCAAATGGCATCTTTAAGCCCATTCCCTCAAGCTACATTTTGACGAGTGCAAATTTACGGGCACTCTAGTGTCCAATCCTCTTTTACCTTTAAGTCACAAAAGGCAAAACTTGTCAATCTAACTCTTCAGGTTCAAGAAGATTGAACAGGGGCAACTGTTGTACCCCAAAATTTGCCCTCTCTTTTTATCAACATTTCTCATCACAAGGCTCTTGGAACTCAAGACTAAGCTAGGGTTTGCACTGCTCAAGACATCTCCTTGCACTGATGACCTAAACTAGGGTTTGAGTTTGCACAAGGATTTTTGGACCTTAAATGCTCAAAGTGACTTTCATACTTCATCATGGACTCATAAGTTTGACCACACCAAGTTTCAAGCCTTGAATCAAATTTTTGCCCAGTCAATTGGACAGTTGACCTAGAAATCAGCTGTATTGGGGGAAAAAAGTCAACTGTGGCCAATTTACAGTCAAACCTCGTGAATTTTGACCCACATCAACATTATGAACTCATATGAACCATTTGATCAAGTTTGGACCATAATTCCACAAGAAATTTGATCAGATCACCAAAAGGGCAAAATGGTCATTTTTAGGGATTTGACTATACAAAGGAAATTTCTGACTTTTTGACCTAGCAAATGGCAAGTTAGGTTCAACCAAGGACTCAAGGACTCAATGGCATCATCTTAACCTATTCAACAAGTTCAAAAGATCTCAAATGCATGGGATTGACAAATGAATTGTTCAGTCAACTGATCAAAATTTTACTGTACACTGAAAAGTCAAACTTTGACTTTTTGGTCAAAATCAAGTGCCAAGGGTCATTTTTCATAAATATGTGTCAAAACATGAAACTTTTTCATCAAGAAACCTAATTTTGCAAATTAGGGTTTAAAATGGAAAATTTTCATAACTTAGAAATTTTCTAAGTTATGAAAATTTCTTATTTTTTCCCAACTTTGCCTAACTTTTTCACCATGATGCAATTGGATTCAAAGAAAACTTCAAACATGAAAGTTGTAGTTCTCCATAAAATCTACAAGTTTGGTTCACAAAGTTTTCCCAAAGGATGCTTGGATCTTAAGTTATGGTTTTGTGAACAAGGGTCCATGAAACTTTTAACTTAGTGAAATTTTGCCCTAGTTTAGGCAGGATTTTGACCTATCTTCATGGCAATATTTCACCTAGTTCCCATTGGAATATCAAAATTCATTTCAAAGATGAATTGTAGATCATGTTACAAGATTTCCAAAATGTCCAAGAACTCTCCAAAATCATTTGTGGTTAGGGAGAATCGAAGGTTTGAATTTGGCAAAATGTTACTTTGGTCCATGGCATTTTTCATGTTGCTACAAGTTGCAAATTCTGCCCAACCTTGCTTGTACTTGTTTATAGGTCCTTAAACCCTTCCACACTAAAAATTAAATGCAAACACAATGGATTAAGGCATTGTTCTGATCTATGAAGCATTATACAAAGGATTAATCTAAAAATGGCAAAAAGGCAACATTGCCACTTTTATAAAGCTTGCTTTATGTCAAGTTGTTTCTCTTGAGCTGTGAACCCAATCTTTTGCAGAAAACCAACTCCATAAACTTAGGGAAAAGTATACCAACTATCAGCAGGCTTGGAGCTAGCAAGTACAACCCTTTGCATTGTCAACTCACTCTTTTCTTCAAAACCAAGTCAACTTGCAAAAACCACATATCTTTGCAATCTGATAAAAACCAAAGTTTGTAAACATTTCAAACAAGTTTTGCATATCACACTAAGCCAGAAACACGAGCTAGCAACCTCTCAAACACCCTTGTACACAAAAATCATATTTTCTTGCAAAACAGGGCAGGCCCTGCAGAATCACTTCCATCTTCACATCCACTCGTGCGTTTTGCTTGCAACCAGTTCCAACACACTCCATACAACCTACTTAAACTATCCCAACCATTCCCAAGTCACTGTAACTCCATTTACACACTTCACCATTTTCAAATTCTGACTTTGCAGGTTGAGTTCTACAAGCATATTCAAGCTATTTCAAAGCAGGCCAAGCATTGGGGAAGGTCAAAGGAACTTCAAGCAAGCTCACAAGTATCTCAGGCCTCACTGAAAACCCCCACATTGCCATACTCGAGATTGACTGAAATAGGTAAAGTTCAAACTTCTATCTCTCTATTTAGGAATCATTGGGCTTAGATTTGTGAATAAAAAATGTAGTCCTCATTGCCCTTGAGCTGTACATATGCATAAAATTCATTTAAGTTAATTGAGCTGGGAGAATTTGAATGATGAACTTTCTGAAAAAACTAGGTTAGAAATTAGGGTCAGAGAAATTCTCTCTGGTCTTTGAGAGTTAGATTAAGTTTTTTATATGGTTAGAATCGTGTGATCAAGAGCTATAACTTTCATGTTGCAAGTTTTTGTTTTTAAGCACAAATGCAGGAGTTACCAGTTTGAACATCAAGCGCGCGTTTTTCTGTTTCTCAAGGTTAGAGATGAAGTTGAGTTGGGCTGGGCCTGGTCCTTTTGGCTATTGACACCCCCTAGCTTGTTGTTTACACCCCCTTGGCCCATTTGTTTATTTTTCCATATTTTTCATTTCTTTTTTAGTTTCTGACTTTTATTATTTTTTCTAAATATAAAAAATCACTAAAAATATTTTCTTAAATTTTCACATTTTATTTCATTATTTTTTATTATTTTTTGGACATAGAAATAATTACTATAATAATATACTTTTATTTTCTTAAAAAAAAACTTGTAAATATTATAAAAATATTATATATTTTTATTTTTATTATTTATACATATAAAATAATATTGTCATACATATTTTTATGTTTCAACATTTTGTATATATTTTATTTATTTTCTTGTACATAAATAAATAATTATAATATATATATTTTGTTAAAACAAATTAGGGTTTCCACCCTTAATAAAAATAATCTTTTATTTTCTTATTTTTAAGACATTAAATAATTTATTTTTTACATACATAAAAATAATACAAAAGCATTTTTTGCATATTTATAATATATTGCATATTTAAATATTTGTCCATTTATTTATTTGTACAAAGAATTCAATATGGTTGTAATAATTTTAGGGCTTTTATTTCTTGCAAATATCCCCCTATTCAAACTTGTACCTCCCTCTCCATAATAATGTTGTAATAGTATTAGATTTATATTTACGCACTTTATTGCTTTCAAATATTCAAGATAGAAAGATTAGAGTTTGTATGATAACCAAAATCAAAACAAATAGCTTGACCTAATACAAGATAAAAAGCATGAAAAATGACAACACAATGCACACAAGCACCCCTAGGGTTTCATCCACTTGTTGCCTTCAAAAATGGGCCATGATATGCATGTTGGGTACTTTGGCAAAACAAAAGCAAAACAAAAGATCATAGTCCATCGATGACGCTATCTTGGTTGCCTAAACAAAAATGATCAAATCCCTCAAGGAAATTGCCAAAGATACTTGACACAATTGCTTTCATGGTCTGTACGATGACCCGCGCTTGTCCCGTTTAACATCCTAACACAAGGTTGTTCACCAAATGCAACGGTCAAACAACACTGTTAAAAGGGTTAAAAACATTAGGAAAGATCTTTGAGTAAAATAGGGTAGATAGCTCTTAGTTACTTGATCAAAATCTTGCAAAAAACATCCTTGCTATTTTCAAACACACTTCACAAAAACAATTTCAAAATATTTCCCAAATCAAACTATCAAACATTGAAACCTTTTCAAAAGACAAAAACTCCTTTGTATACATTCAAACAAGGAATCATTACAAAGGTTTCCACAATGATGGCCTCTTTTCAAAACATCTTTCAAAACCATACACAAAGCACCATTTCAAACAATTGGAAAAGCAAAGCAAGTGATCTAAACAAGTAACTAAGAGCCCATGGATAACCATGGATGAAAAGGGTGCTTGCACCTTCCCTTTTCATAATCTACTCCCCGAACCCAAGAAAACATCTCAAAGGTCTTTCCTGTGCTTTTTGACTTTTCCTTAGGATAAAATAAAAAGTCGGTGGCGACTATTGCTAAACTGAAACATTTGCGAATACAAAACGCAAAAACCTCAAGTCAGTTCTCCCACCGTATCACAGAACTGGCGACTCTGCTGGGGAATAAATTTCGAAGTGGAGTAACATTAGGGTTTAGATCACCTTTGCATGCTTATCTTGATTGCTTTGATTGCTTTACATTTGGTTCTCTTGTTTGGGTATAAATCCTCCACCCGGATTTTTGGGAAACATTCATAGATAAATAGCAATATGTTGTGGAAACTGTGCGGGGTATACCGACATGGTTGAAGCAATAGCTATATTAGTGCGACATATTTGTGGGTACCGGTAGCATTTGAGTCAATCAAAGAGAATACGGGGCCGTTGAGTGATGTCATGAAGCACTAATGAACTCTTAGAACCTTACTTGACCATCTTGGCCTTTTTTAGGGGTAGTGAGATGACCGGCTTTGGTACAGTCTGAAGTTGGTAGATACTCGATACTTCAGACTGTACCAAAGTCGGTCATCTCACTACCCCTAAAAAAGGCCAAGATGGTCAAGTAAGGTTCTAAGAGTTCATTAGTGCTTCATGACATCACTCAGCGGCCCCGTATTCTCTTTGATTGACTCAAATGCTACCGGTACCCATAAATATGTCGCACTAATATAGTTATTGCTTCAACCATGTCAGTATACCCCACACAGTTTCCACAACGTATTGCTATTTACCTATGAATGTTTCCCAAAAATCTGGGTGGAGGATTTATACCCAAACAAGAGAACCAAATGTAAAGCAATCAAAGCAATCAAGATAAGCATGCAAAGGTGATCTAAACCCTAAGGTTACTCCACTTCGGAATTTATTCCCCAGCAGAGTCGCCAGTTCTGTGATACGGTGGGAGAACTGACTTAGGATTTTGTGTTTGTGTTTGCAAATGTTTCGGTTTAGCAAGAGTCACCACCAACTTTTTATTTTATCCTAAGGAAAGGTCAAAAAGCACAGAAAAGACCTTTGAGATGTTTTCTTGGGTTCGGGGAGTAGATTATGAAAAGGGAAGGTGCAAGCACCCTTTTCATCCATAGTTATCCATGGGCTCTTAGTTACTTGTTTAGATCACTTGCTTTTGCTTTTCAATTGTTTGAAATGGTGTTTTGTGTGTGGTTTTGAAAGATGTTTTGAAAAGAGGCTATCGTTGTGGCAACCTTTGTAATGATTCATGTTTGAATGTATACAAAGGGGTTTTTGTCTTTTGAAAAGATTTCAATGTTTGAAAGTTTGATTTGGGAAATATTTTGAAATTGTGTTGTGAAGTGTGTTTGAAAATAGCAAGGATGTTTTGCAAGCTTTTGATTGAGTAACTAAGAGCTATCTACCCTAATTTACTCAAAGATCTTTCCTAATGTTTTTAACCCTTTTGACAGTGTTATTTCACCATTACATTTGGTGAACAACCTTGTGTTAGGATGTTAAACAGGACAGGCGCGGGTCATCGTATAGACCATGATAGCAATTGTGTCAAGTATTTTTGGAAAATTTTTGAGGGACTTGATCATTTTTTTTAGGCAACCAAGATAGCGTCATCGAGGGAGTATGATCTTTTGTTTTGTTTTTGTTTTGCCAAAGTACCCAACATGCATAACATGGCCCATTTTTGAAGGCAACAAGTGGATTGTAACCCTAGGGGTGCAAGTGTGCATTGTGCTTGATTTTCATGCATTTTTGTCTTTGATTAGGTCAAGCTACTTATTGATTTTGATTTTTGCATACAAACCCTAATTCTCTAACCATGGCATAATTGAAAGCGTAAAGTGTGGGAATTAAAGAGTCTAAGCTATTACAACATGATTATGGGGATGGGGTACAATCTTTGAATGGGGGGTATTTGACAAGAAATATAAACCCTAGTTTACTATTACATCCAAATTGAATTCCAATGCATAAATAATAAATGGATAATATTTAAATGAACAAAAATAAAAATATATATCAAATAATATGAATTATGCAAAAAAGGTTTTTGTTTATTTATGCATGTAAAAATATTTAATGTAAAAAATAAAGAAATAAATAAAAAGATTAATTTCATTTGTTTTAGGGTAAAACCCTAATTTCTTTAAGAAAATGAATACATTATATTATTTATATACAATAAAATATATTAATATGTACAAAAATAAAATATACTTAGAAAAAGTATTTTTTAGTATGAATAATAATAAAAGTAAAAATGCAATATTTTATATTTTTATTCTAAAGTATTTAATAAAATAAAATATGTACAAAAATAAATTATATTTATAATAATATTTTCAGTGTGAATGAAAATAAGAAATAAAAATAAAAGTATAAATTATATATATTTTTCAAGTCTTAATAAATAATATAAAAGTATTTAAATGCTTTTTATATTAGAAAAATTTAAATAAAATGCCAAATATATGTGAAAAAATTATGAAAATATTTTTGAGCATTTTTTATATTTGGAAATAAATAAACAAAATCAGAAATGAAAACAAAAATGCAAAAATATAAAAATACCAGAAAATGGGCCAGGGGGTGCAAAAAGGAAAAGAGGGGGTGTCAAGAGTGAGCCAGGCCAGGCCCAACCCACCACTTCATCTTCAACCTTCAGCTTTTGAAAAAATGCGCGCGTGCCCTGTACAAACTTGGACATCCTGCATACGAGCTCTATTGCAAAAACACATAACATCAAACTTGTAGAGAATTTCAAGACGATTCCAACCATATAAAAAAGTAATCCTAACTCTCAAAGACCAGAGAGAATTTCTCTGGCCCCAAAATCTGACCTAGTTTTTTCAGCATGTTCATGGATGAAATTCTCTTAGCACACTTAATATAAATGAAAACTGAGCATATGTACAGCTTCATGGCAATGAACACTACATTTTTTATTCACAAACCTAAAGCTAAATGTTCCTAAATAGAGAGATAAGAAGTGGACAAAAACCTGTTTCAGTTGAATTCATGTAGGGCAATGTAGTGCTTTTCAACAAGGCTTGAGATGTCTGGTAGCTTGCTTGAACTTCACTTGACCTTCTCTAATAGCTAGCTTGCCTTGATTGTCCTTGAATCAGCCTATATAACTCAACCTACACAAGCTCAAAATGAAAATGGTGAACATTGTAAATGGAGTTACAGTTGGTGTTTGAGGTTTGGGATAGCTTGGATGGATGGAATGGAAGGTGTTTGAAGAAACTTGGGGGCAAAACGCACGAGCCAAATGAGCTATGGAACTCAAGTTGCAGAACCTGCCCTGTTTTGCCAAAGCAATGTGATTTATGGCTATGGGGTGTTTAGAGGCTCAAGCAATCGTGTTTCTAGCTCAAAGGGGTGTGAGAAAGATGTTCAAACTGTTTGCATAAGTTGGTATTGGCTGGTTTTCAAGTTCTAAGGTTTTGGACAAGTTTCTTGTTTTTGAAGTAAGAATGTGGAAGTGATTGGAACAGGCCTGTACAGGTTATCCTTATGCTTGCATCTCTTGCCTTTGGCCCTTCCAACTTGTGGATTTGATTAGCTGCAAAAGATTTGGATCAATGCTCAAGAAATCAGTTTTGACATAAAGCATGATTTAAGCAAAAATGGAAATTTGCCTTTTTCTACTTAGGGCTTAATTTTGTGTACAATGTCCGAATGACCAAAACAAAAATTTAGACTGATGGATTTGCATTTAATTATGGAGTGTGAAGTGGTTTAGAGGCCTGTAAACTAGTGTAAGGCATGCTGACTTGAAAATGCAACTTGTGTGAACATGAATATGCCATGGATGAAAAGTGAGTTTTTGCCAACTTCAAGCCTTCGATTCTCCCTAACCATAAATGTGTTTGAGGATTTCTTGGATAATTTGGAAAGCTTGCAAAATTCTATATAATCCATCTTTGAAATGAAACTTGATATTCCATGTGGAACCATGTGAAAAATGGCCATGAAGATAGGTCAAAATCCTGCCTAAACTAGGGCAAAATTTCACTAAGTTAAAAGTTTTAGGGACCCTTGTTCCAAAAATCATAACTCGAGATCCAATATTCTTTTGAGAAAACTTTGTGAATCAAAGTTGTAGACTTTGTAGAGGACTACAACTTTCATGTTGGAGGTTTTGTTTTAATCCATTTGCATCATGGTGAAAATGTTGGGCAAAGTTAAGAAAAAATAAGAAAATTTCATAACTTAGAAAGATTCTAAGTTATGAAAATTTTCAATTTCAAACCCTAATTTGCAATTTTAGGTTTCTTGATGAAAAACTTTCATGTTTTGACATATCTTGAGGAAAAATGACCCTTGGCACTTGATTTTGACCAAAAAGTCAAAGTTTGACTTTTCAGTGTACAGTCAAATTTTGATCAGTTGACTGAAGAATTCATTTGTCAATCCAATGCAATTGAGGTCTTTTGAACTTGTTGAATAGGTCAAGATGATGCCATTGAGTCCTTGAGTCCTTGGTTGAACCTAATTTTCCATAGGCTAGGTCAAAAATCAGAAATAGCATTTGTACAGTCAAAACCCTAAAAATGACCATTTTACCCTTTTGGTGATCTGATCAAATTTCTTGTGGAGTTATGGTCCAAACTTGATCAAATGGTTCATATGAGTTCATAATGTTGATGTGGTTCAAAATTCATGAGGTTTGACTGTAAATTGGCCACATTTGACTTTTTCCCCAATATAGCTGATTTCTAGGCAAATTGTCCAATTGACTGGGCAAAAATTTGATTCAAGGCTTGAAACTTGGTGTGGTCAAACTTATGAGTCCATGATGAAGTATGAAAGTCACTTTGAGCATTTAAGGTCCAAAAATCCTTGTGCAAACTCAAACCCTAATTTAGGTCATCAGTGCAAGGAGATGTCTTGAGCAGAGCAAACCCTAGCTTGATCTTGGGTCCAAAGAGCCTTGTGATGAGAAATGTTGATAAAATGAGAGGGAAAAGTTTGGGGTACAACAGTTGCCCCTGTTCAATCTTCTTGAACCTGAAGAGTTATATTGGCAAGTTTTCCTTTCGTGACTCGAAGGTAAAAGAGGATTGGACACTAGAGTGCCCGTAAATTTGCACTCGTCAAAATGTAGGTGAGGGAATGGGCTTAAAGATGCCATTTGGAAATGGTAGAATCTTGCTGGAGATGGGCCTAAAGATGCCATCCAAAACTTGTTTGTTGAAAACCAGGAGAATGAACATCAGAATGGTATCCGTATTTGGAACGTATCTGAGTTGTATTTGGAGATTAGATTCGTATGAGCAAAGGAATGGCGTCCGTGTCTAGAGCGTATCCGAGATGTAACTGTATTTGATTCTTGAATGAATATCAGAATGACTTCCGTGTCTGGAGTGTATCTGTATTCTGAATGGGGGACATAGAAACATCTGTGTATGGAGCATCTCTATGCTGGGGATAAATGCCGAATGAGTGACAGAATGGCAACCGTGTCTAGAGCGTATCTGGACTATATCTGAAGTTGAGATCTGTATGAGCAGCAGAATGACTTCCGTGTCTGGAGTGTATCTGTACTGTAACTGGGATCTGGATAAGTGACAGAATGACTTCCGTGTCTGGAGTGTATCTGAACTTGAAGTTGATAGTTGAATCTGAATGAGAAATAGAATGGCTTCCGTGTCTGGAGCGTATCTAGTCTGTATCTGATTGCTGAGGTCTGAATGAGTAATAGAATGACCGCCGTATTTGGGGTGTATCCATACTGTATCTGAATAAGAGATCTGAATGAGTAGCAGAATGACTTCCACGTCTTCGAGTGTATCCGTACTGTATCTGAAATCTTTAAACATTTGTTAAAGGTAGCTTTTAATCTTATCCTGAAAGGGTAGAATGTTAGCTAAAACACAAAGTTATGTTGCATGCCATGTATGATGCAATAAAATGTGTTCTATAAACGTTCATGGTATATGAATGTAATGTATGTGCATGTAAGCTGATTAGCTGTCTTGCTGAGGAAAATAAATCCTTGATAGCTAAAGATAATGAAATCTTTGATTGTTGCCGGGGAAAGTAAATCCTTGACCGATGCTAGGGATTCCAAAAATCTTTGATTGTTGAAGATGAGAAATCCTTGCTGACTACTGTTGGGGATTATCAAAACTTTGACAACTTCTGTGGGGATGTGAGAATCCTTCATGACTTTCCTGAGGAAATAAGGAAAAATCTGACGACCTTTACTGGGGAATTAAAACCTGGGAAGCTTCAAAATGGAGAAACGGGAACAAGAATCTTTGTTCTTTCGGGAAATAACTCTGTGGGGAGAATGTTATTCTGCCGGGGAAATCAGGAGCTTGGGTTGTATGCCAATCTACCGGGGATTCCTGTCTTGTGGAGAATTCGGCTGGGGAATCGGAGGAAGTGGGATAGTATTCCACCGGGGTTTAAGATTTGAAGTTTTGGACTCTGGTGGAAAAAAGTTTAGAGTATTCTGGCTCCACTGGGGATCGGGAGTTTTTTAGAAACTTAACTCTGATGGGAATTTTGAACTGTAATTCCGCTGGGGATATGCATTTCAAGGTTTTAGCTCTGTTGAGGACCTGAATGACATACTATAGGGGATTTCTTCTGGAACATCCTAAAGACGTTTCCCTATATTTTCGACCTATCAGTAATTATCCTTTCTTATTTTGTTTTATTTGTAAGTAGTGATTATATTCAAATGCATATGCTCATTTAACAAATCATTGGACGTTTTCAAATGAAACATAAATGTAAAAAGAAAGAAAAGGCAAGCAAATTTCTGCACTTTGAAATATCTTTGTATTAACTTTTTTAAGTATCTTTGTACAAAGGAGACAGACATCCTAGTAAGAGAATGTTGTCGAAAAATTGAGAAAAATTTTATACAAAGAAAGATGGCTATGTGCAACAATTCCATGGGGTTCCCATTCTGCTATAGCCTTCACAACTCTGAATATCTTGTTCATTTGTTGCTTCGTCTGTGGATGATTAGATTGATCAGAAGCTTGGAGTTTGGTCGTGAAGAGATTGTCCTTAAAGTGATCCGACGAGACATAGTCATACGCTTTAATTCCCTAACTTTTTCCTGGACCGCCCTTTCGGGTTTTCGATCCTCCGGGAAACCCTTTTTTGCCCAAGTCGCCCTTTCGGGTTTTCAACTTGTCGGGTGTACAGATTTTTATATTTACCTCTAATTTTTGCCTGAACCTCCCTTTCGGATTTTCGGTTCACCGGGATGCCCATTTTTGCCCAAGTCTCCCTTTCGGGTTTTCAACTTGTCGGGTCGTTTATGTGTATCGTCGCCGTCCATGGTGGTCAGAATCATAGCCCCACCAAAAAAGATGTTCTTCATCATAAATGGTCCTTCGTAAGTAGGAGTCCACTTGCCCCCGGGATCACTTTGCGGCAAGATGATCCGCTTGATTACAAGATCTCCGACTTGATATACCTGACGTCTGACTTTCTTGTTGAAAGCCTTGATCATCCGTTTTTGATACGTCTGACCATGACAAACAGCAGTAAGTCGCTTCTCGTCGATCAAATTAAGCTGATCAAGCCGGGTCTGAATCCAATCGTCTTCATTTAAACCAACATCCTTCATAATCCTCAAGGAAGGAATCTGAACTTCCATAGGTAAAACAACCTCCATGCCATATACCAAAGAAAAGGGGGTTGCCCCAGTTGAAGTACGCATCGTGGTACGATATCCGTGCAGAGCAAACGGTAACATCTCATGCCAGTCCTTGTAGGTGACTGTTATCTTTTGAATGATCTTCTTGATATTTTTGTTCGCGGCTTCAATAGCACCGTTCATCTTTGGCCGATAGGGAGATGAATTATGACGTTGAATCTTGAACTGCTCGAACAGAGCGGTGATCACAGTGTTGTTCAAATTTGTACCACTGTCCGTGATGATCCTGTCGGGGATACCATACCGGCATATGAGGTTCTGCTTAATGAAGCGGGCAACCACATTCTTTGTAACGGAGGCAAAGGAAGCCGCTTCAACCCACTTGGTAAAATAATCAATATTGACCAAGATGAAGCGGTGTCCATTGGAAGTTGTAGGCTTGATCTCTCCAATCATGTCGATTCCCCACATCGCGAATGGCCAAGGAGCTGTTAGAACGTTGAGAGGAACTGGAGGAATATGTACCTTGTCAGCATAGACTTCGCATTTATGACAAGTACGAGAATATTGATGACCGTCAGCTTCCATGGTAGACCAGTAGTAGCCTGCCCTTAGAATCTTCTTAGCAATCGTATGTCCGCTCAAATGGGTTCCAAATGTGCCACTATGCAGTTCAGTCATGATCTTCTCAGCTTCAACCTTGTCCACACAACGAAGCAGAACACAATTATGGTTGCGTTTGTATAGGATGTCATTGCTCAGGAAGAACTTGGCAGCAAATCTCCTTAAGAACTTTTTGTCATTGACTGAAGCTCCTTCAGGGTATTCTAGAGTCTCGCGATACCTTTTGATTTCATGAAACCATGGTTGTTCCACTACTTCTTCGGTATTAATCTCATGACAATGTGCAGGTTCATCCATTCGCTCGATGGTGATTCGGGGAGCCTCATTATCCCAGTTAAGTTTAAACATGGAAGACATTGTGGCTAGAGCATCTGCTAGCTGATTTTCTTCTCGCGGGAAGTGCTCAAAGGTAATCTGCTCGAAATGAGGAAACAATGTCAAGACATGTTCTTTGTATGGGATAAGATTAGGATGTTTAGTGTCCCACTCTCCTTTGATTTGACTGATAACCAAAGTTGAGTCCCCAAATATAATCAGAGATTTGATTCCCAAGTTAATAGCAGCCTTGAGACCAAATATACAAGCTTCATACTCGGCCATGTTGTTGGTGCAGCTGAAGTAGAGTCTAGCAGTGAAAGGCGTATGGCAACCTTCTGGAGAAATAAGTATCGCACTGATACTGTTGCCAAGTGCATTTGAAGCACCATAAAAGTACAGGGTCCATCGGGATCCTTGTTCAGGTCCGTCATACGGTCCGTTATCTTTAATGTTGTCCAATGTCATAATGTCCTCTTCAGGGAAGTCGAACCTCATAGAGTGATAATCTTCGACGGCTTGATGAGCTAGATGGTCAGCTAGTACACTCCCCTTTATAGCTTTTTGGGTTGTGTATTGGATATCATATTTAGTCAGGATCATCTGCCATCTAGCGTTTCTTCCAGATAAAGCAGGCTTCTCGAAGATGTACTTAATCGGATCCATTTTGGAAATCAGCAAAGTGGTATGTGTCAACATATACTACTTTAGCCGGCGAGCAGCCCATACCAAAGCGCAGCAAGTTTTCTCGAGCAGTGAGTAGCGAGTCTCACAGTCGGTAAACTTTTTGCTAAGGTAATAAATGGCATGCTCTTTTCGGCCAGACTCGTCATATTGGCCCAGTACGCACCCCATTGAATTATCCAAAACAGTCAGATACATGATTAAAGGCCTTCCTTCGACGGGTGGCATCAAGATAGGAGGTTCCAGCAAATACTCCTTGATCTTATCAAAAGCAACTTGACAATCATTGTTCCATTCAACCACCTGATCTTTCTTCAACAGCTTGAAGATTGGCTCACAGGTAGATGTTAGGTGAGAGATGAACCTTGCAATATATTTTAAGCGTCCCAAGAAACCTCTAACCTCCTTTTCAGTGCGGGGGGCAGGCATTTCTTGTATAGATTTTACTTTAGCAGGATCAACCTCAATGCCTTTATTACTTACGATGAATCCCAAACGTTTACCGGACCTGACTCCAAAAGTGCACTTGCTAGGGTTCAGTCTGAGCTTATATTCCTTTAATCTGAAAAACAGCTTTTGCATATGGTCGCGGTGTTCTTCTTCTGTTTGTGAACGGGCTATCATGTCGTCTACGTAGACTTCGATTTCATGATGTATCATGTCATGAAACAAAGCTACCATGGCTCTCTGATAGGTTGCCCCGGCATTCTTCAGTCCGAATGGCATCACTTTATAGCAGAAGGTACCCCATTGCGTAAAAAAAGTAGTCTTCTCCATGTCTTTGGGGGCCATTTTGATCTGGTTGTATCCCTAGAATCCATCCATGAAGGAAAATACCTTGTGTTGAGCTGTGTTGTCAACCAAGATGTCAATGTGTGGTAGTGGAAAATCATCTTTAGGGCTAGCCCTGTTTAAGTCCCTGTAGTCCACACACATTCTGACTTTGCCGTCCTTCTTAGGCACGGGCACAATGTTAGCAACCCATTGTGGATAGGAAGTAACAGCCAGAAAGCCAACATTGAACTATTTTATCACCTCAGCTTTGATCTTTTTGGACATGTCGGGCCTCATTCGGTGGACTTTATGTTTGATTGGTGGACAGTCTTCTCTTGTAGGGAGTCGGTGAACCACAATATCTGTATCCAGTCCTGGCATGTCTTCATAGGACCAGGCAAAAGATCTCAACATATTCATTCAACAACTGAACTAAACGCTTTTTGACATTTGTCTCCAAGTTGGCACCCACTTTAACCTCTATCTTGTCTTCCTCTGTTCCCAAATTTATAGTCTCCAACAACTCTTCATGGGGAAGAATAGCCCTCTCTTCTTGTTGCAAAAGTCTAGCTAACTCTTCAGGCACCTCACAGTCTTCATCACCTTCGTACTCGGCATGATTGACCAAATCTTCAGAGTCACCGAAGGCCAAAGCAGAATAGTCACCCATGGAATCCGGAGTGGATGGGTACCTGTATTTTGTGAGTGTGGGTGTGTGTAAGGGATAGCCATCCTTAAACAAAATAAAATGTAAAAGGAAAGAAAATGAACACAACAGTTTATAGATGCAAACGTCCATGATTCATTAAAATGGCATATGAAAATGAAGAATCAAAACCCTTACAAATGGACCTATATGCCCCGGGTAAGGCATAAGAGTGTACGAATTGTTTAATTATTACAGACCAAACAGGAAATTGTTCAAAGATAAATTATTGATTGATGAAAGTGATGGGAACAAAGTCTTTCGCCTCCCAGCTGCTTAATCCTTCTTCAATGGTTGGAAAGATCCAATCTTCAAAGTTGTCTTCTTCATCATCATCTTATAAGGCATGAATTCCATGGTGAGTGATTTTTAAGGGTGATCCTCCAGCCCGGGAGCGACGCACAGCTTTATGGCCAGCGGCAGTGAAACCCAATCCAAACTTGTTCGTCTTGTGAGGAAAATCTGGCAGTTGCCCCCACACTGTACTTCTTCCTTCTTTGATTACAGCCTCTGCATCTTTAAGGGATGCCATCTGAGACACAGGCTTGGAAATGATAGGCACATCAGTCATTGTCTTTGCTACTGCGACTTCAGGAGAAACCTCTTCAAAGTGTTGGAAAGGTGTTTTTATAAATTCGCCATCTAACTCCACATAACGGAAAGAGTTAAGGTGACTTATCATATACTCCTCCTCACCGTGAACCGTTATGATCTTACCCTGGACTAGATACTTTAGCATTTGGTGTAGAGAAGAAGTGACTTCCCCAGCATTGTGGATCCATGGCCTTCCCAACAAGCATGAATATGAAAGACGGATGTCCATCACATAAAAAGTAGAGTTGAAAATTTCTGTACCCACTTTGATTGGAATGTCTACTTCTCCGTGAACCATCCTCTTAGAACCGTCGAAGGCTCTAACAACGATGTTACTGGGCTTTAGGGTCAAACCTTCACAGTCCAATCTGTCCAATGCTTTCTTTGGTAGAACATTTAAAGATGAACCGGTATCAACCAGAACATGAGCAAGTGTGGTCCCCCTGCATTCTACCGAGACATGTAGCGCATCATTATGCTTTCTTCCTCTAGACGTCAAATCATCATCAGAAAAGCCAAGACCATTATCGGCTGTAAGGCTAGCCACGCACTCTTGAAACTGGTCCGCAGAAGTTTCTTGAGGCACGTGTGCCGTCTTTAGAAATTTGATCAAGGCTTTGGCATGAGCCTCAAAGCAGAGTAAGAGAGCCAGCATGGAGATTTTTGAAGGGGTTTGCCCTAGCTGCTCTACGACATCGTAGTCGCTCTTCTTGATTATCTTTAAGATTTCTTCCATATCTTTTTGGGTGGTCTCGGGGATAACCACAGTCTGAGTCTTCGTCCTGACAGGCGCTTCTTGGATCCCCTTACCTTTATTGGTAGTAACAACAGAGGGTCTAGCTTCGGGAGCATCAATTTCTTCAATTACCGGACTTTGCACAGATGGCTTGACAGGCACAGAAACTCTTGAGGGTCCGAAGACTGCCCGTGGAGGAGCAATCTCCGGAGAGAAGATCCTTCCGCTATGAGTTATCTTGCTTGTTCCCGCAATATTCCCTACATTAGGGGTTTCTTCCTCGGAATTCTCTTCGGCTGATTCGATCTGCTTGATATCATGGTAGAAGATCTCTCCTCTGTAATTCCATGGTATCGTCTTGTTAGATTTATACGGGATAGGCCCCGGCATGGTAATTTTCAGCGGTACAAACTTAGGATCAGGTGTAATCTTAACAGGCCTTTTGTAGGTCTTGGAAAGATTGTCGGAGATGGTTATTATAGCAATGTCATTGATTGAAGTAACAAGGGTAACAGGAGTAAAATGAGTGATAGTATCAACATGAGTCTTTTGAAAGAGGATCTCTTGGGTATCCATCAGGCGTTGGATACCTGATTTCAACAGTGGGCAGTCAGTTTGCATGTTTGAACAAAAGTAACAGTCTTTTCCACAGCCTGGGAATAATCCTGGTTTTCATCAAATTCACTTTAATCATTGGCAACGGAGTCAATAGGTCATCAACAGCGGTAACATGAAGATCTTCCACAACAGCATGGACATTATGACCATGTTTTGGCATAGAAGCGGATATCATGTTGGGTTTTTCGGGAGCATAAAACTCTACTTCCTTGGCATCTATCAAATCTTGGATCTTGTTTTTAAGAGCCCAACAGTTATTGGTATCATGCCCTACACTGTCCGAGTGGTATGCACATTTTGCATTGGAATGATAATAAGGAGAAGAGGTATTGGGGTTTTTTGGCACTTCTTTCAAATTGGTAAGGTTCAGCTTTAACAGATGAGGGAGGACTTGAGCTGGTGTCATATTGATTCGGGTGAATTGTCGTTGTGGCCTTTCTACCCTTTGCTGATTAGCCCTTGGTTGATTGCTGCGAGGTTGATCGGCTGAGGAGTTTTGGATCATCACAGCCCCCACCGTTGGTCGGCGCTCTGTTCTCCCTTGGTTTCTCTGGGTGTGAACAGCAGAAACTTCCTTCTTGGCTGGGAAGGTCTTCTTAATACTAGTGGAAGCGGAGGCATCCTTCTGAATTTTACCACTTTTAATGCCAGCTTCTACCCTTTCACTGGTCAGAATTAATTCGGAAAATCTTGCAGATGAACTCCCGATTAAATGATTGAAGAATGGACCTAACAGAGTCCCTAAAAACATGTCAACCAGCTCTCTATCCGACAATGGTGGCTGCACCCTTCCAGCCAAATCCCGCCACTTCTAGGCATACTCCTTAAATCCCTCATTAGAGGCCATACCTATACTGTGTAGCTGAGTACGAGTAGGCGCTAAACATGCGTTGTATTGGTATTGTTGGTAGAAAGCAGCAGCCAAATCTTCCCAGTTATGAACATCAGATCTCTCAAGTTGATAGAACCAGTCCAATTGCGTACCCGACAAGCTATCTTGAAAAAAGTGGACCCAAAGATCCTTATCAGAAGAGTGAGGTTGGATCTTTCTGACGTAGGATCTCAGATGCATCTTTCGACAGGACAAACCGTCATACTTAGCAAATATAGGTACTTTGAACTTGGGAGGAATGACGATCCCAGCGACCAATCCTAGTTCTTCGAAATCTAACCCAGGTACCCTTTGCAACTCCATGGCTGCCAACCAATCCTCAAGATTTTTATACTTATCATCCGCCGGAGGGTATTGCTGTTCGGAGTAATCTTCATCCTCTTCCTCTTCTTCTTCTTCAACTTCAGATTCGGAGGGCATTGCAACTCCTTTTCCCTTACCAACCCCTTCATCAGACGTCGGGGGAAATTCCAGAACTCTCCTAGCCTGATGCTCAAATCTCCTTCCCATAGTGGCTACCCCAACTCTTTTCTTCTTCTTCCTTTCTGGTTCCTTCTCTTTCTCTAACAGTTCTTTAAGATCCTCTTGACCCTTTGCTAAGGTCATGAGGAGTTGTTGGAATTGCGAATTCTGTGCTTGTAGATCTTTAACCGTCTACTCTATATCCATCTTGCTGAAATAAACAGCAGAAAGATAAGGAAAACTTGTGTGAAGACCTGTTTATGCATATGATGAATGATATGTTATTCATGTAATGCATTCAAGGATTCAGAAATTCAAATTTGTTGCAAACAAAAAGAACACAGGTCATATTAAGAAGAAATTTGTTAGTACATAAATGCCCCATGGGCAAAATATTACAAAATTCTTAATGTAAAAAGACATTGCGCATCCTCTTTGGCGCGATGTAAGTGTTAAGAGTTTCCTCTTCATGAAGTCGACGGGTAAGTTCCAAAACCTTCTTCTCACTAGCATAGCAGCTGGCTTCAAAAGTATTTTGTTCTTCTTTGAGTTGTATCCAACTCTTTTGTAATTCTTCCAATGATGTTGGCATGTCAGGATGTAGGAGGGTGTATGGAACCTCTCCTTCCATAACAGGCTCTTTGATCACGGGGAGAATGTGAGGGTAAGCATCATAAGACTCTGGGCGCGGGTTCGTACCCACTTGAGGTAAGGCTTAAGGGGGATGGAATTCTTGGGCCCCAGTGTCTTACTATCCACTTTATTAGGCATCCTCCAAGCTCTGATAAACCTTTGTCGAAGTCCTTGCGCTTTGTTGTCGAAGTCAAAAACCAAGTTAGGAATCAGCATATCACGAGGGCCATCCCTTCGGGCATATCCAAATTGCCTTAGAGCTAAACAAGGGTTGTAGGTAATTCCTCCCCTAATGCCAAGTAGTGGGATATTAGGGAACTCTCCACAACGATCAATCATGATGACATTTTCTCTGGACCGAGAACACCAATGAACATCAGAATGTGTGAGGGTCATCAACCGTTGTGACCACCTTAAACCCTGCTCATTCTTCAAAATTGTTTGGGGAAGGTGAGAAATAAACCACCTTGCTAGAAGAGGAGTACAGCACATGAGAACACCTCTTTTCCTCATTGTTCGTGTGTGAAATGAGTGTAGGATATCTCCAAGCAATGTAGGCACAGGATTCCGAGATTTGAAAATCTTGACAGCATTCACATCTATAAGCTGATCAGGGTTTGGGAACAAGACCAAAACATAGATGAGGAGTGCTACAATTTCCTCAAAGGCTTGTAGATCTAGAGAATTCCAACAGTCTTGTGCCTTCTCAAACAGAAACTTTGCCAAGAAACCCTTGACACAACTTCTGGTTTCCCAATGACCTTTGATATCAGATGGTTGCAAGTGTAAGGCTTGAGCAACATCTTCAGGCTTTGGTTCTCTTTTCGTACCGTTGTAGGGTAGTTGATGGAGAATAGGAATCCTCAGGAGTTGAGAAAATTCCTCCAAAATGGGTACTAGTTGGTAATTAGGGAATGTGAAACAGTGGTGTAGGGGGTCAAAGAACTGGAAGAGAACTTTCACCATGTCTTCTTCAATGTTGGATTTGACCAAGTTGAGAAGTCTACCATGTCTTTCACTGAAGAGAGAATTCTCTAGAATCTTGGAAGTAAGCTCCTTGAGTTGAGGAGGGATTCTCACAAGGTTGACTTGGATGGTTTTCCTGCGAAGAGATTCCATGACCTACAAAACAAGAACAAAGATGAAGATCTAAACCCTTGAAATGGTTAGTGGATGCATATGATGCTTTTTGATGTTCATGATGTATGCACAAGCATATGTACAAACAAGTCTCACAAGATCCTAGTTCCAGGCTTGCATGAGGTTTCATAGGTAAGTACCCTCTTGAAGTTAGTTGGCTCAACCTGTCCTATAAATAGTAACCGGGTTCTAAGGAGTTCAATATCACTGGATTATTTTCTGTGGTCATTGTTTCAGTTTAGCCACTTAACTGGCGACCAAAATATTCCAAGAAAATAACCCTCAATGAGTGTAGTATCGAGTATCTACCAACTTCGGACTGTACCAAAGCCGGTCATCTCACTACCCCTAAAAAAGGCCAAGATGGTCAAGTAAGGTTCTAAGAGTTCATTAGTGCTTCATGACATTACTCAGCGGCCCCGTATTCTCTTTGATTGACTCAAAGGCTACCGGTACCCACAAATATGTCGCACTAATATAGTTATTGCTTCAACCATGTTGGTATACCCCACACAGTTTCCACAATGTATTGTTGTTTACCTATGAATGTTTCCCAAAAATCCGGGTGGAGGATTTATACCCAAACAAGAGAACCAAATGTAAAGCAATCAAAGCAATCAAGATAAGCATGCAAAGGTGATCGAAACCCTAAGGTTACTCCACTTCGGAATTTATTCCCCAGCAGAGTCGCCAGTTCTGTGATACGGTGGGAGAACTGACTTGGGATTTTGCATTTGTGTTTGCAAATGTTTCGGTTTAGCAAGAGTCACCACCGACTTTTTATTTTATCCTAAGGAAAGGTCAAAAAGTACAGAAAAGACCTTTGAGATGTTTTCTTGGGTTCGGGAGTAGATTATGAAAAGGGAAGGTGCAAGCACCCTTTTCATCCATGGTTATCCATGGGCTCTTAGTTACTTGTTTAGATCACTTGCTTTTGCTTTTCAATTGTTTGAAATGGTGCTTTGTGTGTGGTTTTGAAAGATAGTTTGAAAAGAGGCCATCGTTGTGGCAACCTTTGTAATGATTCTTGTTTGAATGTATACAAAGGTGTTTTTGTCTTTTGAAAAGATTTCAATGTTTGAAAGTTTGATTTGGGAAATGTTTTGAAATTGTGTTATGAAGTGTGTTTGAAAATAGCAAGGATGTTTTGCAAGCTTTTGATCAAGTAACTAAGAGCTATCTACCCTAATTTACTCAAAGATCTTTCCTAATGTTTTTAACCCTTTTGACAGTGTTATTTCACCATTGCATTTGGTGAACAACCTTGTGTTAGGATGTTAAACGGGACAGGCGCGGGTCATCATATAGACCATGATAGCAATTGTGTCAAGTATTTTTGGCAAATTTTTGAGGGACTTGATCATTTTTGTTTAGGCAACCAAGATAGCGTCATCGAGGGACTATGATCTTTTGTTTTTTTTTTGTTTTGCCAAAGTACCCAACATGCATAACATGGCCCATTTTTGAAGGCAACAAGTGGATTGTAACCCTAGGGGTGCAAGTGTGCATTGTGCTTGATTTTCATGCATTTTTGTCTTTGATTAGGTCAAGCTACTTGTTGATTTTGATTTTTGCATACAAACCCTAATTCTCTAACCATGGCATAATTGAAAGCGTAAAGTGCGGGAATTAAAGAGTCTAAGCTATTACAACATGATTATGGAGATGGGGGTACAATCTTTGAATGGGGGGTATTTGACAAGAAATATAAACCCTAATTTACTATTACATCCAAATTGAATTCCAATGCATAAATAATAAATGGATAATATTTAAATGAACAAAAATAAAAAATATATATCAAATAATATGAATTATGCAAAAAAGGTTTTTGATTATTTATGCATGTAAAAATATTTAATGTAAAAAATAAAGAAATAAATAAAAAGATTAATTTCATTTGTTTTAGGGTAAAACCCTAATTTCTTTAAGAAAATGAATACATTATATTATTTATATACAATAAAATATATTAATATGTACAAAAATAAAATATACTTAGAAAAAGTATTTTTTAGTATGAATAATAATAAAAGTAAAAATGTAATATTTTATATTTTTATTCTAAAGTATTTAATAAAATAAAAGTATATATGTATATATATGTATATTAATTATGTTAAATATGTATAATATAAAATAAAATATGTACAAAAATAAATTATATTTATAATAATATTTTCAGTGTGAATGAAAATAAGAAATAAAAATAAAAGTATAAATTATATATATTTTTCAAGTCTTAATAAATAATATAAAAGTATTTAAATGCTTTTTATGTTAGAAAAATTAAAATAAAATGCCAAATAAATGTGAAAAAATTATGAAAATATTTTTGAGAATTTTTTATATTTGGAAATAAATAAACAAAATCAGAAATAAAAACAAAAATGCAAAAATATAAAAATACCAGAAAATGGGCCAGGGGGTGCAAAAAGGAAAAGAGGGGGTGTCAAAAGTGAGCCAGGCCAGGCCCAACCCACCACTTCATCTTTAACCTTCAGCTTTTGAAAAAACATGCGCGTGCCCTGTACAAACTTGGACATCCTGCATACGAGCTCTATTGCAAAAACATAACATCAAACTTGTAGAGAATTTCAAGACGATTCCAACCATATAAAAAACTAATCCTAACTCTCAAAGACCAGAGAGAATTTCTCTGGCCCCAAAATCTGACCTAGTTTTTTCAGCATGTTCATGGATGAAATTCTCTTAGCACACTTAATATAAATGAAAATTGAGCATATGTACAACTTCATGGCAATGCACACTACATTTTTTATTCATAAACCTAAAGCTAAATGTTCCTAAATAGAGAGATAGGAAATGGACAAAAACCTGTTTCAGTTGAATTCGTGTAGGGTAATGTAGTGCTTTTCAACAAGGCTTGAGATGTCTGGTAGCTTACTTGAACTTCACTTGACCTTCTCCAATAGCTAGCTTGCCTTGAATGTCCTTGAATCAACCTATAGAACTCAACCTTCACAAGCTCAAAATGAAAATGGTGAACACTGTAAATGGAGTTACAGTTGGTGTTTGAGGTTTGGGATAGCTTGGATGGATGGAATGGAAGGTGTTTGAAGCAACTTGGGGCAAAACGTACGAGCCAAATGAGCTATGGAACTCAAGTTGCAGAACCTGCCCTATTTTGCCAAAGGAATGTCATTTCTGGCTATGGGGTGTTTAGAGGCTCAAGCAATCGTGTTTCTAGCTCAAAGGGGTGTGAGAAAGATGTTCAAACTGTTTGCATAAGTTGGTATTGGCTGGTTTTTAAGTTCTAAGGTTTTGGACAAGTTTCTTGTTTTTGAAGTAAGAATGTGGAAGTGATTGGAACAGGCCTGTACAGGTTATCCTTATGCTTGCATCTCTTGCCCTTGGCCCCTCCAACTTGTGGATTTGATTAGCTGCAAAAGATTTGGATCAATGCTCAAGAAATCAGTTTTGACATAAAGCATGATTTAAGCAAAAATGGAAATTTGCCTTTTTTTCTACTTAGGGCTTAATTTTGTTTACAATGTCCAAATGACCAAAACAAAAGCTTAGACTGATGGATTTGAATTTAATTATGGAGTGTGAAGTGGTTTAGAGGCCTGTAAACTAGTGTAACGCATGCTGACTTGAAAATGCAACTTGTGTGAACATGAATATGCCATGGATGAAAAGTGAGTTTTTGCCAACTTCAAGCCTTTGATTCTCCCTAACCATAAATGTGTTTGAGGAGTTCTTGGACAATTTGGAAAGCTTGCAAAATTCTATATAATCTATCTTTGAAATGTAACTTGAGATTCCAAGTGGAACCATGTGAAAAATGGCCATGAAGATAGGTCAAAATCCTGCCTAAACTAGGGCAAAATTTCACTAAGTTAAAAGTTTTAGGGACCCTTGTTCCAAAAATCATAACTTGAGATCCAAGATTCTTTTGAGAAAACTTTATGAATCAAAGTTGTATACTTTGTGGAGTACTACAACTTTGATGTTGGAGGTTTTGTTTGAATCCATTTGCATCATGGTGAAAATGTTAGGCAAAGTTAGGAAAAAATAAGAAAATTTCATAACTTAGAAAAATTCTAAGTTATGAAATTTTTCAATTTCAAACCCTAATTTGCAATTTTGGGTTTCTTGATGAACAAGTTTCATGTTTTGACATATCTTGAGGAAAAATGACCCTTGGCACTTGATTTTGACCAAAAAGTCAAAGTTTGACTTTTCAGTGTACAGTCAAATTTTGATCAGTTGACTGAACAATTCATCTGTCAATCCAATGCAATTGAGGTCTTTTGAACTTGTTGAATTGTTCAAGATGATGCCATTTAGTCCTTGAGTCCTTGGTTGAACCTAATTTGCCATAGGCTAGGTCAAAAATCAGAAATTGCCTTTGTACAGTCAAAACCCTAAAAATGACCATTTTGCCCTTTTGGTGATCTGATCAAATTTCTTGTGGAGTTATGGTCCAAACTTGATCAAATGGTTCATATGAGTTCATAATGTTGATGTGGGTCAAAAATCATGAGGTTTGACTGTAAATTAGCCATAGTTGACTTTTTTTCCAATACAGCTGATTTCTAGGTCAACTGTCTAGTTGACTGGGCAAAAATTTGATTCAAGGCTTGAAACTTGGTGTGGTCAAACTTATGAGTTCATCATGAAGTATGAAAGTCACTTTGAGCATTGAAGGTCCAAAAATCCTTGTGCAAACTAAAACCCTAATTTAGGTCATCAGTGCAAGGAGATGTCTTGAGAAGAGCAAACCCTAACTTGATCTTGGGTCCAAAGAGCCTTGTGATAAGAAATGTTGATAAAATGAGATGGAAAATTTTGGGGTACAACAGTTTCCCCTGTTCAATCTTCTTGAACCTGAAGAGTTAGATTGGCAAGTTTGCCTTTCGTGACTCGAAGGTAAAAGAGGATTGGACACTAGAGTGCCCGTAAATTTGACCTCGTCAAAATGTAGGTGAGGAAATGGGCTTAAAGATGCCATTTGGAAATGGTAGAATCTTGCTGGAGATGGGCCTAGAGATGCCATCCAAAACTTGTTTGTTGAAAACCAGGAGAATGAACATCAGATTGGTATCCGTATTTGGAACGTATCTGAGTTGTATCTGGAGATTGGATTCGTATGAGCAAAGAAATGGCGTCCGTGTCCAGAGCGTATCCGAGCTGTAACTATATTTGATTCTTGAATGAATATCAGAATGATTGTCGTGTCTGGAGTGTATCTGTATTCTGAATGAGGGACAGAGAAACATCTGTGTATGGAGCATCTCTGTGCTGGGGATAAATGTTGAATGAGTGACAGAACGGAAACCGTGTCTGGAGCGTATCTGGACTGTATCTGAAGTTGAGATTTGTATGAGCAACAGAATGACTTCCGTGTCTGGAGTTTATCCGTATTGTAACTGGGATCTGGATAAGTGACAGAATGACTTCCGTGTCTGGAGCGTATCTAGTCTGTATCTGATTGTTGAGGTCTGAATGAGTAATAGAATGACCGTCGTGTTTGGGGTGTATCCATATTGTATCTGAATAAGAGATCTGAATAAGTAGCAGAATGACTTCCACGTCTTGGAGTGTATCCGTACTGTATCTAAAATCTTTGAACATTTGTTAAAGGTAGCTTTTAATCTTATCCTGAAAGGGTAGAATGTTAGCTAAAACACAAAGTTATGTTGCATGCCATGTATGATGCAATAAAATGTGTTCTATAAACGTTCATGGTATATGAATGTAATGTATGTGCATGTAAGCTGATTAGCTGTCTTGCTGAAGAAAATAAATCCTTGATAGCTAAAGATAATGAAATCTTTGACTGTTGCTGGGGAAAGTAAATCCTTGACTGATGCTGGGGATTCCAAAAATCTTTGATTGTTGAAGATGAGAAATCCTTGCTGACTACTGTTAGGGATTATCAAAACTTTGACAACTTATGTGGGGATGTGAGAATCCTTCATGACTTTCCTGGGGAAATAAGGAAAAATCCGACGACCTCTACTGGGGAATTAAAACCTGGGAGGCTTCAAAATGGAGAAACGGGAACAAGAATCTTCGTTCTGTCGGGAAATAACTTTGTGGGGAGAATGTTATACTGCCAAGGAAATCAGGAGCTTGGGTTGTATGCCAATCTACCGAGGATTCCTGTCTTGTGGAGAATTTCGCTGGGGAATCGGAGGAAGTGGGATAGTATTCCACCGGGGTTTAAGATTTGAAGTTTTGGACTCTGCTGGAAAAAAGTTTAGAGTATTCTGGCTCCGTTGGGGATCGGGAGTTTTTTAGAAACTTAACTCTGATGGGAATTTTGAACCTTAACTCCGCTGGGGATATGCATTTCAAGGATTTAGCTCTGTTGAGGACCTGAATGACATACTATAGGGGATTTCTTCCAGAATAGCCTAAAGAAGTTTCCCTATACTTTCGACCTATCAGTAATTATCCTTTCTTATTTTGTTTTATTTGTAAGTAGTGATTATATTCAAATGCATATGCTCATTTAACAAATCTTTGGACGTTTTCAAATAAAACATAAATGTAAAAAGAAAGAAAAGGCAAGCAAATTTCTGCACATTGAAATATCTTTGTATTAACTTTTGTAAGTATTTTGTACAAAGGAGACAGACATCCTAGTAAGAGAATGTTGTCGAAAAATTGAGAAAAAATTTATACAAAGAAAGATGGATATGTGCAACAATTCCATGGGGTTCCTATTCTGCTATAGCCTTCACAACTCTGAATATCTTGTTCATTCGTTGCTTCGTCCGCGGATGATTGGATTGATCAGAAGCTTGGAGTTTGGTCGTGAAGAGATTGTCCTTAACGTGATCCGAAGAGACATAGTCATACGCTTTAATTCCCTAACTTTTTCCTGGACCGCCCTTTCGGGTTTTCGATCCACCGGGAAACCCTTTTTTTCCCAAGTCGCCCTTTCGGTTTTTCAACTTGCCGAGTGTACAGATTTTTTTATTTATCCCTAATTTTTGCCTGAACCGCCCTTTCGGGTTTTCGGTTCACCAAGATGCCCATTTTTGCCCAAGTCGCCCTTTCGGGTTTTCAACTTGTCGGGTCGTTTATGTGTAGTATCTTTTGACTATGTCTTCGTTCGCAGGGTGCGGCAGGTCATCATCTTCCATGGTGGTCAGAATCATAGCCCCACCAGAAAAGATGTTCTTGATCACAAATGGTCCTTCGTAAGTAGGAGTCCACTTTCCCCTGGGATCACTTTGCGGCAAGATGATCCGCTTGATTACAAGATCTCCGACTTGATATACCTGACGTCTGACTTTCTTTTTGAAAGCCTTGATCATCCGTTTTTGATACGTCTGACCATGACAAACAGCAGTAAGTCGCTTCTCGTCGATCAAATTAAGCTGATCAAGCCGGGGCTGAATCCAATCGTCTTCATTTAAACCAACATCCTTCATAATCCTCAATGAAGGAATCTGAACTTCCATAGGTAAAACAGCCTCCATGCCATATACCAAAGAAAATGGGGTTGCCCCAGTTGAAGTACGCGTCGTGGTACGATATCCGTGCAGAGCAAACGGTAACATCTCATGCCAGTCCTTGTAGGTGACTGTCATCTTTTGAATGATCTTCTTGATATTTTTGTTCGCGGCTTCAACATCACCGTTCATCTTTGACCGATAGGGAGATGAATTATGATGTTGAATCTTGAACTGCTCGCACAGAGCGGTGATCACAGTGTTGTTTAAATTTGTACCATTGTCCGTGATAATCCTGTCGGGGATACCATACCGGCATATGAGGTTCTACTTAATGAAGCGAGAAACCACATTCTTTGTAACGGAGGCAAAGGAAGCCGCTTCAACCCACTTGGTAAAATAATCAATAGCGACCAAGATGAAGCGATGTCCATTGGATGATGTAAGCTTGATCTCTCCAATCATGTCGATTCCCCACATCACGAATGGCCAAGGAGCTGTTAGAACATTGAGAGGAACTGGAGGAATATGTACCTTGTCAGCATAGACTTGGCAATTATGACAAGTACGGGAATATTGATGACCGTCAGCTTCCATGGTAGACCAACAGTAGCCTGCCCTTAGAATCTTCTTAGCCATCGTATGTCCGCTCAAATGGGTGCCAAATGTGCCACTATGAAGTTCAGTCATGATCTGCTCAGCTTCAACCTTGTCCACACAACGAAGCAGAACACAATTATGGTTGCGTTTGTATAGGATACCATTGCTCAGGAAGAACTTGGCAGCAAATCTCCTTAAGAACTTTATGTCATTGACTGAAGCTCCTTCAGGGTATTCTTGAGTCTCGAGATACCTTTTGATTTCATGAAACCAAGGTTGTTCCACTACTTCTTCGGTATTAATCTCATGACAATGTGCAGGTTCATCCATTCACTCGATGGTGATTCGGGGAGCCTCATTATCCCAATTAAGTTTAAACAAGGAAGACATTGTGGCTAGAGCATCTGCTAGCTGATTTTCTTCTCGCGGGAAGTGCTCAAAGGTAATCTGCTCGAAATGAGGCAACAATGTCAAGACATGTTCTTTGTATGGGATAAGATTAGGATGTTTAGTGTCCCACTCTCCTTTGATTTGACTGATAACCAAAGTTGAGTCCCCAAATACAATCAGAGATTTGATTCCCAAGTCAATAGCAGTCTTGAGACCAAAGATACAAGCTTCATACTCGGCCATGCTGTTGGTGCAGCTGAAGCAGAGTCTAGCAGTGAAAGGCGTATGGCAACCTTCTGGAGAAATAAGTATCGCACCGATATCGTTGCTAAGTGCATTTGAAGCACCATCAAAGTACAGGGTCCATCGGGATCCTTGTTCAGGTCTGTCATACGGTCTGTTATCTTTAATGTTGTCCAATGTCATAATGTCCTCGTCAGGGAAGTCGAACCTCATAGATTGATAATCTTCGACGGCTTGATGAGCTAGATGGTCAGCTAGTACACTCCCCTTTATAGATTTTTGGGTTGTGTATTGGATATCATATTCAATCAGGATCATCTGCCATCTAGCGATTCTTCCGGATAAAGCAGGCTTCTCGAAGATGTACTTAATCGAATCCATTTTAGAAATCAGCAAAGTGGTATGTGTGAACATATAATGCCTTAGCCGGCGAGCAGCCCATACCAAAGCGCAGCAAGTTTTCTCGAGCAGTGAGTAGCGAGTCTCATAGTCGGTAAATTTTTTGCTAAGGTAATAAATGAAGTCCTCTTAGGAAGAAGATGAAGTCCTCTTAGGACTTATTTTATTTTATATATTTATGGATTTAGTTTAATAAACGGATGTATAGCCACCCCAGTGGTAAAGCACGCACCTGTTAACCCTTGGGACCTGGGTTCGAGCCCCAGTGGTACCCTTTTGCTTTTTCATGTTTTCTCATTTCAGATTCAGTGCAAGCAACCCTCTAGCGCGCATGTGCATCCTTCATCCTCCACCATCAGATCTCAATCAAAGCCCAGATCCAACACATCCAGCGCCTCTCCATGATGCTCCCTCACCAGCCTCCCCCACTAGATCTCAATACACGCGTTGGGCTCCCTGTTTTTGGGCCTGGCATTTTGCTTGTTTCATACTCCCTATTTCATTTTCATACATCCTGGCCCATTTCATTTTTCTTTTACTATTTTTTATTTATTTATTTTTGTTTAAACATTTTCATTTTATCAAAATAATATCATAAAATCACAAAAATGTTAGATCTAGGTTTTTACTTAGTTAAACTATTTTTTGATATTAAAAATTAATTTATTTTAAGTACCCTTTGGTTTTATTTTTATTAATTAACTTGTAAACTAGGGATTTCATTATTTTTTTTACACACATTAAAAATATTTCCCTAAATCAAATATCCAAAAAAAAAATACTTTTTCTAAAATACTTAAATCATCTTAGTTTTTATTAAATAAATTATTTTCATGATAAATTAATTAATTTTCTTCACACCTTTCTTTTACTTTGTAAATAAATTAGAATTAGGGTTAACTTCTAATTTCTTTTCTTTTCAAATTTCAAACATTTTTCTCAAATTAAAAAAGACCAAAAAATATTTTCTTAACAAATTTCTTTTCTTAATTAATTTAATCTAGGCTTAGCTTTATGTTAATTTTTTTGATAATTTAATTAACTTTGAATTTAGGATTAATCTCTTTTTATTAACTTTAAAACCTTTTCATTAAAAACCCTAAAAAAATATTTTATTGACCAATTTAATTTCTTTTCTTAATTTAATTTAGGTTTAGTTTTATTAAATCAACTTAGACTAATTATTTATTTTCTTTCTTTTTATTAGCTTAATTAGAATTAAGACCTTTTATCAAAAACTCAAACAAAACAACTTTCTTTTCTTGTACATTATTTTCATATTCTTGTATATTTTATTTTGCAATATTCAATATGGTTGTAATAGTAAACTAGGGTTTAATTGCCTTCTTCCCCCATTTGTAAATTGTATCCCCATCCCCAAATGATGTAATAGCATAGAACTTTAAATTTCTGCAATTTATCGCTTTCAATATAATTGCTAGTAATTAGAGTTTGTATGATAAGACATAAAATCAACAAGTAGAAAACCCTAATTCAAGACAAAAAGTGCATGAAATTAATACACCTGCACACTTACACCTCTAGGGTTAACCGACACTTGTTGCCTTGGAATAAACAGTCATGCCCCTCGAACTTGGTATACTTTAGCAACGGCCCTCGAATACAAGATTATAGTCCCTCGATGACCCTTCAATGTTGCCTTCGGTAAATGATCTTAGACCCTTAAGATAAATTCCTAAAGTATCCTACAATGTTTCCTTCTATGAATGTACAATGACCTACGTCTGTCCCTTCACATCCAATGATAGGGCTTCTTACCAATCAATGGTAAGATAGCAATGTCAAAGGAAGAGAGAAATGAGCAAAAGACTTTTGAGTAGGTAGAACGTTCATAGTTGCTTGCTCACAATCCATCTTCAAAAACAAACATCTTTTTAAATACACCAAACACTTTCAAAACATGAAATATTTTCAAAAAGTCCAACATTTTGTATGCATTCTTATAGAGACTAGAATCATTACAAAGTTTTCCTAAACGAAGGCGCTTTTCAAAAAAATACTTTTAAAACCCATCGCAAAGACATTTCAAACAAAGCAATTTCAAAACTGAGCTAGCTAGCAACTAAGAGCCCGTAGATAACTACGGATGAAAAGCGTGCTAACACCTTCCGTTTTCATAACCTACCCCCCGAACTCAAAAAAATTGTCAAAAGGTCTTTCCTGTTCTTTTCACCATTTCCTTTATTGGATAAAAGAAAAGTCGGTGGCGACTCTTGCTATCCGCAATAATTGCGATCAACCGCAAAACAACCAAGTCAGTTCTCCCACCATATGTACAACATCCTACAACCACAACTACACCTATTCGTATTACTACTATTAAACATGTTGCTGATACTCGAGGAAAGGAAAAAATGACTGAGCCTGCCAAGACGGAGGCACCCGCAAAAGATATCACCATTGAGGATCCATCTACCCAAGAGATGCAGCAGATTTTGGAAATTATCAAAAAAAAATGATTATAAGATAGTGGAACAATTGGGGAAAACACCCTCTGTAAGTACGAAGTGCGCCTAAGAGGGGGGGTGAATTAGGTACTTTAAAATTTTTCTGGTTTTAGTGATGATGGATATTATTTTTCTGGTGTATGGTTAGTTTATGAAAGAGTAAAGTGAAGAAAAATAAAGAGACACGAGCGATATATCCTGGTTCCCCTCACAGTCCGAGAGTACTCCAGTCCCCTTTCAACATGAAAGAGATTTCCTTATAGTTGGCAAACTTAAACAAGAACTACCAAAACCAAGAACAATCCTCTTGGACCAAGAACAATCCTCTTGGATTTTCACTATGTCAACAATGAGAACAATCCTCTCAAGGTGACCTTACTTGTATCCAACAATCCTGGAAAAACAAGATTACAAAACCACTTGAACTTATTTTCAACAATCCTGAAAAATAAGAAAGTGTATAGCAATATTTGATTGATAGAGTTTGTAGTGCAATAATCACTTTGAGTGATTTTATCAATGACTTGATCTTCTTTTCCAATAACAATAGCATACAATGACTCAAGACTATAGAATTCTCAAATTCTTATGTTTAACAATATAAGAAAATATGCAGAAAAACTTTATGTATGAAAGTGAAGAAAAAGCTTGAATTTTAATATTTTAAAATTCAGAAACTATTGATTGGAAGAGGTACAAAATGATTTTGAAAATTCAGTATTTATATGTTCATAGCACCCCTTTGAAACAGCATAAATTTCTGCAAATGAATCATGAACAATTTCCAAGATTCAATGAAAAGTTTCCATGAAATGGTGTTATGAAAAGGTATGTTCGAAGCTGTTGATTTTCTAAAATGTTTAGCATGCAATCGATTGCACCCTTGTGTAAATTGATTGCACGAGTTTTAACAGCTAAAAAAATTCATTTTCAGTGAGAAATCGATTGCACATGTGTGTAAATCGATTGCACTTTAAAACAGTAGCAAAATTTGATAGAGAGCGATCGATTGCACAAACATGCAAATCGATTGCACTTAGAAACAGTAGCTAACATTTTGAAAACGTGAAGCATGCAATCGATTGCACCAACATGCAAATCGATTGCACCTAAGTGAAAATTGAGTTTTTGCTTAGAAAACTTGAGAAAAAGTTTGGACAAGATAAAAACAATTCTTTTGATCATTGAGCATCTAAGACTTAAGTTCATAGCAAGAATTGTTATTATACCTTATGAAATTTGCCAAGATCTTAATCCAAAGACTTTTATCCATTGATGCTTTTAGCTTGATCAACATCTTTTCCTTCTTGCCAATATAGTTTGTCTTCGTTAAAATAAAGTGCATTGAGAATCATTTGAGAAGCTTGGTATTACATTCTCCCCCTTTTTGATGATGACAAACAATCTTTCTTGAAGCTTGGTTATTTCCGGAAAGAGACTTCTCCCCCTAAGATGTATAAGTCCCCCTTTGTATGAGAAGGTTGGAAACTCTTGAAATTGTTCATCTTGTTGAAAAGTACCTTAGAAGTTTAAGACATGAAATAAACAAGCATAAAGTGCCACATCCTTCTACCCCTTTGACATTATCAAAAAGAAGGGAAAGATGTAATAAAAATGGATAACATTGAAAACTTAACCAAAACATGCATTAATTAAACATAGTCATAGACATACATGTCATAGTAGAATAACAAATACATAGAAAGCTCAAAAGCAACAAATAAAACATAGCATAAAGTAACAAGGACATAACATAAAAACAGTAGAAATAATAAAATTAGACAGAATTTTAAGGTTGATTCGTGTCACGGTTGTTATAGAAGAAGGGTCCTTGATTGGGGAATTCTTGTTGTAATGGAGGCTCTGTGTATTGTGGTGGAGGTACAGAAAGGTCAGAAAATAAAACATACAGTGAGCAATCAATTTGCATAATGGTGCAATCGATTTACATCAACAAAATATGACCAAAAACATATTTTTCTTAAATTTTAACAACACTTAACATATATAGCATTTAAAGGCATCAGATAATCATGAATTTTTACATATAACCAAGTAAAGATAAGTACGTGAAAGCATAAAAAGGATAGAAAGCACCTTATACTTCGTGTTCATCAAGAATGCCAAGTTCTCTTCGAATCTTGTAAAACGGTTCTCTTGCCAAAGGTTTAGTGAAGATATCGGCAAGTTGATTATGAGTATCTACATTTGTGACCTCGAAATCTCCTTGAAGTACATGATCACGAAGAAAATGATGTCGTATGTGGATGTGTTTGGTTCTTGAGTGCATGAGCGGATTCTTTGTAATGTTTATTGCACTTGTATTGTCGCACCGAAGAGGAATGTATCCTAGGTCGAGTTCGTAGTCACAAAGTTGTTGCTTGAGTCACAATATTTGAGCACAACTACTACCCGCTGCAATATATTCTGCTTCGGCCGTGCTAAGAGCAACACATGCTTGTTTCTTGCAAGCCCATGATATTAATGCATTTCCAAGGATGTTCCAAGTACCACTTGTGCTTTTTCTATCAATTTTACAACCTACATAATCCGCATCAGAGTAACCAACTAAATTTCAAACACTACCTTTAGGATACCATAATCCAACATTTGTTATTCCTTTGAGATACTTCATGATCCGTTTTACTGCCATGAGATGTGATTCCTTTGGATTTTCTTGAAAGCGAGCACATAGATAAACACTGAACATTATGTCAGGACGGCTTGCCGTTAAATATAATAAGAAGCCAATCATACCTCAATATTTTGTAATTTCAATGGAGACACCTGATTCATCTTGATCAACGTATGTACCGGAACCCATTGGTATAGTCATAGCTTTACAATTATCCTTGTCAAATCTTTTCGACAATTCTTTGCAATACTTGGATTGGTTGATGAAAACTCCATCCTTTAATTGCTTGATTTGAAGTCCAAGAAAATAATTCATTTTACCCATCATGGACATCTCAAATTCTCCTTGCATCATTGTTGAAAATTCTTCACACATTTCTTTGATTGACGAGTCGAAGATGATATCATCAACATAGACTTGAACTAGCAAAGTGACACCTTTGATTTTCTTGATAAACAAAGTCTTGTCAACTTTACTTTTTTCAAAGCCTTTTTCGCATAAGAAATTCCTTAGTCGATCGTACCATGCCCTTGGTGCTTGTTTCAAACCATAGAGAGCTTTTCTCATTTTAAAAACATGAGATAGATTCTTGAAATCTTCGAACCCCGGGGGTTTCTTAACATAGACTTCTTCATTGATATATCCATTCAAGAATGCGCTTTTGACATCCATTTGGAAAAGCTGAAAATTTAATGAACAAGCATAGGAAAGTAAAAGACGAATATCTTCTAACCTTGCAACCGGAGCGAAAGTTTCTTCAAAGTCTATTCCTTCTTCTTGATTATAGCCTTATGCTACCAATCTTGCTTTTTTCCGAACAATTATACCATTTTCGTCAAGTTTGTTCTTAAATACCCCTCTTGTTCCAATGATGTGTTTGTTGCTTGGCCTAGGGGAAAGCTCCCAAACTTGATTCCTTTTAAATTGATTTAACTCTTCTTGCATAGCAATAATCCATTGGTCATCGCCTAAGGATTCATCAACTTTGGAGGGTTCAATTTGAGAGACAAATGCCATGTTTAGACAAGCATCTTTAAGATTTAATCTTGTTGTCACACCTTGACTTATATCACTGATGACTTTATCGATATGATGATCTCTATGAGTCCTCCACTCCTTTGGTAGATCATTGAAGATTAATTCTTGTTAATATGTTTCTTCTTGTTGAATCGGTTGATCCTTATTGACATCTTTGGAAGTATTTTCTTGAGGAACTTCTAATATTTCATCATCATCATCATTACAAACAATATTATCCTCCTTGGAGTGGTTAGATTCATCAAAAGATACATGCATTTATTCTTCAATTATTAAAGTTATTTTGTTATAAATTCTATATGCCTTACTAGAAAGAGAGTAGCCAAGAAAAATACCTTCATCGGATTTTTCATCAAACTTACCAAGGTTATCTTTGCCGTTGTTTAGGACAAAGCATTTGCAACCGAAAATGTGAAATAAGGCAATGTTTGGTTTCCTCCCTTTGAAAATTTCATATGGAGTTTTCTTTAAGATTGGTATTATGTTAACTCTATTTCTAACAAAACATGTCGTGCTCACCGCATCCGCCCAAAAATATTTTGGAAGATTTGAATCGCTAAGCATCATTCTTGCAAGCTCTACAAGAGACCTATTCTTTCTTTCCACCACTCCATTTTGTTGAGGATTCCTTGGTGTCTAGAAGTTGTGAGATATTCCATGTTCTCCATAAAATTCTTCAAAGAAAGCATTTTGAAATTCTCTGCCATGATCACTTCTTATGGAGGCAATTTTTAGAGATTTTTCATTTTGAATTTGTTTAGCATACTTCTTGAAAGCCTTGAATGCATCACTTTTCTGCACTAAAAAGAATGTCCAAGTATATCTAGAGAAATCATCAACAATAACCAAAGCATATACATTACCTCAGAAACTTCTTGTTCTTGATGGACCAAATAAGTCCATATGCAACAATTGTAATGATCTTGTAGTAGACACCACATTCTTAGATTTGAAAGTTGATTTTGTTTGTTTCCCTTTTTGACAATCATCACAAAGTCTATCTTTGACAAAATTTCTCTTAGGCAACCCAATGACAAGATCATGCTTGATTAATTTATTCAAGTGTTCCATATGAATATGAGCATTTATTTTATGCCAAAGCCATGAATCATCATTCTTCGCCATGAGACATTTTATCTTCAAAGATGGATCATCAAGGGAAATCATGAATATATTATTAATTCTTGTACCTTTAAGTATAACCTCATATGTGACTTCATCTTCTATCAAGAATTCATCTTTGGTGAACTTGATCCTGAAGCCTTTGTCACAAAGTTGGATAATACTAAGAAGATTGTGCTTTAGCCCTTCAACATAAAGAACATCTTCAATGGATGTGAAAGGTGGAGCACCAACTTTGCGTTTTCCAATAATTCTTCCCTTATTATTGTCTCCATAAGTGACAAAACCCTTGGCCTTTAGCACTAGATTTGAAAATTGGTTTACGTCTCCCGTCATATGCTTTGAAAAACCACTATCAAGATACCAAAGATTGCATGTGGTCTTTAAGCATACCTATAAAACAAATTAGGTTTTGTTAGGTACCCAAGTTGCTTTGGGTCCTTCATAATTAGTACCTTTATTTACCCACACATAATGCCTACTTGCCACACTAAAGTTTCTAACATAGCAAGCATTTGGTGTGTGGTCTTTAATACCACAATAAAAATAAGTAGGTTCAAATTTACTTCTATATCTAGAAGGGTAAGATTTCTTCTTAGGAAATGTTTTCTTTTTAGGATAGTGATAAACCACTTTAGGTTTGTTCACTTTCTCTTTGGATGATTGATCACTAGCCTTAACAAAGATAGTTTTATTAGAACTTGGTTTTTTAAAATTTGAATATCCAAGTCCACATTTATCATTGGAATATCTTTGTTGGCTAAGAACACCTTCCAATCCAATTTGACATTTTTCATATCTTTCAATAACTATTTTTAATTGGATAATTTGGAAAGAGAGTGATTCACAATTTTTGCATACAAAATTTTGTTTTTGTTTATCACTTAATTTTTGTTTTTCATCTTTGAAATCTTTTTCCATAGTTTCACATTTTTCTTCTAAAGATGAAACTTGTTTCTTTTGAGATGAAATAGTTTTATATAGAATTTTGCATTCATTTAATAGTTCATCTATATCACCTTTTGCATCACTATCGAAAAGAGAAAATTCATTACTAACCTCATCATCTTCATTATCGGAATGGTGTGAGGCCATCAATGCTAGATTTGCACTTTCATCACTATCGGAATCGGACGAAGAACTTATTTCATTATTATCCCATGCAACATAGGCCTTTTTATTCTTAAATTCCTTTTTGCCTTTGTATCCACCTTTCTTGGAGAGTTTTGGACAATCCGGCTTGATATGACCTTGCTTACCACATTCATAACATGTGACTTCTTGTGTTGATATGGAATCTTCCCTTTTCTTAAATTGTTTCTTTCTTTTTGCATGAGAAAGGGATTTGTCATTTCTACCAAAGAACTTACCAAGCCTTTTAACAAGAAGCATGAAATTTTCATCTTCTTCCGGATTGTCTTCCTTTTCCACTTCCTTGGAATCAATCTTTAAGGCAATATTCTTGGATTTATTCTCTTGATTTTCATGCTTTTCAAGTCTTCCGAGTTCCATTTCATATTCTTGAAGTTCTCCAAATAACGTTATGGAAGTCATTGAAGAAAGACTTTTCTTTTCCGAAATTGTCGTTACCTTTGGTTGCCATTCCCAAGTTAAGGATCTAAGTACTTTCAGATTTAGTTCATCATTCGTCAAAGTCTTACCAAAAGCACTTAGATGATTTGTTAAGTGCACGAATCTCTTTTTCAAGCCAAGGATGGTTTCTCCGGGCTGCATTAAAAATAAACCGTATTCTTGACTCAAAGTATTTAGTCTTGATCTTTTAACTTCAATAGTTCCTTCATGAGTTTGTACCAAGGTATCCAATTTTTCTTTCACCGTTTTACATGCCAAGACACAGAAGAATTCATCCATGCTAAGTGCACCTTGAAGAAGATTGATTGCCTTTTTATCATAGAGGACCTTTTTCTTATCATCTTCGTCCCATGCAGTTTTAGGCTTTGATGAGCCATCACTATTGATTACGGTTATAGGAATAAATGGACCATTCTCGACGGCATCCCATATTTCTTCTCCTTGTGCTTCTATATGTTCCTTCATGCGTATTTTCCAGAAGTCAAAATATTCACGACAAAATAGAGGAGGCTTGTTGTTACTACCACCATCTCTGAAAACGGGATTTTGATTTGCGGAAGCCATTCTGGATCTTTTAGGAACAGGTTACCTATAACCTGCTCTGATGCCAATTGTAAGTATGAAGTGCACCTAAGAGAGGGGGTGAATTAGGTACTTTAAATTTTTTTCTGGTTTTAGTGATGATGGATATTATTTTTCTGGTTTATGGTGAGTTTATGAAAGAGTAAAGTGCAGAAAAATAAAGAGACACAAGCGATATATCCTGGTTCCCCTCACAGTCCGAGAGTACTCCAATCCCCTTTCAACATGAAAGAGATTTCCTTATAGTTGGCAAACTTAAACAAGAACTACCAAAACCAAGAACAATCCTCTTGGACCAAGAACAATCCTCTTGGATTTTCACTATGTCAACAATGAGAACAATCCTCTCAAGGTGACCTTACTTGTATCCAACAATCCTGGAAAAACAAGATTACGAAACCACTTGAACTTATTTTCAACAATCTTGAAAAATAAGAAAGTGTATAGCAATATTTGATTGGTAGAGTTTGTAGTGAAATAATCACTTTGAGTGATTTTATCAATGACTTGATCTTCTTTTCCAATAACAATAACATACAATGACTCAAGACTATAGAATGCTCAAAGTTTTCTGTTTAACAATATATGAAAACGTGCAGAAAAATTGTGTATGAAAGTGAAGAAAAAGCTTGAGTTTTAATATTTTAAAATTCAGAAACTATTGATTGGAAGAGGTACAAAATGATTTTGAAAATTCAGTATTTATATGTTCATAGCACCCCTTTGAAACAGCATAAATTTCTGCAAATAAATCATGAACAATTGCCAAGATTCAATGAAAAGTTTCCATGAAATGGTGTTATGAAAAGGTATGTTAAGAGCTACTGATTTTTAAAAACGTTCAGCATGCAATCAATTACACCCTTGTGTAAATCGATTGCACGGGTTTTAACATCTAAAAAAATTCAAATGTTTTCAGTGAGCAATTGATTGCATATGTGTGTAAATCGATTGCACTTTAAAACAGTAGTAAAATTTGATAGAGAGAAATCGATTGCACAAACATGCAAATCGATTGCACTTAGAAACAATAGCTAACATTTTGTAAACGTGAAGCATGCAATCGATTGCACCAACATGCAAATCGATTGCACCTAAGTGAAAATTGAGTTTTTTCTTAGAAAACTTGAGAAAAAGTTTGGACAAGATAAAAACACTTCTTTTGATCATTGAGCATCTAAGACTTAAGTTCATAGTAAGAATTGTTATTATACCTTATGAAATTTGCCAAGAGCTTGAACCAAAGAATTATATCTGTTGATGTTTTTAGCTTGATCAACATATTTACCTTCTTTCCAATATAGTTTGTCTTCATCAAAACATAGTGCATTGAAAATCATTTGAGAAGATTGATATTACACCCTCGAAGATTTCTATGTTGTCTTTGTTGCTATGCTCTGATGCGCATGCTCAAGCACAGATAAAATTCTTGAAAAATGCACATGTCCCTCAAGAAACTACGGCTAACCAATTTGAAAATTGTGTAGCAACCTTGACTGCTGACAACGATTTAGGGTTCTCTGATACAGATCTAACCCCGATGGGGAAAAACCACAACAAAGCTCTGCATGTGTCCATCGAGTGTAAGGGAACCACTTTAGCCCATGTGTTAGTGGAAATTGGTTCCTCTCTGAATGTCTGGCCTAAAGGTGCTCTAGATAGGTTAGATTGTGAAGACTTGGTACTAAATCCTAGTGACATCGTGGTGAGATCTTTTGACAGATAAAAGAGGATGGTCCATGGAGAGGTTGATCTCCCCATCAAAGTTGGGTCTCAAGTCTTCAACTCAACATTCTATGTGATGGATATCCATCCTGCTTATTCTTGCCTGCTTGGACGACCCTGGATACATGGGACATGTGTTGTGACTTCCACACTACATCAAAATTTGAAATATCTGGTCAAAGAGAAAATCGTTACCGTCTGTGGTGAAGAAGAGTTCATGCTTAGTCATCTAAATTCATTCAAATATGTTGAAATGGATGGAGAGTTCATTGAAACTCTTTTTCAAGCCTTTGAAGTGGTCTCTCCCATGGTTATTACTGCCAAGGCCACTCCTGACACTCCTGAAGCTGCTAAAGATACACCAAGGATAGCTTCTCTCAAAGATGTCTGTGATGTTATTGAAGAATAAGGTTGCACTATTTGGGGATAACTTCTTGATTTCCCTTTCAAGTCAGACAAATTTGGATTGGGCTTCACTTCTAAGGCTCAAAATGAGGTTTGACGTGCTCGCATATGGAAAAAACATCTCTGCATTAGTAACCATGAAATGAATGCTCTTGAAGACTCTGACGATGATTGTGACTTTGATGATTGGATCTACCTGACTGCCGATGAAGGACTCAACAACTGGCGTACCAAGGACTTTATTCTGATCTCCTTTAGCCAAGAATAATTACCATTTACTATTTTATTAATTTGAAGAACTTTGTCTGTAATTTTTATTGAAACAATTACTTTAAGCCATGTGCCATGCCCGGGGAACCATGGTCCATTTGTTAAGGGTTTGTTTATTTTCATATGCCATATGATCATTCTAATGAAAAACATTGGACTCTTTTGCATTCAAATTTTACGCTCATTGTCTTTCTTTCACTTTATTACATTTTCAAAATAACCATGTGATTTTACATACGCACACACACACACATTTGCAGATCCACGTCTGTTGTACCCTAAAATTTTCCCTCTCATTTATCAAAGTATTTTCCCACAAAGATCTCTCTTGGTTCAATACTGCACTAGGGTTGATCAGCTCAAGACACCTCCTTAAGCACTGATGACCAAAATTAGGGTTTGAGATTGCACAAGGATAATTGAACTTTCAATGCTTCATATGAATTTCATGTATCATTGTGGACCCCCAAGATTACTCATGACAAGTTGCAAGCCTTGGATCACACTTTTGCTCAGTCAATTGAGCAGTTGACCTAAAAATCAGTTGTATTGGAGAAAAAGTCAACTATGGCCAATTTACAGTCAAACTTCATAATTTTTTATCCACGTCAATATTATAAACTTATATGTATCATTTGATCAAGTTTGGACCACAATTCCTCAAGAAATTTGATCAAATCATCAAAAGGGCAAAATGGTCAAAATTAGGGTTTTGACTGAGAAAGGGCAATTTTTGATTTTTGACTTAGCAAATGATCAATTGGTTTGAAGCATGGTTTCAATATTTCAATTGCATATTTTTAACCTAATGGCATGACCTAAAACATTGCTCAAGATCAATTGGATTGATAGTGAATTTTCAGTCAACTGATCAAAAGTCAATTGTATACTGAAAAGTCAAATTTTTCTAACTTAGAAATTTTTCTAAGTGTTTAAAACTTTATGTTTTTTCATAACTTTGAGCCAATTTTTCACCATGATGCAAGAGGATTCTGAAGAAACTTTCAACATAAAAGTTGTAGATCTCCATGATATCTACAACATTGCTTTACACAACTTCTTCTAAAAATGCTTGGGTCTCAAGTTATTAATTCATAAAGTCATGGTCTTGAAATTGAACACTTAGTGAAATTTTTCCCTAGTTTTGGTCAGGATTTTGACCTAACTTCATGGCACTTTTTCATATAGTTCCAAGGGGAATTTTCAAAAGTGATTCATAGAGGGGCTGTAGAGCACATTACAAGCTTTCCAAAATGTCCAAGAACTACTTGAGATCATTCTTGAGCAGGGAGAATCAAAGAGAGGAAGTTAGGGTTTTCAAACTTAAATTACAAGTCATTTTATGATGAACAAAATTCAAATTTTAAACCTACGTTACACAATCTTGCTTGGCAGGCCTCTAAACCTCAAGATATCTCCATAATCAGAAGATTGCACTTGCCTTTGAGCTATTATCCACTTGATTCAAGCTTTATCCAAGTAAATTTTCCATTTATGGCACAAAGTAACCATTCCATTCTTGTAAAGAAGCTTTAACCACAAAGTCAATGCATAGAGCTTTGCACTTGTTCCTTCTGATCATAAGCAATGTCAGCGGCAAAAGCAACATGTCTAGAGCTTCCCATAAACTCAGGCCATGCTTGTACTATGCCTTGAAACCATATTGTCACTTTTCTTCAAAATCAAGTAACATAGACATAAGTCTATATCTTGTTTTTCTGACCTCCTCAAGTGCACCAAACTTTTCCATATAATTATACAAGTGTATTGCAACATAACACATGAATAGACAAGATCCCAAACTCCCTGAAAACTCAGATTGCACAAAACCTCCATTTTTGTGTCATTTCTGATTTTGAACTTCAATCTTCAAAACCACTCGCGCGTTTCTTGGCTTAACACTTTCAAAAGCTTCCTCATATCAAATACAAACCATTCTGTTCCCTGTTTGTAGACTGTAACATCATCTCCATCAACTTCCATAGCCAAAAACAAAGCATTGCAGTTGGACTTCTCTAGGCCATTTCAGCCACTCTCAGCTCAAGTCAACCATTGCATTAGCTTCCTAGAGGTCCAAGGAAGCTAACCTGATCATCACCACTGCCTGAAACAAGCTCAAATCCATTTCACGATTTCCAATCTTGAGGTATTTTTCTTGAACTTCTATCTTCATATTCAGGCATCATTTGAGTTTGATTTATGAAGATAAAATGTAGATACCATTGCCACAAAGTTGTACATATCCATAGTTAGCATTTATATGGCTTGAGCTTAGAGAATTATAGAGTTGAAGTTTTCTGGAATTTTTAGGTTTTGAATTAGGGCCAGAAAAATTCTCATTCATCTTTGATTGTTAGCTTAAGTTATTTATATGGTTGGATTCATGGGAAGAAATGCCACAACTTTCATGTTTGAACTTTTCATTTTTGTTGATAGATGAAGAAGATACAGGTCATTTGGCTGGTGGTTGAAGATGAAGTGTAATCAGGGCGCGTTTTGTGTTATATATTTATCCTTTCACACAAGTTAACGGATGTATCACCACCCCAGTGGTTAAAGTGTGCGCCTGTTCACCCTTAGGTCCTGGATTCAAGCCCCAGCATGACCTTTTGCTATTTTTCACTATTTTCTGACTTTTCTTTGTGTTTTTGGCAGCGCTTGGGCTTTCATTGGGCCTAATCATTTGTTTCCTCATAATACTCCTAGCATTACTAATCCACCCCCCTAACTTTTCTTTTTATTTTTATTTATTTTTATTTTTCTTCATTATTATTATTATTATTATTAATATTATTACTATTATTATTTTCATAAAATCATAAAAAATCCAAAAAAAAAAATTTATTTATTATTTATACTTATGTATTTTATTTTCTCCATAAAATAAAAAAAGACTAAAAACATTTCCTTAAAATAAATAAATTTCTTTTCTTTTTCTTAAATAATTATTTTTTAGACTTAGGTTAAATTAATATATTATTTTATTTTCTTAGTTAAAATTAATCTAGAACTTAGGTTATTTTAATTAATTAATCTTCATTTTATTTTCATTAATTCAAAACCTTTTCATGAAAAACCCTAAAAATCCTTTTCAAATTAACTTCTTTTCTTAATTAGTTTAAGTTAATTTTATTTTAATTAATCATTTTCTTTAATTAGGTCAAGACAAAAAACCCTTTCATAAAAACAATAAAAATCATTTCTTTTTTCCATTTATATCCTTGCATTTTTTATTTTCAATTTTGTACAATATTCAATATGGTTGTAATAGATAATTAGGTTTAATTTTCTTACAATCCCCATTTGTAAATTTATACACCCCCTCCCCTAATGATGTAATAGCGTAGTAATTTTACTTTTCGCAATTTATCGCTTTATATAAATGCTAGTAATTAGGGTTTGTATGGAAAGACTAAAACCAACAAAATAGCAAACCCTAATCAAAGACTAAACAAAGCATGAAAAATCAATACACTTGCACACAAGCACCCCTAGGGTAAATCCACTTGGTTGCCTTATAAAAATGGTCATATTGCGCATGTGAGGTATCTTAGCAAAGACAAACAAAAATACAAGATCATAGTCCCTCGATGACGCTATCAAAAGTTGCCTTTCAAAATGATCTTAGTCCCTAAAGAAATATGCTAAGATACCTTGCAACATTGCTAATCATGGTTAAACGATGACCCACGCCCGTCCCATTTACATCCAAAGATAGGGTTACTTACCAAATCAATGTTAAGATAACAATGTTAAAGGAAAGGGGATATAAACATGAAAGACTTTTTAGTAGGTATAATGTTCCTAGTTACTTGCTCACTTTCAAAACAAAACATCCTTGCTATTTTCAAAACAAACACCAGCACTTTCAAAACATCTTTCAAACTTGAAAACATTTTCAAAAGATCAATAGTTTGTATACATTCTTACGAACGAGAATCATTACAAAGTTTGCCTAAACGATGGCGCCTTTTTAAAATACTTTCAAAAAGCACACAAAGCACATTTTCAAACAAACAAAAGCAAGTGATCTAGCAAGTAACTAAGAGCCCATGGAAAACCGTGGATGAAAAGGGTGCTAATACCTTCCCTTTTCATAATCTACCCCCCGAACTCAAGAAACAATCTCAAAGGTCTTTCCTGTGCTTTTTCACCTTTCCTTTTGGATAAAAGAAAAGTCGGTGGCGACTCTTGCTAACCGCAACATTTGCGATAAAATGCAAAACATTCAAGCCAGTTCTCCCACCGTATCACAGAACTGGCGACTCTGTTGGGGAGGATTCTAAAAGTGGGGTTACCTTAGGGTTAGATCACATTTACTTGCTTTCATTGTTTGACTTGTGTGCTTTACATTTTGGTTCTTTATTTGGTTTTGAATCCTCTACCCGGATTTGGGATACCTTATAGGTAAGTAGCAATACATTGTGGAAATTGTACGGGGTATACCGACACGGTCTAAGAAATAGCTACGTTAGTGTGACATATTTATGGGTACATGTGATACGGTGGCAGAACCGACTGTTTAATATTGGTTTTCGTTTTGTGTTTTTTATTCGCAAAATGTCGCGGTAAGTAAGAGTCTCCACCGACTTTTATTTCATCCAACCGGAAAGGAAAAAAGTACAGAAAAATCCTTTTTCGAGATATTCTGAGTACGGGGGTAGATTATAGAAAGGGAAGGTGTCAGCACCCTTTCCATCCATGGTTTTCCATGGGCTCTTAGGTACTTGCTCATTTTGAAATTGCTTGTGTGTGCTTTGCTTTGAAAATGTTTTTACTTCGTGATAACCCTTGTATCATTCCTCAAGCGTCTGACGAAGTTGTTTTGAAAATTTGTTTGAAAAGTGTAAATGTGAAAAGTTTGATTTGAGCAAGTACCTACTAGCATCTACCTACTCGAAAAAAAGATCGTTTCTATTCTTGTTTCCTTTAGATAGCGCTATCCTACTATTGAGAAATAGGTAGCACCGTCGTTGGAGTTTGTAAGGGTCAATTCAAAAGGTATGTTCGATCACCAAAGCAATATTAGGATACCGTAGTAATAATCCTAGAGTCTTGAGATCTTATTCGAGGCAACATTTCTGAGGAAACATTTCGAATGGGACATTTGATCTTTTTTAGACAGGAGGGCAACCACTAAGACACCCTATGCTTAATGATCGTTTACCGAAGGCAACCTAAGTGAGAGTATACCCTAAGAGTGAATAAGTGTGAGTGATTTGTTTCAGTTATTTATCTTTGCACATTAGGGTTTTCTAACCATTTTAATTTTGTCATGCATTCTTGCCATACAATCCTATTAGCATACACCTAGACAGTTAAATATTTGCGGGAATTAAAAATGCGAGAAAATAAACCTAGCTATTACAAGGCTTCGGGGAGGGGGGATTAATTACATAGCCAAAAAATCGGGGATTTAAACAGTAAATAAAAAAACCTAAATTAACTATTACAAACCATGAACATTTAAAAAATAATGGCAAAATATTCAACAATCGCGCAGAGACTTAAATACGAGACGATTAGGGTTTTGACCCTCGACTAAACCTAATTGCAATTGATTAAAGAAAAATCATTTTTTGTCGTGTTTTGTTATTTGAGAAAATAATGGAATAATTGAATTAAAAGAAAATCCTAAGTTCTAATTAATGTTAATTTTTGAAAATAAATTAATTAATTCTAAACAACCTATTTTTGTATTTTTGTTTGAAAAAAAAAAGAAAAGAATTAAATCAAGAACTTAAACCTAATTTTCTAATTGGTTTTAATTATAAAAACAAGTTAAAATTTCTCTAACTGAAACTAAATTAATTATATTAAATTTGATAAAAAAAACCTAATTCTAATTTTTGTGAATTCTTGATTTTTGTGATTTTGTAAAAAAGTGATTAATTTTCTTAATTAAAATAATTAAGGAAAATATTAAAAGAATTAAAAAAAAGAAACAAAAAAAAAAGAAATGGGCCTGATAGTGTTGCTGAAGAGGGGGTGTAAATCTGGATTTTCTGGCCCAACACTCCAAAGCCTGTTTGACCACGCCTGATCTGGTGCATGTGTTGACTTAAGGTGCATGGTAGACCTATCATGGTTGGCACGTTGGATCTGGCTAGCTGGACATCAAATGGCTGGATGTTTAGGTTGTATGGTGGACATCATGATGAGAGATGCGCTGGATCTATTGAAGGCAAATAAAATAAATGAAACACTGGGACCTGGGGATCGAACCCAGGTCCTTATACTCAATTCCAACGCTTGCTTGCCAGCTGAGCTATGATGGTTAGTTGTAACTACGATAATAATAAAATATAATATAAGAAAATCAAAAGAACTGATTCCAAAGCGCGTGAGTTTTAAACGTCCCAATGGCTGGCTGACACGCGAGCGTCTTCCTCCTTTCTCCGTCGTTTTAGACTATGGCACCTTTACCTACGGACGTCTTACTGTAACTACAAACTTGTAACATTCAAAAATCATGTACAAGCAATATAAATGAAAGGTAAGGGTACCAATCAACTCGTCTCATCCTCACGAGCATCATGGTATCAGAATCAGGGCCTAATTTTGCCTGTACAAAAAATGCCTAAAACGAACACAGAAACCATAGCCATGGCAATATCACGTACATGCATCAAAAATGCAATTAAATGGCATGGTTAGCTTGCAAACATGATGACAAACATGAATATAATAATAAAATTGCTAATGATACAAGAATTGTGATAATCGAATTGCAAAAATGTGTCAAATCGTGGGAGGCGTAGCGCGCGTTTCTTGGCGTTTTGGAGCTTGCATAGGATGTTGTTAGCTTCCTGAGATGCTAGCAAGCGATTGGAATGGACATGAGGGCTTGAGATAGCCTATGGAATGAAAACCAACTCCCACTTTTCTTTGAATTTTTCAGTTTTGTCTGTGCTTTACACGACCTCTAACCCTTATTTTTTGATCTGGCAAGCTTCATTATATAACCTAGAATGAATTAGGTTAACAAACTTGGCATGAATCTTTGCATTTATCCAAGATTTGATTTGATTTTCAAGTTGTATGATATGTTCCTATTTTGAGCCAAATCATGCCTTTCTTGTACCAATTGGCCTTAACTCGAATTGATCTTATTTACTCAGCATATCTTGATTGCCAAACTGTCAAAAAAACAAATCAAATCATATCTTTGATAATTTTCATCATTTATTTGATTTAATGCACTTATTAATAAAAAATCAAAATAAATTGAAAAATGAAGCATATAATGGGTGAGTGAACATTTGAGTCGTGGACCACATTATAATTGAGGTGCAAGCATAAAAAGTTGGGCCCATTTAGCAAAAATGTAAATTTGAGCACATTTAACTTTTGGCAATTTTACAAAAATGGTCAACTTGGCCAATGCATAACTCTCTCAATTTTGACCCTAGAGAGGTGTTCTTGGACTTTTTTGAAAGCTTACGATACCCTCTAAACAACACTTTTGGTCTCATCTTAATTGAGTCTTCCAAGTTCATGTATGGAGCTTTGACCCAAAAGGTGTTTTTGTTGACTTTTCAAAAGGACCTATAATGTAAAAATTCATATATTTTTGTGAGTGCATATTCTGAACTTGGGAGCTGAAGATTAATTGTAGGGAATTTCATCCTCTTAAAAATGAGCTTTGGATGGGTCATTTCTGATAAAGTATGAGAAAGTTATACTTGGTCAAAGTTGAGTTGACTTTTCCTGTAAAACCCTAATTTAGCAACTTTTGGGTTTTGATGAATTGTGAGAAATCCTTGAGGAATCATGATCAACCCTTGATAAAATGATGAATAATACTTCAAAATTAGGATGTTGACCAAAAATCTTGAAGTTTGACTGTGTGTGGGCCACAGTTGACTTTTGACCTAGTATAATTGATTTTCAGACATTTGAGCAATTGACTGAGCAAACTTCTTCTGCAAGGCTTGAAACTTGACATGGATGATCTTGAGAACATATTAGGACAATGGTGAGCATTTGAGTCCTTTGTGGTTCACACATCTTGATGAAAATGGAAACCCTAATTTGGGGTATACTGCCTTAGGAGAGAGTTTGTCTGATCAACTCTTGGGCAACCTTGAACAAACTGGGGACCTCACTTGACATTTGTTGAGTAAAATGAGAGGGAAAATTTTGGGGTACAACAGCTGCCCCTGTTCAATCTTCTTAAACCTGAGGATGTAGATTGGCTCGTCTGCCTTTCGTGATCTGAAGGTGGAAGATGATTGAACACTAGAGTGCCCAGAAATTTGCACTCGCATGAAGTGATACTTGATTTGTGATATCGGGAATGGGCTTACAGATTCCATTCGGAAGTTGCTAGAGAATTGTCGGAGATGGGCTTAAAGATGCCATTCGAAGAGGTGTCGACCGCATAAGAGATTCCTTTGTGAGAATCTGCATACCTGTTGTCGAGGAGGACTTCGCTGGGGAATGTTGGTCTCTGTCTTGGGAGAAATAGAGTTTTAGGAGCTTCAGTTGTCCGTTACTCTACTGGGGAATAACTCTGATTTGGGGAAGTGGAAGTGAACTGCGTATCTGGTCGGGGTATATGCTGCACCGCGACTTACTGGGGAAATGCGAAACCAATCAGGTTTGATCGGGTCCCGGTCTTACAGTGTTGTGGACTGCTATCTGGGGATAAGAGAGGAAGAACCCGGATAGTAAGGTTATGAGAAGGAACCTGGATAGTAGGGTTACTTCGAGATGAAAGTCGGGATAGTAGGGCTTGAGAAGGAACCTGGATAGTAGGGTTACTTCGACATGAAATCCTGGATAGTAGGGCTTGAGAAGGAACCTAGATAGTAGGGTAACTTCGACATGAAAGCCTGGGTAGTAGGGCTTGAGAAGGAACCTGGATAGTAGGGTTACTTTGATATGAACGCCTGGATAGTAGCGCTGTGAGAAGGAACCTGGATAGTAGGGTTACTTCGATATGAAAGCCTGGATAGTAGGGCTTGAGAAGGAACCTGGATAAAAGGTTTACTTCAATATGAACGCCTGGATAGTAGGGCTGTGAGAAGGAACCTGGATAGTAGGGTTACTTCGATATGAAAGTCGGGATGGTAGGGCTGTGAGAAGGAACCTGGATGGTAGGGTTACTTCGATATGAAAGCCTGGATAGTAGGGCCGTGAGAAGGAACCTGAATGGTAGGGTTACTTCAATATGAAAGTCGGGATGGTAGGGCTATGAGAAGGAACCTGGATGGTAGGTTTACTTTGATATGAAAGTTGGGATGGTAGGGTTGTGAGAAGGAACCTGGATGGTAGGGTTACTTCAATATGAAAGCCTGGATAGTAGGGCTATGAGAAGGAACCTGGATAGTAGGGTTACTTCGAGATGAAAGCCTGGATAGTAGGGTTGTGAAAAGGAACATGGATAGTAGGGTTACTTCGAGATGAGATTGGGTAAAACTGCAGAGGGAACCTGGGTAAGGTTGCTTTGGGATGAGTTTGTGTAGGACTTCAGGAAAAACTTGTGTAAGTTTGCATTTGTCGCACCGATGATTACTCTGTTTAGCTTCGAGTGTTGATCATGAACCTACTGGAAATTGTTGATAATAATTGTCTTTCCTGAAAGAAATACAGGGTTAGTTATGTGTGATGCATGAGATGCATTGTGATGAGGTTCTCAAAATAATTGGGATTATGTTATATGTAATGTATGCACATGTCATGATGTATGAACATGAAATTCTGACGTAATAAACTGAGTCCGGGAAAATAAATCCCTGACTGCTGTTTGGAGAGTATGAGAAATGGTATTCTTGACTCCTGTAAAAAACCATAGTTCCTCTATTTCTGTTGGGGATGGTGAACAAAGATGACTATGCTGGGGATTCACATTCATTTGGCTGGTGAATATTCTGCCAGAGGAGACCCTGTCTGAGGATAACTCTACGGGGAATAACTCTGTTGGAGATGAGATACTCTATCGATAGACCTTCTGATTTGGAGGAATAAACTCAGTTGGGGATGCATTTCCGTTGCTGGTGATACTGAATTCTGTTGGAGATTGAATTTCTGCTTGTGAGAGAAATAAACTCTGCTTGGGGGAAAATTTACTGACTCACTCACGATTGTGAACCTCAACTGGGGAGAGTTATGTCCTGTTTGGGAAAGCTAACATCACTGTCTTTGGATACTTTTTACTCTGTGGGGAGTGTATGTACCACTACTCCTGTTCTCAAGCTGGCTCTATCCCGGTACCTGATGGGCAGAGTAACTGTAAGGTTTGGGCACTTCTTGTTTTCCCTGTTCTTGGCATTACGAGTAATCATCTTTCTTTTCTTGTGTAAATATTTATGAGCAGCCATTATTTTCAAATGCATATATCAAAAAATGAATCATTGGATGTTCTTTGCAAAACAAAATAGAAAAATAAAATGAAACAACTTGAAGTTTTGTAAAAATGACTTGTATTGATTTTGAAATTGGCCTGTAATAGGCATTTTGTACAAAGAGGCTAACGTCCTAGTAAGAGAATGCCTCCGAAAGACAGAAATTATGCAATTTGTGTAAAAGAAAGAAAAACAAGCTATGTGAAACAATCCCATTGGGTTCCAACTCTGCTATTGCCTTTATATCTTCAAGCGTCTCATCACTTTGCTGCTTGGTCGAAGGTTGATCAGATTGATTGGCATCATCCGAGCTTGATAGTTGATACCGAAGTCTGGTTGCGAGATGATCCAATGAGATATAGTGTTACGCTTCGATCCCTAATTTTTGCCTGGATCGCCCTTTCGGGTTTTCAGTCCACCGGGATACCTTTTTTTGCCTAAGTCGCCTTTTCAGGTTTTCGACTTATCGGGTGTACATTTTTTTTCATTTTCATCCCTTACTTTTGCCCGAACCCTTTTAGTTCGCCATGAAGCCCTTATCTTTGCCTAGGCCAGTCAACCTAGCGGGTCTTTGATTATGCGTAGTATCTTTTCACTATGTCTACATTGACGGGGTGAGGAAGTTCATCACCATCCATGGTGGTTAGAATCATAGCTCCTCCCGAGAAAATGTTCTTAACCACAAATGGCCCTTCGTATGTGGGGGTCCATTTTCCCCTGGGATCACCTCGCGGTAGTATGATGCGTTTGATCACCAGATCCCCGACTTGATATTCTTGACGTCTGACTTTCTTGCTAAAAGCCTTGATCATTCGCTTTTGATACGTCTGACCATGACAGATAGCAATAAGTCTCTTTTCATTGATTAGGTTCAGCTGATCAAATTGGTTTTAGATCTAGTCGTCTTTGTTCAAACCCGCATCCTTCATAATCCTGAGAGAGGGTGTGATCGGTGGAAATAGAACTGACTGTTTAAAGCTGGTTCGTGAAATGTCGCAGAAGCAAGAGTCGCCACCGTCTTTTATTTTCTCCAATATGGACAGGACAAAAGCACAGCAAAATTCCTTATGAGAATGTTTCTTGGTTCGGGAGGTAGATTTATAGAAAGGGAAGGTGTTAGCACCCTTTCTATCCATGGTTATCCATGGGCTCTTAGATACTTGCTCTTATGTTTTCAAAATGTTTGCTTTTCAAAATGTGAGTGGGTTAGAAAAAGTTTCATTGAAAGATTTCTGAATGACTCTTGTATCTGTCCTCAAGAGTGTTTGAAAAATTTGTTTTAAAAGTTTTTTGAAAGTGTCGGTGTGAAAAGATTTTTGATTTGTTTTTTAGAGAGCAAGCATCCATGAGTCATCTACCTACCCTAAGGAATTAGGCTGTGTAAAAGTCCTTAAGGTAGTGCCATCCCACCATTGAGAGGTAGGTAGCACCACCGTTGGAGGTGTTCGGGTCAATTCGATTGTAGGGACAGTGTGGTCGCCGAAGCAACAGTAGGACACCTTAGAAGTAACCCTAATGTCCTAGATCCTTTTTATCCGAGGCAACCGTTTCGAGGCAACTGTTTCGAGGCGACTGGATCTTGGACATAAGAGCGACTGCTAAAACGTCCTATACTTGACGACCACGTTTCAAAGGCAACGAGTGAGGCGTACCCTAGAAGTGGTGTGTGCATTGTGTGTTGTTTTCATGTTATGTTTTATCTTTGATCATGGCATTGTGAGCTACGAGTTATTTTTAATTACCATACATTCTTTCATGCAATTTAGAATTTAGGAGTGCGGAAAATTAAATACAGAAAGATTAAAGCTACGCTATTACAAGGCGCGGGTCTATACATCGCCAAAATACAAAGACCCGTTTTTGATAAAAGATGCGGAAAGTAAAAAATGCGGTAAACCTAATTACTATTACATCCTTGAACAGTTACATAATAATCAAAAGAAAATAATGCGCGAAAAGAATTAAATTGAACGTCCGAGGGTTTTGACCCTTTGCTTGAAATTAAATTAAATTAAAGCCTAATTAATTATTTAATTAAAGAAAAGAAAGTATTTTTTATGTTTTTTGTATTTATGAAATAAAGAAAATAAAATCAAGTGAAAACCCTAATTCTAAGTCTATTTTAATTATTAATGAAAATATTAAAGTTACCCTAATTTAAGCTAATTAATTAATTTACATGTTATTTACAAAAAAATAATAGTAATTAATAATAATAAATAATGATAATAATAATTAATTAAGAAAAATATAAAAGTGTAAAAACCTAATTCTATGTATTTTTTTATTTATTAAGGAAAGAGATTAAATTTTAAACCTAAATTAAACTAAAGTTAATTGTTAACATTTATTTACAAAAAAATAGGTTAATGATGCAATTAATAAATAATTAAAAATATTTACAATTTTTAGTTTCTGATTTTTATTAGGAAAATTAATTTGAGGTGAAATAATAATAATAATTAAAGCAATTAAAAGAATTAAAAAGAAAAGAAAAGAAAATTATGCAAGGCAAACCAAGGGGGGTATCAGGCCAAAAGTGGAGGTGATATTGCAGCAATTCAGGCCCATTAGACAAGGCAGGCCTCATTGACTTTCTAGTTGTATGCATGATGGTTGACTGGAGTGTACCATGGGCTTCATTTTGTGGCCACTGGATTGATCTCATGTCCACTTGTCAGGCTTAAGCGTGAGTACGTATGGTGGGCCTTTGAATGAACGCTGCACTAGAATATGTTAAAACAAAAATTATCAATTATGTGGGGGGACCTGGGAATCGAACCCAGGTCCCTATGCTTGCAAGACACGTCCTCCACCATCTGGCCATTTGTGTTTGTTTGTATACATAACAACAAAGGAATATAATATATGAACAATACTAATTATACTGGGACATTGAAAAAGCGCGCCATGATTTGAATACTCCAGTAGCGTTTGGACAGCTCATCCTTCTTCTTCGTTTTCACCTGCAACATGAATAAGATAGCGGGGGTTTTAAACCCCCACAAAGCAAAAGTCCAGAAAATAGCGATTAGAGCTGTAAACCATATAAAAAAAGCGTGAGGGTCTCAATGGATTCGTCTTGTTGCAACGAATTCGTCCATACAGGTTTGGAGGTCCAATTTTACCATACAAGGAAAGCCCCAATATGGAAGCTCTGAAACCCTAATATTCTTCAATGGTGGATTTCGATTTAGGAAGATTTAGCACAATTAAACCATCTCAAAAGCTTCAGGAAGGTGTCAGCAACATAAATCAATAATCAAAACATAACAATGATGCATAGAAATTAGAATTCGATTATGGAAATATTTGTTAAAATCGTGACTCTGCTCTACCGTTTCCTTGGGTATGAGAGCTTGTTCTTGATGATAGTAGCTTCCTGGAGACTCAGGCAATGTGATTGAATCCTTTTTAGGCTTTGAAACGCGCTGCAAGTATGAAATCAGTTCCACAAATTTCTTTAGTTTTTTGCAAATTGGCTATGGAATATTAGCAGCTTTCACGTGTCCTCTTGAGTAGGGTTTCACTCAGCATATGTATGTGATGCAAATTAGGTCAAAACCTTGGCCCAAAAGTCCATGAATTAATGTTTCAAATCCTTGATTTTCAATCATGTAATTTTCAATCTTTTTCCATGAAAACCTTGCCAATTATGGAAGATCTTGTCCCCTTGGATGATGCACGAAATCTTTAGCATGTGTGGAGTGTATTTGCTTCATAAAAAGATTTGCCAACCATGCTTTTATATTTTTCTACAATTAAAACCAATTAAATGAATTAATAATAATAAAAATTCAATTAATTAATTAAAAATAAGAAAATAAATCCTTTTAAGCTCAATGGGTTGTGCATAGGCCTTGGGTAATGATTCAAGAGAGAATTTGAGGCCCATTAGCAAAATTGAAGTGTTTTAGGCAAAGTTGACTTTTGAAAGTTCCCAAAAATTTCCCAACTTCTCCAATGTATATCTTGCTCAATTTTGAAGCTATGAACATGTTCTTGGACATTTTGGAAATGTCTTGAAGTCCTCTAACCAATGCCTTTGGTCCCATGTCATTTTGATTTACCAATCTCAAGTTATGGTCTTTGACTTAAAGTGCCCTTTTGTTGACTTTTGAAAATGACCTATAATGTTGAAATTGATAACTTTTTGTGAGAGCATTTCTTGGACTTGGAGTGTGAAGATGAGTTGTAGGAAATGTCATCCCCTTCAAAATGAGCATTGTATGGGATTTTTCTGATAAACCATGAAGAAGTTATGCCTTGGTCAATTTGCAGTTGACTTTTCAGCTGTCCAAAAATAGAAACTTTTGCATCTTGAGACTTTTTGAGCCATGCTTGTGGAATCATGATCAAGAATTGATAAAATGATGATTGTGGCTTCAAAATAAGATGTTGACCAAAAATTTTGACTTTTGACTGTCAAATGACCATTTTACCCCTGTCGTGGACTGTGGAGCAATTAGGGTTTTTGACTGTGCAACTTGATGCTGTGAGTCTTGAAACTTGACATATGGATGCTTGACAATGTATATAGACATATGGGACTTGATTGGACCCTTGAAAACCCCAATTTCTTTGCAAGAACCAAAACCCTAACTTTGAGTGTGTTAGGAGGCAATTGGACTGTGCAACCCTTGAGAGATTTTGAAGCTTGATCTTGCCAAATCTTGAAGAATATGGGAGGGAAAATTTCGGGGTACAACAGTTGCCCCTGTTCAATCTTCTTAGACCTGAGGATGTAGATTGGCCGGCGTGCCTTTCGTAATCCGAAGGTGGAAGATGATTGAACACTAAAGTGCCTAGAAATTTGCACTCACATAGTAGAATGTTAGCAGCGTGATGTAGGGAATGGGCTTATAGATGCCATTTGGAGAGAGGGAGGATAGGAGGATGGGCTTATAGATGCCATCTATGGACTGTTGGTATGTGGATGGGCTTATATATGCCATTTGGAAGTGTCGATCGCGTAAGAGATTCCTTAGCGAGAACTTGCGTACCTGAGAAAGAAAGATAATTACCTGGCCTGTTACAGGGGTTGATCTTCAAACTCTTTATGTAGATATGCCCTGGCTGGATACATGTATCGAATCTCTAAACGCTTTAGACGTGCCCTGGCTGGATACAGGAATCCAGTCCGGAAAATAGTCGTCAACAGATACACCCTGGCAGGATACAGGAATCGGATCTTCAAAATCTTCAGACGTGCCCTGGCAGGATACAGGAATCGAGTCCAGAAAATAGTCGTCAACAGATACACCCTGGCAGGATACAGGAATCGGATCTTCAAACTCTTCAGACTTGCCCTGGCAGGATACAGGAATCGAGTCCGGAAAATAGTCGTCAACAGATACACCCTGGCAGGATACAGGAATCGGATCTTCAAACTCTTCAGACGTGCCCTGGCAGGATACAAGAATCGAGTCCGGAAAATAGTCGTCAACAGATACACCCTGGCAGAATACAGGAATCGGATCTTCAAACTCTTCAGACATGCCCTGGCAGGATACAGGAATCGAGTCCAGAAAATAGTCGTCAACAGATACACCCTGGCAGGATACAGGAATCGGATCTTCAAACTCTTCAAACGTGCCCTGGCTGGATACAGGAATCGAGTCCATAAAATAGTCGTCAACAGATACACCCTGGCAGGATACAGGAATCGGATCTTCAAACTCTTCAGACGTTCCCTGGCAGGATACAGGAATCGAGTCCGGAAAATAGTCGTCAATAGATACACCCTGGAAGGATACAGGAATCGGATCTTCAAACTCTTCAGACGTGCCCTGGCAGGATACAGGAATAGAGTCCGGAAAATAGTCGTCAACAGATACACCCTGGCAGGATACAGGAATCGGATCTTCAAACTCTTCAGACGTGCCCTGGCAGGATACAGGAATCGAGTCTGGAATTGCGACAGTTGATAGTAATCATCTTTGTATTGATCTTGGTCCTGAAAAGACAAAACGTTAGTTGTATGCAATGTCATGATGTATGACATGCATGATGTTCTCAGAATAAATGAGATTGTATGTCCATGATGCGTATGTGCATGCTATAATGTATGAAGATGTGATGTTTGTGAATGTATTTTTGTCTAGGAAAGTAAATCCTTGACGGGTGCCGGGAAGTCAAATCCTGGGCTGATGTTAGGGAGTAGAGATTTTTGTTTCCGCTGGGGGTGATGGTTGCAAGAATACCGGTGGGAGAAGATGACTCCGTTGGGGAATAAACTTGGCGAATAGATTACTCTGCGGGGAGTGAACTCTGTGGGGAAAGAGAGGTACTTTGCTGAGGTTGATAATAACTCCGCTGGGGATACTGTTGATAAGTTTTGTTGGAAGTTTTGATGAACTCCGCTGGGGATTGGAAGACTTCGCTGGGGACGATCTTTCTGTGGCAATTTGCTGAGGATAACCCAGTTATAGGCTCTGGTGGGGGATAACCTCTGAACAAAACTGGGGAGAGGCGTTTGTACCCTGCAGGTGATAAGCTTCCAGAATCTACTGGGGATAAGCTTCCTAAATCTACTGGGGAAATTGATTCAACTCTCCTGGGGAGACTTTTTGAACTGTACTGGGGAATGGCTCCACTGGATGTTCTGTATTCCGCCGGGGAACAATCTTATATCAAGATTGCCGGGGATGCTTGTTTAAGGAATGTTTGCGTACTCCGCTGGGGAATATTGGGATCTTCGGGGGATAATCCAACTTCCTTAAGGTTGACTGAGGATAACTCAGCTCGGGGAGAGTGTCGTTGACTTGCTGGAGATATTGTGCCTTATAGGGCTTATGGGAATCCAACTCTGCTTGGGAGGGGGTATTACTGATTCTTGTTCTTACTCGGCGGGGAGTGAAGGTATATGGGTTACATTCTTCAGTCGAACTTACCTTGGTACCTTGGTGGACAGAGTAATTAGATTGCTTAGACAACTCATTATTTCCCCTGTTTCTGTGGGAGAAGGTACCTATAGAGGTTCTTGGTAACTGCCGATTGACAAATCTTCTTCTGGTAGGCAAGTGACGAGATGCCGGGACATAGTCGTACGCTTTGACCCCTAACTTTTACCTGGACCGCCCTTTCGAGTTTTCAGTCCATCGGGATACCCATTTTTGCCCAAGCCGCCTTTTCAGGTTTTCGACTTGCCGGGTGTACAGATTTTTTATTATTTCATCCCTTATTTTTGCCCGAACCCTTTTGGTTCGCCGGGAAGCCCTTATTTTTGCCTAGGTGTGTCAACCTAGCGGGTCTTTGATTATGCGCAGTATTTTTCGTCTATGTCCATGCTCTCAGGATGTAGGGAGGTGCCCCTATCAGTAGTGTTGTGTTGCCCTACTACCAGAAGATCTCCGTTTGATCGTCCAATGCCCCAAGTGATCCAGATGGAGATTTGCCCCAAGTTGGTTGTCCTTTTGAGAGATTCTCCGAACCTTGACTTAACATCCCCAGATAATGGACCATGATCATGTCTTCCCCTTGGTTGGAAGTACTTTTGTTCACTTAGATATTCGTTGTGCGAATTTCTCTGCTGTTCGAACAAATAGTCATATGCAAACAGTGTTATATCAAGAATGCAAAGCTTATGTCTGTCTTGAAGTTTTTGAAAATGCATTTTTTTTTATAAAAACAAGTGAATTTTTTGTAAACTGTGATGTCAACTCGTTATTTTACCGCAAGCCTTAAGGAGTCAGGATACCTTTCGTAACAGTATGCTTTCGAACTAACCCATGCTTCAGCTAGGACTTTTAAGGGTTGTAGCGTGGCCTGGTTCACGGTTTAAGAAACAAAGGATAAAGGCTCAAATTTTATTTGTACCCACCCGCTCTTCGTGATGTTCTTCAAACCTAAACTCAGCTGATCGTGTGTTAGAGCTTGTTTGAGTCTTTGTCCTGATATTATGGTGATGGTTCAGATATTGACAGTTTATTTTGAACAGGCAGTCATTTCTTTTTTGTTGAGGGTTTGTAGGACCTCTTTCTTTTGATTGCGTTATCCCTGTTTTTTGCCTGAACTATTTCTTTTGTGATTACAGTCAGCGGGATGCCCCAGTTTTCGTAAGTCTCCTTCATAGGTTTTGACTTTATTGAGATTTTATTTCTGAGAGATAATGACTGTCTGTCTTTATGATTATTCGGAACCATCACTGTCTTTTTGTCTCGGAAGGACTTCTTTGATGTCATTCATTGTGCACCTGGATCAACTGAGAGAACTACCCTGCCCCAGGTTATGATTAAGGGTTTTAATTTTCGAAAAGAAAAACTCCTACTTCTTTGGCTCGAAGGGGTTGACGAGGGATTATCTTCCTTATAACTCCACTGTTTAGGATTTGAAACAATGCCTGTACCTCATCAGCGGGGTCTGTCCAAAAGCATACTGTAAAGAATCGTGGTATCGTTTTCGTCATCCTCCCTCAAGAGGCTTAGAATTATTAATTGAGAGTTGACATCAAAAAATGAAAGCAGTTTGAATATAGCGAATGCGAATATATTGATCCAAAACAGATATATGCGATGCATTGATAAAGTAAAAGAGTTTGCCATGACAATAATTGTTTGAACAATCAAAAGAAAATTACAACTTGAAAATTCTAATGGATAAAAAGTCTTCTCATCTCAGGACTTATTACTTTAAATGGTGAATCCTGTAGGGATGGTAGAAGAACTCGGCCTGACCCTCTTGGGTGAAATCCACTGCTCCTTCGTTAATCAGGTCCTGGACCTTGTTCGTCAGAGCCCAGCAGTCGGCAGTGTCATGTCCAGGACTATCAGAGTGGTATGCACATCTTTTGTTGGGATGATAGTTAGGAGCAGAGATGTTGGGGTTCCGGGGAGGAGCCCTTAGTGTAATCAGATTCAAACTCAATAGGTGTTGTAAGGCTTGAAACAGCAACACGTTGAGCTGGGTGAACTGCCTCCTGGGTTTGTTTGGCCTACTCTGATCAACCTGTTGCTCTGGGCGAGGTTGCGGTTGGACCTGTGAAGTGGTAGCAATTTGGAGAGGTTTATTCTTCACCATACCAGACTCTTGTCCTCTTGGAAGCTGATCCATGACCTGGTCCCTGACTTGGACTGGCTGCTTCATGTTGTATCTATCTTGATGAAGTCGACTGATCATGGTCCTCAGCTCTTCTTGCTCCCGAGCTAAGCCTTGGATGAGAGCCATTTGCCCTAGCATCTAGGTTCTCATTGTATCTACCTCAGCTTGCAGACGTTTCAACCGTTCGTCCTTGTCATCTTCGGGACTTTTCTTGGCCAAATTCCCCATGAGGAGTGTCCTCAACTCTTCCTGCCCCTTGGATAGGCTTAGGAAGATCTCCCTGAACTGAGTCTCTTGAGCATGAAGACCCTGGTTATCCTGTTGGGAAGCCATTGCTGAAATAAACAGCGAAAAAGGTAAGTGACCTGCAACAAGGGTACCTGTAATGCAATGACATGTATGATATGCATGCAATGTTTTCAAGGACCTCGCGGGGTAAACAAGAAGATTGTTAGAATTGGAAACTAGTAGCTTGATGGAAGGAACTTCATGTTGTTGAGAGTCCTTCTTCAAGAGTCAAGGCTCACCATATCGAGTGGGTCATAGCCCCTGACTCAAGTTATCAACCTTGGCTAGACAGTTGGGTTCATCATGACCTGCATCACAGACCCTTGAGATCCTTGAAATGGGTTAGTCCTTATGTAGGATGTATGCAATGGTATGATGTTATGCTATGCATGGAGTGGTCTAAGTAGGCCCTGTAATGAGTCCCAATTAAGGACTGTTAAACAAAACCTGCAAGGAACTCGTGTTGTTAGATAAAAGTATGCAAGTAGTTCAGACCTTAAGGCACACAAGTCACATAAAAGAGCCCTTAGATTTTAGGCCAGCATGAAGTTCAGGTACTACCCTCTTTCAGTTTGTTGGTTAAGACCTGTCCTATCAAAAGTAACCGGGTTCTAGAGGATCCCAATATCACTGACTACCCTCAATTGGTCATAACTCCAGCATCGCAATCTTTTCTTGCGGCCAGAACCATCGCGAGAGTTTAGCCTCAATGGGTGTAGCATACTGCTACTGTTCTATGGCCAAGTTGGGTCAAATTAGGGTTCTAAGGTTGGTTGGTGCTTAATGACTCCTCAGAAGACCCATATTCTCCTCGTTGCGACACAAGGGATATCGGTACAGACCAAGGTGCCACACCAACGTAGCCATTGTTTCACCCGTGTCGGTCTACGCCGGACAGGTCCCTCACAGCTTATGCTACCTAATAGGGTATCCCCATATCCGGGTTAGGATCTATGAAACTCCAAGACAAATGCCCACAATAATAAAGCAAACAAAACACAGCAATCGAAAACACAAGTATGAGCTATCCTAAGGTACACCTCACTTTAAGTTTCCCCAGCAAAGTCTCCAGTTCTGTGATCGGTGGAAATAGAACTGACTGTTTAAAGCTGGTTCGCGAAATGTCGCGGAAGCAAGAGTCGCCACCGTCTTTTATTTTCTCCAACATGGACAAGACAAAAGCACAGCAAAATTCCTTATGAGAATGTTTCTCGGCTCGGGAGGTAGATTTATAGAAAGGGAAGGTGTTAGCACCCTTTCTATCCATGGTTATCCATGGGCTCTTAGATACTTGCTCTTATGTTTTCAAAATGTTTGCTTTTCAAAATGTGAGTGGGTTAGAAAAAGTTTCATTGAAAGATTTCTGAATGACTCTTGTATCTGTCCTCAAGAGTGTTTGAAAATTTTGTTTTGAAAGTTTATTGAAAGTGTCGGTGTGAAAAGATTTTTGATTTGTTTTTTAGAGAGCAAGCATCCATGAGTCATCTACCTACCCTAAGGAATTAGGCTGTGTAAAAGTCCTTAAGGTAGTGCCATCCCACCATTGAGAGGTAGGTAGCACCACCGTTGGAGGTGTTCGGGTCAATTCGATTGTAGGGACAGTGTGGTCGCCGAAGCAACAGTAGGACACCTTAGAAGTAACCCTAATGTCCTAGATCCTTTTTATCCGAGGCAACCGTTTCGAGGCGACTTGATCTTGGACATAAGAGCGACTGCTAAAACGTCCTATACTTGACGACCACGTTTCAAAGGCAACGAGTGAGGCGTACCCTAGAATTGGTGTGTGCATTGTGTGTTGTTTTCATGTTATGTTTTATCTTTGATCATGGCATTGTGAGCTACGAGTTATTTTTAATTACCATACATTCTTTCATGCAATTTAGAATTTAGGAGTGCGGAAAATTAAATACAGAAAGATAAAAGCTACGCTATTACAAGGCGCGGGTGTTGTACCCCAAAATTTGCCCTCCCATATTCTTCAAGATCTGCTAAGATCATGCTTCAAAATCTCCCAAGAGTTGCACAGTCCAATGGTCTCCTAATAGTCAAAAATTAGGGTTTTGGTTCTGGCAAAGAAATTGAAGCTTCCAAGGGTCCAAACAAGTCCCACATGCCTAGAAACATTGTCAAGCATCCATATGCCAAGTTTCAAGACTCACAGCACCAAATTGCACAGTCAAAAACCCTAATTGCTTCACAGTCAACTGCAGGGGAAAAATGGTCATTTGACAGTCAAAAGTCCAAATTTTTGGTCAACATCTTATTTTTAAGCCACAAACATCATTTGATCAATTCTTGATCATGATTCTCAAAGCATGACTCAAAAAGTCTCAAGATGCAAAAGTTTCTATTTTTGGACAGTTGGAAAAGTCAACTGCAAATTGACCAAGGCATAACTTCCACATGGCTTATCAGAAAAATCCCATCCAAAGCTCATTTTGAAGAGAATTACATTTCCTACAACTCATCTTCACACTTCAAGTCCAAGAAATGCTCTCACAAAAAGTTATCAATCTCAACATTATAGGTCATTTTCAAAAGTCAACAAAAAGGCATTTTAAGTCAAAGACCATAACTTGAGATTGGTAAATCAAAATGACATGGGATCAAAGGCATTGGTTAGAGCACTTCAAGACCTTTCCAAAATATCCAAGAACATGATCAAAGCTTAAAAATTGAGCAAGATATGCCTTGTGGAAGTTGGGAAATTTTTGGGAATTTTGAAAAGTCAACTTTGCTTCAAATGCCTCAAAATTGCTAATGGGCCTCAATTTCTTCCATGAATCATCACCCAAAAGCTATGCACGACCCATTAAGCTAAAAGGGAGTTATTTTCTTATTTTTAATTAATTAATTGAATTTTTAATCCTATTAATTCATTTAATTAAAATTAATTATGTGAAAAATACTAAAACATGTTTTCCAAATCTTTTTGTGCAGTATATTCTCCCATTAAGACCTAAATATTTCGTGTACCACATCAAGGGACAAAATCTTCCATAATTGGGAATGATTGGCATGAAAAAGATTTGGAAAAAGATGCTTGAAAATCAAATATCAAAATCATCAATGCAAAGGCTTTGGGCTTGATTTTTCTGACCTAATTCATTCACATACATAAGCATAAGTTAAACCTAATGCCAAGAACACAGAAGCTGCGCATAAGCATCAAGAAAAACTTGCATTTTTGACAAAAAAATTGAAAATTGTTTTCATAGATACAAGGTGTTTCAAGGCCTCAAAGCTATTCAAAAAGCTTGCTGACACCACCAGGAAGGGATTCCAATCAAAACCACGCCTCCATACTCAAAGAACTGGTAGAATAAAGTTTGACTTTTCATCAAAATTTTCATATTCGTGTTTCACTTTTCATGCATGATTACTGTGTTTTAATGATTGGTTTATATTAATATGAATATGCTGAAGCTATTGGTGCCCTCTAATTGAACTAACAGTGCTTGTATTCAAAGTTGCCATGAAAGCTTTCTAGGGTTTCTGAAGCTCCAAAAGAGGGGTTTACACATCTGGAAAAATTGGACAATGAAACTAGTACCACTAAAATCGTGACATTCTGACGAATTGAATCCATACCTCGCGCTCAATTTATGATCATCATGGCCCTATTCGCTATTATTTGCAGATGCTATTTAGTGGGGGTTTAAAACCCCCGCTATCTATCTTGTATTTTCAGGTAAACGAAGAAGAAGATGTACGTGTCTCAGCCAGATTGGACAAGTTTAAATTTAGCGCGTTTTTGTTTTGCTTCAGGCCACCAGCGCTTTTCCACATATGTTATTCACGTTCCATATTAATATCAACTACGCGCGTTGGCTCAGTTGGTCGTTGCGTTGGCATGCAGGTATTGGGACCTGGGTTCGATTCCCAGGTCCCCTTGTATATTTCATAATTTTTTCTCTAACCTGTTCCTATGCAGCATGCCCTTCAATGGTCCATCAAACGCCCAACGCCTGGGCCTGCCACATGTCCCCAGGGATCAATCCAAAGGCCAAGATGTGGAGACCATCATGCACACTAGTCAACCATGCCATACGCAAACGCTGAAAGTCAACATGGGCTTGGGATCAGTGGGCCAAACTACTTGCAAAAAACCTCCAAATTGGGCAGAAACCCCCCATTGTTTGTATTTCTTTTTTCTAATTCCCTTTTCTTTCCTTCTTTCATTTTAATTGCTTTCTTGTTTTATTAATTTCACAAAAATAATTTTCATAAAACCAAAAAAATCAGAAATCAAGAAAATAAAAAATGTTTATTTAATATTTTATGCATTAATATTTTTTGTAAATAAATTTTATTAATCAATTTAGTTTAATTTTTAGGTTTTTAATTTTAATGTCTTCTTAAATAATTAAAAAATATAGAAATTAGGTTTTAGCATTTTTAGTCTTTTTTTCTTAATAAATAATTTCTTCCTATCATTATTATTATTAATTATTAATTATCTTGTAAATAAATATGTCATTAAATAATTAGGTTAAATTAGGTTAAAACTTAAATATTTTTTCTTTAATAATTAAAAACAATTTAGAACTAGGGTTTTATTTATAATTTTAATTAATTTCCTTTTATTTTCATAAATACCAAAAAAACACAAAAAACAATTTATGTTCTTATTAAATAATTAATTAGCATTTTCAATTTCAATTTCATTTCTTTAAAGGGTCCAACGCCCTCGCATATTCGATTTTAATTTCTTCTCGCGTGTTCGTCCTTATTTTTTGTTTCAAATATTATGTAATTGCCAAAGCTTTGTAATAGTAATTAGGACATTTACTTTCCGCACTTTTATTCAAAATCGGGTCTTTGTTAATTTGGCGATGTATAGACCCGCGCCTTGTAATAGCGTAGGACTTTTATTTTCCGCATTTTAATTTCTACACCTTTTAACTGCTAATCACATGAAAGAATGAATGGCCCAAATAAAATCAAAGCGTAGCTCACCCAATGCATGATCAAGATAAAACATAACTGAAAATGACACACAATTCACACACCACTCTTAGGGTACGCCTCACTGTTGCCTTGCCCCTCGAAACGTGATCGTCGAGTATAGGACGTTTTAGTAAGTCCTTATGTCCATGAATATGGCATAAAGGTAGCTTCTAAGGTGTCCTACTGTTGCTCTGGTGATCACACTGTTGCCTTGCGCCTCGAAACGTGGTCGTCGACTATAGGACGTCTTGGTAAGTCCTTATGTCCATTGATCTAGTTGCCTCGAAACAAGTTGCCTCGAAACGGTTGCCTCGGAATAGTTGCCTCGGAATAAAAAGATCAATGGCATAAGGGTAGCTTCTAAGGTGTCCTACTGTTGCTCTGGTGACCACACTGTCCCTAAATCCTCGAATTGACCCGAACACCTCCAACGGTGGTGCTACCTACCTCTCAATGGTGGGATGGCACTACCTTAAGGACATTTACACAGCCTAATTCCTTAGGGTAGGTAGATGACTCATAGATACTTGCTCTAATTCAAAACAAATCAAAACTTCTTTTCACACCGACACTTTTCAAAAAGCTTTCAAAAACAATTTTTCAAACACTCTTGAGGACTGATACAAGAGTCGATCCGAAATCTTCAAACGAAACTTTTTCAAACTCACTCATGATTGAAAAGCAAACACATTTTGAAAACACAAATGAGCAAGTATCTAAGAGCCCATGGATAACCATGGATAGAAAGGGTGCTAACACCTTCCCTTTCTATAAATATACCTCCCGAACCGAGAGCTAATCTCATAAGGAATTTTTCTGTGCTTTTGTCCTTTCCATTTGGAGAAAATAAAAGACGATGGCGACTCTTGCTTCCGCGACATTTCGCGAACCAGCGTTAAATAGTCAGTTCCAGATCCACCGATCACAGAACTGACGACTCTGCTGGGGATATCTTATAAAGTGAGGTGTACCTTAGGATAGTTCATAACTGTGTTTTCAATTGTTGTGCTTTGTTTGCTTTACTATTGTGGGTTGCATCGGAGTTACATAGATCCTAACCCGGATCTGGGGATACCCTGTTAGGTAGCATAAGCTGTGAGGGACCTGTCCGGCGTAGACCGACATGGGTGAAGCAGTGGCTACGTTGGTGTGGCACATTGGTCTGTACCGATATCCCTTGTGTCGCAACAAGGAGAATATGGGTCTTCTGAGGAGTCATTAAGCACCAACCGACCTTAGAACCTTAAATGACCCAACTTGGCCAATAGAACAGTAGCAGTATGCTACGCCCATTGAGGCTAAACTCTCGTGATGGTTCTGGCCGCAAGAAAAGATTGTGATGCTAGAGTTATGACCGATTGAGGGTAGTCAGTGATATTGGGATCCTCTAGAACCCGGTTACTTTTGATAGGAAAGGTCTTAACCAACGAAACTGAAAGAGGGTAATACCCAGACCCCATGCTGGCCTAAACTCTAAGGGCTCTCTTGTGTTACTTGTGTGCCTTCTAACTTGAACTACTTGCATACTTGTTATCTAACAACACGAGTTTCTTGCAGGTTTTTGTTTACGGTCCTTAATCTGGACTCATAACAGGGTTACATATATCACTCCATGCATAGCATGACATCATACCATTGCATACATCCTGCATAAAAACTAATCCATTTCAAGGATCTCAAGGGCTTGTGATGCAGGTCATGATGAACCAATGTCTAGCAAGGGGCAAAGGGGATTTATTTTCCTCTAGCCAAGGTTGTCAAGGGCTATGACCCACTCGATATGGTGAACCTTAATCCTTGAAGAAGGATTCTCAGCAACATGGAGTTCCTTCAATCAAGCTACAAATTCAAATGCTAACAATCTTCTTGTTTACCCTGCGAGGTCCTTGAAAACATTGCATGCATATCATACATTGCACTACAGGTACCCTTTTGACAGGTCACTTACCTTCTTCGCTGTTTATTTCAGCTGATAGTCATGAATCCTGAAGCGTCTACTGAGCAATCCATCCAGGCCCTCCAGGCCCAGAATGCCCAATTCCAGGAGTTGATTAAGAGTCTAACCCAGGGCCAGCAGGATTTGAAGACTCTGCTCCTGAAGAAGAAGAAGAAGAAGAGGACGGTGTTGTTCAACCCTAGACGCAAATCTGGGAATGGATCGCAAAATGAAGTTAAGCAGGCTACCCCGTCTGTTGGGAAAGACAGTCCCCAAGAAAGGGAGGTTCCTAGTCCAGTAGTCTCCGACAACGAGACCGAGTACAATGACGAGCAGTACCCTCCAGCTGAGGACAGGTATAAACAGTTGGAAGACCGGATAAGTGCCATGGAGATACAAAAAGTGCCCGGCCTGGACTTCGAAGATCTAGGTCTGTCTTCTGGGGTAGTGATCCTGCACAAATTCAAGGCACCTGCCTTTGCAAAGTACGACGGGGCATCCTGTCCAAAGCTGCATCTCAGGTCATACATGAGGAGGATTCAGCCCTACACGGCTGACAAGAACTTATGGATCCACTTCTTCCAAGAGAGCCTTTTAGGGACTCAGCTCGACTGGTTCTATCAACTGAATGGAGCCAACATCCGTACCTGGGAAGACTTAGCCACTGCATTTTACAAGCAATACTAGTACAATGCTGACCTTGCTCCCACGCGTACTCAGCTTCAGGGGATGTCTATGGGTACAGGCGAAGGATTCAAAGAATATGCTCAAAAATGGAGGGACCTTGCTGGAAGGGTACAACCACCTCTGACTGACCGCGAGCTCGTCGACATGTTCTTAGGGACCCTGTCCGGTCCATTCTTCAACCACCTGATCGGGAATTCTGCTGTTGGGTTTACAGATTTGGTCTTGATCGGAGAAAGAATAGAAGTTGGCATCAAGTCAGGGAAAATACAGAATGGTGACTCCTCGAACACTGAGAAGAAACCATCCAAGAGAGAATCTAGTGCCGTCAACGCAGGGAAAATACAAAGACCCGTTTTTGATAAAAGATGCGGAAAGTAAAAAATGCGGTAAACCTAATTACTATTACATCCTTGAACAGTTACATAATAATCAAAAGAAAATAATGCGCGAAAAGAATTAAATTGAACGTCCGAGGGTTTTGACCTTTTGCTTGAAATTAAATTAAATTAAAGCCTAATTAATTATTTAATTAAAGAAAAGAAAGTGTTTTTTATGTTTTTTGTATTTATGAAATAAAGAAAATAAAATCAAGTGAAAACCCTAATTCTAAGTCTATTTTAATTATTAATGAAAATATTAAAGTTACCTTAATTTAAGCTAATTAATTAATTTACATGTTATTTACAAAAAAATAATAGTAGTTAATAATGATAAATAATGATAATAATAATTAATTAAGAAAAAGATAAAATTGTAAAAACCTAATTCTATGTATTTTTTTATTTATTAAGGAAAGAGATTAAATTTTAAACCTAAATTAAACTAAAGTTAATTGTTAACATTTATTTACAAAAAAATAGGTTAATGATGCAATTAATAAATAATTAAAAATATTTACAATTTTTAGTTTCTGATTTTTATTAGGAAAATTAATTTGAGGTGAAATAATAATAATAATTAAAGCAATTAAAAGAATTAAAAAGAAAAGAAAAGAAAATTATGCAAGGCAAACCAAGGGGGGTATCATGCCCAAAGTGGAGGTGATATTGCAGCAATTCAGGCCCATTAGACAAGGCAGGCCTCGTTGACTTTCTAGTTGTATGCATGATGGTTGACTGGAGTGTACCATGGGCTTCATTCTGTGGCCACTGGATTGATCTCATGTCCACTTGTCAGGCTTAAGCGTGAGTACGTATGGTGGGCCTTTGAACGAACGCTGCACTAGAATATGTTAAAACAAAAATTATCAATTATGTGGGGGGACCTGGGAATCGAACCCAAGTCCCTATGCTTGCAAGACACGTCCTTCACCATCTGGCCATTTGCGTTTGTTTATATACATAACAACAAAGGAATATAATATATGAACAATACTAATTATACTGGGACATTGAAAAAGCGTGCCATGATTTGAATACTCCAGTAGCGTTTGGACAGCTCATCCTTCTTCTTCGTTTTCACCTGCAACATGAATAAGATAGCGGGGGTTTTAAACCCCCACAAAGCAAAAGTCCAGAAAATAGCGATTAGAGCTGTAAACCATATAAAAAAAGCGTGAGGGTCTCAATGGATTCGTCTTGTTGCAACGAATTCGTCCATACAGGTTTGGAGGTCCAATTTTACCATACAAGGAAAGCCCCAATATGGAAGCTCTGAAACCCTAATATTCTTCAATGGTGGATTTCGATTTAGGAAGATTTAGCACAATTAAACCATCTCAAAAGCTTCAGGAAGGTGTCAGCAACATAAATCAATAATCAAAACATAACAATGATGCATAGAAATTAGAATTCGATTATGGAAATATTTGTTAAAATCGTGACTCTGTTCTACCGTTTCCTTGGGTATGAGAGCTTGTTCTTGATGATAGTAGCTTCCTGGAGACTCAGGCAATGTGATTGAATCCTTTTTAGGCTTTGAAACGCGCTGCAAGTATGAAATCAGTTCCACAAATTTCTTTAGTTTTTTGCAAATTGGCTATGGAATATTAGCAGCTTTCACGTGTCCTCTTGAGTAGGGTTTCACTCAGCATATGTATGTGATGCAAATTAGGTCAAAACCTTGGCCCAAAAGTCCATGAATTAATGTTTCAAATCCTTGATTTTCAATCATGTAATTTTCAATCTTTTTCCATGAAAACCTTGCCAATTATGGAAGATCTTGTCCCCTTGGATGATGCACGAAATCTTTAGCATGTGTGGAGTGTATTTGCTTCATAAAAAGATTTGCCAACCATGCTTTTATATTTTTCTACAATTAAAACCAATTAAATGAATTAATAATAATAATAATTCAATTAATTAATTAAAAATAAGAAAATAAATCCTTTTAAGCTCAATGGGTCGTGCATAGGCCTTGGGTAATGATTCAAGAGAGAATTTGAGGCCCATTAGCAAAATTGAAGTGTTTTAGGCAAAGTTGACTTTTGAAAGTTCCCAAAAATTTCCCAACTTCTCCAATGTATATCTTGCTCAATTTTGAAGCTATGAACATGTTATTGGACATTTTGGAAATGTCTTGAAGTCCTCTAACCAATTCCTTTGGTCCCATGTCATTTTGATTTACCAATCTCAAGTTATGGTCTTTGACTTAAAGTGCCCTTTTGTTGACTTTTGAAAATGACCTATAATGTTGAAATTGATAACTTTTTGTGAGAGCATTTCTTGGACTTGGAGTGTGAAGATGAGTTGTAGGAAATGTCATCCCCTTCAAAATGAGCATTGGATGGGATTTTTTTGATAAACCATGAAGAAGTTATGCCTTGGTCAATTTGCAGTTGACTTTTCAGCTGTCCAAAAATAGAAACTTTTGCATCTTGAGACTTTTTGAGCCATGCTTGTGGAATCATGATCAAGAATTAATAAAATGATGATTGTGGCTTCAAAATAAGATGTTGACCAAAAATTTTGACTTTTGACTGTCAAATGACCATTTTACCCCTGTAGTGGACTGTGGAGCAATTAGGGTTTTTGACTGTGCAACTTGATGCTGTGAGTCTTGAAACTTGACATATGGATGCTTGACAATGTATATAGACATATGGGACTTGATTGGACCCTTGAAAACCTCAATTTCTTTGCAAGAACCAAAACCCTAACTTTGACTGTGTTAGGAGGCAATTGGACTGTGCAACCCTTGAGAGATTTTGAAGCTTGATCTTGCCAAATCTTGAAGAATATGGGAGGGCAAATTTTGGGGTACAACAGAGGGTATCTGGACTTCGATGGGTAGGACTGCCTCCATGCCATACACCAAAGAGTAGGGTGTTTCCTCTGTCGACGTACGTGCGGAGGTATGATACCCATGAAGAGCGAATGGTAACATCTCATGCCAGTCTTTGTATGTTACTGTCATCTTCTGTACAATCTTTTTGATGTTCTTGTTAGCTGCTTCAACAGCGTCGTTCATCTTTGGCCGGTAGGGAGAAGAATTATGATGCTGAATCTTGAATTGTTTACAGAGCTCGATGATCATTATGTTATTGAGATTTTTACCCTTGTCAGTAATAATCCTCTCGGGTACACCATATCGGCAGATCAGATTGTGTCGGATAAACCGCGCCACGATGTTCTTGGTTACTGTAGCAAAGGAAGTTGCCTCAACCCACTTGGTGAAATAATCAATTGCTACCAGAATGAAGCGATTCCCGTTAGACGCAGTAGGTCTGATCTCGCCGATCATGTCGATGCCCCACATTGCAAAGGGCCGAGGATATGTCAAAACATTCAGGGGGATTGGAGACACATGCACCTTATCAGCATAGATTTGGCACTTATGACAGGTTCGAGAATGCTTATAACAATCGGCTTCCATGGTGGACCAGTAATATCCTACCCGTAGGATTTTCTTTTCCATGGTATGTCCACTGGAATGAGTTTCGAAGGTACCTTCATGTAACTCTGCCATGATCCTTTCTACCTCGCTCTTGTCCACACACTGCAGTAATGTTGAATCATGGTTACGCTTATAGAGGATTCCATTACTAATGAAGAACTTCGCAACGAACCTTCTCAGAAATTTCTTATCATTAATAGATGCCCCCTCGGGGTATTCTTGAGCCTCAAGATACCTCTTTACCTCGTGAGACCAGGGTTTATCTGCTACCTCTTCAGTCTCAATGTCACAGCAGTGTGCGGGTTCATCCAACCTCTCAATGGTAATCTGGGAAGCTTCATTGTCCCACCTGACTTTGAACATAGAAGACATGGTAGCTAGCGCGTCCGCCAACTGGTTCTCTTCTCGTGGGAAATGTTCAAAGGTTATCTCCTCAAAGTGTGGGAGCAATGTCAGCACATAGATCTGACCCAGGCTGGGAAGAATCACAACAAAGATCTGCATGTTTCCATCGTGTAAAGGCACCACTTTAGCACATGTGTTAATGGATATTGGGTCCTCCCTGAATGTCTTACCAAAAGGTGCTCTAGATAGGTTGGACTGTGAAGGTTTAGTACTAAAACCCAATGACATTATGGTGAGGGATTTTGACGGATCAAATAGAATGGTCCATGAAGAGGTTGATCTCCCTATCAAGGTTGGGCCTCAGGTCTTCAAATCAACATTCTATGTGATGGATATTCTCTTGACTTATTCTTTCCTGCTTGGACGCCCATGGATACATGGGGCAGGTGAGGTTACCTCCATATTACACCAAAAGCTGAAGTACCCGGGCAAAGGGAAAATTGTCACCGTCTATGGGGAAGAAGAGTTTATGATCAGTCATCTGAATTCATTCAAGTATGTTGAAATGGATGGCGAGTTCATCGAGACCCCTTGTCAAGAATTCGAAGTGGTATCTCCAATGGTTGTTGTTGCCAAAACCACTCCTGACACTCCAAAAGCTGCTAAAGATACACCAAGGATGGCTTCTCTCAAACATGCATGTGCTGTTGTTGAAGACGGAGGTTGCACCATTTGAGGACAACTTCGTGATATCCCATACAAGTCAGACAAATTTGGGTTGGGCTTCACTTCCAAATCTCAAAAAGAGGTTCAACGTGCTCGTGTAGGGAAACCGCCTCTCTGCATTAGTAACTTTGAAGTTAATGCTCTTGAAGACTCTAACAGTGACGGTGGGACGACTGGATCTACCCAACTGCTGATGGAGGACTCAACAACTGGCAGACCAAGGACTTCATCCCATTCTCCTTTAGCCAGGAGTAAATGCCATTTCCTATTTTTTATTATTTTGAGAAATTTGTCTGTAATTTCTGTTAAAACAATGACTTTAAACCATATGCCTTGTCCGGGGCACAATGGTCCATTTGTTAAGGGTTTGTCATTTTCAGATGCCATATGCTCATTTTTAATGAAAAACATTGGACTATTTTGCATTCAAATTTTGCGCTATTTGTATTTCTTTCACTTTATTGCATTTTCAAATAGCCATGTGATCTTACATGCACACACACACACAAACATTTGTAGATCCACGTCCACTTTGGACCTTATTGACAATAATTCTGCTATTGCCATCTATGACTTTGAGAATCCAATCTATCAAGCCGAAGACGAATATGAAGAAGATTGTGAAATACCTGGGGAACTCGCCAGACTCCTGATACAAGAGGAAAAGGCCATTCAACCGCGCGAAGAACCAGTTGAAGTGATAAACTTGGGTAATGGGGCATATAAGAAAGAAGTCAAGATTAACGCTAACCTGGAAGACGGTGTCAATATAAGATTGGTCCAGATGTTACATGACTATGTTGAGGTGTTTGCTTGGTCATATAAATATATGTCGGAGCTTGATACTGATATCGTGGTTCATCGTCTGCCAATGAAGGAAGGTTGTCTTTCGATCAAACAAAAGGTTCGTCGCATGCGGCCAGATATGTATGAGAAGATCAAAGTTGAAGTAATGAAACAGTTCAATGCAGGTTTCTTGGCAGTAACATCATATCCCCAATGGGTTGCAAATGTTGTTCCAGTGCCGAAGAAAGATGGAAATGTCCGCATGTGTGTGTACTAAAGGGACTTAAATAGGGCAAGCCCCAAAGATAACTTTTCTCTACCACATATCAATGTCTTGGTTGACAACATTGCTCAACATAAAGTGTTCTCCTTCATAGATGGATTATCGGGTTACAACCAAATCAAAATGGCGCCTGAAGACATGGAGAAAACCACTTTTGTTACACAGTGGGGCACCTTCTGCTATAAGGTCATGTCGTCTGGGCTAAAGAATGCAGGCGCAACTTATCAACGGGCTATGGTAGCTCTATTTCATGATATGATTCATCATGAGATAGAAGTCTATGTTGATGACATGATTGCAAGATCGCAGACTGAGGAAGAACACCTTGATTATTTGCACAATCTATTTGAAAGGTTGTAGAAATACAAGTTGAGGCTGAATCCCAATAAATGCATCTTCGGGGTAAAGTCTGGAAAAATCCTAGGCTTCGTTGTCAGTGGAAAAGGTATTAAAGTCGATCATGCAAAAGTCAAATCCATACAAGAGATTCCAGCTCCCTGTACTGAGAATGAAGTCAAGGGCTTCTTAGGTCGACTCAACTATATTGCCCGATTCATCTTCCACTTAATTGCTACTTGTGATCCAATCTTCAAACTGTTGAAGAAAGATTAAGTAGTCAAATGGAATGACAAATGCGAAGCAGCTTTTGACAAGATCAAGGAATACCTGCAATAACCTCCAATCCTAATGCCTCCAGTTGAAGGAAGACCTATGATTATGTACTTGACTGTATTAGAGAATTCAATGGGGTGTGTGATGGGCCAACATGACGAGTCTGGTCAAGAAGAGCATGCAATTTACTACCTTAGCAAAAAGTTTACCGACTATGAAACCAGATATTCACTGCTCGAGAAAACTTGATACACTTTGGCATGGGATGCTCGCCGACTAAGACAGTATATGTTGACTCACACTACTTTATTGATTTCTAAGATGGATCCCATCAAGTATATCTTCGAGAAGCCAACCCTCTCCGGACGAATAGCCAGATGGCAAATGATTTTGACTGAATATGAAATCTAGTACACTACACAAAAAACAATCAAAGGAAGTGTGATGGCGGATCATTTGGCGGATCATTTGGCGCATCAAGTTGTTGATGATTACCAATCCATGAACTTTGAATTCCCAGACGAGAATATCATGTTGATAACCGAATGTGAAAATCCTGGACTGTATGAAGGACCTGAATGAGGATCCCGATGGACTATGGTTTTTGATGGAGCTTCCAACACTCTTGGTAACGAAATTGGTGTTGTGATCATTTCTCCTGAAGGTTTCCATACCCCTTCCACTGCTAAACTTTGCTTTGATTGTACCAACAAAATGGATGAGTACGAGGCATGCATCTTGGGTCTTAAAGGTTCTATTTACCTAAGAATCAAATTCTTAAGTGTATATGGAGACTCATCTTTGGTCATTAGTTAAGTTAAAGGAGACTGGGATACGAAACATTCAAATCTTATCCCTTACAAAGTGCCTGTGCTAACCTTGATCTCGTACTTTGAAAAGGTTGCCTTTGAACACATCCCAAGGGAAGAAAATCAGTTGGCATATGCTTTAGCTACCATGTCTTCTATGTTTAAGGTCAGATGGGGCAACGAAGCTCCCCAAATCAGTGTTGAAATATTTGACGAACCAGTGCACTGCTATGAGATTTACACTGATGGTGTAGAGGAGAAACCTTGGTTTCATGAGGTGAAAAGATATCTCGAAGCTCAAGAATACCCTGAGGGATCTTCAGTCCACGACAAGAAATTCCTGCGAAGTTTCTCATCCAAGTTCTTCCTAAGCAATGGGATTTTGTACAAGCGCAACCATGATTTAACTCTGCTCCATTGCATGGACAAGAAGGAAGTGGAGAAGATCGTGGAGGATATGCATGAAGGTATCTTCAGAACTCACTCTAGTGGACACACTATGGCCAAGAAGCTTCTGAGGGTTGGTTACTATTGGTCGATAACGGAAACTGATTAACACCACCACTCGAGGACTTGCCATAAGTGCCATATCTATGCTGATAAGGTTCATGTGCCTCCAGTTCCTTTGAATGTCATGACGGAGCCTTGGCCATTTGCAATATGGGGCATTGACATGATCGGGGAAATCAAACCCACTACATCTAATGGACATCGTTTCATCCTCGTCGCCATTGACTACTTCACCAAATGGGTCGAAACGGCTTCATTCGCCTCAGTTACCAAGAATGTTTTAGCCCGATTTATCAAGCATAACCTCATCTGTCGGTACGGTATTCCTGAAAGATTATCACTGACAACGGTACCAACCTCAACAATGCTATGATCATTTAACTTTGCACACAGTTCAAAATCAAGCATCATAACTCTTCTCCATACAGACCTAAGATGAATGGCACAGTAGAAGCTGCAAATAAAAATATAAAGAAGATTGTGCAAAAGATGGTGGTGACCTATAAAGACTGGCATGAGATAATGACGTTTTCTTTTCATGGTTATCGTACCTCGATACGAACATCAATCGGGGCAACCCCGTTCTATTTAGTCTATGGCATGGAAGTCGTCCTGCCTTTCGAAGTTCAGATTCCTTCCTTAAGGATTATGAAAGAAGCAGACTTAGGCGAGGGCGAATGATCCAGACTAGGTTGGATCAATTGAATCTGGTTGATGAAAAGAGACTGGATGCTGTCTGTCATGGTCAAATGTATCAAAAACGTATGATCAAGGAATTTAAAAAGAAGATCAAGCCCCGAGTATACTAGGTTGGCGACTTGGTAATAAATCGCATCATTCTACCACAAGACGATCCCAAGGGCAAATGGACTCCCACAGACGAAGGGTCATTTGTAGTCAAGAAAGTATTCTCTGGCGGTGCTATGATGTTAACCACTATGGACGGTGAGGATTTCCCTCATCCGGTGAATGCATATATAGTCAAAAAATACTACGCATAAGAATAACCCGCTAGGTTGACATACCTAGAAAAAAAATAAGGGCATCCCGGAAAACCATAAAGGTTTGGGAAAAAATTAAGGATATATACAAAAGATTATACACCCGGCAAGTCAAAAACCTGAGAGGGCGGCTTGGCCAAAAAAGGGCATCCTGGTGGACTGAAAACCTGAAAGGGAGGTCCAGGAAAAAGTTAAGGATCAAAGCGTATGACTATGTCCCGTTGGATCACTACAGCCAGCTTTATTACCAAGGTCAAAAGTTCAAATGGTACAAGATCAGTTCAATCAACTTCTTCTGATGGCGAAGGATAATGTTCGAACACATATGGGCAATAGCAGGGTTGGAACCCAATGGGATCATTTCCACATGGCTATATATATTTTCACTTTGTATTCTTTTCATTTCACGACGACTTCCTCTTACTAGGATTTCCGTCTCTTTGTACAAAAAACGCCTATTTATAGGAAAATTATCAATACAAATATACTTTGAAGTGCAAACTTTTTTTCTTCTGCTTTGATTGCAAAAACGTCCAATGACTAAAATTGAAGGAATAAGTGCATATGAACATGATTAACTGTTAACAAATGTACGCATAAGAACAGGAATAAGTACTTACTCAAGGAGTCGGGATAACACTCATGCTGTCCACAAATCCCCATAGAGAAAATTCATACATTCTCCACAATTTCCTTTCGGAGTTCCAATCAGCATATCTCTTGGAAATTCTCTTCCCCAACCAAGTTTGGCCTTCCAAAACTGGAAGGGAAACCTTGTAGAATTCATTTCCCCAATAAGGTCGCCATAATACTTTCCTCAACTGGGTTTATTTCCCCAACGAATTACAATCTCCCCAGCTTGAGTCTATTCCTCCGACTACTACAAATTTATGACAAAACTCCTCTTCCCCAATAGAGTTGTCACTATCCCCGGAAAGTTACTGCAAAGCCTAGATTTCAACCAGATCCCAGTCAAATATCCTCCCCGGACAAATTGAAAGTTTAAACATCTCTTTTATCCTCAGTCAGAGCATATAAGAACTATACTCCCCAGTAGAGCAACAAACGACCAATGTTCCTAAACTTTACTCCCCAAACAGAAATCGGTATATCCCCAGTGGAGTTTCTTCAAACAAATCAACAGGAATCCCCAGCGGAAGCCTTCTAGAAAAAATTGAAGATACACTTACTCTTCATCCACAACGACAGTCAGAGATTTATTTTCCCGGACAAGGATACATTTCAACAACATTCATACATCATGACATGTGCATATGGAACATATAGTACAATCTCACTTATTTTGAGAACATCATTATGCAATGCATGCATCATAACATTGAATACAACTGACTCTTTACCTTTTCAGGAAAGATCAATCAACAGATGAGTATCATCAATTATCTACATAACCAAACAAATTTCTCCAGAGACTAAAATCTGACAAGTATTTCCATCGAAGACTTGATCTAGGAAGTCATTTTGAAGAATATCTCTCTGAGACAAAATTACGCTTGGATTCCTTCTGGTATTTATCGAAGTAGTAGTTGTCATATATTCCTTCATTACCTGTTGAAGTAGTAGTAGTCAGAGATTCCTTCATTACATGTTGAAGTAGTAGTCGTCAGAGTTTCCTTCATTACCTGTTGAAGTAGTAGTCGTCGCAGATTCCTTCATTACCTGTTAAAGTAGTAGTCGTCAAAGATTCCTTCATTACATGTTGAAGTAGTAGTCGTCAGAGATTCTTTCATTACCTGTTGAAGTAGTAGTCATCGCAGATTCCTTCATTACCCGTTGAAGTAGTAGTCGTCAGAGATTCCTTAATTACCTGTTGAAGTAGTAGTCGTTAGAGATTCCTTCATTACATGTTGAAGTATTAGTCGTCGCAGATTCCTTTATTACCTGTTGAAGTAGTAGTCGTCAGAGATTCCTTCATTACCTATTGAAGTAGTAGTCGTCAGAGATTCCTTCATTATCTATTGAAGTGGTAGTCCTCCGAGATTCCTTCATTACTTGTTGAAGTAGTAGTCATCACAGATTCCTTCATCATTTGTTGAAGTAGTAGTCGCATGGAGACTCTTTTTCCGGATATATCTCTTAAAAATCAAGTCAAACATTAGACTTACCAACAGTCACTCTGGATGGCATCTATGAGTCCATCTTCGACGATTCTCTGTCACCCTTGGATGGCATCTATAATCCCATCTCCATTAACTCTTTATCACCTCTCTAAATGGCATCTTTAAGCCCATTCCCGACACAATCAACAACAACATTACTTTGTGCACCAGCGAGTGCAAATTTCTGGGCACTCTAGTGTTCAATCATCTTCCACCTTCAAGTAACGAATGGCGAATATACCAATCTAACTTTTCAGATTTAAGAAGATTGAACAGGGGCAGTTTTTATACCCCCAAAATTTTCCCTCCCTTTTCTCAAGATATTTTTCACAAAGATCTTCAATGACTCAAGCTTACACAAGTGTTGACTAGGTCAAACCACCTTCTAAACATTGAGGCTTCAAATTAGGGTTTTGATTTCCACAAGGAAAATTGGACTTCTAATTCCCCAAGTGACTTTCATAGTTCATTATAGACCTCCAAGATTGCTCATACCAAGTTTCAAGTCTTGCATCTCAAAATTGCTCAGTCAATTGCTCAGATGACTGAAAATCAGTTGTATTGGTTAAAAAGTCAACTGTGGCCAACTTGAAGTCAAAATTCAAGATTTTTGACCAATATCAACATTTTGAAGTCATGTTCATCAATTGATCAGGTTTGCATCATAATTCCTCAAGGAAAGTGCTCAAATCATCAAAGGGGGGAAATGGTCAAAATTAGGGTTTTGACTGAGAATGAGTGATCAATGACTTTTGACCTAGTACATGACCTAATGACTTGAAAAATGATCTTAAAGGTTCAAGAAAAATATATTGACCTAATTTCATGGCTCAAATCCTTTCTCAAGATCAATTGATTGATAGTTGAAATTTGATCAATTGATGAAAAGTCAACTAATACACCAAAAGTAAAACTTTGACTTTTTGGTCAAAATTGAGTTTCAAAAGTAAAGATTCATCAAGACATTCAAAAATATGAAGCTTTATCATCAAGGAAACAAGAAATTCAAGAAGTCATCAAAAGTCAAACTTTTCAAAGACTTAAAAAAATTTCCAAGTGTTTTAAGCCTTGATAATTTCACTACTTCATGTCAATTTTTCACCAAGATGTAAGATGATTCAAAGAAAACTTTAAACATGAAAGTTGTAGATATTGATGAATTATAAAACTTTGTATTAGATGGTTGATGTCCAAATAATGCTTATATTTGAAGATATAAATCTATGAAGTCATGACATTTTCATAAAACACTTAGTGAAAGTTTTGACAAGTTTAGGCAGATTTTTGACCTAACTTCTTGGCCAATTTTCACCTAGTTCCAATTGGATTTTGTCAAATTGGTCAACATGAAGGTTGTAGACAATTTTTCAAGATTTCCAAAATGTCCAATAACTTGAAGAGATCATGCTTGAGCTAAGAGAATCGAAGACAAGAAGTTAGGCATCCATTCTTGAATTACAAGTCATTTTTGTGATGCACACTTGACCAAAACCCTAGCCTATGTTGCATAATCTTACTTTGCAGGCTTCTAACTTGTGTTTCACTCCACAATTAATTGATTACAAAACTGTTAGAGATTTGATCCAAGCATTTAAGCCATTATCCAAGCTGCATTTCCATTTATGGCACAAAGGTAACACTTCCATTTTGGAAAAGCGAGCTTTACGTCAAAAGTCAATGCGTTGAGCTTCTAACTTATTCCTTCTGCACACACTAAACCTATAAGATCAGAAGAGGTATGTTTAAAGTTCTCAACCACTCTACAAGCCTTGCACTTCACATTGGAATAAGATGTTTCAAGCTTGCTTCAAAAACAAGGCAAAAATCTATAACATGTGATCTTTGTTTTATGATCATTTCAAACCTTTAAACCTCTTGCCTATAAATAGATGTCATCTTTGCAAGCTAAGACACGAAATTACAAGCCTTGAAACTCCCTCAAACCAGACATTACTCTAAAACCACCATTGTTGTGTCATTTCTGCCTTTGAACATCCATCTCACAATCCCCTCGTGCATTTTCCATTTTCATCAATCACCAAGCTTCTAATACACATATGGAGACAATCCAAACACCTTCAACACAACTGTAACACCATTTTCCTCATCTTCCATTTTCAAAAACAATTGCTTGCAAGTTAACTTCTCTAGAACATCTCAGGCACACTCAATCCAAAGTAAGCATTGCAATAGCTTCCTGAATGTTCAAGGAAGCTAACCAGATCATTACAACACCTTGAAGATTGCTCAAACTCAAAACACGATCTCCATCTGGAAGGTGAGTTTTTTGAACTTCTATCTCTTCATACAAGCATAATTTGGCTTCCATTTTCAAAGATAAAATGTAGACATCATAGCCCTGAAACTAACCATGTTCTTAGAGTTAATTTATGTTTCCCGAGTAGTGTGAATTTTGAGTTTGAACTTCCTGAAAAATTAGGTTAGAATTTGGTACTATTTAAAATTCGTGTTCATCTTTGATCCATTGCTTAAGTTAGTTACATATTTGAAATCATGGTGAAATTTCTAACAAATTTGATGTTTATAATTTCTGAAATGGTTGAGAGATGAGAAAGTTACAGAGCTCTGGTTATGGCGCGAGGAAGAAGATGAAGTACAGTCATGGACTTAGTTTATTTTAAGTTTATTACAACTTGTCATAATACCGGATGAAACACTCACCCTAGTGGAAGGAAGCGCGCGCTAAAGGCATTACTATAGAAGGTTCTGGTTTCGAGCCCAGCGAGACCTTTTGTTATTTTTCCAATATTTTTCCTTGTTCTTTTTTGTTTTGACATGCGTCTGGGCCTTCCAGCTTTGGGCCCTGCTTCATATACTCACCATCACCCCCTGCTTTCTAAACAACACTAGTGACCATTACTCTTTTTTATTTTATTTCTGATTCAAACAAAAACAGATTTTGGACCTAAATCAAAAATCATGTTCTTCAAACCCCTTTGTTTTCTTTTCAAACCCCCTGACCCAATATTTTTTTATTTCATTTTATTTTTCTTTTACTTATTTATTTTAGATCAAAATCCCAAAAATATATTTTTTTCTTAATTAAACATATTTTCACATTTTATTTTATTGTTATCTTATAGGCAAAATAATAATAGTTTCTTAACAAATTAATTGTTTTTCTTATTAAACTAATTTAGACTAGGGTTTCATTTTAATTTTCTCTTTTTAATTAAATTAACTTAGACTTTAGGTTTCTAATTAATCAACTTCTTTTCAAATTAATTAGGGTAATTAACACTCTTTTTATCAAAAACCAACCATAAAAATAATTTTCTTTTCTTTTACATTATCTCTATATTTTTGTAAATTTTATTTTGAATTATTCGATATGTTTGTAATAGTAATTAAGTTTTAATTTCTTTCATCCTCATTTGTAATTTGTATCCCCCATCCCTAAAATGATGTAATAGCGTAGGACATTTACTTTCCGCAATTATCGCTTTCCATATTATTGCTAGTAATTAGGGTTTGTATGGAAAGACATAAAATTAAATAATAGACAACCCTAATTCAAGACAAATGCATGAAAATAATACACTTTGCACACTTGCACCTCTAAGGTTAACTCATACTTGTTGTCTTAAATAAAAATAGCCATGTCCCTCGAACGTGGGATACTTTAGAAAAGACCCTCCTCGATTACAAGATCGTAGTCCCTCGATGACCCTTCGATGTTACCTTTGGTAAACAATCTTAGACCCTTACGACAAATTGCTAAGGTATCCTATAATGTTTCCTTCTATGATAAGGTTTCTTACTAACTAATGGTAAGATAACATTATCTAAAGGAGGAGGAAAAGAACAAAGACTTTCTTTTGAGTATGTAGAACGCTCGTAGTTTCTTGCTCACAAACATTTCAAAACAAATCATCTTTCAAACACACCAACACCTTCATGAAATATTTTCAAAAGTAAACGCTTTGTATATGTTTTCGCCGAAACGAGAAACATTACAAAGTTCGCCTAAACGAAGACACTTTTCAAAAATACTTTCAAAATAAATCACAAGCACATTTACAAAGCATTTTTAAAGTGAGCTAGCAACTAAGAGTCTGTAGATAACTACGGATGAAAAGGGTGCTAACACCTTCCCTTTTTCATAACCTACCCCCCGAACTCAATAAAATTCTCAAAAGGTCTTTCGTGTTCTTTTCAACCTTTCCTTTATTGGATAAAAGAAAAGTCGGTGGCGACTCTTACTATCCGCAACAATTATGATAAAACGCAAAACACCCAAGTCAGTTCTCTCACCGTATTACAATTGCCATTGAGGAATTTCGTCTTAACATCCATTTGATGGAGTTCCAAATCATAATGTGCAACAAGAATCATATTTGTCCTAAAAGAGTCTTTCGATAAAACCAGAGAGAAAGTCTCTTTAAAGTCAATTCCTTCCTTTTGGGTATAGCCCTTAGCCACAATACGAGCCTTATACATCTCCACGTTACCATTAGAATCCCGTTTGGTCTTAAAAATCCATTTACAACCAATGGGTTTCACACCTTCTGGTAATGGGACAAGTTCCCAAACTTTATTGTCTTGCATGGACTTATACTCCTCCTTCATTGCTTCAATCCACTTTTCTGAGTTGGAATCCTATATTTCTTAACGGAAGATGATTGAATCATTTTCCATCATAACATTATTTTCATATGTTCTTAGAGAAAGACTATATAGTCATCTGAAATAGAATTTCTCTTTTCTCTAGTGGATCTCCACAAAGGTATTAGTTCTTGTAACACTTGTTCTTGAGGATTTTAAGTTTGTTCTTCATGAATTACCAAATTATCTTGAGTAGGAGGAACATCAACAATGTCTTGTGGATGTTCCATACTTGCTTGATCAAAAGCAACTGTATGAATCGATTCTGGAATTGTTACCGATTCTTCCTCTAAAACAAAGTCTCTAACCTTATTCTTCCCCCAAATTCAATATCCTCAAAGAATGTGGTTGTTTCCGTCTCAAAAATTGAATTTAATTTGGGATCATAAAATTTGTAGTCCCTGGATCTTTTAGAATAACCAATAAAATAGTTGTTCACTGTTTGGGAGTCTAATTTCTTTTTATTTGGCCTATAAGGCCTTGCCTCAACTGGACATCTCCACACATGAAAATGTTTTAGACTAGGCTTTTTCACAATCCAAAGTTCATAAGGTGTTTTGACATCTACTTTTGTTGGTACTCTATTTAGAATTTAAGCGAATTTAAGATGCAGTCTTTAGTGTCTCTCTCCAGAGTGACTCTAGCAAGGTAGAGTGACAAATCATACTCCTTACCATATCGTTAAAAGTCCGATTTCGTTTTTCAGCAACACCGTTCAAGCTAGGTGATCCTGGCATGGTGTACTGTATGATGATTTCACATTCCTCTAGGTATTTGGCAAAAGGCCCTAACGTTGTTCACCTGACTGTCATATCTGTCGTAATATTCACTGCCACGGTCAGATTTGACTTTCTTAATTCTTTTGTTGAGTTGATTCTCAACTTCAACCTTAAATGATTTGAATACATCCAATGGTTGAGACTTTTCATGGATGAGAAATATGTATGCATATCTAGAATAATCATCGTCCATGAATGATATAAAACATTATTGACCATTCCAAGAAGGTGTTGGAAATGGTCCACAAATATCTGTATGTATAAGTTCTAAGACATTTGTAGCTCTATGTGCACCATATTTATTTGTTTTGGTCTGTTTACCTTTAACGCTTTCAACACAAACATCAAAGTTTGTGAAGTAAATGGAATCCAAAATTTCATCTGACACTAGTCGCTCAACTCTATTTTTAGAGATGTGACCTAGGCGTTTGTGCCATAATACTCCTGAATTGATATCATCAATTTTACGCTTAGTACCACGTGATTCCACATTCAAGGATTCACCATAGGCATCTATTGTGTCAAGCAAATATAGATTATCATGACCCATAAGTGAACCAGTTCCAACAATATCTGAATTGAAAGACAATTTGAACATATTATTTTCAAATGAACAAGAATAACCCGATTTGTCCAAATGAAAAATCGAAATTAAATTCTGTCTAAATGACGGAACCACAAAATTGTCTTTCAAATCCAAATAAAAATCGGTACACAGTAACAATCTAAAATATCCTATAGCTTTCACCTCCATCGACTTGTCATCTCCCACATAGATGTATCTTTCAACATCATTTGACTTTCGGTAGTTTAGGCAACCCTTCATTAAAACACCGATGTTAGTAGTTGCACCAGAGTCTAACCACCAAGTATTTTCAGGTACTGAAGCTAAATTGACCTCAGAATAGACCAAACCACGATTTATGCAATTTGCCCCCATTAAGGACCAGAACTGTATTCAGATTAACATATATTGAAGCAATTATAGCTGAAAAACAAAAACAAAATTAAACATTTTAAATATACTCACAAAAGTGAATTATCAATTTATTCAAATAAAAATATAACTCATCTCAAGATACCTAGTGCACCATCAATATTGAGTCTTTGAACACTAATATTAACTGCTAGTGGTACTTTTGTTGTAACGATCAAACATTGATAATAAAAATATGTTGAATATTAAATTTCTCTTTGGATTGATTTATTATTCACATGTAAGACCTTATAATTATCACATATTTATCATCACAGGTGTATATGAAAACTGACTAACCATCAACTATCATTAATTGATATTCGCATGAAAAAAACATATACGTGACAAAAATTTATTTAACATTTTTTAAAAACAATTTTCAAAAAAAATATTATTTTAATAACTTTTTTATTTTAATTACTCACTCAAAATATTAACTTACTCAAAATATTAACTTACTGAGTACAATACAATCTATAGTTAAATTTAACTAAAAAAAATTGAAATCAAATCCAAAACAAGAAACCTTTATACACTAAATTTAATTCCAAAATATTAAAAAATAGTGATGCTATATGTCACGAAGACAATAGCTCACGAATATCATGAATACTACTAGCTTCTTGAATTTATATTAAAAATAGATTAAAAAACACAATCGTATACTAGTTAAATACCCCAGATTATTCCATAAAAGTCAAAAGAAACAAAAGCAACTTCATCATTCCAATTTCTAGGCAATTATTCAATAAAAAAACAACCTATCAAAAACAGCTTTTGAACCACCATTCTTTGACACACACAATGAATATACTCTAATCCAAAACAAAAAGCATGAGAAATAGTAGAGGTAGTATTATAAAGTCCTCAATAATATTTTATTTAAAATATTAATGCTAGTGGAGTAGAATTAAAAGGCACTTAATTTTGTCATTAGGCGAACCCTCGTAATTATTACTCCATCTGTTTTGTAATATGTGTTTTCTTTAAAATTTTCATACTTTAATTATATTAATTTTAATAATAAAATAAATATTATTTATTGAAATAATTTTATTATTAATAGATAGTAGAATATTTTCATAATTTAAAATATAATAAATAAGAGTAAGTTAGTAAAAATAAATAATAAATATCACATTAATATTTTAAAATAATAAATAATTTAAAATAAATAAATTAAAAAATAAAGAAACCTATTATAACACAGAAATAATATTTTACACAACCTACCGTCATCCTTACTATTTGAATGAAACATGATTTTTTTCAAAATTATGTGACTCATTGATAAATCATAAAATAAATTAAATTATATAAATGACGTAATTAGATATACCAAATCATACAATAACTAACCATAAATTCATTATGAATTAGAAGATCAAAAGGATTTTAATCTTGAAACCCTAAAATAATTTTAAAAAATTGATTTAAATATGAGTGACTATAATATTATTTGTTATATATCTTCATAAATGTCTATTAATAATTAAATTATGAACAAAATTTTAAATAAAATCTTTAAATCTACATCTGAATATAATTATGAGAATGAAAACGGAAATTTATTTAAATTTTTTATTGAAAATTATCGAAGATTTGCCGTATTTGATCTTCGGATTTGTAGAGTTCTTTATGGTTCATTAATTTTCTTCTAACGGGGATGAAGAGAGAAATCCTGATAAACCGTTTTGCGTTATCTACAAATAATAATCATAATTCATAACTACTATAAATAATCTTATGATTATTTCTTAATTTTTAATATTCTAATTTAGCCTCTCATCAAAATAGATATTAATTTATAATATCTACTTAATAATATTATCTTTCATGATATTTATGCTTTTAAATCACATATTTATTATTAATTAAATTATTATAACTTTTTTTAATTAATTATATAATAGCTCTAACATGTAACATGTGCGACATTTCAATTGTGATTCAAATATTTTAATATTATTTTTTCTAGTATTATTATTGATCCTTCCTTTGTATATTATTTAAATAAAAAACTTCTTATTTTGGAGGACAAAGACCAACCTTGTGATCTCTTAAGCACAATTCACATTGATTTAAATGTTTATGTTTCTCTTCTAGAATATTCTTTAAATTGGCTATTTTTTGGTACGTTCTTCAATCTTGTTGGTAAAGAACTCATGTTGGGCTAGGATTGCATCACTTGTATATACTTTGAAAATCCCTAATTTCTTTTGAAGATCCGTTCTATTATTCAACTTTATGCTGATTGGTAACTATAAAATTCATTTATCTTTACTCCATCTGTAATAAATTATAAATAAATTTGTTTTTTTAGATATATTTAATAATTAATGTTGATTATATACATCAATTATCAAATATAAAAAAAAAATTAAAAAAAAATCAAATTTCCTTATTACTCACAGACCATATCATAAACGTTAATGTTCACGTGCCTCAAACAAACTATTTGTAGAACCATGAGAAAATACACATATGATAGTCTTTGTCTCCATGATTTACTACAACATTTTAACTTTAAGATTAACACTTAATTTTTAGAAGGTAAAAAAATTATTTTCGTAGCCTTTAATTTTTTGAGAAAAGAACCAGAGTAGAAGTTTATCTTCCATGGAGTACTAACTATTCATTCCCTCTAATAGGGGTTCCTCTTCAGTCCAAGAAGCACCAAGAGAACCAATAATTTCATATATTGTCTTGATATTATTTCTCCTATTTATTATTTTAATCTCCAATGAAAAAAATAAGTTGATCACTAGAATATTACCTCACATGAACAAAGAAAACTCAACAGCCTGCATGAAAGTTCAACGACCAATAATCTGTTTCAATTGATTTATTTTGAACTTATTCAAACTTATCTTATGATATAAGTGCTTGTATAACTATTTGGGAGAAAATTTTATAAGTGTTTGTGGGCTTATTTATCTTATTATGTTATTATTAATATAGTGAATATATCTATCTTACTATTTTCAATCATTTTTGTCATGAAATTTACTTGTTGTTGGATCTCTCACAACAACAAGTTTACATTTTTTCTAAGTTGATCAATCAAAAAAGTATATTTATAACAGTTTAACACATAACAAAATAAAACATTAACAACACATCATTTAACACAAAATACTACATTATACTAACTTTATATTGTTCAACATAAAAGGTTTTAGCTCAAGGTGAACTTAATACATACAACAATGTTGGTTCCTAAGCTAAATATTCTCAAACACATGGTCAAAAAGAAATAACAACGTAAGAGTAACTTCTTCGTCTTCTTGCAATGATTAGTCACCAAAAAATGATTTATGTCACGCTAGATGCTAGTAGCATATATTTGGAATGATGAGAAAAAGAATTTCTACTTTGTTCAACTCAATTCCTTCATTTGTTTTCTCTAAATGTTTCTATCTTTAAAATGTTAAACTCCTTTCATTTCTTTCAAGAGGTCCTTTTATAGTCACTTCCACCAGGATTTGCGTGTCGTCTTGGATCATGGGCTTGTGGATATTTCTTCATTCTGGCCCAACGAAAACAACAATACTCCCTTCAATTCTTCCATTTCGTAATGTTTAAGAATCAGGTACAATCAACATGTGAGGGACAAGCTATAACATGATTGGCTCGTGATGCAGGCATTCAAGCGACGTTGTCTTTTTTAATAGGTAGGCGAGCATAGCATTGTAGTGAGTGTACTATGGTACAAAGTGTTGTACTCTAGCGCCTCGCTCTTATCTCTTTACATAATAAATTCAAATATACTTCATTATCCAAATTGTTGCCACGTGTGCCCTAAAAATATGAATGACGTTTCTTTATGATTTCAGCTGCATCCAACTCTCCACTTTTAATCGAGTTAAAATATTATTTCAGACTGTTGTGTCAGACCTCATAAGAAGTTAACTCTACACAAACAACAAATACGTAAAAACAAGAGAGCATTTATTGTTCTCTTTATAAACTACTCTAAAACAGCAAAATACAATCAATTAAGCTTTGAATAATTAAAATAAAAAAGATAAATTCAAATATTAAGTCTTGTAATAACCCACAAAATGTGAGTTATCACACCCCAAACTTGAATCATTAACTGCCCTTAAGTGATGTGATAAATGTAACGCCCATAATTTAATTAATTATTTAATTAAATTATTTTTGAAATATTTGCGAAGATGTGTTGTGATTAGTTGGATTTATTATTTTATTAAGTGGTGAAATAATATTAGAAGAGTGATGATATTATTTAATGTGGACTTATTTTAAAGGAATAGAAGTAGTAAAGAGGGAGTGTAGTAGTTTAAGCCCATTAAGAAATAAAGAGAATAGTAGGGTTATTTTATTATTGTGGAAATAACAAGAAAGAAGAAGCAGTAAGAAGAATAAGGGTTAGAGAAAGAACGTGAAAGCGGTTGGAAAGAAGGAAAGAGTAAAACGGAAATTTAATCGGAAGTTATAGAGAGACCTTCAATCCAAGGTAAGGGTGGGGTTCTGACTCTATAATAGAGTTCATGATAATTGGTATGTGGGGTTAGAGGTGAAAGATTGTTTAGTTTATGATTGAATTATATATGTTGTTATATGATCAGAATTGATGATTGAAAGATGAATGATGATGTCCCAATGTTGTTTATTTGACGTAGAATTATAGGATAATTGTAAGTGATGATTATCTATGATTAGATTATGTTTTTAGGGCTTAAAGTATGGAACCCGTAGTGAAAACGCAAAGAAATCGCAGAAAATATCCTTAGCAGAGCAGTACGTGTCGACCGCAAATATTATGTGTCGATACAAGAATGCTGTTAGACTCAATATGAGTCGACACGAAGGAGTCATGTATCGATACATGAGGGCTTTTAGACTCAGGATGAGTCGATACGTAGAGCATGTGTCGATACATGCAGTGTGGAAGACTCAGTATGAGTCGATACAAGGGAGTATGCGTCGACTCATGTGACGTGTTAAACTAAGTACGCGTCGACCCAAAGCATTACGCGTCGATCCATGTTGATTAGTTTTTCAGATTCGTTTTTCCAAGGCTGTAACTTGAGTTTTCGTAATCCGTTTGAGGTGTCGTTTGAAGCGTTGAATATCTAACGCAATGAACTTCATTCTTAAGGATTAAAATGAAGAATAGGAAGGATAATCATAGTATCCAAATTAGGATTTGAATTAGTTCCCGTGTTGATCGCTATGTTGATTTTTGTGAAGAATGATGAGGATGATATGATTATAGATTGTTGTTTGGGTTATAACAGTAGGATGAATGATGAGAATGATGCAGTATTACAGAATAGTAATATGTAGAGGTTTGGTAATTTAGAGGTAAGCCTTAGATGATTAATTAATTATAGGAAATATCATGTTGTAGGCATATGGCCAACGTTTCGAGATTGACGAATTGTTGTTGTAATGTTGTTGTGGCTGAATTACTATGAATTATGATGATATATGATGTTTGAATGAATTGCGATGATATATGATGTTTGATGAATTATGATGATATATGACGTTTGATGAATTATGATGATATATGATGTTGATGAAAGATGTTGAGATGTCTCTAATAATTGGCAGCTATTAAGATGTAGACTTATGGCCAACGATGATGTTTGTGTTGAGATGTTGTTAATTATGGTGTTATCATTACATTCATGATTGTGTCGCATACGTTGCATTTCAAGATGGAGCTTATGCTCGTTAAGATGTCATGTATTGGCGAATATTAAGATGAGGGGTTATGCCTTGTTGATGCCTCTATTTATTGGCAGATTTTTAAGATGAGAGTTCTGCTCCAATGGTACCACATACATTTGCATAGTATTGAGTCGCATTATATTATTGCATAAAGAAGTTGTGTATTGATGTTGTGAATGTGTATTATTGTTGCGATTATTATTGTTTATAAGATGAGAAGTGGTGATGTTGTATGCTCTAATTTAATATATTAATTATCATACGCTTTATTATATTGTTAGATATCCCACCCCTTCTGTTTGAATGTTTACCTTATGTTGATAACGTGCAGGTAATCGAGAGTGAAGGTTGTATACCTTCAGTAGTTCGAGTCAGTGTCATTGCTCTGATATGTAACACTCGGGGGGATGAACACTTGTTGCTTTTGATTGTTGATTATTCAGTTGTTGAACTTTGAGTTGATTATTATTAAATATGTGTTATTTTGAAGTTGTTGTAACGATGATAAAGATGTTACAAAGAATTTCGCTGCGTAGATGTTAAATTGTTGAATTATTTAATTAAAGTATTTATGTTGATGGTTCATCCTGAGTTTTTAAGTGTTACGTATCCACGATGAATGCAATGTGTTTTTAAAGATGAATTTGTGGCATCCTGATTCGTTTGAATGAATGATTATAACTCTGATTTATTTATATAATTGCCGGGTAGAATTGGGGTGTTACAAAGTTGGTATAAGAGCAAAAGGTTGGTCCGACCTTGTCGTCGAGTCGTAGTTGTCTAACAATAGAGTATTGTTAATTCGAGTTCTAACTGTTGTTTATGTTGTAGTGATAAGTTGAGATGGCTGGAAGGAATGATGCTACACTTGCTGCTGCTCTAGAAGCAATGGCTCATGCGATGGAGAATCAGTCGAATGCTGACGGGAATGCTGGATCTCGTAGTTTGGAGACTTTCCAGAGAGAGAATCTGCCTACCTTCAAGGGAAAGTATGATCCTGACGGAGCATTGGATTGGTTTAAAGAGATTGAGAGAATCTTCTGTGTGATGGATTGCATTCCAGCGCAGAAGGTTCAGTATGGTACTCATATGCTAGCAGTCGAGGCTGATGACTGGTGGCTAAAGACTTGTCAGAAATTGAAAGCTGCAGGTGAGAATGTCACTTGGGTTGTGTTCCATAGGGAATTTCTGAGGAAGTACTTTCCTGAAGATGTTCGTGGTAAGAAGGAGATTGAGTTCCTTGAGCTGAAGCAAGGGAATATGTCGGTTGTTGAGTATGCTGCAAAGTTTTCTGAGTTGGCTAAGTTTTATTCGCACTACACTGAGGCAGATGCTGAGCTTTCGAAGTGTATCAAGTTTGAGAACGGGTTGCGCCCGGAGATTAAGAAGGCAGTTGGATACCAGAAGATCCGTGTCTTTGATGATTTGGTTTATAGCTGCAGAATTTATGAGGAGGATAATAATGCTCATTACAAGATTATCAGTGAGAAGAGGGGTAAGCACCAACAAAATCGTGGTAAGCCTTATGAGACCCCAGCTGGTAAAGGTAAACAAAAAGTTGCTCAGGGTCAGAGGAATAGTGGAGGAGATGCTCTTGCTAGTGTGGTTTGTTTTAAATGTGGGAAACCTGGGCATAAGAGTAATGTGTGTACTACTGAAGTAAAGAGGTGTTTCCATTGTGGTAAGAACGGACATGTTGTATCTGAGTGTAAGCATAAGGATGTGATTTGTTTCAACTGTAGTGAAGAAGGTCACATTGGTAGTCAGTGTCAGAAACCAAAGAGGGTGCAGACAAGTGGTAAAGTGTTTGCTTTAGTTGAGGATCAGACAGCTGCTGAGGACAGACTTATCAAAGGTACATGTTTCATTAATAGTACTCCTTTAATTACTATTATTGATATCGGTGCTACTCATTGCTTTATTGATGTTGATTGTGCTGAAAGATTGGGTCTTATGTTGTCTTCTTTGAATGGAGAAATGGTCGTCGATACGCCATCCAAGGGGTCGGTGACTACTTCTTTTGTGTGTTTGAAGTGTCCCTTGTCGATCTTCGACAGAGACTTTGCTGTTGATTTGGTTTGTTTACCGCTAAGAGGTTTGGATGTGATTTTGGATATGAACTGGTTAGAGCATAACTATGTTCATATTAACTGTTATGACAAGTCTGTGAGGTTTTCTACTCCTGAAGATGAGGAAGATAGTTTATTGTCTGCTAGGCAGTTGAGAAAGTTGATGCAAGAGGAAGCACAAATGTTCTCGTTGATAGCGTCGCTATCTGTAGAGACTCAAGCTATAATTGAGGAATTGCAGGTGGTGTGTGAATTTCCCGAAGTTTTCCCTGATGAAATTCCTGATGTACCGCTGGAGAGGGAAGTTGAATTTGCTATTGAACTTGTACCTGGTACCAGACCTGTGTCTATGGCACCATACAAGATGTTTGCATCTAAATTGTCATAGTTAAAGAAGCAATTGGAAGAGTTAATTGAAAAGAAGTTTGTAAGACCAAGTGTATCACCGTGGGGAGCTACAATGTTGTTAGTAGAGAAGAAAGATGGAAGTATGAGGCTTTGTGTTGATTATAGACAGTTGAATAAAGTGACGATTAAGAACAAGTATCTGCTTCCAAGAATAGATGACTTGATGGATCAATTGGTGGATGCCCGTGTGTTAAGTAAGATAGGTTTGAGGTTGGGTTACCATCAGATTAAAGTGAAGATTGAAGATATCCAGAAGACGGCTTTTAGAATGCGTTACGGACATTATAAGTATTCGGTGATGCCTTTCGGTGTTACTAATGCGCCGGGAGTATTCATGGAATACATGAATCGTATCTTTCATACTTATTTGGATCGGTTTGTAGTGGTGTTCATTGATGATATTTTAATTTACTCTAAGTCAGAAGAAGAGCACGCAAAACACTTAAGGGTAGTATTGCAAGTTTTGAAAGAGAAGAAGTTGTATGCGAAGTTGTCCAAGTGTGAATTATGGTTAAAGGAGGTTAGTTTTCTTGGTCATGTGTTCTCAGGTAGTGGCATTGCGGTAAATCCATCGAAGGTTGATGTTGTGTTGCAATGGGAAACTCTGAAGTCAGCTACTTAGATTAGAAGCTTTTTGGGATTAGCTGGTTATTATAGAAGGTTTATCGAAGGTTTTTCTAAGTTGGCACTTCCATTGACTAAGTTGACTTGTAAAGGTAGAGATTTTGTGTGGGATGTTCAGTGCGAAGAAAGTTTTACGTAATTGAAGAAGAGGTTGACGTCAGCTCTGATTTTGATGTTGCCTAATCCAGGAGAGCCTTTTGTGGTGTATTGTGATGCTTCTAAGATGGGTTTAGGAGGTGTGCTTATGAAGAATGGTAAGGTAGTTGCTTATGCATCCAGGCAGTTGAGGACTCATGAGAAGAACTATCCTACGCATGATTTAGAGCTTGCCACAGTTGTCTTTGTGTTGAAGATTTGGAGGCATTATCTTTATGGTTCTAGATTTGAAGTGTTTAGTGACCATAAGAGCTTAAAGTATTTATTCGATCAGAAGGAGTTGAATATGAGGCAATGAATATGGTTGGAATTGTTAAAGGATTATGATTTCGGTTTGAATTATCATCCAGGAAAAGCGAATGTGGTAGCTGATGCATTGAGTCGAAACACTTTACACATGTCGGTAATGATGGTTAAAGAGTTAGAATTAATTGAGCAGTTCAGAGATATGAGCTTAGTTTGCGAGGTTACTCTGCGGAGTGTTATGTTGGGTATGTTGAAGATTAATAATGAATTTTTAGACAATATCAGAGAAGCTCAGAAGTTGGATGTGAAACTGGTAGATTTGATGGTTGGGATCGATCAGTCTGAGAATAATGATTTTAATCTAGATGTGCAAGGTGTGTTGAGGTTTCGTAACGGGATTTGTATTCCTGATGATGTTGAGATAAAGAAAGTGATACTTGAAGAGAGTCATAGAAGTAAGTTGAGTATTCATTCAGGAGCTACAAAGATGTATCAAGATTTGAAAGGTTTGTTTTGGTGGCCTGGAATGAAGAGTGATGTGGCTCGGTTTGTGTATACATATTTGACTTGCCAGAAGTAGAAAGTTGAACATCAGAAGCCTGTAGGTTTGATGCAACCGTTAGAAGTTACGGAATGGAAATGGGATAGCATTTCAATGGACTTTGTGACAGGGTTGCCTAATACTATAAGAGGACATGATTCGATTTGGGTGATTGTTGATAGGCTTACGAAGTCGGCTCATTTTATTCCTATTAACATCAGTTTTCTAGTGTCAAAGTTGGCTGAGATTTACACTAGTGTGATTGTGAAGTTGCATGGTGTTCCTTTGTGCATTGTGTCAGATAGAGATCCAAGATTTACTTCTGATTTTTGGAAGAGTTTTCAAGAAGCGTTGGGTTCTAAGTTGAGGTTAAGTTCAGCGTATCATCCTCAGACAGATGGTCAGACTGAACAGACTATTCAATCGTTGGAAGACTTGTTGAGGGCATGTGTTCTTAAGCAGGGAGGTTCGTGGGATACTTATCTTCCGTTGATAGAGTTCACTTATAATAACAGTTATCATTCTAGTATTGGGATGGCACCTTTTGAAGCGTTGTATGGTCGAAGATGTAGAGCTCCTTTATGTTGGCATGAATTTGGTGAAAGTGTAGTACTTGGACCTGAACTTGTTCGTGAGACTACTGAGAAGGTGAAGTTGATTCGAGAAAAGATGAAAGCTTCCCAAAGTAGACAAAAGAGTTATCATGACAAGCTAAGGAAAGATTTAGAATTTCAAGCGGGTGACCATGTGTTTTTAAGAGTTACACCTGTGACTGGTGTTGGGCAAGAATTAAAGTCTAAGAAGTTCACTTCTCGTTTTATTGGACCATATCAGATTTCGGAGAGGGTGGGGAATGTTGCTTATAGAGTGGATTTACCGCCTAATCTTCAAATTTGCATGATGTATTTCATGTGTCGCAACTCCGGAAGTATATTTCATATCCATCTCATGTGATTCATATGGATGATGTGCAAGTATGTGATAATCTTATGGTGGAGACGATGCCTGTACGGATCACAGATCATGAAATAAAGACTTTGAGGGGCAAAGAGATTGCTTTGGTTAAAGTGGTTTGGCTAGGAGCTGCCGGAGAAAGCATCACTTGGGAGTTGGAAAGCAAGATGCGGAACTCCTATCCTGAGTTGTTTGATTAAGGTAAACTTTCAAGGACGAAAATATTCTAAGTGGAGGAGAGTTGTAACGCCCGTAATTTAATTAATTATTTAATTAAATCATTTTTAGATTATTTGCGAAGATGTGTTGTGATTAGTTGGATTTATTATTTTATTAAGTGGTGAAATAATATTAGAAGAATGATGATATTATTTAATTTGGGCTTGTTTTAAAGGAATAGAAGTAGTAAAGAGGAGGGGGTGTAGTAGTTTAAGCCCATTAAGGAATAAAGAGAATAGTGGGATTATTTTATTATTGTGGAAATAATAAGAAAGAAGAAGCAGTGAGAAGAATAACGGTTAGAGAAAGAACGTGAAAGCGGTTGGAAAGGAGGAAAGAGCAGAACGGAAAATCAACCGAAAGTTATAGAGCAACCTTTAATCCAAGGTAAGAGTGGAGTTCTGACTCTATAATAGGGTTCATGATAATTGGTATGTGGGGTTAGAGGTGAAAGATTGTTTGGTTTATGATTGAATTATATATGTTGTTATATGATAAAAATTGATGATTGAAAGATGAATGATGACGTCCCAATGCTGTTTATTTGATGTAGAATTATAGGATAATTGTAAGTGATGATTATCTATGATTAGATTATGTTTTTAGGGCTTAAAGTATGGAACCTGTAGTGAAAACACAGAAATCACAGAAAATATCCTTAGCAGAGCAGTACGTGTCAACCCCAAATGTTATGCATCGATACAAGAATGTTGTTAGACTCAGTATGAGTCGACACGGAGGAGTCATGTGTCGATACATGAGGGCTTTTAGACTCAGGATAAGTCGATACGTAGAGCATGTGTCGATACATGCAGTGTGGAAGACTCAGTATGAGTCGATACAAGGGAGTATGCATCGACTCATGTGGCGTGTTAAACTCAGTACGCGTCGACCCAAGGCATTACACGTCGATCCATGTTGTCTGGTTTTTGACAGATTCGTTTTCCCAAGGTTGTAACTTGAGTTTTCGGAATCCGTTTGAGGTGTCGTTCAAAGCGTTGAATAGCTAACGCAATGAACTTAATTCTTAGGGATTAAAATGAAGAATAGGAAGGATAATCATAGTATTCAAATTAGGATTTGAATTAGTTCCTGTGTTGATTGCTATGTTGATTTTTGTGAAGAATGATGAGGATGATATGATTATAGATTGTTGTTTGGGTTGTAACAGTAGGATGAATGATGAGAATGATGCAGTATTACAGAATAGTAATATGTAGAGGTTTGGTAATTTAGAGGTAAGCCTTAGATGATTAATTAATTATAGGCAATATCATGTTGTAGGCCTATGGCCAACGTTTCGAGATTGACGAATTATTGTTGTAATATTGTTGTGGCTGAATTACTGTGAATTATGATGATATATGATGTTTGAATGAATTGCGATGATATATGATGTTTGATGAATTATGATGATATATGACGTTTGATGAATTATGATGATATATGATGTTTGTTGTACCCCAAAATTTGCCCTCCCATTTCCTCAACATTTTCCCATCACAAGACCCTTGAAGATCAAGATCCAGTTAGGGTTTCCTCTGCTCAAGACTTCTCCTTGCACTGTGGACTCAAATTAGGGTTTGTGTTTGCCCAAGGATGTTTTGACCTAAAATGCCTAAGATGACTTTCATGCTTCATGTTGGACTCCCAAGTTTACCCATGCCAAGTTTCAAGTCTTGATTCCAAGTTTTACCCAGTCGATTGGACAGTTGACCTAGAAATCAGAAAGTATTGGGGAAAAAGTCAACTGTGTCCAATTGACAGTCAAAACTCATGATTTTTGACCCACATCAACATTATGAACTCATATGGACCATTTGATCAAGTTTGGATCACAATTCCACAAGAAATTTGATCAGATCACCAAAAGCGCAAAATGGTCATTTTTAGGGTTTTGACTGCACAAAGGCAATTTTTGACTGTTTGACCTAGCCAATGGCAAATCAAGCTCACATATGGACTCAAGGACTCAATGAAATGGTCTTGACACATTCAACAAGCTCAAAAGATCCCAAGTACACAAGATTGACAGTTGAATTTCCCAGTCAATTGATCAATTTTGACTGTATACTGAAAAGTCAAACTTTGACTTTTTGGTCAAAATCAAGAGTCAAGATTCATTTTTCATCAAAACATGCCAAATCATGAAACTTGTTCACCAAGAAATCACAAAATGCAAATTAGGGTTAGAAAATGGAATTTTTCATAACTTCGAATTTTTCTAAGTTATGAAAAACCCTAATTTTTTCCCAACTTTGCCCCATCTTTTCACCAAGATCCATTTGGATTCAAACAAAAGTCAAAACATGAAAGTTGTAGCTTGTTGCATAATCTACAACTTTGGTTCACAAAGTTTTCTCATTTAAAGCTTGTATCTCAAGTTACAATTTTTTGAATAAGGGCACTAAACCATTTTTAACTTAGTGAAGTTTTAACCTATTTTGACAAGGTTTTCTACCCCACTTCAAGGCCATTTTCCATGCCCTTCCACTTGGAATTTCAACTTGCATTTCAAAGATGGATTGTAGTACACATTCCAATCTTTCCAAAATGTCCAAGAACTTCTCAAACAACCTCATAACTTGAGAGATTCGAATTTCACAATATAGCAAAAACTCACCTTTGAATTGGCCATTTTCCATGTTCATAGTTTGTGTAAACTTCTCTAAATCAGCATGCCCTTGATTACAGGTCCTTGAACCATTCCATACTCAATAATTTAATGCATATTCAATGTGTTAAAGTGTTGTTCTTTGAGTGCAAGCATTGTATGCAAGATTAATCCTAAACTAGATAAAGTGAACTTTCCATTTTTGAAAAGATTAGCTTTATGTCCAATTGCAAATCAAGAAGGTACATAGCAAATCTGCTTGGCACAAGATTATGGGCATAACACACTGATCAAGAGAAGCTTATGCAGCACATTAGGGGGTCCTCTACTGACCTAGAAAGCCAAGTTGCATTTGTTTGCTTCAAGTTCAAGAAAAGTGCATAACTTGTACCAACTTCAATCTCAGCTCACCAACACAAGAAGGAAGTTATCAAACACATTACACATATCATACCTAAGCTTCTGCACGAGCCATTGACCTCCCAAACATCCTCAAACCAAAAAACACCATCAAACTGCAAAAACAGAGTTGCCTCTGCAGTTTGATTGCTAACTCCTATTTCCCTCAAGTTCTTGTGCCAAAACCAGTTCACACACATTCCCTAGTACTTATGCAAGCTAACCATGACCTGAAACCTGACCTGTAACACCTCCAAGCCACTTCACCATTTTTAATTTTCTGTTTTGCAGTTGGAGTTCACTAGCTCGATTCAGGGAGTTTCAAGACAAAGTAGGACTTGGAAAAGCATCCTTACACTTCAAGGAAGCTATACAAGTCATCATTTCACTCTGAAACATCCTCCATTGCAAAGCTCGATTCCAACTGAACAGGTAAGTTCATGGGGTCGTATCTCTCTTATTAGACATTGTTAGCTTTAGGTTTGTGAAGAAAACATGTCACAATCATAGCCCTGAACATGCTCATATGATTAGATTTCATTTATATTTCGTGTGCTTAGAGAATTTTATGTCTGAACATTGATGAAAAGTTAGGTCAGAAATTGGGGGAGGAGAAATTCTCCCTCATCTTAGAGAGTCAGGTCAAGTTCCATACATGGTTAGAATCGTCTCTTCATGCTGAACATTTGTTGTGTTATGAGTTTTTGCTAAAAAGCCAGGAATCGAGAGTTGGAAGATGATGAACATGGCGCGCGTTTTTTTTCAAACATTTGTGCTGGAGGTTGAAGACAGTGGCTTTGGGCTGGGCCTGTGCATTTTTTCTTATTCACACCACTTAATTACTCATGAACCCCCTGAGCCCATTTGCTTCATTTTTTAATATTTTTGACTTTTTCTTTTTTTGTTTGACTTGTTTATTTTTTCTCAGCATATTAAAATTTTGAAAATATTTTTCTCACCACTTTTTGATTTTTATTTGATTTTATTTGATTTTCCTTTAGTTAATACATAAATACATATATATATTATTATTTAGGATAAATAGAAAAATATGTAAAAACACTTCTATTTTTATTTTTTATTTTTATATTATCCTCTGAAAATATTTCATATAAAAAATACTATTTTCCAAAAATATTAAATATATATTATTTTGTATATAATGCATATTTAAGAACTTAATATATATATATATATATATATATATATATATATATATATATATATATATATATATATATATATATATATATATATATATATATATATATATATATATATATATATATATATATATATATATATATATATATATATATATATATATATATATATATATATATATATATATATATATATATATATATATATATATATATATATATATATATATATATATATATATATATATATATATATATATATGTTTATTAATATATTTAGGTTAGAATATAAAAATATTTGAATTTTTCATTTTTATTAATATTTGATACAAAAAAATACTTTTTCATAATATACTTCATTATTTTTATTTTTATACATAATAAATAAATGTTTGTATTAAATTAAACAATAATACATTTTCCTTAATAAAATTAGGGTTTTTGCCCTAAATTCAAAATACTCCAAAAAATAATGTCTTTAATATTTTTCACATAAATAACACTTTTCCTTTTTTCATACATATACAAAACATTTTTGCATCTTGCATTTTTATTCCATTTTTATTTATTTAATTATTGTACATTATTTACATTGCAAATATTCAAAATTGATGTAATAGTTTTAGGTTTACATTACTTGTCAATATCCCCATTTGAACATTTGTACCCCCCTTCCCATATTTGGTTTTGTAATAGCTTAGTAAATTTATTTTCGCACTTTATTGCTTTCTAATGATAACATGTTAGAATTAGGGTTTGTATGCGAAAAACGATAAAAAATAGTTGGACCTAATACAAGATGAATGAGCATGAAAATAAACAACACATCTCACACTTGCACCCCTAGGGTACTCCACTTGTTGCCTTTCAAAATTGGGCCATATTGCATGTTAGGTCTCTTTGGGCAAAACAAACAAATTGAATGATCATAGTCCCTCGATAAAACTTTTCAAAACAAACAAAAATAAATGATCAAGTCCCTTAAAGAAAATTACCCAAAGACATTTAACGCCGTTGCAATTATGGTCTAAACGATGACCCGTGCCTGTCCCTTTCACATCCTAACATAAGGTTGTCCACCAAATTCAATGGTGGAACAAACTTGTTAAAAGGGTTAAAACATAGCAATAATCTTTTGAGAAATTTAGGAGTAGATAACCTCTTAGTTGCTTGAATCAAACTTGCAAAACAAAAACACTTGCCTTCTTTTCAAAAACCACACAACACTATACTTTCAAAACAACTTTCAAAAACAAATGAAAACCTTTTCAAAAGACATACATCTTTGTATACATCCCCACATGGATCATTACAAAGGTTGCCACCACATTGGCCTCTTTTCAAAACATTTTCAAACCCACACACTCAAGCACCATTTAAAACAATTGAAAACAAAAAGGCAAGTGATCTAAGCAAGTAACTAAGAGCCCATGGATAACCATGGATAGAAAGGATGCTAATACCTTCCCTTTCTATAATCTACTCCCTGAACCCAAGAAAACATCTCAAAAGGTTTTTGCTGTGCTTTTTAACCTTTCCTTAGGATAAAATAAAAAGTCGGTGGCGACTCTTGCTCAACCGAAACATTTGCGAATACGAACGCAAAACCTCAAGTCAGTTCTCCCACCGTATCACAGAACTGGCGACTCTGCTGGGGATATACTTAAAAGTGGGGTTACCTTAGGGTTTAGATCACCTTTGTTTTCAATTGATTACTTTGTTTGCTTTTACATTTGTGGGCTTTGTATCGGAGTTTTATAGGTCCTAACCCAGATCTGGGGATACCTTCTTAGAAAGTAGCAACAAGGCTGTGAGGGAACTGTGCGGGGTATACCGACATGGTTGAAACAGTCTGCTACGTTGATGTGGCACTTTGGTGTGTACCGGTAACCCTTGAGTTCAGTCAAGGAGAGTACGGGGCCGCCGCGTGGTGTCGCGAAGCATCAACTGACCTTAGGAACCTTAATCGAACCATCTTGGCCTTTTTTAGGGTAGTGAGATAACTGACTTTGGTGCAGTCCGAGGTTGGTTGATACTCGATACTACACTCAATTGAGGGTTGCTTTCCTGGAATATTTCGGTCGCCAGTTCAGTGGCTAAATCGAAACGATGAACAATGAAAGCAATCCAGTGATATTGGGACCCTTAGAACCCGGTTACTTCTAATAGGACAGGTTGAGCCCACTAACTTCAAGAGGGTAATACCCAGACCCCATGCAAGCCTAAACCTAAGGCCTTGTGTGCTTTGTGTGAATATGTTTGCCTGTATATGCACTTGCCTGCTTTTCGCATACATGGACATAACATCATGACATCATACCATAGCATCTTCCATAACCATTTCAAGGATCTCGAGGGTTCTTTTGATGCAGGGTTATGTTGAACCAGACGTCTATCAAGGGGCAAGGGGTTTCTCCTCTAACCAATCCAGTCAAAGTTCAAGTACAACAACTTGAATCAGTGGCTATGACCCACTCGACATGGTGAGCTTGATTCTAGTGGAAAGACATCCACCGATACAAAGTTCTCCAATCAAAGTCCAAGAACAACAACTTGAATCAGTGGCTATGACCCACTCGACATGGTGAGCTTGATTCTCGTGGAAAGACATCCACCGATACAAAGCTCTCCAGTCAAATTTCAAGTACAACAACTTGAATCAGTGGCTATGACCCACTCGACATGGTGAGCTTGATTCTCGTGGAAGGACGTCCACCGGTGCAGAGATCTCCAATCCAAGAGCAGGGTTCAACCTCTAACATTTTTTGTGTTTACCCCAAGAGATCCTTGAAAGCATGCATCCACATATCATGCATTGCATTTTGACAATCTTTCCTTTTTTCAGGTTTCCTTACTCTCCTGCTGTTTATTTCAGCAAGAGATGGCTCTAGAAAGGTCTGTCAAAGACATCCAAGACCAGACTGCTCAGCTGCAGGAGATGTTCCTGAACTTGTCTCTGGGGCAAGAAGAGATGAAAGCTCTCCTCACCAAGGGCTTGGGGAATTCCAACAATGCCAGGAGTGATCAGATTGCGGAGCTGCAGTTTGATCTGACAACACTGAGGACCCAAATGATGGGACAGTTGGTGGGCCAGATGGCTCTCATCCAAGACCTATCTCAAAGACAAGAGGAACTCAGAGTTCTTGTCCGCCAACTGCTTCCAAACAACCAACTGGGGCAAACATCTGAGGTCGAAGAGCCAGTCACCGCTCAGCCTCCATCAACTCAAGAAGACAAGGGGAAAGCTCCTTTGCTAGCTTCAGGGTCACAAACCCATCAACAACCTCGCCAGCGTCAACGGGGGAATCGGCGTAAGCAAGAAAAGTCGGGAAGACAGTTTACGGAGACTGAAATACCATCATTCTTCATACTGAAGCGCCTGTTGGAGGTCAATTTGCTTACCGTAAAGGATCCTCCTCAGAAGCTCAATATCTCCTCTCCTCACTTTAATCCCGACGCATTCTGTGTTTACCACTCCTACAGTCCGGGACACGACACCAACGACTGTTGGGCCTTGAAGAATAAAATTCAAGATCTGATCGACATTGGGGTGCTGGAATTCATGCCAGACGGCGAGATGAAGATCTTCCGTTAAAGGGTTCTCCATATGAAGTGACGAAGCTCAAGCTGAAAGACCTTTGCTTCTTTTTGAACTTTCAAAGTTGTAATTTCTTTTGCCGTCAAACAATTATCTGTTGATGTTAAACTTTGTTTTCATTAATGCATTGCATATGTTTGTCTTGAATTCATCCATTCGTTTCACTACTCTTATGCTTTTCTTTATGATATTTGACTCTTGATAAAAAGCTGCAAGCCTTTAGAGGGAGGATGACGAAACAATACCATGATCTTATACAGTATGCTTTTGAATAGACCTTGCTGATGATGTACAGGCATTTCTTTCAAATCCCAAACACTGGAGTTATAAGGAAGTTAATCCCTAGTCAACCCCTTCGAGCCAAAGAAATAGGAGTTTTCTGTTCTAAACAATCAAAACCTTTGATATAAACCCGGGGCAGGGTAGTGTCTCAGTTAATTCAAAAGAAAATGCGCATTGAAGTCGCAAACTCTCAGTTCGTAATACAACGAACGACGTCAAAAAAGAAAGCATTCCTTTGGAATCAAAAGACCGGGGTGGTTCCCTATCACATAGACAGTCAATCTCTCAAAATATAAAAGCCCACTAAGCCAAAACCTATAAAGGAGGCTTAAGAAAGCTGGGGCATCCCGCTGACAGTAATCCCGAAAACGGTAACAGTCAGGCAAAAGTTAGGGATAACAAATCAAAATCAAAATAGTGAGGTCATTACAAAATCCTCAACAACATGAAAAGTGTTGGAAAAGAAAAAGGAGATGATGACTGTCTCCCAAATTCAAACTGGTGAACCATCGCCCAAAAGTCGTTCCAAACTCAAAACAAAGTGTGACGCACAATTAACTGAGCTTAGGTTGAAGAACATCACGAAGAGCGGGTGGGTACAAATATACTTTGAGCCTTTATCCTTTGTTTCTTAAACCGTGAACCAGGCCACGTTACAACCCTTCAAAAGTCCTAATTGAAGCATGGGTTAGTTCGAAAGCATATTGTTACCAAAGGTATCCTGACTCCTGTAGGGCTTTGCTCTAAATCTTGTGTTAACTTGTCTTATGAAAAGTTTTCTGCTAAAAAACGCATTTTTCAAAACTTCAAAGACAAACATAAACTTTGCATTATCCGAATATCACTGTCTGCATTTGACCATTTTGTTTGACAGCGAGGAAATTCATACAGCAATTGTTCGGAGGAACGAAAACTCTCTCAGTAAGTAAAAATCACTTCAAGAGGATAACACTTCCATCAAATCCCCTATCAACAAAGGGGCATGACATGTCAAAGTTCAATTAACCTGGGGCAGTCCAGTCAAGGTCCAACAGATCTTTCAAAGTTCAATTAACCTGGGGCAGTCCAGTCAAGGTCCAACAGATATTTCAAAGTTCAATTAACCTGGGGCAGTCCAGTCAAGGTCCAACAGATCTTTCAAAGTTCAATTAACCTGGGGCAGTCCAGTCAAGATTTCAAGAAATCTCTCAATATGCAGAGTAATCTGATTCGAGACTCCTTCATCACCACTTGGGGCATTCGAATGTCAAAAGTGTTCAACAAATCAACTACATTTCCAGACTCGATTCCTGTATCTAGCCAGGGCACGTCTGAAGAGTTGAAGATTCGATTCCTGTATCCAGCCAGGGCATATCTGTCAACTATCACATTTCCAAACTCGACTCCTGTATCTAGCCAGGGCATGTCTGAAGAGTTCGAAGATTCGATTCCTGTATCCAGCCAGGGCATATCTGTTGACGACTATTTCCAGACTCGACTCCTGTATCTAGCCAGGGCACGTCTGAAGAGTTCGAAGATTCGATTCCTGTATCCAGCCAGGGCATATCTGTTGACGACTATTTCCAGATTCGACTCCTGTATCCAGCCAGGGCATATCTGTTGACCACATTTCCAGACTCGATTCCTGTATCTAGCCAGGGCACGTCTGAAGAGTTCGAGGATTCGATTCCTGTATCCAGCCAGGGCATATCTGTTGACGACTATTTCCAGATTCGATTCCTGTATCTAGCCAGGGCATATCTGTTGACGACTATTTCCAGATTCGACTCCTGTATCCAGCCAGGGCATATCTGTTGACTACATTTCCAGACTCGATTCCTGTATCCAGCCAGGGCATGTCTAAAGAATTCCAGATCAACACCTGTAAAAACCCAGGAAATATCTGTGAACAATCGATTGTAGATCAACACCTGTAATAAGCCAGGAATTTATCTACATCACCACTTGGGGCATTCGAATGTCAAAAGTGTTCAAACCCGATGTAGTTTTACACGGACTCATCATCAGGATATCCTACACAAGATCTCCTCAAAACAGGAAGACCCCAGTAGTTTGGCATACAACCCAAGCTTCTGATTCTCCCAACAGTGGTCCCAAGACTTCTCATTCTCAATCTTACCGCCCCAGCATGAGTCTACTAGTTTGGAACTCCCCAGTAGAGGTCATCAGGAATTCTCTTCTCCAGCAACGGCCAAGGATTTATTTTCCCCGGCAGCAGTCAAGATGCTTTTATCTCCAGCCATCTCGGATTCAGTTATCCTCAGCAAGACTAGCTCATCGGCTTACATGCACATTCATCACATTCATGTCATAAATAGTGATGTCACGTAGATTGCATCATGCATCATAACATTGCATACAACTAACCCTTTGCCTTTTCAGGAAAGATCAGTCGACAGACACAGATCAACTCCCAAAGATTCATCCAGAAATAGTTCAGATGTGACTCAGACACGGCGACATTCTGATACTTATTCCAGATTCATTCAGACGCATCATCAGGGAACCCTACACCGGTTCCTCTTCAACTTTTCAACTTCTGAAAACAGTTTACAGATTCTTCCCCTACAACGGATGTCAATCTACCAACTGATTCAGACTCTTCTTAATTTCTGAAAATAGTTTACGGATTCTTCCCAACAACGGATGTCAATCTACCAACTGATTCAGACTCTTCTCAATTTCTGAAAATAGTTTACGGATTCTTCCCAACAACGGATGTCAATCTACCAACTGATTCAGACTCTGCTCAAATTTTTGAAAATAGTTTACGGACATGTCCCAACAACGGATGCTGCTCTATTGCTTATTCAATCTCAGATAGTTTACAGATTCTCCAGATACGGACGTCAATCTGTTGCTTGTTCGGACCCCAATTCAGAGATGTCCCAAAACATGGAGGCCCTCCTGATACTTGTCCACTCACCATTGACACACAGTTCAACATGTCCTGATGGCATCTATAAGCCCATCCTCCTACCAGCAGTCGCCGAATGGCATCTGTAAGCCCATTCTCAGATGGCATCTCTAAGCCCATCCCCCGACAAAATTCTCTCGCACCAGATGGCATCTTTAAGCCCATCACCAAATGGCATCTTTAAGCCCATTCACATCTACCATCACATCGCCGAGTGCAAATTTTCTGGGCACATTAGTGTCCAATCTCCTTTTACCTTCAAGTCGCGAAAGGCAAACTTGCCAATCTAACTCTTCAGGTCCAAGAAGATTGAACAGGGGCAACTGTTGTACCCCAAAATTTGCCCTCCCATTTCCTCAACATTTTCCCATCACAAGACCCTTGAAGATCAAGATCCAGTTAGGGTTTCCTCTGCTCAAGACTTCTCCTTGCACTGTGGACTCAAATTAGGGTTTGTGTTTGCCCAAGGATGTTTTGACCTAAAATGCCTAAGATGACTTTCATGCTTCATGTTGGACTCCCAAGTTTACCCATGCCAAGTTTCAAGTCTTGATTCCAAGTTTTACCCAGTCGATTGGACAGTTGACCTAGAAATCAGCTGTATTGGGGAAAAAGTCAACTGTGGCCAATTGACAGTCAAAACTCATGATTTTTGACCCACATCAACATTATGAACTCATATGGACCATTTGATCAAGTTTGGATCACAATTCCACAAGAAATTTGATCAGATCACCAAAAGGGCAAAATGGTCATTTTTAGGGTTTTGACTGCACAAAGGCAATTTTTGACTGTTTGACCTAGCCAATGGCAAATCAAGCTCACATATGGACTCAAGGACTCAATGAAATGGTCTTGACACATTCAACAAGCTCAAAAGATCCCAAGTACACAAGATTGACAGTTGAATTTCCCAGTCAATTGATCAATTTTGACTGTATACTGAAAAGTCAAACTTTGACTTTTTGGTCAAAATCAAGAGTTAAGATTCATTTTTCATCAAAACATGCCAAATCATGAAACTTGTTCACCAAGAAATCACAAAATGCAAATTAGGGTTAGAAAATGGAATTTTTCATAACTTAGAATTTTTCTAAGTTATGAAAAACCCTAATTTTTTCCCAACTTTGCCCCATCTTTTCACCAAGATCCATTTGGATTCAAACAAAAGTCAAAACATGAAAGTTGTATCTTGTTGCATAATCTACAACTTTGGTTCACAAAGTTTTCTCATTTAAATCTTGTATCTCAAGTTACAATTTTTTGAATAAGGGCACTAAACCATTTTTAACTTAGTGAAGTTTTAACCTATTTTGACAAGGTTTTCTACCCCACTTCAAGGCCATTTTCTATGCCCTTCCACTTGGAATTTCAACTTGCATTTCAAAGATGGATTGTAGTACACATTCCAAGCTTTCCAAAATGTCCAAGAACTTCTCAAACAACCTCATAACTTGAGAGATTCGAATTTCACAATATAGCAAAAACTCACCTTTGAATTGGCCATTTTCCATGTTCATAGTTTGTGTAAACTTCTCTAAATCAGCATGCCCTTGATTACAAGTCCTTGAACCATTCCATACTCAATAATTTAATGCATATTCAATGTGTTAAAGTGTTGTTCTTTGAGTGCAAGCATTGTATGCAATATTAATCCTAAACTAGATAAAGTGAACTTTCCATTTTTGAAAAGATTAGCTTTATGTCCAATTGCAAATCAAGAAGGTACATAGCAAATCTGCTTGGCACAAGATTATGGGCATAACACACTGATCAAGAGAAGCTTATGCAGCACATTAGGGGGTCCTCTACTGACCTAGAAAGCCAAGTTGCATTTGTTTGCTTCAAGTTCAAGAAAAGTGCATAACTTGTACCAACTTCAATCTCAGCTCACCAACACAAGAAAGAAGTTATCAAACACATTACACATATCATACCTAAGCTTCTGCACGAGCCATTGACCTCCCAAACATCCTCAAACCAAAAAACACCATCAAACTGCAAAAACAGAGTTGCCTCTGCAGTTTGATTGCTAACTCCTATTTCCCTCAAGTTCTTGTGCCAAAACCAGTTCACACACATTCCCTAGTACTTATGCAAGCTAACCATGACCTGAAACCTGACCTGTAACACCTCCAAGCCACTTCACCATTTTTAATTTTCTGTTTTGCAGTTGGAGTTCACTAGCTCGATTCAGGGAGTTTCAAGACAAAGTAGGACTTGGAAAAGCATCCTTACACTTCAAGGAAGCTATACAAGTCATCATTTCACTCTGAAACATCCTCCATTGCAAAGCTCGATTCCAACTGAACAGGTAAGTTCATGGGGTCGTATCTCTCTTATTAGACATTGTTAGCTTTAGGTTTATGAAGAAAACATGTCACAATCATAGCCCTGAACATGCTCATATGATTAGATTTCATTTATATTTCGTGTGCTTAGAGAATTTTATGTCTGAACATTGATGAAAAGTTAGGTCAGAAATTGGGGGAGGAGAAATTCTCCCTCATCTTAGAGAGTCAGGTCAAGTTCCATACATGGTTAGAATCGTCTCTTCATGCTGAACATTTGTTGTGTTATGAGTTTTTGCTAAAAAGCCAGGAATCGAGAGTTGGAAGATGATGAACATGGCGCGCGTTTTTTTTCAAACATTTGTGCTGGAGGTTGAAGACAGTGGCTTTGGGCTGGGCCTGTGCATTTTTTCTTATTCACACCACTTAATTACTCATGAACCCCCTGAGCCCATTTGCTTCATTTTTTAATATTTTTGACTTTTTCTTTTTTTGTTTGACTTGTTTATTTTTTCTCAGCATATTAAAATTTTGAAAATATTTTTCTCACCACTTTTTGATTTTTATTTGATTTTATTTGATTTTCCTTTAGTTAATACATAAATACATATATATATTATTATTTAGGATAAATAGAAAAATATGTAAAAACACTTCTATTTTTATTTTTTATTTTTATATTATCCTCTGAAAATATTTCATATAAAAAATACTATTTTCCAAAAATATTAAATATATATTATTTTGTATATAATGCATATTTAAGAACTTAATATATATATATGTTTATTAATATATTTAGGTTAGAATATAAAAATATTTGAATTTTTCATTTTTATTAATATTTGATACAAAAAAATACTTTTTCATAATATACTTCATTATTTTTATTTTTATACATAATAAATAAATGTTTGTATTAAATTAAACAATAATACATTTTCCTTAATAAAATTAGGGTTTTTGCCCTAAATTCAAAATACTCCAAAAAATAATGTCTTTAATATTTTTCACATAAATAACACTTTTCCTTTTTTCATACATTTACAAAACATTTTTGCATCTTGCATTTTTATTCCATTTTTATTTATTTAATTATTGTACATTATTTACATTGCAAATATTCAAAATTGATGTAATAGTTTTAGGTTTACATTACTTGTCAATATCCCCATTTGAACATTTGTACCCCCTTCCCATATTTGGTTTTGTAATAGCTTAGTAAATTTATTTTCGCACTTTATTGCTTTCTAATGATAACATGTTAGAATTAGGGTTTGTATGCGAAAAACGATAAAAAATAGTTGGACCTAATACAAGATGAATGAGCATGAAAGTAAACAACACATCTCACACTTGCACCCCTAGGGTACTCCACTTGTTGCCTTTCAAAATTGGGCCATATTGCATGTTAGGTCTCTTTGGGCAAAACAAACAAATTGAATGATCATAGTCCCTCGATAAAACTTTTCAAAACAAACAAAAATAAATGATCAAGTCCCTTAAAGAAAATTGCCCAAAGACATTTAACGTCGTTGCAATTATGGTCTAAACGATGACCCGCGCCTGTCCCTTTCACATCCTAACATAAGGTTGTCCACCAAATTCAATGGTGGAACAAACTTGTTAAAAGGGTTAAAACATAGCAATAATCTTTTGAGAAATTTAGGAGTAGATAACCTCTTAGTTTCTTGAATCAAACTTGCAAAACAAAAACACTTGCCTTCTTTTCAAAAACCACACAACACTATACTTTCAAAACAACTTTCAAAAACAAATGAAAACCTTTTCAAAAGACATACATCTTTGTATACATCCCCACATGGATCATTACAAAGGTTGCCACCACATTGGCCTCTTTTCAAAACATTTTCAAACCCACACACTCAAGCACCATTTAAAACAATTGAAAACAAAAAGGCAAGTGATCTAAGCAAGTAACTAAGAGCCCATGGATAACCATGGATAGAAAGGATGCTAATACCTTCCCTTTCTATAATCTACTCCCCGAACCCAAGAAAACATCTCAAAAGGTTTTTGCTGTGCTTTTTAACCTTTCCTTAGGATAAAATAAAAAGTCGGTGGCGACTCTTGCTCAACCGAAACATTTGCGAATACGAACGCAAAACCTCAAGTCAGTTCTCCCACCGTATCACAATGTTGATGAAAGATGTTGAGATGCCTCTAATAATTGGCAGCTATTAAGATGTAGGCTTATGGCCAACGATGATGTTTGTGTTGAGATGTTGTTAATTATGGTGTTATCATTACATTCATGATTGTGTTGCATACATTGCATTTCAAGATGGAGCTTATGCTCATTAAGATGGCCTGTATTGACGAATATTAAGATGAGGGCTTACGCCTTGTTGATGCCTCTATTTATTGGCAGATTTTTAAGATGGGAGTTCTGCTCCAATGGTACCACATGCATTTGCATAGTATTGAGTCGCATTATATGATTGCATAAAGAAGTTGTGTATTGATGTTGTGAATGTGTATTATATTGCGATTATTGTTGTTTATAAGATGAGAAGTGGTAATGTTGTGTGCTCTAATTTAATATATTAATTATCACACGCTTTATTATATTGTTAGATATCTCACCTCTTCTGTTTGAATGTTGCCCTTATGTTAGTAACGTACAGGTAATCGAGAGTGAAGGTTGTATACCTTCAGTAGTTTGAGTCGGTGTTATTGCTCTGATATGCAACACTCGGGGGGGTGAACGTTTGTTGCTTTTGATTGTTGATTATTCAGTTGTTGAACTTTATGTTGATTATTATCAAATATGTGTTGTTTTGAAGTTGCTGTAACGATGATAAAGATGTTACTAAGAATTTTGTTGCATAGATGTTAAATTGTTGAATTATTTGATTAAAGTATTTATGCTGATGGTTCATCCTAAGTTTTTAAGTGTTACGTATCCACGATGAATGCAATGTGTTTTTAAAGATGAATTTGTGGCATCCTGATTCGTTTGCATGAATGATTATAACTGATTTATTTATATAATTGTCGGGTAGAATTGGGGTGTTACAATAAATAATATTAAAAAAATTGGTACCCTTCATCCTTTAATGCAAAAACTCATTTCTTATTCAACTCAGAATTAACCTAAGGGGATTGCGTTGAAACATTGGCACAACTTTGCTTGTTATTTACTTGATTTTTTTAGTGCGCGTTGTAATACCCCAAATTTGTCCTACCCTTTTACTTTTATCTGGCTTATGCATTTTTACGCTTCTTATCCCATCTGCATTCCTTCCATTAGATCATTTAACACCTCATGCATCATTAACCAATAAAATTTTGGCATGGGATCAGGGATTTCAAAGAGTTAGGGTTGTCGTATGGCTTCAAGGCTCTCATCTTTGCACAGGCTTGTTTCAAGTGATATCTCCATCAATCATTTGTGTGAAGCTAGGGTTTTTCATGGACTTCTTTATCATCAAAGTTACAGGGCTATTCTCTTCTTCTCAGCATCAAGTTACAGGGCTATTCTCTTCTTCTCAACATCAAGATACAAGGTCTTCTCCATCCAATTTCATCGAGGGTCAATCTTTTGAATCAAATATGTTGAGGAATTAGGGTTTCTTTGTGCTTTTAGGCTATCATCTTCATGCTAGCTTGGATCAACATGGTTCTTCATCGATCAGGGTTTGAGGGATTAGAGTTGGTTTTCATTGGGAATTTCCTCCTTTATCAAGAGACTCGTTTTCATCAAAAGACAAAGTCATTCCTCCAGGTTACTTTAGGGTTGAAAGAGTTAGGGTTTACTTCCCTAATCGTGTAGGCTTGAAGAATGGTTCCACGTGGATTTGTTCATTAATAAATTTCAAAGGGGTTTTATCATTACTTGAGGTACAAGTTATCAGAGATATTGGTATGGTTATTGCAAACTAGAGTCTAGTAAGTTTTCTTCGTCTAAGAAAATTCAATTGGTATTTGGACCACATGGCTTTGGGTATTCAAGAGCTATAGGTGCAAGCATTGAGTTAGAGGCTATTTGTATTCAATTATGGTGTTGTACCCCAAAATTTTCCCTCCCATATTTCTGAAGACATGTCAAGAATAATCTCCAAGTTGCTCAAGATGGCTCAAGAATTGGACAGTCAAATCACCTCCTAAGGCAATCAATTCAAAATTTGGGTTTTGTGTTACATCAAGGTCCTTACATCCAAATGGCCTCAAGTTCTCCCCAATGTCCTAATATTCTCTCAAGTTCATCCATGTAAAATTTCAAGCCTTGCAGAGGAAGTTTGGTCAGTCAATTGCTCAAGAGGTCCAAAAATCGACTATGCTAGGGCAAAAGTCAACTGTGACCTACAAACAGTCAAACCTCAAGATTTTTTGTCAACATTCTCATTTTGAAGGATTATTCATCATTTGATCAAGGGTTGATCATGACTCATCAAGGATTGCTCAAGATTCATCAAGATTCAAAAGTTGCTAAATTAGGGTTTTGCAGGAAAAGTCAACTCAAATTTGACCAAGCATAACCTTCTCATAATTTATGAGAAATGACCCATCCAAAGCTCATTTTGAAGAGGATTCAATTTCCTACAATCCATCTTCGCACCCAAAGATCAATAAATTCACTCACAAGAAGTTACAAATTTGGACATTAAAGGTCATTTTTGAAAGTCAACAAAAACACCTTTTTTCCAAATCTTATAACTTGATCATGGAATATCAAAATGAGATAAGACCAAATAGGTTGGTTAGAGGACATCTCAAGGTTTCTAAAAAGTCCAAGAACACTTCCAAAAGTTCAAAATTGAAGAAGTTATGCATTGTTGAAGTTGGGCATTTTTCTAAAAGTGCCAAAAGTCAACTATCCTCAAAACTCCAATTTTTGCCAAATGGGCCAACTTTTTTCCACTTGATTTGATCTTGTTACAGCACACACGTGTCCTATCTTCAGTTTCTTGTCCATTCATTAATTTTTCTATTTCATTTGATTTTTATTGAATTAATTCATTTTAAATCAATAATAATTCAAATAAAATCAAAAAATTGATGGAATAAGATCTTTTTGATCATTACAGGTCTTAATTATCATGATACACCCAATCAAATTCGTACCATGCCATATTATGAACAAAATCTTGGATTTGGCACAATTTTGGAAGCTTTGTTAATGGTGATCAAATCAAATCTCAAATCATCAATTCACATGGATTGAAAGCCCAATTCTTGACCTAATTTCTTCCCTTATACTCACACAAGCTAGAGCACACAAGAACATGACCAAAAAGTTGCACAAACGACCAGACCAAACTTGGAAAAAAGCTTGAAAATCTTGAAACTGAAATCATACTTAGAGCCCGATTCAAGGCAAAAACTGCACACTACTCTCTTGTTGGACATCCTCTGGATCCATTGGAATCAAAATCAAGCCTTGAAACCTCCTAAATTACACTGTAAGTCTTCTTGAATACCGCTCTGGACATGGAATCGTGATCTCTTGTTCTTGCATCTTTTTGACAAAACGTTGGCATATTCTTGATCCTTGCATAATTTCCAACGTTTCTGCATTATTTAATTTTGTTTTCATAGCCTGTAACCCTGTGCCCGAAACTAGGGTTTTCGTTTCTTGTTTTTAGGCATTTTTGATACAGGTAAAATCAAGACAAACGGTGACCATGGTTGTGTTCAGGGAGGAGAGACGAACATGTTGGTGTTTTTAGTTTGCATTTATATGGCCTGGAATTTGTTTTAGGAGTGAGCCATGGATTTAGCTGCGGATAAAATCCGCAGGTAAATATCCAGGCTTTTCAACGAAGACGACGACTAGGTGTCTTCCCCTCATTGGCCAATTCAAAATTACGCGCTTTTATTTTTTTAATTCAGGCATAATTGTTTGTTGTACATATAATATTCATTGTTTATTTCATTAACAAAAAGAACAGACAACTCAGCTGGCAGAGGCGTTAGTGCTTGATCCAATGGGACCTGGGTTCGAATCCCAGGTCCCCCAATATTTGTTGAATTTTGTTTATAGGCGATCCCATGCAATATCCAAAGTGTGATCCACCATACGCTTACAAATATCAACGTGCCAGATGGCCTTCAGGCCAAATCTGGTGGCCAGGAATGAAGGACCATCATATGTCCAAGTCAACAGGCGCATATGAAATTGGAAAAGTCAAAGCAGGCCAGCATAAATGGGCCAGACAATTGCCATTCAAACTCCCTCTTTGGGCCCAACACCCCCTTGGTTTATTCTATTTTCTTTTCATTATATTTATTTACTTACTTGTTTTATTTTTATTATTTTTTTACCAACCAAATAATTAAAAATCATTTTTCTTAATAAAATCAAAAACACAAAAAATATTATTTTTATTTATTAAAATTAAATTTGACTTTATTTTTGTAAATAAATATTAATCAATTAATTTAGTTTTTAATTAGGTATAATTTTAATATTTTTGCAATAAATTAAAATCTATGTAGAATATTAGGTTTTACTAACTTTTAACCATTTCCTTAAATATAAAAAATCCAAAAATATCCTTTTTTATTAATTAATTAATAATTAGCTTAGGTTTAATTTCTTTTAATTCAAAAATAACAAAAATACTTTCTTTAATAAAAAGGGTCAAAACCCTAAAACATGCGCCGATTTAATTTCTTGCACGCGATTCATTTGATTCCAATTTTGTAATTGTTTCCCGGTATGTAATAGTTGTTTTTTTTAATTAGGACTCCAATTTATTTATCGTTTTATTTTACTTTTCCGCAATTTAAATTAAAGGGTTTGTTTTTAGCGATGTAAATACCCGACGCCTTGTAATAGTTTAGATTTAATTTCCACAAATTTAATTTCCGCAACTATACACTGTTAGATGTTTGATAAATAGGGAATGCATGACAAGATCCAATCTTTAACCTAAAATCAACATAGCTCACCCATGACATGTACAAAGATAATTAACCGAAATAAAACACTCGCACATGCGCACTCTTATGGTACACCTCACTTGGTTGCCTTCGAACGTGGTCATTGAGTATAGGAAGTTTTAGAGGTCGCCCTCTTGTCCAAAGATCATAGTTGCCTCGAAACGGTTGCCTCGGATAAAATGATCTAAGACATTAGGGTTACCACTAAGGCGTCCTAACATTGCTTTAGTGGCCACACGTCCCTTAATCGAATTGACCTGAAAACTCCGACGATGATGCTACCTACTCATCAATAGTGGGCTAGCGTTGTCTAAAGGACATTAGCACAGTTTAATTCCCTTTTCGAGTAGGTAGATGGTTCTTAAGTACTTGCTCATTCTAAAACAAAACAAAACTTTTCGCACTTACACCCCTTTCAAACAAAAACTCTTTTCAAACCCACAAACACAAAGAAAAGAAAATTTTGAAAACACTTTGAGCGAGTACCTAATAGCCCGTGGATAACCACAGATAGAAAGGGTGCTAACACCTTCCCTTTCTATAATCTACCTCCCGAACCCGAGAAACATCTTGAAAAAGGAATTTTTCTGTGCTTTTTTCCTTTCCTTGTTGGATAAAATAAAAGACGGTGGCGACTCTTGCTTACAGCGACATTTTGCGAAAACAAAACGCAAAACACGAACCAGCATTCCAAAAAATAGTCAGTTCTCATTCCCACCGATCACAGAACTGGCGACTCTGCTGGGGACGCTTTAAGTGAGGTGCACCTTAGGATTAAATCATTGTGTTTTCAATTGTATGCTTTGTATGATTTATCTTTGTGGGCTTGTATCAGAGTTTCTATAGATCCTAACCCGGATCTGGGGGCACCCTTTAGGTAAGTAGCAATAAACTGTGAGGGAACTGTCCGGCGTGGACCGACATGGTTGAAGCAGTAGCTACATTGGTGTGGCACTTTAGTCTGTACCGATATCCCTTATGTTGGAACGAGGAGGATATGGGTCTTCTAAGGGGTCATTAAGCACCAGCTGACCTTAGAACCTTAAATTGACCAACTTGGCCATAGAACAGTAGCAGTATGCTACACTCATTGAGACTAAACTCTCGCGATGATTCCGACCGCAAGAAAAGGTTGTTAAACTGGAATTATGACCGATTGAGGGTAGTCAGTGATATTGAGATCCTCTAGAACCCGATTACTATTTTTAGGAAAGGTTTAAACCAACTGAACTGAAAGAGGGTAATACCTAAACTCCATGCCAGCCTAAACTTAAGGCTTTTTTGTGTGACTTGTGTGCCTTCAAACTTGAACTACTTGCACATTCTTATTATCTGACAACATGAGTTCCTTGCAGGTTTTGTTTACAGTCCTTATCCAATAATTTAGATTTATTGCAGGGTTTACTTACATCACCTCACACTTTTGCTTAAACGCATAGCATACACATCATAACATCATGCCTTAACATTTCCTTAACCATTTCAAGGATCTCAAGAGTCTGTGATGCAGGTTATGGTAAATCAAAGGTCTAGCAAGGGGCAAAGGGATTTATTTTCCTCTAGCCAGGGTTGTCTAGAAATTAAAACACGATAATTTGAGTCAGGGGCTATGACCCACTCGATATGGTGAGCTTGACTCTTGAAGAAGGACTCTTAACAACATGAAGTTTCTTCAATCAAAGCTGCAAAATTCAAATTCTAACAAGTTTCTTGTTTACCCCGAGAGATTCTTGAAAACATGCATCCACATAACATGCATACACATCATGACAGGTTTTCCCTTTCAGGTTTCCTTATTCTCCTACTGTTTATTTCAGTATAGATGACCCTAGAGAGAACTGTCGAAGATATCCAGGCTCAAAACGCTCAACTTCAAGAAATGTTCTTGAACCTATCCCAGGGGCAGGAAGAAATAAAAGCTCTCCTCATAAGGGGCTTGGTCCTAGGGAATCCAGGTGGCATCAGGAATGATCAGTTGGAAGGGATACAAATTGAGTTGGCAACAATGAAGATCTAGATGATGGGACAGCTGGTGGGCCAGATGGCTCTCGTTCAAGACCTGGCTCAAAGACAAGAAGAGCTCAGGGTCCTCGTCAACAAACTACTTCAAAATAACCAAGTGGGGAAAACAACTAGGGTTGAAGATAAAGTCATCATTCAACCTCCTTTGAGACAAGAAGACAAGGGAAAAGCTCCCCAGCTTGCTTCAGGGTCACAAGCCCAACAACAACCTCGCCAGCGTCAACGGGGTAATCAGCGTAAGCAAAATACATCTGGAAGACATTTCTCTGAGACTGATATACCATCATCTCTAATACTGAAACACTTGTTGGAGGTCAATCTGATTCCTTTAAAGGATCCTCTCCAGAATCCAAATACCTTTGCTCCTGGCTATCACCCCGATGCATTTTGTGTATACCACTCCTATAGTCTTAGGCATGACACCGACGATTGTTGGGCTTTGAAAAACAAGATCCAAGACTTTATTGACAGAAGAGTGCTGGAATTCATGCCAGATGGCGAGATGAAAATCTTCCACTGAGGGTTCTCCACCTGAAATGACTAGTTCGAACTAAGAGACTTTTGCTCATTAGAATTTTCAAGCTGTAATTTTCTTTTGATTGTTCGAACATTTATTCATGTCAAACTTTATTACTTTACCAATGCATTGCATATGTCTGTTTTGAATTAATCCATTCGTATTTCACTATATTCAAATTGCTTTCATTTTTTGTGATGATCAACTCTCAATTAAAAAAAAATTAGGCCTTTAGAGGGAGGATGACGAAAATGATATCAAAATCTCTACAGTATGCTTTTGAACAGACCCCGCTGACGAGGTACATGCATTATCTCAAATCCTAAACAGTGGAGTTATAAGGAAGATAATCCCTAGTTAACCCCTTTGAGCCAAAGAAGTTGGAGTTTTTCTTTTCACAAATTAAAACCCTTAATTATAACCTGGGGCAGGGTAGTTTTTTCAGTTGATCCAGGTGCACAATGAATGGCATCAAAGAAGTCCTTTCGAAACAAAAGACGGTGTTGGTTCCTGTGGTACGGTGGGAGAACTGACTATGGTTTTGCATTCGTATTCGCACTTGTGCGGTTGAGCAAGAGTCGCCACCGACTTTTTATTTTATCCTAAAGGAAAGGTTAAAAAAGCACAGCAAAAACCTTTTGAGATATTTCGTGGGTTCGGGGGGTAGATTATGAAAAGGGAAGGTATTAGCACCCTCTTCATCCACGGTTATCCATGGGCTCTTAGTTACTTGGTTTTTTAGATCACTTGCTTTGATTTTCGATTGCTTTGAAAATTTGGTGTGTGTGTGTGCGTTTTGAAAATGTTTTGGAAGAAGATGCCTTGTCTTAGGCTAACCTTGTAACAATTCTTTACTCGAATATTTTACAAAGGCGTGTATCTTTTCGAAAAGATGTTTCAAAATGTTTTAAGAGTTTGTTTCGAAAGTGCTTGTGGAATGTGGTTTTTGAAAAGAAAGCAAGTGTTTTTGCAAGTTGATCTCAAGTAACTAAGAGTTTTGTCTACCCTATTGTACTCAAAGGTTTTTGTTATATTTTCAACCCTTTTTAACAATTTTGTTCCACCATTGAATTTGGTGGACAATCTTGCGTTTAGGAAGTTTATTCGGGACGGGCGCGGGTCATCGTATGGACCATGGATGCAATGATGCCAAGTGTCTTTGGCAATTTCTTTAAGGGACTTGATCCTTCCGTTTTAGGCAACATTCGAAGGCGTCATCGAGGGACTTATGATCATTTGAATTTGTTTTGCCAAAGATACTCGACGTGCAAGCATGGCCCATTTTGGAAGGCAACATGTGGGATTACCCTATAGGGTGCAAGTGTGATTGTGTATTGATTTCATGTATTTGTCTTGTATTAGGTTATCTAGCGTTTGATTTTATGTACATACAAACCCTAGGTCTAACCACGGTATAATTGAAAGCGGTAAATTGTGAAAATGTAAAGTCTACGCTATTACAAGATAAGTATCCGGGAGTGGGGGTACAAATTTATGAATGGGGATGAGACTTAGGAATGTAATATCCAATAAGTTACAACCAAATCGAATTTGCGATCAAATGTAAATAATATATATCAATGTATGGAAATAGCAATTGTATATGTGTCAAGTGTATAATGTGAAATGTATTGTAATTGTAATTATTTACAGGTTAGAGATGTGAAATTGAATGTGTATTAAGTATTATTTTGACCTAAAGAAAAACTAAGTGTTTATTTAATTAATTAGTCTTGTAATCTTGTATTTTGATATGTATGAAAAGAATGTTTTAACGAAAAGAAAAATATTCTAAGTTTGAAAGTTATTATTTTACATTTGATATATAAAAAAGGTATCTTTGTATTATTAGTAAGAATATTTGAATTAAAAGAAAAAGTGTTTTCAATTTTAATTATATGATGTAAAAAAAATGTATTTTTGTTATTTATGTACAAAAAATATTTAAATGTTAAGAAATTAAATTATACAAAAATGTATGTTTACTTATTATGTACAAAGAAAATTTAAATTAGATATTCTAAATAAAAATGTGTTTTATGTATTAATGTATTAATGTGTCAATTAAATGTTAATCTTAAAAAACAAATTATATTCTATGTATATATAAGAAATAAAAGAAAAGGTAAGTTTAAATATAGAGAAAAATATTTTTATAAGTTTCTAAATGAACCAAATAAAAAGAATGTTGTTAGTTTTGTGTTTTGTTAATTTAAAAAGAGAATGATGTTTTTAAAACTGAATTGAAAACAAAAAGAAGAAATGGGATTTAGGCGATTGGAATGGGCAAGGCCCAGAGTTTGAAAGAAGCAGTTTTTCAGGGTTTTGATTATTGTTTGCAATTGGGACGCGTTAGGGTTTGCAGCGCCGTTTTGGGGTTTCGTTCATTTTCGTTCGTTTGGCCATGGCAGTTGAACATCCTTCCCTTTGCTTAAGCCATCAGCGCCTCCACCTCTTCTCCTTTCTTCACGCCCACTTCAAATGGTGACAAACAGAGGTACGATTCTCTTCTTTTCAATGCGTTAGGGTTCGAATCCTTCTTATATTTTACTGCTTTTTCGATTAAGTGTTTGACTTTGATTTTCATGTTGTGTTCATTTTTGATTTCGTTGGAGGTACACGAGAAAGGATGAAAGAACATGCATTACCTTTACTGAAGAGGGGAAGGAATGGCGGAGGTGCTTAGGAGGCTCGACGGTGAAGGGTGTTGATGAAAGCTTTAACTGGTATCTTTACTTTTTGCCAATTTAGGGTTTCGTGATGATGACTTGAAAACCTTTTCCTCTTCTTTATCTCTTCTCCTCGTTTGGCTTGCCTTCTATTTATGTTGCCTTAGATTTTCTCTCTTCTTCTGACTTGTTGCCTTGAGCTTGCCTTTGAAACTTTTGAGCTTGTTGCCTATTGCATCTTGGCCTGTGATGAAGCTTTCTTCTGAGGCTTGTCTACTTCGCTCGTATGTCCATGTTGCCTTGAGATGAGTGTGCTTTTGAATATTTGTTTAATGTGATGCTTGATGCCCTATGATGATGCAAATCTGAGGGCTCGTGGGGTTTGATTTTGAATGCTTCTTTCTGAGTTGATGATGGTTGATACCGTTGCCTTGTGAATATGCTGAGATTGATGATTTGCTGGCTTTTCGCTTGAGTTGGATACCCAATGATGAATTCCTGGAATTCTGAGGGCTTGAGTTGCCTTTTGATGTTTATTGCTTTTGGAATGTTGGTTGCCGGCCCAATGATGGCATCCCGAGGGCCTTGAGTTTGATTATAGGCAGGACAGGGTTTTGAATGGTTTATGGCCTTTACAGGTTTATGCTTAGGTAGGTCTGATGCAGGTGAGGCTTGTTTATGCTTAGGCAGGTTGGATCTTGTGTTATCTGGTTGTGAGGCTTTACAAGTTTTAATGCTGGTTTAGGCCTTAACAGGTTTCCTGGCTTAGCAGGTATGATGCTTTAGCTGATATGGCTAATGCAGGTATTGGCCATAACAGGTTTCATGGCTTAGCAGGTTTGATGGTTATTGCTGGTTATGGTTTTGGATATCAGGCCAGGTGGTATTATCTGTTAAGCAGGTTTGAGCTGAATGACACAGGTTTGTGAGGTTTCAGCAGGTTTGAGTTTAGGCCATCCTCATTTTTTTTGTTTAGACAGTAGGAGTGGTTTTATGCAGTATGATGGTTGTTACCTCTTTACAGGTTTGTTGCTGGTGAAGTTTTAAGGCCTATGCCCTTTTGTAACTTGATGGTTATGTGTTTGTATATGTTTTCTTCCTTCTGCCTAAAGCCTAAAAACCTGCTCTCTTATCTCTTCTTTTTCTCTCTCTTTAGTACAAAAAACATTAAAAAATTGTTTATATTTGTACTTCTCTGAAAAAGTAGACAACTGGGAAATGATGAAATTGATTTTGTTTGCTTGCAATACAATGTTTCCTCTGCATTCTTCTCTCTTCTTTTGACAGCTTTTGTGCTTGCTTGATATCTTGCCATATCTTCTTATTTGACAGCTTTTGGCAGAAAGTTTGAATTTGGACTTGGTTGGCAATTCAGTTTGGACCTTTAGTTGGGTTTGAATTTGTGCAGTACTATTTGAGATTTGAACTTATGCAATTTTGACAATTTTGAATTGTGCATTTTTTAAACTTGTGCATTCAATTAATTTGCAAACATTTTCACTCTTCTTTGTGAACCGGGAGAAATCCCGTAATTTGCAAAGAGGACTAACTGATCCCGGTTGTTGCTTTTAATGATGAGTCTAATTTAAACTGTCTGTCTGTTTAATTCAATTTATTTGTTTCTAACTTTTCTTCCTTTCTCTTGCAGATGAATAATTAAAACGGAGCACTGGAGCAAGGGATATCAGATGAAGAATTGAAGAATAGAAACAATGTTTAGGATAATTTTTATTTAAGTTTAAATTACTGTAAAATTATTGTTGTAAACAACAAAACAATTGTACAATTAATTTAAAAATTAATAAAAGTTTCTTTATCCAATTAAATATTTTTCCTTTATTGTTTATTTATTATTTAAAATTCTTTGAATTAAAATAATCGAAAAATGAATTCCAATCACTTAATCTTTAGAATAATGAAATAATGAAATAAACAAAGCTGTAGCATTTGATCAGTTAAACCTGGCATTTCCAACATCCAAAGCAAAGCAACAGCTAATCAGGCGCATTTGTCCAAACGCTTTTCCTTCTCATGACTTTAATCAAACATCGCAAATTCAACCCCAATGCAACCCTTTACTAATTCAGCCAAACAAACGTGAATTCAATCCACACGCCTTCTTTTACTGATTAAGTTAAAACAATGCGAATCCAGCCCAAATCTCGGAATAATTCGCAAAGTGCTGTAGAATTTAAATCTTTCTAAGAACGCGCGCACAAACCCTAATTCCTGATTAAATGCCACAGAGCATTCGCCTGATCAAAGTTGAGCCAAAATCAACCAAAACCCTAATCCAACTGTGTGAAACATTCCGGAGCCCTGAAAATCAGTAAAACCCTAATTGTGTCCTGACTGACGAGAAAAGTCTGTTTGACCGATTCTTGAGCCAGTTTGAAAGATCATGAAAAGCCTGAAGTTGTTATTTCTTGTGGAAAAATGCGAGGGCAAATTTTGGGGTACAACAGTTCCGTATAATCGTAAGGACAGACAATCATTATCTCTCAAAATAAAAGTTCATTAAGTCAAAACCTATGAAGGAGACTTACAAAACTGGGGCATCCCGCTAACTGTAATCACAAGAGAAACAGTTCAGGAAAAAGACAGGGATAATAAAATCAAAAAGAAAGAGATCCTACAAACTCTCAATAAAATGACTGTCTGTTCAAAATAAATTATCAATATCCGAACCGTCACTGGTATATCATAGCAAAGACTCAAACAAGATCTAATGCATGATTAGCTGAGTTTAGGATCGAAGAACATCACGAAGAATGGGTGGGTACAAATAAAATTTGAGCCTTTATCCTTTATTTCTTAAACCATGAACCAGGCCACGTTATAACCCTTAAAAGTCCTAGCTGAAGCATGGGTTAGTTCGAAAGCATACTGTTACAAAAGGTATCCTGACTCCTGTAGGGCTCGCTGTAAAATCTTGAGTTGACATCACATTTTACAAAAATTCGCTTGTTTTATTGAAAACTACATTTTCAAAAACTTCAAGATAGACATAAGCTTTGCATTCTTAAAATAACATTGTTTTCATATGACTATTTGTTCAAACAGCAGATAAATTCGCACGACGAATATCTAGTGAACAAAAAAAAACCTTCTCAATAAAAGGATCACCTCAAGTGGAAAAAAACACTTCCAACCAAGGGGTACGACATGATCATTGTCCATCATCTGGGGCAGTCAAGTCAAGATTCAAAGAATCTCTCAAAGATGCCAGGGGCAAATCTCCATCTGAGTCACTTGGGGCATTAGACATGAATTCCAGCAATGAATCTTGCATGATCAAATGAAGATCTTCTGGTAGTATGGCAACACAACACTACCGACAGTGACACCTCCCTACATCCTGAGAGCATGGACATAGTCAGAAAATACCGCACATGAATAAAGACCCGCTAGGTTGACTGGCCTAGGCAAAAAATAAGGGCTTCCCGGTAAACCAAAAGGGTTCGGGCAAAAATAAGGGATGAAAATAAAAAAATTGTACACCCGGCAAGTCAAAAACCTGAAAAGGCGGCTTGGGAAAAAAAGGGTATCCCGGTGGACTGAAAACCCGAAAGGGCGGTCCAGGCAAAAATTAGGGATCAAAGTGTACGACTATGTCTCGTCATCTCGTCACTGGCCTACCAAAAGAAGACTTGTCATTTTAACCGAAAGATACCAAGCGCCTCATAGGTGGGGATAATACTCGGTCCACAGGGCCTCCGCAGGCACCTTCTCTCGCAGAAATAGGGGCAATAAGAATTGTCCAAACTGTGCAGTTGCTCTGTCCACCAGGTACGACGGTAAGTTCAGCTGAAGAATATGGCTAAGATACCTTCACTCCCCGCAGAGTAAGACAGTAATGGTAGCTCTCCCCGCTGAGACTTGCAACTATGAACGAATCAGCAATACTCTCCCCAAGCAGGGTTCATCCACCATCAGCGCTAAAAAGGTTGGGTATCCCCAGAAGATCTTAATATTCCCCAGCGGAGTATAAAGATATTCCCCAGCAAGCATAAGAGTATCCCCGGCAGTCTTAATATTCCTCAACAGAATATAAGAATGTTCCCCGGCAGAGTACAAGATACCCCCAGTGGAGCCATTTTCCCAGTGCAGTCTAAAAATCTTCCCCAACAGAGTTGAGGCATCATCCCCAGTAGACTTTGGAAGCTTACCCCCAGCGGAGTACAAGAATAAATCTCCCCAGCCAAATTCAGAGGCTTATCCCCACAAAATTTAACAGGGTTATCCCCAGCAAGTTGCAACCGAAAGATCATCCCCCAGCGAAGTTCTTTCTTTCCCCCAAACAGGAGTTCAATCCTCAACAGATTCAATATCACCAGCAACGGTAATCCATCCCCAGCGGAGTTTATCAGCGGAATCCCCAGCGGAGTTTATCGTTAAAATCCTCAGCAGAACATCTCTCCCCCACAGAGTAATTCCCCTCGGAGTAACCTCTTCATCAGTTTATTCCCCAACAGAGTTCTTTTCTCCTGCAGGTTTATTCTCACAATCATCTTCGTTCATCATCCCCAGCGGAAACGAAGAACTCAACTCTATTCTTCAGCAGCTCTGGGATTTATTTTCCCCAGCTAAAACATTATATTCCCATACATCATGATACATGCATATATGCATCATACAAATATAATCTCATTTATTTTGAGAACATCATTGCCTGATCCATATCATGCATTGCATATGACTGACCTTTACCTTTCAGGAAAGATACCATTAAAGTTCTCAATTACGTCGAAGACCTGACCGGTTCTTAAATCTCAATTGAATTATCCTCGGTTGAATTTCAGATAAGGTTCTCAATCTCGACAGTTTCCCTACGTCATAGTGTGGACGAGCGCTATAACCTCAACGATATACTACGTTGAGCACTAGTCAGTTCCTAGATCTTGATGTTTTCCTCCGTCATAGTGTGGACGAGTTCTCTAATTTCAGCGGTATACTACATTGAAGACCAGACAGTTCCTAGATCTTGATGAAGATGTTTCCTTACGTCATAGTGTGGATGAGTGCTATAACCTCAATGGTATACTATGTTGAGCACTAGTAAGTTCCTAGATCTTGATGTTTTCCTTCGTCATAGTGTGGACAATTTCTCTAATTTCAACGGTATACTACGTTGAAGACCAGACAGTTCCTAGATCTTGATGAAGATGTTTCCCTATGTCATAGTGTGGACGAGCGCTATAACCTCAACGATATACTACGTTGAGCACTAGTCAGTTCCTAGATCTTGATGCTTTCCTTCGTCATAGTGTGGACGATTTCTCTAATTTCAACGGTATACTACGTTGAAGACCAGACAGTTCCTAGATCTTGATGAAGATGTTTCCCTATGTCATAGTGTGGACGAGCGCTATAACCTCAACGGTATACTACGTTGAGCACTAGTCAGTTCTTAGATCTTGATGCTTTCCTCCGTCATAGTGTGGACGAGTTCTCTAATTTCAACGGTATACTACGTTGAAGACCATACAGTTCCTAGATCTTGATGAAAATGTTTCCCTACGTCATAGTGTGGACGAGCGCTATAACCTCAACGATATACTACGTTGAGCACTAGTCAGTTCCTAGATCTTGATGTTTTCCTCCGTCATAGTGTGGACGAGTTCTGTAGTTTCAACGGTATACTACATTGAAGACCAGACAGTTCCTAGATCTTGATGAAGATGTTTCCCTACGTCATAGTATGGACGAGCGCTATAACCTCAACGGTATACTACGTTGAGCACTAGTCAGTTCCTAGATCTTGATGTTTTCCTCCGTCATAGTATGGACGAGTTCTGTAATTTCAACGGTATACTACGTTGAAGACCAAACAGTTCCTAGATCTTGATGAAGATGTTTCCCTATGTCATAGTGTGGACGAGTACTATAACCTCAACGGTATACTATGTTGAACACTAGTCAGTTCCTAGATCTTGATGCTTTCCTCCGTCATAGTGTGGACGAGTACAATAACCTCAATGGTATACTACGTTGAACACTAGTCAATTCCTAAATCTTGATGAAGATGTTTCCCCCCAATTGAATTATGGACAGGTTCTTAAGACTCAGCCGAGGCATTTTCTCAATTGAAGTACAGGCAAGTTCCTAAATCTCAACAAAAGTTAGGCTTCCCCATCGGAATCTTCTACAACAACAAGTATGCAAGTTCTCGCTAAGGAATCTCTTATGCGATCGACACTCCTGCAGATGGCATCTGTAAGCCCATCCTCCTACCAACAATCTCCAAATGGCATCTGTAAGCCCATTCCCGACATCACAATGCTGATACTACACCATGCGAGTGCAAATTTCAGGGCACTCTAGTGTTCAATTATCTTCCACCTTTGGATCACGAAAGGCTCGAAAGCCAATCTATATCCTCAAGTTTAAGACAATTGAACAGGGGCAACTGTTGTACCCCAAAATTTTCCCTCCCATATTTCTGAAGACATGTCAAGAATAATCTCCAAGTTGCTCAAGATGGCTCAAGAATTGGACAGTCAAATCACCTCCTAAGGCAATCAATTCAAAATTAGGGTTTTGTGTTGCATCAAGGTCCTTACATCCAAATGGCCTCAAGTTCTCCCCAATGTCCTAATATGCTCTCAAGTTCATCCATGTAAAATTTCAAGCCTTGCAAAGGAAGTTTGGTCAGTCAATTGCTCAAGAGGTCCAAAAATCGACTGTGCTAGGGCAAAAGTCAACTGTGACCTACAAACAGTCAAACCTCAAGATTTTTTGTCAACATTCTCATTTTGAAGGATGATTCATCATTTTATCAAGGGTTGATCATGATTCATCAAGGATTGCTCAAGATTCATCGAGATTCAAAAGTTGCTAAATTAGGGTTTTGTAGGAAACGTTAACTCAACTTTGACCAAGCATAACTTTCTCATAATTTATGAGAAATGACACATCCAAAGCTCATTTTTAAGAGGATGCAATTTCCTACAATCCATCTTCACACCCCAAGATCAAGAAATGTACTCACAAGAAGTTACAAATTTGGACATTATAGGTCATTTTTGAAAGTCAACAAAAACACCTTTTTTTCCAAAGCTTATAACTTGAGAATGGAATATCAAAATGAGATTAAACCAAAAGGGTTGGTTAGAGGACATCTCAAGGTTTCTAAAAAGTACAAGAACACTTCCAAAAGTTCAAAATTGAAGAAGTTATGCATTATTGAAGTTGGGCATTTTTTCAAAAGTGCCAAAAGTCAACTATCCTCAAAACTCCAATTTTTGCCAAATGGGCCCACTTTTTTCCACTTGATTTGATCTTGTCACACCACACACGTGTCCTATCTTCAGTTTCATGTCCATTCATTAATTTTTCCATTTTATTTGATTTTTATTGAATTAATTCATTTTAAATCAATATTAATTCAAATAAAATCCAAAAATTGATGGAATAAGACCGTTTTGATCATTACAGGTCTTAATTATCATGATACACCCAATCAAATTCGTACCATGCTATATTATGAACAAAATCTTGGATTTTGCACAATTTTGGAAGCTTTGTTAATGGTGATCAAATCAAATCTCAAATCATCAATTCATATGGATTGAAAGCCCAATTCTTGACCTAATTGCTTCCCTTATACTCACACAAGCTAGAACACACAAGAACACGACCAAAAAGTTGCACAAACGGCCAGACCAAACTTGGAAAAAAGTTTGAAAATCTTGAAACTGAAATCATACTTAGAGCCCGATTCAAGGCAAAAACTGCACACTACTCTCTTGCTGGACATCCTCTGGATCCATTGGAATCAAAATCAAGCCTTGAAACCTCCTAAATTGCACTGTAAGTCTTCTTGAATACCGCCCTGGACATGGAATCGTGATCTCTTGTTCTTGCATCTTTTTGACAAAATGTTGGCATATTCTTGATCCTTGCATAATTTCCAACGTTTCTGCATTATTTAATTTTGTTTTCATAGCTTGTAACCATGTGCCCGAAACTAGGGTTTTCATTTCTTGTTTTTAGGCATTTTTGATACAGGCAAAATCAAGACAAACGATGACCATGGTTGTGTTCAGGGAGGAGAGACGAACATGTTGGTGTTTTTAGTTAGCATTTATATGGCCTGGAATTTGTTTTAGGAGTGAGCCATGGATTTAGCTGCGAATAAAATCCGCAGGTAAATATCCAGGCTTTTCAACGAAGAAGACGACTAGGTGTCTTCCCCTCATTGGTCAATTCAAAATTACGCGCTTTTATTTTTTTAATTCATGCATAATTGTTTGTTGTACATATAATATTCATTGTTTATTTCATTAACAAAAAGAACAGATAGCTCAACTGGCAGAGGCGTTAGTGCTTGATCCAATGGGACCTGGGTTCGAATCCCAGGTCCCCCAATATTTGTTGAATTTTATTTACAGGCGATCCCATGCAATATCCAAAGTGTGATCCACCATACGCTTGCAAATATCAACATGCGAGATGGCCTTCAGGCCAAATCTGGTGGCCAGGAATGAAGGACCATCATATCTCCAAGTCAACAGGCGCATATGGAATTGGAAAAGTCAAAGCAGGCCAGCGTAAACGGGCCAGACAATTGCCATTCAAACTCCCTCTTTGGGCCCAACACCCCCTTGGTTTATTCTATTTTCTTTTCATTATATTTATTTATTTACTTGTTTTATTTTTATTATTTTTTTACCAACCAAATAATTAAAAATCATTTTTCTTAATAAAATCAAAAACACAAAAAATATTATTTTTATTTATTAAAATTAAATTTGACTTTATTTTTGTAAATAAATATTAATCAATTAATTTAGTTTTTAATTAGGTATAATTTTATTATTTTTGCAATAAATTAAAATCAATGTAGAATATTAGGTTTTACTAACTTTTAACCACTTCCTTAAATATAAAAAATCCAAAAATATCCTTTTTTATTAATTAATTAATAATTAGCTTAGGTTTAATTTCTTTTAATTCAAAAATAACAAAAATACTTTCTTTAATAAAAAGGGTCAAAACCCTAAAAAATACGCCGATTTAATTTCTTGCACGCGATTCATTTGATTCCAATTTTGTAATTGTTTCCCGGTATGTAATAGTTTTTTTTTAATTAGGACTCCAATTTATTTATCGTTTTATTTTACTTTTCCGCAATTTAAATTAAAGGGTTTATTTTTGGCGATGTAAATACCCGACGCCTTGTAATAGTTTAGATTTAATTTCCGCAAATTTAATTTCCGCAACTATACACTGTTAGATGTTTGATAAATAGGGAATGCATGACAAGATCCAGAGCTTTAACCTAAAATCAACATAGCTCACCCATGACATGTACAAAGATAATTAACCGAAATAAAACACTCGCACATGTGCACTCTTAGGATACACCTCACTTGGTTGCCTTCGAACGTGGTCATTGAGTATAGGAAGTTTTAGAGGTCGCCCTCTTGTCCAAAGATCATAGTTGCCTCGAAACGGTTGCCTCAGATAAAATGATCTAAGACATTAGGGTTACCACTAAGGCGTCTTAACATTGCTTTAGTGGCCACACGTCCCTTAATCGAATTGACCCGAAAACTCCGACGATGATGCTACTGTTGTACCCCAAAATTTGCCCTCGCATTTTTCCCCAAGAAATCTCAGCTTCAAGCCTTTCCCGACTTTTCAAACTGGCTCAAGAATCGGACAAACGGACTTTTCTTAACAGTCAAGCAAAATTAGGGGTTTTACTGATTTTCAGAGCTCTGGATTGTTTCATACAGTTAGCTTAGGGTTTTGGTTGATTTTGGTTCAATTTTGATCAGGCGAATGTTGTTTGGCATTTAATCAGGGATTAAGGTTTTACGGGCATATTCTCAGCAAAATTAAAATTCCACAGCACTTTGCAAGTTATTCCGAGATTCGAATTGAATTAGCGTTGCTTTGATTTAATCAGTGAAAGAGACGGTGGTTTGAATTCATGTTGTTCTCTTTGAGCCAGTCAAATACAGTATGCAGTATTGGATTCACAATGTTTATGGCAAATCAGTGAAGAAGGAATGCGCTTGATCAGTTTATTTTGGTTGACTGCTGCTTTGCTTTGGATATTGGAAGAGACAGGTTTAATTGATCAATATTGTTTTTATTTAAGTTATTTATTATTCTAAAATTGAATGATTGAAATTTATTTTTCAATTGTTTTAATTCAAAGAGTTTTAAATAAATAAATAAACAATAAAGAAAGAAAATTAGAATTAATTGGATAATTTAGATTTTATTGATATTTGAATTATTTGTACAAATTGTTGTTTATAATTTAAATTACAAACAATAATTTACATTAATTTAAATATTAAATAAAATAAAAAACTATCCTATTTCTAATATTCTTCATTCTTCACTTCGTTCCGGTGCTCCATTTTTTATCTGCAAAAAGAAGAAGAAAAGTCAGAAAGCAGTTGAATAAAAAAGGACAGATAAAATTTGCTCATCATTAGGGGCCACTGACTGGGATCAGTTGACCCTCTCTGGAAATCACGGGATTTCTCCCGGTTCACAAAGAGGGAAGAATTTCATTTTTTATTCATGAATGCAAAATGTCAAAGGCATAAAATCCAAAGTTCAAACTGCATAGTTCAAATCCAAGTCAAACTGAAAATCCAATTCCACTTTCTATCAAAAGCAAAAGAGCAATTTACTGTCAAAAGTATAAGTCTACTCAAGGCTGCCAATAAAAAAGATTTTGGAAAAGATATCAATAAAAGCATACAAGCTGTCAAAGAAGATTTTGGAAAAGATATCAATAAAAGCATACAAGCTGTCAAAAGCTGGATAAAGATGCAGTCAAGTAGTGTGTTATGCAAACTAAACTCTAAATCATCATTTCCCAGGGCCCCTTCAGAACCAAAAAGGTACAAAAGAATCATATAATATATTCAAAACTGTACCATAGAGAAAAAAGAAGAGAAATAAAGAAGCATAGGCAGGTTTTAGGCTAGAGGCAGGTATACAACAAAAAGATATAACACAAAGAAAGGGACACGGTTCAGCAAGCAGTTGAGAGAGGAAGAAAAAGATACAAAGCATTAGCCTAACCAAAAACCTCAGGAGCCCTGCCTCCAAAACCAGAAGTACACCAGGTTCAAACCTGGAGCAAAACCTGCTAAGTTATGAGGCAAACCTGAAGGCCAAACCTCACAAAACATGAAGCTAAACCTCAAAAGACAAAACACAACACAATTCAAGGAGAAGAAAATATACAAGCTGCAAAGCCTGTTAGGCATCCAGCCTGTTACCCAAGCCTTGAAACCTGATAAGCTCAAGGCCTGAACCAGTATAACTTCCCAACACAGTTCAAGGAGAAGAAAATATACAAGCTGCAAAGCCTGTTAGGCATCCAGCCTGTTACCCAAGCCTTGAAACCTGATAAGCTCAAGGCCTGAACCAGTATAACTTCCCAACACACTTACCTACATAAAAGAACCAATAACCTGCATAACTCAAACACCAAGCTCTAAACCAAAATGCAAAAACCTACTGTCAACACATAAACTGAACATACAAACACATAAACAAAACTACCAACCTGCATTAGCCTTAACTGCTACCCTGTCAAACAAATAAACCAACAAGCTTGAACCAAACCATAAAAGTCCATACACAACCTGCCTAATCCAAAAAAGCACCACTACTGTCAAGGCCAAACCTTTAAAACCTCAAAAAAATTCCAGGCAATCATAGGCAAATCGCTCAAGCATCAAAGTCTCAGAGGAAAACAAAATATTCAAAGGTAACCCACGAGCCCTCAGTATGAACATCATTGGGCAATAAAATGCTTCAGAAGGCATCCAGTTCAAGGCAACGTAAGCAGTAGAGAAGAAGAAAGCTAGTCAAAAATCGTTCCAACAGTAGCAATCTCAAAAGGCAATTCAAGAGCCTCAGAAGCAAGCTTCATCATAGGCAAGGCGACAATTCAAAAACATACAAATTCCCAAAGGCAACACGAGAGAAGAAGAGAAAGTTCGTCCAGCAACAACAATTCAAAAGCATCAAGGGCCTCAGAAGCAAGCTTCATCATAGGCAAGGCAGCAAATGTTCTAAAGCATTCAAAATCATTCAGAATATCATCATCAAAATCATAGGCATTCAAATACATAGCATCCAACATAAGCAACAAGCACGCAACTATAGAGAGAGCAAAGAGAAGAGATAAAGAAGTAAGTATTGAAAGGGTTTTCAGGGCAAAGGTCTATCATCATCAAACCCTAGAAAAATGGCGAAAGGATAAAAGTACCAAACTTTCCCAAGCTAACTTCCAGAATCGTCGCATTTCTCTCCGCCGTCCCGGCCTCCTAAGCGCCACGTCCCCTCTTCTCTCCTCCTTCTCCAAGGTCAGGTAGTGAGCTTTCTCCCTCTTTTTTCTCCTTCACCTCATAATAACGAAAGATCAAGTTTCAGATTCAAATTAAAACAACACACGCGAATTCGTAAAAAAAAAAAGAGATAAGAGCATAAACATTGAAACAAACCTTGTATCAAGAGGACGCTGAGTTCACGCCACGGAGGGAAGAGAGGTTTGAGGGTGACACTGGTGGCCGGAGGGATGAGTTGCTCAGGAAGCTTGCAAGGATGAAGAAGAACGATGAACGGAACTCAGTGAACGCCGCTGCCTCGCCTAAACCTAATTCTTCCCCCAAACTGAGTAACATTTCTAAACCCTAAGAATTTGTTTCCAGCATTGGGCCTGACCCGTTTTGAATATCCGCCTAAGCCCACTAAATTATTTCCTTCACAACAAAACATAAACACTAACCTTTTTTTTCTTTTTTTATACTATATAAACATTCTTTACAAAATCATTTTTATACAAAATACTTTTTTTTTTCATTCTTTAATATTTACAACATATTTAAAACACCCCTTTTTATATACACTTAATTCAATTAACTTGAAAACATTTTTTTATAGACAATTAAAATACATTTCTTTTTAGCATACATAATTTATTTCTTGATATATAATTGAAATATACTTGGTACATAACTTAATTAAAATACATTTTTTTTTGCCTCATATATTTAAAATTGAAAATACCTTTCTTTTCTTAATTTAAAACTTTTGTACATATTATACATTTTTTTATCATATAGTTAGAATATCTTTTTTAAATATACTTTTTGTATATAAAATAATAAAATACTTTTTCATACATAATTAACTTGAAAACATTTTTTTAATTAAAATACATCTTTGTACATAATAGACAAAATTCATACTTTTTCTAATATTAAAATTCTTAAAACACTTAATTAACACATTTTTTTTAATATAATAAACAATGATACATCATTTCATAATCTAATTAAAACTTGAACATTTTCTTTTGTATATATTAAAAGAAATACAAGGTCATTAAAAATACACAAATTAAAGATTTATTAAAATACATATTTAGGTCAAAACCCTAATACGCTTCAATTTCACATTATCGCGCCTGTAAATAATTACACCCGATACATATACATCTCACACTTACACTTACACAATACATTGCTCCTATACACTTGTTTATCTTATATTTGAATATTCGATATTTACATTTGATCGCACATTCGATTTGGTTGTAACTTATTGGATATTATAAGTCTCATCCCCATTCATACACTTGTACCCCCACTCCCGGATACTATTTTGTAATAGCGTAGATTTTACATTCCGCAATTTACAATTTTCCAATTATACCATGGTTAGACCTAGGGTTTGCATGTACATAAAATCAAACGCTAGATAACCTAATACAAGACAAATACATGTAATCAATACACAATCACACTTGCACCCTCTAGGGTAATCCCACATGTTGCCTTCCAAAATGGGCCATGCTTGCACGTCGAGTATCTTTGGCAAAACAAAATCAAATGATCATAAGTCTCAAAGTGTTGCCTAAACGGAATGATCATAGTCCCTTCAAAGCAAATTGCCAAAGACACTTGGCACCATTGCATTCATGGTCCATACGATGACCCGCGCCCGTCCCGAATGAACTTCCTAAACGCAAGATTGTCCATCAATTTCAAGGATGAAACAAAATTGTTAAAAGGGGTTAAAACATAACAAAAACCTTTGAGTACAATAGGGTAGACAAAACTCTTAGTTACTTGAGATCAACTTGCAAAAAAACACTTGCCTTCTTTTCAAAAACCACAATCCACAACACTTTCGAATAAACTCTCAAAAACATTTGAAACATCTTTTCGAAAAGATCCACACTCTTGTAAAACACTCAATCACGAGTCAAATACATTAGTTGCCTAAGACAAGGCATCTTTTTTTCCAAAACATTTTCAAAAAGCACCCACACACACACCATTTTCAAAGCAATCGAAAAACAAGGCAAGTGATCTAAAAAACCAAGTAACTAAGAGCCCATGGATAACCATGGATGAAAAGGGTGCTAATACCTTCCCTTTTCATAATCTACCCCCCGAACCCAAGAAATATCTCAAAAGGTTTTTGCTGTGCTTTTTTTTAACCTTTCCTTTAGGATAAAACAAAAAGTCGGTGGCGACTCTTGCTCAACCGCACAAGTGCGAATACGAACGCAAAACACTAGTCAGTTCTCCCACCGTATCACAGCTACCTACTCATCAATAGTGGGCTAGCGTTGTCTAAGGGACATTAGCACAGTTTAATTCCCTTTTCGAGTAGGTAGATGGTTCTTAAGTACTTGCTCATTCTAAAACAAAACAAAACTTTTCGCACCTACACCCCTTTCAAACAAAAACTCTTTTCAAACCCACAAACACAAAGAAAAGCAAATTTTGAAAACACTTTGAGTGAGTACCTAAGAGCCTGTGGATAACCACGGATAGAAAGGGTGCTAACACCTTCCCTTTCTATAATCTACCTCCCGAACCCGAGAAACATCTCGAAAAAGGAATTTTTCTATGCTTTTTTCCTTTCCTTGTTGGATAAAATAAAAGACGGTGGCGACTCTTGCTTACCGCGACATTTTACGAAAACAAAACGCGAACCAACATTCCAAAAAACAGTCAGTTCTCATTCCCACCGATCACATATGGCATACGTAAATATTCGATTTAATATGAGAACATGGTCATAAAGTGAATTCAAGATACAAGGATAACATCATTTTGACTAAAAGAAGTTTCAAAGCCATTTCTTTGGATTACTCATCATGAAAGTGAAAGCAAACTTCTTTACAAAGCAAAATAATTCATATTTTATGTTACATTCAATCATACCATTACAACTCCAAACCATCTACTTTCCAAAATAGAAGGAATTTACACAAAGAAAATGCACTGAATATTACAAAATTACAAATAAATCCAAGTCCCATGACCAAGCCTTTCCCAACTTTTCACATCATGAGTCGAGCCTCCATTTAACCTGATACTATTACTATGCCTTTTATACAAGAGAATTCTTTAAGCCTTCTGTCGTTCTTCAAACTCTTCATAGCCTGCATCAATAAGGAAACCAATCTCAATTAGCCAATGTTTGAATAGCCCTGCATCAATTGATAAGAAAGACCAGTTCGCTATGCATCCATAACAGAAGAACCTATAACCAATTCAGAACAAGAATTCACACCAAATGAAAAAAAATAACTTCCAACTCTTGCTAATTTCCAGAATCCTAACCTGTAGAATTACTAACCAAACCTAAACAGAACAACTTTTCTAACCATTTTCCAAACACCCTGCATAATAAAATGCCAACTCAACTCCCTAACTGTTATCTCAAAAAACAAAAACCATATAACTAACCTTCAGTTTCAACCAACTGCTTCCAAATTATTTCTAACTTCTAATTCAGAACAATTTCCTAACCAACTTCCTAACTACCGTAACCGCTTTCTAACCAACCTCATTCAGCCTCTAGCCATCTTCTAACAACACTCTAACAAAATAACAGAAAAGGAGAGGAAGAAGAGACACGGTTTTCATAACAGAAAAAAGATACAGAAAAAAGAGAAAAAAGCTCACCAGAATATTTTTGAGGGATCACTTCTTCTTCTCTCGCTCTTCCGTACTCAACCTCCATCCCCATTCTCTGATCTCTCTGTTTTCTCTCCATAACCAGAAGCTCTCTTTGAAGGCTCTCTCTCTGATTCATTGCTCCATCAATTCCTCTTCTTCTTCCATGACCCTCAACCTCTCTCAGATTCTCTCTTCCTTCATTATCATGTCCATCATCCCATATTCTCACATTCACGATTCATTCACCAAAAATCTCTGAGAACTTTCTCTGCTTACTTTGTCAATTCTTCATCTTCACTACACCCTTCAAAACCTTGATCACAACAAAATATTCATCATCATTTCTTCATAACCATCATCAACCTTCACCCTTTCCTGCATCATCTTTATCATTCCCTTCACACATAACAACATTGAAACTGTGAATTCATCACCCAAGCACCACACAACACAGAAGAAGAATGATCTACAACATAGCTCAAGAACATAAAGTCGTACCTGAATTCACAGAGGATATCTATTTTCTGTTATTTCTTCGTCGTCATAGTCGGAGAGCCTCCAGAGCTACTCCGGCCAGTAAGCATCGAATCTCCTCTTTCTTTAGTGTTTATCATCTCCTTCATTGTTAGGTTGTGCGTCTTGATTAGCTGAACGAAATCCCCATGGCCACAAGTCTCGATATACGGCCGTCGTGACGTAATTTTGGTTCTGGCTAAAACCTGGGGTTTCGAATTTGGGAGAAACGACGAAAGATCTTTGCAAACTAATGGAATATATGTGGTCATGGCGTTTGGAATTGACGGAGGTTAAACAATCTGAACAAAACAAAGAGGAAGGAGACGGTGATAAATGCAGCAGTGATGCTGTTTGCAGAGAGAGTTGAGAAAGGAAGCGACGCCGCTAAGTGAAAGAGAAGAAGATAACTCGTTCTAACCCTAATTTCATGCCTCTTTCCAATTTTCTGTTTCTTTTGTTTTTTTTTTCATTATTATTTCTTTCTAGTAAAATAATGAAAAAAATAAAAATGTGTTATGGATTGCTGATGAATGGGCCAAATCGTGAATTCCCTAGGCCCGTTCGTTGTTTTTTTATTGAATCTAGCTGAACAAAAAGGCTTAGTGGAATGTGGTTTGGGCTTAGCACTAATTCCTTTCAATACTCCTTGTGCCAATTTCCCACCTCCCTGATTCCGCTATTTTCTTTGATAAATTTAAGACTTTATTTTTTTTAGTGACAAAAATAATACAAAAAATATTAGGACATTTTAGAATTCTTTAGAACATCCCTTTAGAATTTTCGTCAAAATTTTCTACTATTTTCATGTTTAATAATCTTTTTTGTTATCATTTTTAGCCAAGATTTCGTGATGGTAATGATGCAATTTTTACGATATGGAATGCTTGGAGACTAATTCTTTGATCACTCGCGCGGAGCAGCTTTCGGTAGAGTTTTCTTATCACTGGCGTGGCTTTGAAGGGGCAACTGACCTTCTCCGTTCGGTATCATCGTGACCTCAGTTTGTTCCTCATTTTCACGCTTTATTGCTTTCTAGATATCATGTGAAGTAGGGAATAAAGAGCGTGCGCTCAAAGTCGCTGTTTAAAGACCTGTAGCAGGCATTCCGCACTTCATTTGCTATATGTGTTGTGCTCGTGTTTGTTTATGTTCTTGTTGATCGATGAGTCACTCAATTTAACAATTGAGATCACGACTTCGCTCTCAGTGCATGCTCCCTATAGGATTTTATCGCTTTCCATTCTTTCTTGTTGATCGATGAGTCACTCAATTTAGAAATTGAGATCACGACTTCGCTCTCATTGCATGTTCCCTATAGGATAGTTTTTTTTAGAATTTCTTTGGCATGCTAACTTAGATAGGATCTTTAGGTGCGTTTCTTTTTTGCTGACTTGCTTGCTTTATCCCTGTACATACCATGTTCCCTTAGGATACGCTTGCTCCGTTCGGACGCAAGTTAGACCTTAGGTTGTAAACCATGCATGCTGACATTAGGTAGAAACTTCCCCTTTCATCCTTGACATAGGACTACAATTGTATGATAACATCAGGTTTAGAAATAGGCTAGTCTCCCTTAGACTCTTTTCTTCCCTTTTGCATGTGCATTCAAAACAAAAACTTCTTTTCTTAGCAAATCAAAACACATGCTAATCATACTTAAAACCCTTTTTCAAGGTAACAAAAACACAAACCAACTCAAACCATTTTGTGCGCTCGAGCACCTTTCCTCTAAAACCCTTTTCAGGTAAGGACATAATTAGTTTACTTCTGTGCCAACGCATAAGTCTCCAAAGGTCGAGCTGCGGCAGAAGGCGGGATTAACATTGTCCATAAAAAACACAAAACAAACAAAAATATGTGAGCCGAACTACGGTAGCTCTGATTCCTCAAAAAGGATACGTAGGCATTGGGGTAGGGCCCAGGCGAGCACAATTTTATTTTCCCTACATTCTTTTTCCCTTTCTTTTGCACGCATTCTCCCTTCAGTAGTATAGTAAACAGTAAGCATAGATTAAACACACCCATAAGATAGATAACAAGAGTGGATACCGTAGAGTACTACGGGCGTGTGGGGTGCTAATACCTTCCCCTCGCGTAACAGACTCCCTTACCCGATCTCTCGGTCGCAAGACCGTGACTTCTCCCTTCTCAGGTTTTCTCGATGTTTACCTTTCCCTACATGTGGGATAAAAGACGTTCGATGGCGACTTCATTGTTTTGATTTTCATCCGGTTGTTTCACGCGTGTGTTCCCTAAAGCTACCAGTCATGCCATAACTCTTCAGTTAAGACAGTCAACTTAAGTCCTAATTTGTTTGTCTTATTCTATGGCCCCAAAACTCATTTTTCAGTTTTAAAAGGGGGAATTGACTATTTTGCTCTTTAACTTTTAGTTCATTTTGAACTTGAGACTTCCACATACATTTTTATTATTGTTGATAAGTCTTATTAGATGTTCCACCTTTTCACCCGACGACATATCACTTGTAATGAGTCCAACTTATTACTAATGTGAAAACATCCATTGTTCCTCCAGTTTCAGGCATAAGAATTTGTTCCTCCAGTTTTTGGACACATGAACTTATTTGAAGTGCATGTTAGCTTACTTCATTCTTTTGACACACTTTTATGTGTTTATTTTTAAATGCAGTGAATAATTTGTGTTATCTTTAAGCAATCATGTTATTCTCCCATAAACTAAATCATACAATGATTCTCATTCCATACTCTTATATAATTCAAACTTCTTAAGAACCTAACTATTTTCCCGACTACTTCTTGTGCGATAGAGATTATCAAGAAATCACAAGTAGGTATACTTTGATGTCCTTGATAACTATCAATTGAAATGTCTTAAGAAGACAGAGAAAACTACTTTATATGGCTATCAAAACTTTCAGATTACTTTATGACAATTTATTTTTCCACTCTTATGGTGTGTGATGCACCTCTGAAAACTCCAAAATACCCTTGGGTTTCTTTAGAGATACATCTCCTAACGCATCAAATCCCATTTATTATCAAAATTTAGTTCAAAGATGCATCTTCGAATTTTTTTGAGGTTAATTCGCAAATACATATCTGAAAATACAGATGAAGCCATTTCATAGTTGTTTCCTTAAGATGGTTTATCATTTAACGACTTAGTGATATTTTTATGCACAAATACATTGAGCGAATTGTAAATATTAAGAGTGATGATAATTGTGGTTATCGGTCCGTATCCGACTTGCTTGGTAGAGGAGGGGAGACTCACTTTTTTGCCCGCCAATAACTTTTGAAAAAGGTGACGACACATAGGGAATTCTACACATCACTATACAGGAAAAAAGAACATTTTAATGCAATTTACGATGCTCTAATTACTTGTGTTAGCGGCCCCGCACCAGAGTCAAAATTGATGCGCTTCCCTAAAATGGACCATTTTATAGCAATTGCGTATGACAAGGTGTGTATTGAACTGACAAGATATGATTTTTCGAAAATATTTTTCAACTTTGGAGTGACCCACCTAGAGATTCTTCCGGATGCATCATGATGCATTTTAGATTGTAATCGATACACTTTTTTAAATGTATTATTATCAACAATGTAATCTTCATACGATTTAATACATAAGTAATATATAACCGCATCAATAATATTGTAATTCTTGATTAAATTCGAACAAAGATATGATCTAAAATGATAGTGTAATTATTGATTCAATTATGGAATGTAGAAAAGATAATTTTTGTATTTTAGAAAAATATAAAAGAGGAGAAATTTTCTAAATAAAAATTTGATTTGCTTGATTTTATTTTAAACTAATTCAGATAAAGTTTATACGTCATGTTTTACACTTTTACTTAAGCAACTCATCATGCGCATTATGATGTTGAATGTATATAGGTTGAATTGTTTAATTTATTATAATTTTAATCTTTAAATTCACTATTTTTTATTATTATCGTAGATAATATTTTTTTTCCATAAATTCTTCACATCGAAGATAATTTTGTTCCATCCATTATTAAATACTGAATGTGAATAACTTTAATTGAAATTGAAATTTAATTTTAATTTGCACTTAACCCTTTTTAACCGTGTTTTAAAATCCAGTCCGACCTGGTCGGTCGGACCGGTCTGATCGAGAATCGGTAGACCAGACGGTCCGATTAAGAGATAAGATCAGAATTATATTTAGACCGGATAAAATCGGTGTGAACCGGCCGGATCACCGGCGGTTTTTACTGAACCAGCGAATTTGACTATTTATTTTATTTTTTAGGGCTTTTGAAAAAAAAATTAACATAAACGCTTTGCCTCCTCGTTTTCCAAACCTAGGCATTTGAAAGATTTTCTTTTTTATTCTGGTATAAATAGATCAATGGTGGGAAACTTATGACACTTGTACACCAACTTTGCAAAGGTTAGATATTTGTATTTTAAGTCAAACTTGCAGTGCTTCGGGTTGTGAACGCAATTGGAGTATATTTGAGCATATTCATTCCAAAAAAAAAAATAGATTGGAGCACCAAAAACTTAATGATTTAATGTTTGTTCGTTACAACTTGAGACTTCAAAATAGGTATTATTATGATTATTTTTCTCTGATCATTATACTTTTATATTTAAATACATATACTTAGATTTAATTCATTTGTGCTTAGGAAAATAAGTAATGAGAGTTATGATCCTATCAATATTGAAACAATTGCCGACCATTCTAGTTGGGTATTAGAGGATTCACCACCTCTCTTAACCAATGAAGAGTTCGAAGCATTGCGGAATGACCTTGCAAATATGGCCATCCAACCAATTTCAAGTGATATTGGTATGTTCTAATATGAGTATAATATAGTTTGTGGTTGTGAATCAATTTAATGTCTCATATTTACCATCTCTAAATTTTTTTTGTTAATCATTTTTTAAAATATTGTTATAGATCAAATATATTAGATGAGGATGAAGATGGAGATATGGGTAATGCACAAGACACTATTGTTGATATTGTGAATCAAGAAAAAAGCAACACTAGAGAAGATGAAGTTGGTGGAGAAGACAATGAAGTTGAAGATGGATATGAATATCAAGATTATGACAATTTGACTTCATGGACATAAAAAATTATGGATAGTTGAATATGGATTTTTGTGACTTATTATAATACTATAACTTATGAATTGTTAAGTTTCTATCACTTCTTTGAATTTATAATTTGCTACATTATGTTTCTATCACTTATTTTGATTGTTACTAATACTTTTGTTTATTCTAAATTATTTGAATTTATAATTTTCTATATTATTATAATTACAAATTTCAGGTAATGAATATATTTTTTTATAGAAATCGGGTCAAAAGTCATGTAGTCTGACCAGTGACTCACTGGTCCGACCAATAATCCAGTGACCCAGTAACTTTACCGAATCGATCACCAGTCTGAATTTTAAAACATTACTTTTTAAAATCTAAGCTCTAGTCGAATCGTAGCTAATCATTCTATCCACACATTTGAGAACAAATCTCTTATTAACAATCACATATTTAAAAAATCTCATTATTATGTCACATCATGTTGTTACATTACATGCTAATATTATTTAATATGATTGAAGGTTCTTATAAAACTTGCTTACACAATTAGTATTAATAAACTCATATTAATTATTACTCTTAAAGAAAAAAATATATAAGACCATCAATGAACATTACAATGAGAGTAACATGTTTTACAAAGACACTAATAATTTTCAACAATACATGAGATCATGAGTGAAAAGAGGAAACTACTAAATATGGGATCCACATTTAAATAACCAAGTTTTCATGCATTTAAGTAAGACAGACCATCCTATTAAGATCAAATGATTTTAACTTAAAGCTAAATTTTTTAGTAAAACCAAATATATATTTTTAATATTATAATCAAGATTACATGGTTAATAATAATTTAACAGTGTGAATGCGACAAAATTTTCGACTGTAGAAATTCAATTTCTTTTATATCTCTATCAAATTTCCCAATTTATTTTATTGTGCTATAAATTTGTCTGTCTAGAAGTTTGCCAATAGGCCTATTTATGGACAAGCCCTTGGCCCATGGCCCATGGCCTATGGCCCATGGGCCCCATCTCCATTATTCCTTCACCAACTTCACCTCTTCATTTCCTCTGATTACGTAATTGTGTCTTTATTGATGAAACCAATAGAACCTAGTCAAAGGGTCAGCATGGGACCCACTTCCCTACCCTAAAATCTTAAAACCCCATTTGATAAAATCTTTTCACGTCCACTAGGAAAGTTAGAGATTCCTGTTAGATTGATTAGATTAGATTCCCTCACTCTTTTTTTGGCGGGTAAATCCCTATTTTTTCTCCCAAAAAAAATACTCAAATAAAAATCAAAACTTTATTTTTTTCCCCAGTTTACCCTTTTTATCTTGCATCCATTTTAGAATGCAGCTATTAAAAAAACCCTCAAAAGATGAAATTCAAACACACAACTTTACTTTTAAAAAACACTCTTACAAATTTAAAACTAGGGTTTTGTTTCAAGGTCTTTCATTGTCACATGTCTGCTAAAAGACACTAACTAAAAAGGACAAAGGTATAGTTTTTTTAAGGTTCTGTTGGCATTAAGCATTAAAGTAAATGATGGGTTTTATTTACTGTTTTCAGAAATTTCAATACTTTATTTTAGGTTAGAAAAAGATATCACTCCTTCCATCAAAGCTTTTTGATACCAAAAAAAGTTCATGGGTCCCTTCTTCTTTATTGCAACATTGATGTCAAATTCAGTATTCATTACCCTTTTTGTTTCATGAGTTGGTTGTAGCCACCACAATGCTGCTTCTTTGTACCTTAGTTATGAGGGGTTTGAAAGGTTTAATCTTTGTTATGAGTTCTAAAGTTTGATACTTGAAGGTAGGGTTTTCTGTTGCAGTATACATTGTACTTTAAAGAAATTATTTTGGTTAGAAATATAAATATTATGTTTTTATGTTTTCAGATCTCTAAAAATCTACACTTTTTTGTTTTTCTGGTTATGTTCAGTGCATTTATGTTTTTGTTTACTGTGTGTAGTTATTGTTTTGTCTCTGTTAAATCTACATTGCATTAGTACAATCTATGTTTTTTTTTAAGGATAAGCTTCTGGTTTTATTTGGTGATTGTTTAGCATTTTATGACTCCAAAGTTTTGTTGTAAAATGCAGAACTTTAAGTCAGTGTGAATTTGAAGAGGCTATATTGGGTTCTTTGGGTGTTTGAAGATTGAGCTTACTTCTATGCTACTTTCTTCCACAAGAACAGAAAAAAGGGTATTTTGGAAATTTTCTTTGTACATGTTTGTTGGTAGTTGTGAAAAATACTAGTTGATATAAGCCTTTTGAGCTAGAAGAGTGAAAGCTATGAAGCTCTTTACTCTTTTTGTGTTATCTTTATCTTTCTTTACCATTATGGGGCAGCTTCCTTCACAGGACATTTTAGCATTGTTGGAGTTTAAGAAATGCATCAAGCATGACCCTACTGGTTATGTCCTGAATTCGTGGAATGAAGAATCGATTGACTTTGACGGTTGTCCGTCTTCATGGAATGGTGTTCTTTGTAACGGTGGTAATGTTGCTGGTGTTGTCCTTGATAACTTAGGTCTCTCTGCCGATACGGATTTGAGTGTTTTTTCTAATCTGTCGAAGCTTGTGAAACTTTCCATGGCCAATAATTCCATATCAGGAAAATTACCCAACAATGTTGCCGATTTCAAAAGCATTGAGTTTCTTGATATTTCCAATAACCTCTTTTTTTCGTCCTTACCGGTTGGAATCGGTAAATTTGATAGCTTGCAGAATCTGTCATTGGCTGGAAATAACTTTTCCGGTCCAATTCCGAATTCTATTTCTGAGATGTCTTCCATCAAATCATTAGACTTGAGCCGTAACGCCCTTTCCGGAGCACTTCCGCAATCATTGACTAAACTGGATAGTCTTGTATCTCTTAATGTGTCTCGTAATGGCTTCACTGGAAAAATTCCCAGAGGTTTTGAGCTTATTTCCAACCTTGATAAACTCGACTTGCATGGGAATATGCTTGACGGTCCTTTAGATCTCGAGTTTATGCTTTTATCAGGTGCTAGCTATGTTGATTTAAGTGATAACATGCTGCTGAGTTCCGATTCCGGGAAATTTCTTCCACAAATATCTGAAAGTATTAAGTATATGAATCTTAGCCATAACCAGCTTACTGGTTCATTGGTTGGTGGAGCCGAACAACCTGTTTTCCAAAACTTGAAGGTGTTGGATCTCAGCTATAACCAATTGAATGGTGAATTACCTGGATTCGATTTTGTTTACGATCTCCAAACCCTTAAGCTTAGCAACAATAAGTTTTCAGGATTTATTCCTAGTGGCTTACTTAAAGGAGATTCTTTGGTTTTAACTGAACTTGATTTGAGCGCCAACAATCTTTCAGGTAGAGATCATTAATTCTGTTTTTTTCGTTCTACGTCAAAATGGTTTCACTTTCTGTCTTATTTTGCTATTAATCTAATATTGTAACTGTCTTACAGGACCACTGAGTATAATTACATCAACGACACTTCACTTTCTGAATATCTCATCAAATGGTTTCACTGGCCAGCTGCCGCCGCTGACTGGAAGTTGTGCTGTACTCGATCTGTCAAATAACAAATTTGAAGGAAATTTAACAAGGATGTTTAAATGGGGGAACATAGAATATCTTGATCTCAGTCGGAATCGTTTGACAGGGAACATCCCCGAGGTAACTCCTCAGTTTTTGCGATTGAGTTATTTGAACTTATCTGGTAATGATCTCGGTGACTCCCTTCCAAAAGTATTAACACGGTATCCGAAGCTTAGAGTGCTTGATATCAGTTCCAACCAATTAAAAGGCTTTCTTCTAGCAGAATTTTTCACAATGCCAACGTTACAAGAGCTTCATCTCGAAAATAATTTGATTGATGGTGGCATCAATTTATCGTCTACTCTTGACCAATCTCATCTTCAAGTTCTTGATCTTTCTCACAACCAGCTTAATAGCTTTTTTCCCGATAAATTTGGATCATTAACTAGCCTGAGAGTGCTCAATATCGCTGGAAATAAATTTGCTGGTTCTCTTCCAACTACTATTTCTGACATGAGTTCTCTAGACTCCTTGGATATATCGGATAATCGTTTTACCGGTCCACTTCCAAATAATATGCCAATTGGACTCAAATACTTCAATGCTTCAGAAAATGATCTATCTGGAGCTGTCCCAGAAATTCTTAGGAAGTTCCCTACTTCTTCTTTCTTTCCTGGAAATGACAAGTTACATTTTCCAAATGGTCCTCCTGGATCAACCGTTTCACCGGCCGATAGTTCCAAGGGGAGGAAGTCTATGACCACGGTTGTTAAGGTAATAATTATAGTCTCATGTGTGGTTGCTCTCTTCATATTAATCTTACTGGCTGTCTTCATACACTACATACGTATGTCAAGATCATCTACGCAAGAATATGATACAAGTAAGGATATCCACGGGCGCCCTCAACCGGTAATATCTGGACCTATTCGTCCGACAGAGAGAGGTGGCCCTTTGGTTGTATCGGCTGAAGATCTTGTATCCTCGCGTAAAGGTTCACCATCAGAAATAATTAGCCCCGATGAAAAAACTGCAGCCGTAGCTGGATTCTCCCCGTCAAAACACAGCCACTTTTCATGGTCACCAGGATCTGGCGATTCATTGACTGCCGAAAATCTTACAAGGCTAGATACGAGGTCTCCGGATAGGTTGATTGGTGAGCTGCATTTTCTTGATGATACAATATCGCTGTCACCTGAGGAGCTATCGAGGGCACCGGCTGAAGTTCTGGGAAGAAGTAGTCACGGTACTTCTTACAAAGCAACTTTGGATAATGGCGTGTTGTTGAGAGTGAAGTGGTTGAGAGAAGGAGTGGCAAAACAAAGAAAAGAATTTGTTAAAGAGATAAGAAAGTTTGCAAACATCAGGCATCCAAATGTCGTCGGTTTGAGAGGTTATTATTGGGGTCCTACGCAGCACGAGAAGCTCATTCTTTCAGATTACATTTCACCAGGAAGTCTTTCAAGTTTTCTTTATGGTAATATCTTACTTTACTTCTTTTATTATGAATATAACCGCATTTAATCGATTATGAATATTTGCTTGTGCTGCTAATAGATGTTTCATGTTTCATCCATTGTATCTGTTTGTTATTATTCTTAAAATATTTAAAGTTTGAACTTATCGACAAATTAAAATTCTCAGATCGACCAGGGAGAAACGGTCCACCGTTAACATGGGCTCAGAGGCTCAAAATAGCAGTTGATGTAGCACGTGGCCTGAACTATCTCCATTTCGACCGAGCTGTTCCTCACGGGAACCTTAAAGCTACAAACGTGCTGTTAGACACACCTGATATGAACGCACGTGTTGCTGATTATTGTCTTCACCGACTCATGACTCAAGCTGGTACTATTGAACAGATTCTTGATGCTGGTGTCTTGGGTTATCGTGCACCAGAGTTAGCTGCTTCCAAGAAGCCAATGCCGTCGTTCAAGTCAGATGTCTATGCTTTCGGCGTGATACTTTTGGAGCTTTTAACTGGAAGGTGTGCTGGTGATGTGGTATCCGGTGAGGAGGGAGGTGTTGATCTTACAGATTGGCTAAGATTGCGAGTAGCAGAAGGTCGAGGCTCGGAGTGTTTTGATTCTACTTTGATGTCAGAAATGGGAAATCCAGTGGTAGAAAAGGGAATGAAGGAGGTCTTAGGAATAGCGATCCGATGTATTCGATCGGTTTATGAAAGGCCTGGTATCAAGACTATATATGAAGATATTTCTTCTATATAGTTTGTTGGCTCATGCTAACTAGTTGGAACTTTGACATGTCATGGAAATCAATGTCTCATTGGTATATCATCCTATGTCTGTTTAGAGCATGGCTTCTTAACATGTTTGTATTAACCATTTTTTTCTTGATGTAAAGCACATACATGTCAAAGTTGTCATGAGATGATCACTTGTTTGCATGTACAAGAAATGAAAGGTTTAGTAGTTCTATTTTTGGTTCATTTTAGAACAAGTGTTTTTTCTAAAATGTTATTTGCAATAATTCCCTTTATGCATTCTTTTTTAACCTCACATGGTATCATTTGAATCTTACTTTTTTTATAATTTTTTTCTTTCACTTTACTTTTTCACCATCACCCACAATTTTGCACCTTTAAAGGTCTTCTACTTTAAAGAACTTTAACTCCACACATGTATCTACCAACACCTATCATGACACTGTCCCACCTCAACCTTTAAATTTTATTTCAAATTCCACACTTTCCACTACACCCTCACCTTCTTCCCCAACAATGAGAATAACCCTCAACAACATTGCAATCAGAAAGTCCAAAAAAACAGTCAAATCTCACTATGAGCTACTACAATTTCTGACGAGATCTAGAAATATAGAAAAGAATACAACACAACATATATGGGCAAAGATTTAATGTACAAATTAAAGGAGTTTATGATGTGTAAAATATGACTATATATGGCCAACACAAGTTATCATTCAAGTGTATAATTCTCCACTATTTATCTCAAGTGTATCATTCTCCACTATTTATCTTCAAAATAGACTATATTAACCATAATGTATTCTTGAACTATATGTTGTTTCAAGGCACTAGACGATGTTAAGGACATCCAAGATGTCACGAGACCACTTGTCAGAAACATCTTCTCATTGATGATGATAAGGACAATGCTCCTAATTATTGGATTAGATGTCACGAGATCATTTGTCACAAACATCCTCTCATTTATCAAGAGTAAGAGTGGTAAAGTGGATGACTAACACCGTTTAATCTCTTTTAAAGGCGGACTGAGGCGTTAACTCAAATATCAAATCTGTTTCGTTTACTAATGAGTTGGAGAATCGATCTGCCAAACTTTTTTTTTTCAATTTGATTTACTACTTTATTTATAATTTTAATTTTTTTATATTATTTTATTTACAATTTGATTTACTACTTTATTACAAACTTTTAGACCATATGCAATTACCATCCAAAAAATAATATTTACCTTTAAGAGTCACTAAATAATAAATATATAAAAAGTTGTAGTATTTTACTAAACATTAATAATTTATTATTATTATTTCATTGCTTCTCAATTTTTTAATTCTTATCTCATAAATTAATGGTTTTAATGGTTGTAACTTGCCTCCACCGTATTGTCACCTTAAGTAGAACAACATGAAAATAAGTTTCCTAATTTATTGTGACGTTAAACATAAATATATAAATTCCTGTTTTTTTATCAATAAAGAGAAAAAAACAAGTGCATTGACATATTTAATGCACAACTCAATTTTTATTCTAAGTAAAAAAAAAAAAACTGCAAGCAAAATCCATTCCGCCTCACTTCATTTTTAAAGCGGGTTAGATGAAATGGATCAACTTAAAATACCGAACTAAAAATCTCGATCCGACTCATAAAAAATAATAGGTCAAACGGGTCGGTTCAATGGCTCCTACCCATTTGGCCACCTCTAATCAAGAGCGGCACCGTTTGACTTTATATGGAGTCTAATTGTTAAAAATCAATCACCCCACCCTAAAAGAGGTTGAGATTTCTTATCTTGCCAAACACATAATAATAATTCTGGTAAGGATCCAGGCGGCCCAACAACCTCATGCTCCCATATACACGATAACGTATTTGCACATTCTTCAATGTAAATCTATATGTACTCTCAAATATTGGCAACTCCAACACTAAGTGCTAATTTAATCCTCTAGAATTTATCATGTTAGTTAATTAGTCAAATGTGGATTGACATAATTAATTACTAATGAAAATATATTATGGTCAATTGTTATTAAACACTTATTATAGATGAATTATTTGGTTCAATTTATAGATAAATTATTTGGTTGAATTTTGTGATTGAATGAACTGTGATGAATTTGACCACTTAGTTAAGCCTAATGAGAGATCTATGCTCTCAGGTGTTTACTTATTTAAGCGTTATTTCATTAGATGATTAACATACTCTGAAAATCCTAAACAATAATGAGTGTAGTAATTCTCTCATATTCACACCTCCTATGACGACAATCTCCCAAATTTTGAAAGATATGTCGCTCATAATTACTCCCTCCGTTTCATAATAAGTGTCTCGTTTAAGCTCTGTGCAGTTTAAAAAAAATGATTAAATGTGTTGATTTTAATGATAAAATTAGTATTATTTACTAAAACACCCTTATTTATTATAGTTAGTAGAGTAGTTGAAAATCGTGAAAGTTAATAAATAGGAGTATAGTAGTGGGGAAAAAATAATAAATGTTGTATTGGTATTCTAAAGAGACATTTATTTTGAGACATAGAAAAAGTGCAAACGAGACACTTATTATGAGACGGATGAAATATCTTTTATTATAGGAAAAATACTCATTTTGATCTCTTAACTTTACATTTGGTTTCAGATTGTTCCCTTAATTTTTTTCTGCGTCATCTTGGTCCTTTAACTTTTTAATAAATGCAAATAAGTCTCTTCCGTTTGTTTTCCTCAAACGCCTGTTTATTTAAGCTACGTGGCAGTTGAGGTGGGAAAGGTACATCATCTTATTTATACCCATTTTCCTTCTTCTTCGTTTCTCCACTCACGATCCTCTCAGCTTCTTCTCTCAACGTTTTCCTCGTTCGATTTTCACGAAAATGAAATTGTGAACCTCAATCCTTCTATATTAGAACAAAAGTCCATAAAAAATGAAGAAGCAAAATTGAAAGTTCAAGCGAAAAGGGTTACCAGTCGGAATAGTGAACGAAAGGGTGTGTGGTGGAGCGAAAATGGCCGGATTCACGTCCAGTTTCAACAACAACCAGTTTCCGTGGTGATTTCTAGCGACATAATCGCAGAAGCTGCATTCTTCGCGTGATTCATGGTGGTTTGAGTTACTCGGAGGTGGATTTTGCAAAGATAAAAAAATGACGCGACTGTGACGATGTTCTTGTTTCGATGAACTCATTTTCTTCTCCTTCTTCTTTTTCTTCTTCATTTTTTTGCTGTTGTGGTTGGCGTGTTCTTATGTTTGTAGGTGATGGTGTTAATTTGAAGGAGGTTGTTAATAGTGCACAATGAAGATTTTTGTTGTTTGATGATGGAGATGGAAGATATGGTTGAGTTGAGTAGTTTATGGAGGAGAGAATGATGGTATGAGGATGGTTTACCACCTAGAATTGTTTTACCATGTATAAAAGTTGTCGGACTAGTAGAATTTTATTTTCCAATCACTCACCTTCATTGATTGTCTGTTTTCAAAGTATTCATGTTAATAATAGAATCTAAATCCACGTTAGCCAGTAGCATGTCACTTGGAAGCTGTTTTTTGAGATTAACTAACGTCCACTAACATAAGGACAAACATGATAATGTTTTAAAAGTTAAAGGATCAAGGTGACACGCAAAAAAATTAAGGGACCAATCTGAACCCAAATGTATAGTAAAGAGACTAAAATGAGTATTTTGTCTTTAATATAATATGCTATAATTTGTATCTATCCGTTATCAATTTATTTCATTTAAATTCTTCAATAGGTATTAGAACCTTATAGATATTGTGATGCGGTGGGAGAGCTGACTTGAGGTTTTGCGTTTTGTGTTCGCAAATGTTTCGGTTTAGCAAGAGTCGCCACCGACTTTTTATTTTATCCAAAGGAAAGGTCAAAAAGCACAGGAAATACCTTTGAGATGTTTTCTTGGGTTCGGGGGGTAGATTATGAAAAGGGAAGGTGCAAGCACCCTTTTCATCCATGGTTATCCATGGGCTCTTAGTTACTTGTTTAGATCACTTGCTTTTGCTTTTCAATTGTTTGAAATAGTGCTTTGTGTGTGGGGTTTTGAAAATGTTTTGAAAAGAGGCATTTTGTCTAGGCAACCTTTGTAATGATTCTTGTTTAAATGTATACAAAGGTGTTTGTCTTTTGAAAAGATGTTTCAATGTTTGAGAGTTTGAAAGTTTGTTTTGGGAAATGTTTTGAAATTGTGTTGTGATGTGTGTTTGAAAATAGCAAGGATGTTTTTTGTAAGTTTTGATCAAGTAACTAAGAGTTGTCTACCCTATCTACTCAAGAGTCTTTCCTATAAATTTTTAACCCTTTTGACAATGTTGTTTTACCATTGCATTTGGTAAACAACCTTGTATTTGGATGTTAAACGGGACAGACGCGGGTCATCGTATTGACCATGATAACAATAGTGCTAAGTATCTTTAGCAAAATTTCTTGAGGGACTAGACCATTTTTTGTATAGACAACCAAGATAGCGTCATCGAGGGACTATGATCTTTTTGTTTTGTTTTTGTTTTGCCAAGATACTCAACATGCATAACATGGACATTTTTAAGGCAACAAGTGGATGAAACCCTAAGGGTGCTTGTGTGTATTGTGTTATCATTTTCATGCATTTTATGTCTTGTATTAGGTCTAGCTATTTGTTTTGATTTTGGATATTGCATACAAACCCTAATCTCTATCATGACATATTTGAAAGCATAAGTGCGTAAAAGTAATCTAGGCTATTACATCATTGATATGGGGAGGGGGATACAATTTTGAATGGGGATTATTTGCAAGAAATTAAAATCCTAAGTTATTACAACCAAATTGAATTTCTTTGCTCAAATGATAAATAAACAATATTTAAATAAGCAATTAAATATAAATATGCAAAAAATGTTTTTGTTTATTTTTATGTAAATATTTAATGCATTAAAAAGAAAATAGAAAGTTGTTTTTGTTAAAGGTAAAAACCCTAATTTTGGTTTAAGAATATGTATGAAAATTATAATATTTATTTATTTATGTACAATAAAATAAATAAAAAATATATTCAAGTGTCAAAAAAAAAATATTAGAAAAATATTATTTTTAATAAGGATGGAAACCCTAGTTTTTTTTTTTGTTTTAAGACAATATATATTATATTATTTATTTATATACAAGAAAATAAATATAAATATATACAAAGATATTAAGAAATAAAACATGTGAAAAAAATATTATTTTATATGTATAAGTAATAAAAATAAAAATATATAATATTTCGATAATATTTATTTGTTCTTATTAAAGAAAATAAAGGTATATACTATTTAATAATTATTTTTATGTATAAAAAATAATAAAAAATAATAAAATAAAATGTGAAAATTTATGAAAAATGTTTTTGATATATTTTTTTAATGTTTAGAAAATATAAAATAAAATCAGAAATAAAAAATAAATACAAAAATACAAAAATATAATGAAATGAGCCAGGGTGTGCAAGAAGCTGGTCAGGGGGTGCAAAAAGTCATGCCAAGCCAAGCCCAGCCCAGTTACAACTTCATCTTCAACCTTGGAACAAAAAAAATGCGCGTTCTGATGTACAACTCGTATCTCCTGCATTTGTGCTTAAAAACGAAAACTTGCAACATGAAAGTTATAGAGCATGATCATACGATTCTAACCATATAAAAAACTTAATCTAACTCTCAAAGACCAGAGAGAATTTCTCTGGCCCTAATTTCTAACCTAACTTTTTCAGGATGTTCATCAATCAAATTCTCTCAGCACACTTAACTTAAATGAAATCTATGCATATGTACAGCTTAAGGGCTATGAGTACTACATTTTTTATTCACAAACCTAAGCCTAATGATTCTTAAATAGAGAGATAGAAAGTTGCCAAATACCTGTTTCGGATGAACTCGTGTATGACAATGTGGAGGTTTTCAATGAGGCCTGAGATGTTTGTGAGCTTGCCTGAACTTCCTCTGACCTTCCCCAATGCTTAGTTTGCTTTGGATTTGCTTGAACAAGCTTGTAGAAGTCAACCTGCACAAGCTGAAAACAGAAATGGTGAAGTTTGAAAATGGAGTTACAGTCAATGGTCAATGGTTGGGATAGCTCAGGTGGGTTATATGGAAGGTATTGGAACAGGTTTGGGACAAAACGCACGAGTGGTTTTTGTTTTGGAACTCAAAGTGCAGAAACTGCCCTGTTTTGCAAGAGGAATGTGTTTTGATGTTCAAGAGTGTTTTAGGGATGAATGGCTCGTGTTTCTAGCTCAAGGCAATGTCAAAAACTTGTTTGGAATGTTGCCAAGACTTGCTCTTATCAGATTCAAGAGTTGTGGACTTTTGGCACAATGACTTGTTTTTGAAGAAAAGGTAGGAAGTAACAAAGGCCAAGGTTATACAAGCTAGCTCAAGGTCTGCATAGGGTTGGTGAGATTTTTCTGAAGTTTGTGGACTTTGTTTGTATCAAGAGATCAGGTCCATGGCTCAAGAAATATAAAATTTCAAAAAGTATGCTTTATGGAAATGGTATTGCAACCTTTATGCCATAAATGGATTTATTCATTGTGCCAAGCTCCATTAATCAGAATAAGACCAATGTCCATTGTATTCACATTTAATTTTTGAGTGTGAAAGGGTTTAGAGACCTGTAATCAAGTACAAAGCAAGGTTGGACAGATTTTGCAACTTGTGTCAACATGAACCATGCCATGGATCAAAGTGAGTTTTTGCCAAATTCAAACCTTCGATTCTCCCTAACCATAAATGATTTTGGAGAGTTCTTGGACATTTTGGAAAGCTTGTAACATTCTCTACAATACATATTTGAAATGAATTTTGAGATTCCAAGTGGAACTATGTGAAAAATGGTCATGAAGATAGGTCAAAATCCTGCCTAAATTAGGGCAAAATTTCACTAAGTTAGAAAGTTTTTGGATCCTTATTCCAAAAATCCTAACTTGAGATCCAAGCTTATTTTGGGAAAACTTTGTGAATCAAAGTTGTAGATTTTGTGGAGGAATACAACTTTCATGTTGGAAGTTTTGTTTGAATCCAATTTCATCATGGTGAAAATGTTGGGCAAAGTTAGGAAAAAAATAAGAAAATTTCATAACTTAGAAAAATTCTGTTATGAAAATTTTCAATCTTAAACCCTAATTTGCAAAATTAGGTTTCTTGATGAACAAGTTTCATGTTTTGACTCATATTTATGAAAAATGACCCTTGGCACTTGATTTTGACCAAAAAGTCAAAGTTTGACTTTTCAGTGTACAGTCAAATTTTGATCAGTTGACTGAAAAATTCATCTGTTAATCTAATGCATTTGAGATCTTTTGAACCTTGTGAATATGTAAAGATGATGCCATTGAGTCCTTGAATCCATGATTGAACCCAATTTTCCATTGGCTAGGTGAAAAACCAGAAATTGCCCTTTATACAATTAAAACCCTAAAAATGACCATTTTGCCCTTTTGATGATCTGATCAAATTTCTTGAGGAGCTGTGATCCAAACTTGATAAAATGGTTCATATGAGTCTATAATGTTGATATGGATAAAAATTATGAGGTTTGACTGTAAATTGGCCACATTTGACTTTTTCCTCAATACAGCTGATTTCTAGGTCAACTGTCCAATTGATTGGGCAAAAATTTGACTCAAGGCTTGAAACTTGGTATGAGAAATCTTATAAGTCCAACATGAAGTATGAAAGTCACATGGGGCATTAGAAGTCCAAAATTCCTTGTGCAAACTCAAACCCTAATTTAGGTCATCAGTGCAAGGAGATATCTTGAGCAGAGCCAACCCTAATTTGGTCTTGAGTTCAAAGAGTCTTGTGAGGAGAAATCTTGATAAAATAAGAGGGCAAATTTTGGGGTACAACATCTGCCCCTGTTCAATCTTCTTGAACCTGAAGAGTTAGATTGGCGAGTTTTCCTTTCGTGACTCGAAGGTAAAAGAGGATTGGACACTAGAGTGCCCGTAAATTTGCACTCGTCAAAATGTAGGTTGAGGGAATGAGCTTAAAATATTCCATTTGGAGATGATAGAATATTTACGGAGATGGGCTTAGAGATGCCATCCAAAATGTTTGTTGAATATCAGGAGAATGAACATCAAAATGGTATCCATATCTGGAATGTATCTGAGTTGTATCTGGAGAACGAATTTGTATGAGCAAAGGAATGACGTCCGTGTCTGGAGCTTATCCGAGCTGTAACTGCATTTGGTTCTTGAATGAATATTAGAATGATTGCCGTGTCTGGAGTGTATCTGTATTGTATCTGAATCTGAAATCTGAATAAGCGATAGAATGACATCCATGTATGGGGCATCTCTGGGCTGGGGAAATGTTTGAATGAGTGACAGAATGGATATTGTGACTGGTGCGTATCTGGACTGTATCTGAAGTTGAGATCTGTATGAGTAGCAGAATGACTTATGTGTCTGGAGTGTATCCGCACTATAACTGGGATCTGAATAAGTGACAAAATGACTTCCGTGTCTGGAGTGTATATCTGAGGTTGATAGTTGAATCTAAATGAGAAATAGAATGGCTTCCGTGTCTGGAGCGTATCTAGTCTGTATCTGATTGACGAAGTCTGAATGAGTAGTAGAATGACCTCCGCGTCTGGGGTGTATCTATACTGTATCTGAATAAGAGATCCGAATGAGTAGCAGAATGACTTCCATGTCTTGGAGTGTATCCGTACTGTATCTGAAATCTTTGAATAGTTGTTAACGATAGCTTTTAATCTCATCCTGAAAAGGGTAAAATGTTAGCTGAAACACAAAGTTATGTTGCATGACATGTATGATGCAATAAAATGTGTTTTATCAATGTTTATGAGATATGAATGTAATGGATGCGCATGTAAGCTGATTAGCTGTCTTGCTGAGGAAAATAAATCCTTGATAGCTAGAGATAATAAAATCTTTGACTGCTTCCGGGGAAAAATAAATCCATGACCGATGCTGGAGATTCAAAATCTGTGATTGCTGAGGATGAGAAATTCTTGGACCATTGTTGGGGATAGAAAATCCTTAGCAATTTGTGGGGATTAACCAGAACTTTGACAACTTGTGGGAATGTGAGAATCCTTCATGACTTTCCTGAAGATATAGGGATCCTTCAAGTCTGCTTGGGAAACCTTCTTGAGGAATCCAGAGAATTTTGATGACTATGGTTGGGGAATAAGGAAAACTCTGACGATCTCTACTGGGGAATTGAAACCTGGGAGGCTTCAACTGGAGAAATGAGAATGAGAATCTTCGATCTGCTGGGAAATAACTTTGTGGGGAGAATGTTTATTCTGTTGAAGAGTTCTCAAGGGCTTGGGTTGCATGCCAATCTACTGAGAAATTATTCGAAGTTGTCGTCTGGTTAGTTGTCAGGCTCTAAGATAACTTGCAGGAGAATCTTCTGGTTTTAAGATGATTCTCTGGGGAAATGGAGGAAACTAGATGGTCTTCCACCAGGGTTTGAGGGTTGAAGTTTGGAATCCGTTAGGGAAGAAAGTTTCATCTTCACTGAGGTTTTTTTTGCTCCGTTGAGGATTGGGAGTTTGGAAACTTAGTTCTGATGGTGATTTTGAAATTTAACTCCGCTGGGGATATGTATTTCAAGGTTTAGCTCCGCTGGGGATCCAGATGATGTACTGCAGGGGATTTCATTTGGAATATCCTAAAGACGTCTTCCTATCCTTTCAACCTATCAGTAATTATTCTCTCCCATTTTCCTTTATTTGTAAGCAGTGATTATATTCAAATGCATATGCTCATTTAATAAACCATTAGACGTTTTCAAATAAAACACAAGTGTAAAGAAAAGTAAAAGGTAAATAGTTTTCTGCACTTTGAAGTATCTTTGTATTAACTTTGTGTAAGTATTTTGTACAAAGGAGACATACATCCTAGTAAGAGAATGTTGTCATAAAAAATGAGAAAAATTTATACAAAGAAAGATGGCTATGTGTGAAAATTCCATGGGGTTCCCATTCTGCTATAGCCTTCGTAACTCTGGATATCTTGTCCATTCGTTGCTTTGTCCGATGATGACTGAGTTGATCAGAAACCCGAAGCTTGTCTGGTGAAGAGATTGTCCTTAAAGTGATCCGACGAGACATAGTCATACGCTTTAATTCCCTAACTTTTGCCTGGATCGCCCTTTTGGGTTTTCGATCCACCGGGAAACCCTTTTTTGCCCAAGTTGCCCTTTCGGGTTTTCAACTTGCCGGGTGTACAAATTTTTTTGTTTATCCCTAATTTTTGCCTGAACCGCCCTTTCGGGTTTTCGATTCACTGGGATGCCCATTTTTTCCCAAGTCGCCCTTTCGGGTTTTCAACTTGTCGGGTCGTTTATGCGTAGTATCTTTTGACTATGTCTGCGTTTGCAGGGTGCGGCAGGTCGTCACCGTCTATGGTGGTTAGAATCATAGCCCCACCAGAAAAGATGTTTTTGACCACAAATGGCCCTTCGTAAGTAGGAGTCCATTTGCCCCTGGGATCACTTTGCAGAAAGATGATCCGCTTGACTACAAGATCTCCGACTTGATATACCTGTCTTTTGACTTTCTTGTTGAAAGCTTTGATCATTCTTTTTTGATACGCCTGACCATGGCAAACAGCAGTAAGTCGCTTTTCGTCAATCAAGTTAAGTTGATCAAGCTGGGTCTGAATCCAATCGTCTTCACTCAAACCAACATCTTTCATGATTCTCAAGGAGGGAATATGAACCTCGATAGGTAAAACAACTTCCATGCTGTATACCAAAGAATAGGAGGTTGCCCCAGTTAAAGTGCGTTCCTTGGTACGGTACCCGTGCAGAGCAAATGATAACATCTCATTCCAATCCTTGTAGGTGACTGTCATCTTTTGAATGATCTTCTTGATATTTTTGTTCACAGCTTCGACAACACCGTTCATCTTAGGCCGATAGGGAGATGAATTGTGATGTTGAATCTTGAACTGCTCGCACAGAGCGGTGATCATAGTGTTGTTTAGGTTTGTACCGTTGTTAGTGATGATCCTGTCGGGGATACCATACCGGCATATGAGGTTCTGTTTGATGAAGCGGGAAACCACATTCTTTGTAACGGAGGCGAAGAAAGCTGCTTCGACCCACTTGGTAAAGTAATCAATGGCCACCAGGATGAAACGGTGTCCCTTGGATGCTGTAGGCTTGATCTCTCCAATCATGTCGATTCCCCACATCGCGAATGGCCAAGGAGCTGTTAAGATATTGACAGGAACTAGGGGTATATGTACCTTGTCAGCGTAGATTTGGCATTTGTGACAAGTACGGGAATGTTGATGACAATCAGCTTTGATGGTAGACCAGTAATAGCCTGCCCGTAGAATCTTCTTAGCTGTCGTGTGTCCGCTAGAATGGGTGCCAAAGGTACCTGTGATACGGTGGGAGAACTGACTAGTGTTTTTTGTTTGTTTTCGCACTTGTGCGGTTGAGCAAGAGTCGCCACCGACTTTTTATTTTATCCTAAAGGAAAGGTTAAAAAAGCACAGCAAAAACCTTTTGAGATATTTCGTGGGTTCGGGGGGTAAATTATGAAAAGGGAAGGTATTAGCACCCTTTTTATCCATGGTTATCCATGGGCTCTTAGTTACTTGGTTTTTAGATCACTTGCCTTGATTTTCGATTGCTTGAAAATGGTGTGTGTGTGAGTGTTTTTGAAAATGTTTTTGAAGAGATGCCTTGTCTTAGGCAACCAATGTATTTGACTCGTGTTTGAGTGTTTTACAAAAGTGTGGATCTTTTCGAAAAGATGTTTCAAATGTTTTTTTTTTGGAGAGTTTGTTTGAAAGTGTTGTGGATTGTGGTTTTTGAAAAGAAGGAAAGTGTTCTTGCAAATTGATCTCAAGTAACTAAGAGTTTTATCTACCCTATTGTACTCAAAGGTTTTTGTTATGTTTTAACCCTTTTTAACAATTTTGTTCCACCATTGAATTTGGTGGACAATCTTGCGTTTAGGAAGTTTATTCGAGACGGGCGCGGGTCATCGTATGGACCATGAATGCAATGGTGCCAAGTGTCTTTGGCAATTTGCTTTGAAGGGACTATGATCATTCCGTTTAGGCAACACTTTGAGGGACTTATGATCATTTTGATTTTGTTTTGCCAAAGATTCTCGACGTGCAAGCATGGCCCATTTTGGAAGGCAACATGTGGGATTACCCTAGAGGGTGCAAGTGTGATTGTGTATTGATTTCATGTATTTGTCTTGTATTAGGTTATCTAGCGTTTGATTTTATGTACATGCAAACCCTAGGTCTAACCATGGTATAATTGAAAGCGGTAAATTGCGAAAATGTAAAGTCTACGCTATTACAAAATGGTACCCGGGAGTGGGGGTACATGTGTATGAATGGGGATGAGACTTATAGTATCCAATAAGTTACAACCAAATCGAATTTGCGATCAAATGTAAATATCGAATATACAAATATAAGATAAACAAATGTGTATAGGGCAATGTGAATGTATTTGTGTAAGTGTACATGTATATGAGTATGTGATTATTTACAGGTGCGATAATGTGAAATTGATGGGTATTAGGTATTGTTATTTATTTATTTTGACCTAAATATGTGCTTAATGAATCTTTGATTTGTATATTTTTAATATGTACAAAAAGAAAATTGTTTTAATTAAATGCTCAAGTTCTAATTAAATTATGAAATGATGTTTTAAGAAAAGAAAATATTTCTAGGTTTTCATTATGTATACAAGAGATATTTCTTATTGATTATGAATCGAATTATGTATATTAAAAAAAGAAATGTATTCTTAATTGTTATGTACAAAATATATTTTAATTAAAAGAATAGAAAAGTATTTTTAATTTTAATTAAAAAAAATGGCTCTTTATTTGTATGTATAAAAGTATATTTTAATTAAAAGAATAGAAAAAGTATTTTCCATTTTAATTGTATGATGTAGAAAAATGTATCTTAATTAAATAAAAAAAAAGTATTTTCAAATAATGTATTAAACAAAAGTATTAGTAAATTATTGTGAAGAAAAAAAGTGTTTGCTTAAATTTTTATTAAGGAGAGAACAAAAAGGGTTAAGAGAGCAGATACGTTGGGCTTAGGTACTCAGAATGGGCAAGGCCCACGTTTTGGGGTTTGGAGTTTTCATTTGGGAACGAAATCTAGGGTTGGCAGCGGCGCGTTGTTCATGGAGTTTCGTTGTCTTCTCCGTTGCATGTCTCAGTGTTCCCTTCGTTCGAGGCCACCGGCACTACCCCCACATCTCTCCCCTCCAGCTCGAGTTCAAAGGTCTCATTACAACAAGGTTCACTTTAGATGTTTTTTATATCCCTTTTTTACGAATTGCATGTTTATTCGCTTTGAGCTAAAACCTTAATCTTTTATTATTATGAGGTAAAGGAGAAAAAGAGAGGGAGAAAAATGTACTACCTGATCTTGGAGAAGGAGGAGAGATAGGGTATGTGGCGCTCAGGAGGCCGGGACGAGCGGGACAACAGTGAGGATGCTGGGCTTGCGCTTTGGTAACCTTTACTTTTTGCTACTTTAGGGTTTGATGATGATTTTCCTTTGCCCTGAAAACCCTTTTAATATTCACTTCTTTATCTCTCCTCTTCTACTGTATTCACGTCGCCTTTGATACTTTTGCTCAATGATGTTTTTTTTTGTTACTGAGGGGCTTTTGGGGTTTGATTATCTTTCTTCTTCGTCCCTGAATGGCCTTGAGATCAATATGCTTTTGGTGTTCGTTTTTTCACCCTGTGATGAACTCAGAGTTCTGAGGGGGGCCTTGCCTGTATGCTTGAAATGTTGCTTTCTGAGATGCTTCCCTGACTTTCTTCTGATTTGTGTTGCCTCGTTGTTAGCTTAGAATGCTTGCTTCTGAAACACCCTATGATGATGTAAATCTGAGGGTTTGGTATTTGGATGGTATTATCTTCCTTTTTCTTGTTGGTTTTGGTTTTGACAGTTGGTAATGGTAGTGCAGTAGGCAGGTTTCAGGTCTCAGGCAGGTATCAGGTCTTGGATGATTTTGGTTATGTTTGTGCTAGCAGGTTAAAAGGCTTCAGCAGGCTTGGGATATTCAGGCCTCCTCTTGTTCTATTAAGTTTAACAGGTTATGAGGCTTAAAAGTACAGACTTCTGTTTTTTGATGTTTATTGGTTTGAGCTCATGCAGGTTTGTGTGTTGACAGTAGGTGTTATGCTTAGGCCAGTTGGACTGGTTTTGTTGTTAGGCAGGTTTTGCTGGTATGGCCTTTGCAGGTTTTCAGGCTTGTGGAGTCTTCAGGCCTCTTGTTAATGGCCTTAGCAGGTTTTAGCCACTGCAGGTTATGTGTTTGGCTTGATGGTTTGAACTGGACAGGTTGAATGCTTATGTTTCTTGCTTAAGGTTCATGGATTTTTGGCAGTAGGTAGAACAACTTGGTATATGGTATCTTTTGTGTCTTTTGGAGGTGTTTTATGGTTTATGCAGTTTTTTGAGTTTGTATATTTTCCGTCTCCTCTCTTGCTGAACTGTGTTGTTCTTTTTGTATATTTTTTCTTCCTCTCTATGCCTGCCTAAGCCTGAAAACCTGCATCTTTTCTCTCTCTCTCTCTCTCTCTCTTAGTACAGTTGGATATGTTATAATATGATTCTTTTCTGTACTTTTTTTTCTGAAAGGGCTATCTGATGGGAAATGATGATAAAAGAGTTCCTTGCATAAAAGATTTTCTCTGCATATTTATCTCTTCTTGACAGCTTTTGTGCTTTTTGATATCTTTCAAAATCTTCCTCTTTGATAGCTTTGAGTAGCCTTTTGAATAGTTGCTTTATATTTGGCAGAAAGTTGAGTTTGGACCTTTGGTTTGGATTTGCTGTTTGAGATTTGAACTTTATGCAATTTTGACAATTTTGAATTGTGCATTTTTTAAACTTGTGCATTCAATTTTAGCAAATAAACTCGTCCCTCTTTGTGAACCGGGAGAAATCCCGTGATTTGCAGAGAGGGTTAACTGATCCCAATCAGTGACCCTTAATGATGAATTTCTTCTGTCGTTTCAATTTAACTGCTTTTTGACTTTTCTTCTTTTCTTTTTGCAGATGAATATTGGAACACCGGAGCGAGGGATAGCGGATGAAGATTTGAAGATTTAGACAAATAATTAGGATAATCTTTTATTTAAATTTAGATCAATGTAAAACTATTGTTTGTAATTAAATCATAAACAATAATTGTACAATTAATTTAATAATAAATAAAAGCTTTCATTATCCAATTAATTCTGTTTTCTCTTTATTGTTTATTTATTATTTAAAACTCTTTGAATTAAAATAATTGAAAACTAAATTTCAATCACTTAATTTAGAATAATAAATAATTTAAATAAAACAATGTTTTAGTAATTGACCAATTAAACCTGTCCTTTCCAATATCCAAAGCAAAGCAGCAGTTAACCAAAATAAACTGATCAAGCGCATTCCCTTTTCACTGATTCTTTTGCCAAGCACTGTAATTCCAAACTGCATATTTCTTTTGACTGACTCAAACAAACCAACGTGAATTCAAACCAACTGCCTCTTTCACTGATTAAATCAAAACAATGCGAATTCAACCCGAATCTTGGAAAATCTTGCAAAGTGCTGTGGAATTTTAATTTTGCTGAGAATATGCCCATAAAACCTTAATTCCTGATTAAATGCCAACGAACATTCGCCTGATCACAATTGAGCCAGAATCAACCAAAACCCTAAGCCAAATATTTGAAGCAATCCAGAGTCCTGAAAATCAATAAAACCCTAATTTTGTTTGACTGACGAGAAAAGTCCGTTTGTCCGATTCTTGAGCCAGTTTGAAAAGTCAGGAAATGCCTGAAGCTGAGATTTCTTGTGGAAAAATGCGAGGGAAAATTTTGGGGTACAACAGTTGCCCCTGTTCAATCTTCTTGAATCCGAAGAGTTAGATTGGCAAGTTTGCCTTTCGTGACTCGAGGGTAAAAGGAGATTGGACACTAGAGTGCCCGGAAATTTGCACTTGTCAAAGCAATGGATGCGGGAATGGGCTTAGAGATGCCATTTGGAGATGGGCTTAACGATGCCATCTGGGAGAGTGACAGAAATCTTGTCGGGGATGGGCTTAGAGATGCCATCTGGAAGGGAATATCAGGAAGGTGTCCAAGCTTGGGACCATCTCTGAACTGGGGGGTCTGAACAAGCAATAGATTGACATCCGTTGTTGGGAGGAATCTGTAAACTGTTTTCAGTGGTTTGGAGAAGAAGCTGAACAAGCGATAGGTTATCATCCGTTTACTTGGAGAACCCGCGAACTGTTTTCAGAAATCTTGAAGTTGAATAAGCAATAGAGCAGCATCCGTTGTTGGGAAGCGTCCGTAAACTGTTTTCAAAAGTTGCATCTGAACAAGTCGATAGATTAACATCCATTGTTGGGAAGAATCCATAAACTGTTTTCAGAAGTCTTGAAGAAGAATCTGAACAAGTGACAGGTTAACATCCGTTTACTTGGAGAACCCGTGAACTGTTTTCAGAAATCTTGAAGTTGAATAAGCAATAGAGCAGCATCCGTTGTTGGGAAGCGTCCGTAAACTGTTTTCAAAAGTTGCATCTGAACAAGTCGATAGATTAACATCCGTTGTTGGGAAGAATCCATAAACTGTTTTCAGAAGTCTTGAAGAAGAATCTGAACAAGTGACAGGTTAACATCCGTTTACTTGGAGAACCCGTGAACTGTTTTCAAAAGTTGCATCTGAACAAGTCGATAGATTAACATCCGTTGTTGGGAAGAATCCATAAACTGTTTTCATAAGCCTTGAAGAAGAATCTGAACAAGTGACAGGTTAACATCCGTTTACTTGGAGAACCCGTGAACTGTTTTCAGAAATCTTGAAGTTGAATGATTTTAGTCTGTCGACTGATCTTTCCTGAAAAGGTAAAGAGTTAGTTGTATGCAATGTTATGATGCATGATGCAATATACGTGACATCAATGTTTATTACATGAATGTGATGAATGCGCATGTAAGCTGACGAGCTATCTTGCTGAGGATAAATGAATCCGAGGTGGCTGAAGATAAAAGCATCTTGACTGCTGCCGGGGAAAATAAATCCTTGGCTGCTGCTGGGGAAGAGAATTCCTGATGACCTCTACTGGGGAGTATCAATCTAGTAGACTCCTGCTGAGGAGGTAAGACTGAGAATCTTCAGCTTGATGGGAAGTAACTCTGGCGATCTCACTGGGGAACTCAAGATTTCTCTTCCTAAAACTCTGTGGGGAGAAGGCTCAATAGTCTGGCTCCGCTGGGGATTGATAATTTGAAGTTTTAGCTTTGCTGGAGATAATGAAGCTTGACTCTGAGTGGAGTTAGCTTCTGGAAGAATCTGAACAAGCGATAGGTTAACATCCGTTACTTGGAGAACCCGTGAACTGTTTTCAGAAATCTTGAGATTGAATAAGCAATAGAGCCGCATCCATTGTTGGGAAGCGTCCGTAAACTGTTTTCAAATGTTGCACCTGAATAAGTTGATAGATTAACATCCGTTGTTGGGAAGAATCGATAAACTGTTTTCAGAAGTCTTGAAGAAGAATCTGAACAAGTGATAGGTTAACATCCGTTTACTTGGAGAACCCGTGAACTGTTTTCAGAAATCTTGAAGTTGAATCAGCAATAGAGCCGCATCCGTTGTTGGGAAGCGTCCGTAAACTGTTTTCAAAGATTGCATCTGAACAAGTTGATAGATTAACATCCGTTGTTGGGAAGAATCCATAAACTGTTTTCAGAAGTCTTGAAGAAGAATCTGAACAAGTGATAGGTTAACATCCGTTTACTTGGAGAACCCATGAACTGTTTTCAGAAATCTTGAAGTTGAATCAGCAATAGAGCCGCATCCGTTGTTGGGAAGCGTCCGTAAACTGTTTTCAAAGGTTGCATCTGAACAAGTTGATAGATTAACATCCGTTGTTGGGAAGAATCCATAAACTGTTTTCAGAAGTCTTGAAGAGGAACCGGTGTAGGGCTTCCTGAAGATGAGCTTGTGTAAAACTGCATCGGGTTTTGAACACTTTTGACATTCGAATGCCCCAAGTGGTGATGTAGATAAATTCCTGGCTTATTACAGGTGTTGGTCTACAATCGGTCGTTCACAGATGTTTTCCTGGGTTGTTACAGGTGTTGATCTGGAATTCTTTAGACATGCCCTGGCTGGATACAGGAATCGAATCTGGAAAGGTGATAGTTGATAGATATGCCCTGGCTGGATACAGGAATCGAATCTTCAAACTCTTCAGACGTGCCCTGGCTAGATACAGGAATCGAGTCTGGAAATGTGGTCAACAGATATGCCCTGGCTGGATACAGGAGTCGAATCTGGAATTGTGACAGTTGATAGACATGCCCTGGCTGGATACAGGAATCGAATCTTCAAACTCTTCAGACGTGCCCTGGCTGGATACAGGAATCGAGTCTGGAAATATAATGATTGATTTGTTGAACACTTTTGACATTCGAATGCCCCAAGTGGTGAGGAAGGAATCTTGAATCAGATTACTCTGCATATTGAGAGATTTCTTGAAATCTTGACTGGACTTCCCCAGGTTAACTGAACTTTGAAAGATCTGTTGGACCTTGACTGGACTGCCCCAGGTTAATTGAATTGTGACAGGTCATTCCCCTTGATGATAGGAGATTTGATGGAAGTGTTATCCTCTTGAAGTGATTTTTACTTACTGAGAGAGTTTTCGTTCCTCTGAACATTCGCTGTGGGAAATTCTTCGCTGTCAAACAAAAAGCCAAATGCAGACAGTGATATTCAAGCAATGCAAAGTTTATGTTTGTCTCGAAGTTTTGAAAAATGCGTTTTTAGCAAAAAAAAAATTTATAAGACAAGTCACCACAAGATTTAGAGCAGAGCCCTACAGGAGTCAGGATACCTTTTGTAACAGTACGCTTTCGAACTAAACCATGCTTCAATTAGGACTTTTGAAGGGTTGTAACGTGGCTTGGTTCACGGTTTAAGAAACAAAGGATAAAGGCTCAAAGTATATTTGTACCCACCCGCTCTTCGTGATGTTCTTCGACCCTAAGCTTAGTTAATTTCGCGTCGCACTCTGTTTTGAGTTTTGAACGACTTTTGGGCGATGGTTCACCAGTTGAATTTGGGGAGACAATCATCATCTCCTTTTTCTTTTTCAACATTTTTCATGTTGTTGAGGATTTTGTAATGACCTCACTATTTTGATTTTGATTTGTTATCCCTAACTTTTGCCTGACTGTTACCGTTTTCCGGGATTACAGTCAGCGGGGTGCCCCAGCTTTCTTAAGCCTCCTTTATAGGTTTTGGCTTGGCGGTTTTTTCTCTTTTTAGAGATTGACTGTCTATGTGATAGGGAACCACCCTTGTCTTTTGATTCCGAAGGAACGCTTTCTTTTTTGATGTCGTTCGTTGTATTACGAACTGAGAGTTTGCAACTTCAATGCACGTTTTCTCTTGAATTAACTGAGATACTACCCTGCCCCAGGTTTATATCAAGGGTTTTGATCGTTTAGAACAGAAAACTCCTACTTCTTTGGCTCGAAGGGGTTGACTAGGGATTAACTTCCTTATAACTCCAGTGTTTGGGAATTGAAAGAAATGCCTGTACATCATCAGCAAGGTCTGTTCAAAAGCATACTGTATAAGATCATGGTATTGTTTCGTCATCCTCCCTCTAAAGGCTTACAGCTTTTTATCAAGAGTCAAATATCATAAAGAAAAGCATAAGAGTAGTGAAACGAATGGATGAATTCAAGACAAACATATGCAATGCATTAATGAAAACAGAGTTTAACATCAACAGATAATTGTTTGACAGCAAAAGAAATTACAACTTTGAAAATTCAAAAAGAAGCAAAAGTCTTTCAGCTCGAGCTTCGTCACTTTCAAGTGGAGAACCCTTTAACGGAAGATCTTCATCTCGCCGTCTGGCATGAATTCCAGCACCCCAATGTCGATCAGATCTTGAATCTTATTCTTCAAGGCCCAACAGTCGTTGGTGTCGTGTCCCGGGCTGTAGGAGTGGTAAACACAGAATGCGTCGGGATGATAGTGAGGAGAGGAGGTATTGAGCTTCTGAAAAGGGTCCTTTACAATAAGCAAATTGACCTCCAACAGGCGCTTCAGTATGAAAAATGATGGTATTTCAGTCTCCGTAAACTGTCTTCCCGACTTTTCTTGCTTACGCCGATTACCCCGTTGACGCTGACGAGGTTGTTGATGGGTTTGTGACCCCGAAGCAAGCAAAGGAGCTTTCCCTTTGTCTTCTGGAATGGATGGAGGCTGAGCGGTGACTTGCTCTTCGACCTCAGATGTTTGCCCCAGTTGGTTGTTTGGAAGCAGTTGGCGGACAAGAACTCTAAGTTCCTCTTATCTTTGGGATAGGTCTTGGATGAGAGCCATCTGGCCCACCAACTGTCCCATCACTTGGGTCCTTAAGGTTGTCAGATCAAACTGCAGCTCCGCAATCTGATCACTCCTGGCATTGTTGGAATTCTCCAAGCTTTTGGTGAGGAGAGCTTTCATCTCTTCTTGCCCCAGAGACAAGTTCAGGAACATCTCCTGCAGCTGAGCAGTCTGGTCTTGGATGTCTTTGACAGACCTTTCTAGAGCCATCTCTTGCTGAAATAAACAGCAGGAGAGTAAGGAAACCTGAAAAAGGAAAGATTGTCAAAATGAAATGCATGATATGCGGATGCATGCTTTCAAGGATCTCTTGGGGTAAACACAAGAAAATGTTAGAGGTTGAACTCTGCTCTTGGATTGGGGATTTCTGCACCGGTGGACGTCCTTCCACGAGAATCAAGCTCACCATGTCAAGTGGGTCATAGCCACTGATTCAAGCTGTTGTACTTGAACTTTGATTTGGGAACTTTGTATCGGTGGATGTCTTTCCACGAGAATCAAGCTCACCATGTCGAGTGGGTCATAGCCACTGATTCAAGTTGTTGTTCTTGAACTTTGGTTGGCATTGGTTAGAGGAGAAACCTCTTGCCCCTTGGTAGACGTCTGGTTCAACGTAACCATGCATCAAAAGAACCCTCGATATCCTTGAAATGGTTATTGAAAATGCTATGGTATGATGTCATGATGTTATGCACATGTATGCGAAAAGCAAGTGGGTGTATATACAGGCAAACATATTCACACAAAGCAAACAAGGCCTTAGGTTTAGGCTTGCATGAGGTTCAGGTACTACCCTCTTTCAGTTTGTTGGTTAAAACCTGTCCTATCAAAAGTAACCGGGTTCTAAGGAGCTCAATATCATTGGATTGTTTTCTGTGTTCATTGTTTCGGTTTAGCCACTTACTGGCGACCAAAATATTCCAAGAAAACAATCCTCAAAAGAGTGTAGTACCGAGTATCTACCAACTTCGGACTGCACCAAAGTCGGTCATCTCACTACCCCTAAAAAGGCTAAGATGGTCAATTAAGGTTCTAAGAGTTCGTTAGTGCTTCATGACATCACACAGCGGCCCCGTACTCTCCTTGACTACTCAAGGGTTACCGGTACTCACAAATATGTCACACTAACATAGCTTACTGCTTCAACCATGTCGGTATACCCCGCACAGTTCCCTCGCAGTTTTTTTTGCTATTTACCTAAAAAGGTGCCCCAAATCCGGGTGGAGGATTTACAACAAACCCAAACAAGAACCCAAAAGATAAAGCAATCAAGTTAATCAAAGCAAGAAAGTAAAGGTGATCTAAACCCTAAGGTAACCCCACTTTAAAAAATTTGTCCCCAGCAGAGTCGCCAGTTCTGTGATACGGTGGGAGAACTGACTAGTGTTTTGCGTTTGTTTTTGCACTTGTGCGGTTGAGCAAGAGTCGCCACCGACTTTTTATTTTATCCTAAAGGAAAGGTTAAAAAAGCACAGCAAAAACCTTTTTGAGATATTTCGTGGGTTCGGGGGGTAAATTATGAAAAGGGAAGGTATTAGCACCCTTTTCATCCATGGTTATCCATGGGCTCTTAGTTACTTGGTTTTTAGATCACTTGCCTTGATTTTCGATTGCTTGAAAATGGTGTGTGTGTGAGTGTTTTTGAAAATGTTTTTGAAGAGATGCCTTGTCTTAGGCAACCAATGTATTTGACTCGTGTTTGAGTGTTTTACAAAAGTGTGGATCTTTTCGAAAAGATGTTTCAAATGTTTTTTTTGAGAGTTTGTTTGAAAGTGTTGTGGATTGTGGTTTTTGAAAAGAAGGCAAGTGTTCTTGCAAATTGATCTCAAGTAACTAAGAGTTTTATCTACCCTATTGTACTCAAAGGTTTTTGTTATGTTTTAACCCTTTTTAACAATTTTGTTCCACCATTGAATTTGGTGGACAATCTTGCGTTTAGGAAGTTTATTCGAGACGGGCGCGGGTCATCGTATGGACCATGAATGCAATGGTGCCAAGTGTCTTTGGCAATTTGCTTTGAAGGGACTATGATCATTCCGTTTAGGCAACACTTTGAGGGACTTATGATCATTTTGATTTTGTTTTGCCAAAGATTCTCGACGTGCAAGCATGGCCCATTTTGGAAGGCAACATGTGGGATTACCCTAGAGGGTGCAAGTGTGATTGTGTATTGATTTCATGTATTTGTCTTGTATTAGGTTATCTAGCATTTGATTTTATGTACATGCAAACCCTAGGTCTAACCATGGTATAATTGAAAGCGGTAAATTGCGAAAATGTAAAGTCTACGCTATTACAAAATGGTACCCGGGAGTGGGGGTACATGTGTATGAATGGGGATGAGACTTATAGTATCCAATAAGTTACAACCAAATCGAATTTGCGATCAAATGTAAATATCGAATATACAAATATAAGATAAACAAATGTGTATAGGGCAATGTGAATGTATTTGTGTAAGTGTACATGTATATGAGTATGTGATTATTTACAGGTGCGATAATGTGAAATTGATGGGTATTAGGTATTGTTATTTATTTATTTTGACCTAAATATGTGCTTAATGAATCTTTGATTTGTATATTTTTAATATGTACAAAAAGAAAATTGTTTTAATTAAATGCTCAAGTTCTAATTAAATTATGAAATGATGTTTTAAGAAAAGAAAATATTTCTAGGTTTTCATTATGTATACAAGAGATATTTCTTATTGATTATGAATCGAATTATGTATATTAAAAAAAGAAATGTATTCTTAATTGTTATGTACAAAATATATTTTAATTAAAAGAATAGAAAAGTATTTTTAATTTTAATTAAAAAAAATGGCTCTTTATTTGTATGTATAAAAGTATATTTTAATTAAAAGAATAGAAAAAGTATTTTCCATTTTAATTGTATGATGTAGAAAAATGTATCTTAATTAAATAAAAAAAAAGTATTTTCAAATAATGTATTAAACAAAAGTATTAGTAAATTATTGTGAAGAAAAAAAGTGTTTGCTTAAATTTTTATTAAGGAGAGAACAAAAAGGGTTAAGAGAGCAGATACGTTGGGCTTAGGTACTCAGAATGGGCAAGGCCCACGTTTTAGGGTTTGGAGTTTTCATTTGGGAACGAAATCTAGGGTTGGCAGCGGCGCGTTGTTCATGGAGTTTCGTTGTCTTCTCCGTTGCATGTCTCAGTGTTCCCTTCGTTCGAGGCCACCGGCACTACCCCCACATCTCTCCCCTCCAGCTCGAGTTCAAAGGTCTCATTACAACAAGGTTCGCTTTAGATGTTTTTTATATCCCTTTTTTACGAATTGCATGTTTATTCGCTTTGAGCTAAAACCTTAATCTTTTATTATTATGAGGTAAAGGAGAAAAAGAGAGGGAGAAAAAAGTACTACCTGATCTTGGAGAAGGAGGAGAGATAGGGTATGTGGCGCTCAGGAGGCCGGGACGAGCGGAACGACAGTGAGGATGTTGGGCTTGCGCTTTGGTAACCTTTACTTTTTGCTACTTTAGGGTTTGATGATGATTTTCCTTTGCCCTGAAAACCCTTTTAATATTCACTTCTTTATCTCTCCTCTTCTACTGTATTCACGTCGCCTTTGATACTTTTGCTCAATGATGTTTTTTTTTGTTACTGAGGGGCTTTTGGGGTTTGATTATCTTTCTTCTTCGTCCCTGAATGGCCTTGAGATCAATATGCTTTTGGTGTTCGTTTTTTCACCCTGTGATGAACTCAGAGTTCTGAGGGGGGCCTTGCCTGTATGCTTGAAATGTTGCTTTCTGAGATGCTTCCCTGACTTTCTTCTGATTTGTGTTGCCTCGTTGTTAGCTTAGAATGCTTGCTTCTGAAACACCCTATGATGATGTAAATCTGAGGGTTTGGTATTTGGATGGTATTATCTTCCTTTTTCTTGTTGGTTTTGGTTTTGACAGTTGGTAATGGTAGTGCAGTAGGCAGGTTTCAGGTCTCAGGCAGGTATCAGGTCTTGGATGATTTTGGTTATGTTTGTGCTAGCAGGTTAAAAGGCTTCAGCAGGCTTGGGATATTCAGGCCTCCTCTTGTTCTGTTAAGTTTAACAGGTTATGAGGCTTAAAAGTACAGACTTCTGTTTTTTGATTTTTATTGGTTTGAGCTCATGCAGGTTTGTGTGTTGACAGTAGGTGTTATGCTTAGGCCAGTTAGACTGGTTTTGTTGTTAGGCAGGTTTTGCTGGTATGGCCTTTGCAGGTTTTCAGGCTTGTGGAGTCTTCAGGCCTCTTGTTAATGGCCTTAGCAGGTTTTAGCCACTGCAGGTTATGTGTTTGGCTTGATGGTTTGAACTGGACAGGTTGAATGCTTATGTTTCTTGCTTAAGGTTCATGGATTTTTGGCAGTAGGTAGAACAACTTGGTATATGGTATCTTTTGTGTCTTTTGGAGGTGTTTTATGGTTTATGCAGTTTTTTGAGTTTGTATATTTTCTGTCTCCTCTCTTGCTGAACTGTGTTGTTCTTTTTGTATATTTTTTCTTCCTCTCTATGCCTGCCTAAGCCTGAAAACCTGCATCTTTTCTCTCTCTCTCTCTCTCTCTTAGTACAGTTGGATATGTTATAATATGATTCTTTTCTGTACTTTATTTTTCTGAAAGGGCTATCTGATGGGAAATGATGATAAAAGAGTTCCTTGCATAAAAGATTTTCTCTGCATATTTATCTCTTCTTGACAGCTTTTGTGCTTTTTGATATCTTTCAAAATCTTCCTCTTTGATAGCTTTGAGTAGCCTTTTGGATAGTTGCTTTATATTTGGCAGAAAGTTGAGTTTGGACCTTTGGTTTAGATTTGCTGTTTGAGATTTAAACTTTATGCAATTTTGACAATTTTGAATTGTGCATTTTTTAAACTTGTGCATTCAATTTTAGCAAATAAACTCGTCCCTCTTTGTGAACCGGGAGAAATCCCGTGATTTGCAGAGAGGGTTAACTGATCCTAATCAGTGACCCTTAATGATGAATTTCTTCTGTCGTTTCAATTTAACTGCTTTTTGACTTTTCTTCTTTTCTTTTTGCAGATGAATATTGGAACACCGGAGCGAGGGATAGCGGATGAAGATTTGAAGATTTAGACAAATAATTAGGATAATCTTTTATTTAAATTTAGATCAATGTAAAACTATTGTTTGTAATTAAATCATAAACAATAATTGTACAATTAATTTAATAATAAATAAAAGCTTTCATTATCCAATTAATTCTGTTTTCTCTTTATTGTTTATTTATTATTTAAAACTCTTTGAATTAAAATAATTGAAAACTAAATTTCAATCACTTAATTTAGAATAATAAATAATTTAAATAAAACAATGTTTTAGTAATTGACCAATTAAACCTGTCCTTTCCAATATCCAAAGCAAAGCAGCAGTTAACCAAAATAAACTGATCAAGCGCATTCCCTTTTCACTGATTCTTTTGCCAAGCACTGTAATTCCAAACTGCATATTTCTTTTGACTGACTCAAACAAACCAACGTGAATTCAAACCAACTGCCTCTTTCACTGATTAAATCAAAACAATGCGAATTCAACCCGAATCTTGGAAAATCTTGCAAAGTGCTGTGGAATTTTAATTTTGCTGAGAATATGCCCATAAAACCTTAATTCCTGATTAAACGCCAACGAACATTCGCCTGATCACAATTGAGCCAGAATCAACCAAAACCTTAAGCCAAATATTTGAAGCAATCCAGAGTCCTGAAAATCAATAAAACCCTAATTTTGTTTGACTGACGAGAAAAGTCCGTTTGTCCGATTCTTGAGCCAGTTTGAAAAGTCAGGAAATGCCTGAAGCTGAGATTTCTTATGGAAAAATGCGAGGGTAAATTTTGGGGTACAACAGTACCATTATGCAGTTCAGCCATAATTTGTTCATCTTCCACCTTGTCCACACAATGGAGCAGAACGCAATTATGATTGCACTTGTATAGGATACCATTGATCAAGAAGAACTTAGCTGAGAACCTCCTCAAAAACCTTTTTTCATTGACTGAAGCTCCTTCGGGGAATTCTTGTGTTTTGAGATACCTTTTGACGTCATAAAACCAAGGCCGGTCCACTACTTCTTCGGTATTGATCTCGTGACAATGTGCAGGTTCTTCCATTCGCTCAATGGTGATTTGGGGAGCCTCATTATCCCAGTTAAGTTTAAACATGGAGGACATTGTTGCTAGAGCATCCGCTAGCTGATTCTCTTCTCGCGGGAAGTGCTCGAAAGTGATCTGCTCGAAGTGGGGTAACAATGTCAGGACATGTTCTTTATAAGGGATGAGGTTAGATGTTTAGTATCCCACTCTCCTTTGATTTGACTGATAACCAAAGCAGAGTCCCCAAATACAATCAAGGATTTGATTCCCAAGTCAATAGCAGCCTTGAGACCAAAGATACAAGCTTCATACTCGGCCATGTTGTTGGTGAAACTGAAGCAGATTCTAGCAGTGAAAGGTGTATGGCAACCTTGTGGAGAAATGAGCACAGCACCGATACCATTCCCAAGTGCGTTGGAGGCACCATCAAAGTACAGAGTCCATCGGGATCCTTGTTCAGGTCTGTCATACGGTATGTTTTCTTCAATGTTGCTCAAAGTCATGATATCCTTGTCGGGAAAGTCGAACCTCATGGATTGGTAATCTTCGACAGCTTGATGGGCCAAATGATTGGCTAGCACACTCCCCTTTATGACTTTTTGAGTTGTGTATTGTATATCATATTCGGTGAGGATCATCTGCCATCTAGCGATTCTTCCGGATAGAGCAGGCTTCTCGAAGATGTACTTGATCGGATCCATCTTAGAGATCGGTAAAGTGGTATGTGTCAACATATACTGCCTTAGCCGGCGAGCAGCCCATACCAAAGCACAGCAAGTTTTCTCGAGCAGTGAGTAGCGAGTCTCACAGTCAGTAAACTTTTTGCTAAGGTAATAAATGACATGCTCTTTTCGGCTAGACTCTTCATGTTGGCCCAATACGCACCCCATTGAATTCTCCAGGACAATCAGATACATGATTAGAGGCCTTCCTTCGACGGGTGGCATCAAGATAAGAGGTTCCAGCAAATACTCCTTGATTCTATCGAAAGCAAATTGACAGTCATCATTCCATTTAACCACCTGATCTTTCTTCAACAGCTTGAAGATTGGTTCACAGGTAGATTTTAGGTGAGAAATGAACCTTGCAATGTAGTTTAGGCGTCCAAAGAAACCTCTGACCTCCTTCTCAGTGCGAGGGGCGGGCATTTCTTGTATAGCTTTGACTTTGGCAGGATCAACCTCGATGCCTTTGTTACTGACGATGAATCCCAAAAGTTTACCGAACTTGACTCCGAAAGTGCACTTGTTAGGGTTCAGTCTGAGCTTGTACTCTTTCAGTCTGACAAACAGCTTTTGCAGATGGTCGAGGTGTTCTTCTTCAGTTTGTGAATGGGCTATCATGTCGTCTATGTAAACCTCTATCTCATGATGTATCATGTCATGAAACAAGGCCACCATGGCGCGTTGATAGGTTGCCCCGACATTTTTCAATCCGAATGGCATCACTTTATAACAGAACGTACCCCACTGTGTAACAAAGGTAGTTTTCTCCATATCTTCAGGGCCATTTTAATCTGGTTGTAACCTGAAAATCCATCCATGAAGGAAAATACCTTGTGCTGAGCTGTATTGTCAACCAAGATGTCAATGTGCGGTAGTGGAAAGTCATCTTTAGGGCTAGCCCTGTTTAAGTCTCTGTAATCCACGCACATTCTGACTTTGCCGTCCTTCTTTGGCACGGGCACAATGTTAGCAACCCATTATGGATAGGAAGTAATAACAAGAAAGCCAGCATTAAACTGCTTCATTACTTCAGCTTTGATCTTTTCGGACATGTCGGGCCTCATTCGGCGGACTTTCTGTTTGATCGGTGGACAGTCTTCTCTTGTAGGGAGACGATGAACCACAATATCTGTATCAAGTCCCGGAATGTCTTCGTAGGACCAGGCAAAAATCTCAACATACTCATTCAACAGCTGAACTAAACGCTCCTTGACATTTGGATCTAGGTTGGCACCCACTTTAACTTCTTTTCTGTCTTCCTCTGTTCCCAAGTTGATAGTCTCTAACAACTCCTTGTGTGGCAGAATAACCCTTTCTTCCTGTTGCAACAGTCTAGCCAACTCTCCAGGCACTTCACATTTTTCATCACCTTCGTATTCAGCATGATTGACCAGATCTTCAGAGTCACTGAAGGCCATAGTAGAATTGTTACCCATGGAATCCGGAGTGGATGGGTACCTGCATTTGTGAGTGTGGGTGTGTATAAGGGATAGACACCTTTAAACAAATAAAATGTAAAAAGAAAGACAATAAACACAAAAGTTTATATATGAAAACGTCCATGATTCATTAAAATGGCATACGAAGATGAAAAATCAAGCCCTTACAAATGGACCTATATGCCTCGGGTAAGGCATAAGGCAAAAAGTGTACGAATTGTTTAAAAATTATTACAGACCAACAGAAAATGTTCGAAAGATAAATTACTGATTGATGAAAGTAATGGGAACAAAGTCTTTCGCCTCCCAGTTGTTCAACCCTTCTTCAACAGTTGGAAAGATCCAGTCTTCAAAATTGTTCTCGTCTTCACCATCCTCCTCTAAAGCATTAAATCCATGATGGGTGATCTTCAATGGTGGTCCTCCAGCCCGGGAGCGACGCACAACCTTCTGACTAGAAGCAGTGAAACCCAAGCCGAACTTATCTGTCTTGTAAGGGAAATTTGGCAGTTGACCCCACACTGTGCTTCCTCCTTCCTCAATCACAGCCTTTGCATCTTTAAGGGATGACATCTGGGACACAAGTTTGGTAATGATAGGCACAGAAGTCATTGTCTTGGCTACCGCAACTTCAGGAGAAACCTCTTCAAAGTGCTGAAAGGGGGTCTCGAGGAATTCACCATCTAATTCAACATAGCGGAATGAATTCAAATGGCTTATCATATACTCCTCCTCGCCACGAACTGCCACAATTTCCCCCCTGGACTAGGTACTTAAGCTTCTGATGCAGAGTAGATGTAACGGCTCCAGCATGATGAGTCCATGGCCTTCCTAACAAGCAAGAGTAGGAGGGACGGATGTCCATGACATAAAATGTGGAGTTGAAAGTTTCCGTACCCACTTTAATCGGGATGTCCACCTCCCCGTGGACCATCCGTTTAGAACCATCGAAGGCTCTGACAATGATGTTGCTAGGCTTCAAAATTAAACCTTCACAATCCAATCTATCCAATGCTTTCTTAGGCAAGACATTTAAAGACGACCCGATATCAACCAGAACATGAGCAAGAGTAGTCCCTCTGCATTCTACCGAGACATGCAGCACATCGTTATGCTTTCTCCCCTTAGGTTTTAGATCGGCATCGGAGAAACCAAGACCATTGTTGGCGGTTAGGCTGGCTACACACTCCTGGAACTGGTCCGTAGAGGTTTCTTGAGGCACATGGGCTGTCTTCAGGAATTTGATCAAGGCTTTGGCATGAGCTTCAGAACAGAGCAATAAGGCCAGCATAGAGATTTTTGAAGGGGTTTGCCCCAGTTGTTCTACGACATCATAGTCGCTCTTCTTTATTATTTTTAAAATCTCCTCCATTTCCTTTTGAGTGGTCTCGGGGATTACCAAAGGCTGAGCCCTCGTCCTGACGGGCGCTTCTTGGATCCCCTTACCTTTATCAGCAGTAACAGCAGAGGGTACAGCTTCGGAAGTTATAATATCTTCAATCACTGGAGTTCATACAGATGTGTTGACTGGCACAAGAGTAACCTTAAGAGAATTTGAGGGTCCTAAGATTGCCCTTGGAGGAGAAATCTCCAGAGAGAAGATTCTTCCGCTGCGGGTGATCTTACTTGTCCCCGTAATATTTACTACATCAGGAGTCTCTTCATAGGAACTTTCTTCAACTGATTCGATCTGCTTAACACCGTGGTAGAAGATCTCTCCTCCATAATTCCACGGTATTGTCTTGTTGGACTTGTATGGGATAGGCCCCGACATTGTTATCTTCAGAGGTACAAACTTTGGATCGGGCATAATCTTAACAGGACTTTTGGAGACCTTGGAAAGATTGTCGGAAATGGTGATTATAGCAACATCGTTGATTGGAGTAACAAGAGTAACATGAGTAACATGAGTTTTCTTAAAGAGGATTTCTTGATTATCCATTAGGCGTTGGATGCCTAACTTCAATAATAGACAGTCGGATTGCAAAGTCGAACAAAGGTAGCAATCTTTTTCACAGCCCAGGAAAATCCTGGCTTTCAACAGATTCATCTTGATCATTGGCAATGGAGTCATTAAGTCATCAACAACAGTAACATAAAGATCTTCTACAACAGCATGGACATTGTGACCATGTTTTGGCATTGGAGCGAATATCACATTAGGTTTTTCAGGGGCGTCAAACTCCACCTCCCTGGCATCTATTAAATCCTGGATCTTATTTTTGAGGGCCCAACAATTATTGGTGTCGTACCCCACGCTATCCGAATGATAAGCACACTTTGCATTTGAATGGTAGTAGGGAGAAGAGGTGTTTGGATTCTTCGGCGCCTCTTTCAAGCTTGTAAGGTTTAACTTCAACAGATGAGGGAGAACTTGAGCAGGTGTCATATTAATCTGGGTGAATTTCCGTGCAGGCCTTTCCACCCTTGCTTGGTTGGTTCTGGGTTGACTGTTTCGAGGTTGATCAATTGCAGAATTATGAATCATTACAGCCCCCACTGCTGGCCGTCGCTCGACTCTTCCTTGACTTCTCTGTGAGTAAACAACTGAGACTTCTTTCTTGGCTGGAAAGGTCTTCTTGATGGAAGTGGAAGCAGATGCATCCTTTTGAATTTTACCTCTCTTAATGCCAACTTTGACTCTTTCACCAGTCAGAATTAATTCGGTGAACCCTGCAAATGAGCTCCCGATCAAGTGATTAAAGAATGGACCTGATAGGGTCCCCAAAAACATATCCACAAGCTCTCTCTCAGACAATGGTGGCTGCACCCTTCCAACCAAGTCCCTCCATTTATGGGCATACTCCTTAAAGCCTTCATTAGAGACCATACCCATACTCTATAATTGAGTACGAGTAGGTGCTAAATTCGCATTATATTGATATTGTCTGTAGAAGGCAGCAGCCAAATCCTCCCAATTGTGTACATCAGATCTTTCAAGTTGTTAGAACCAATCCAATTGCGTACCCGACAAACTATCTTGAAAAAAGTGGACCCACAGATCCTTATCAGAAGAATGAGGTTGGATATTTCTGACGTAAGACCGTAGGTGCATCTTCGGACAAGACAAATCATCATATTTAGCAAATGTAGGCACCTTGAATTTAGGGGGAATCACAATCCGAGCAACAAACCCTAGCTCCTCGAAGTCCAGCCCAAGCACTCTTTGTACCTCCATAGCTGCCAGACGCTCCTCCAGATTCTTATACTTGTCATCTGCAGGTGGATACTGCTGCTCAGAGTAATCCTCGTCCTCTTCTTCTTCTTCTTCCTCAGACTCAGGTTGTACTGCAGCTCCCTTTCCCGCCTCTTCCTCAGATGACGAGGGGAAATCGAGGACCCTTCTAGCTTGGTTCTCAAATCTCCTTCCCAAAGTAGCTACACCAACTCTTTTCTTTTTCTTTTTCTCCTTCTCTTTTTCCTTTTCCTTTTCCAGCAGTGCCTTAAGATCCTCCTGACCCTTTGCCAAGGTCATGAGTAGTTGTTGGAACTGTGAATTCTGTGCTTGTAGATCTTTGACCGTCTGCTCTATATCCATCTTGCTGAAATAAACAGCAGAGAGATAAGGAAACCTGGTGTGAAGACCTGCTTATGCATATGATGAATGATATGTATTCATGTAATGCGTTCAAGGATTCAGAAATTCAAATTTGTTGCAAACAAAAAGAACACACGTCATATTAATAAGAAGAATTTGTTAGTACATAAATGCCCCATGGGCAAAATAATACAAAATTCTAATGTAAAAGGACGTTGTGCATCCTCTTTGGTGCTATGTAGGTGTTAAGATTCTGCTCTTCGTGGAGTCGACGAGTAAGTTCCAAAACCTTCTTCTCACTGGCGTAGAAGCTAGCTTCAAAAGTGTTTCGTTCTTCCTTGAGCTGTATCCAACTCTTTTGCAAATCTTCCATTGATGTTGGCATGTCAGGATGTAGGAAGGTGTATGGAACCTCTCCTTCCATAACAGGCTCTTTGATCATAGGCAGAATGTAGGGGTAAGGCATCATAAGACTCTGGGCTCGGGTTCGTACCCACTTGAGGTAAGGCTCAAGGGGGATGGAATTCTTGTGTCCCAGGGTCTTACTGTCCACCTTGCTGGGCATCCTCCAAGCTCGGATAAACCTTTGTCGAAGTCCTTGAGCATCATTGTCGAAGTCAAAATCCAAGTCTGGGATCAGCATGTCATGAGGGCCATCCCTTTAGGCATACCCAAATTGTCTCAGAGCCAAGCAGGGGTTGTAGGTAATGTCTCCCCTAATGCCAAGTAATGGGACATTAGGGAATTCCCCACAACGATCAATGATGATGACATTTTCTCTGGACCGAGAACACCAATGAACATTAGAATGTGTAAGAGTCATCAATCGTTGTGACCACCTCAAGCCTTGCTCATTCTTTAAGACTGGTTGAGGAAGGTGAGAAATAAACCACCTTGATAGAAGAGGAGTACAACACATGAGAACACCTCTTTTCCTCATTGTTCGAGTGTGAAATGAGTGGAGGATATCCCCAAGAAATGTAGGCACCGGGTTGCGAACCATGAAAATCTTAACAACATTCACATATATAAGCTGATCAGAGTTTGGGAACAAGACCAACCCATAGATGAGAAGTGCTACAATCTCTTCAAAGGCTTGTAGATCTAGAGAATTCCAGCAGTCTTGTGCCTTCTCAAACAGAAACTTTGCCAAGAAACCCTTGACACCACTTCTGGTTTCCCAATGACCTTTGATATCAGATGGTTGCAAGTGTAAGGCTTGAGCAACATCTTCAGGCTTTGGTTCTCTTTCCGTACCGTTGTAGGGTAGTTGATGGAGAATAGGAATCTTCAGGAGTTGAGAAAATTCCTCCAAAGTAGGCACTAGTTGGTAATCAGGAAATGTGAAGCAATGGTGTAGGGGGTCAAAGAACTGGAAGAGAACTTTCACCATGTCTTCATCAATGTTGGAGTTGACCAAGTTGAGAAGTCTACCATGTATTTCACTGAAGGGAGAATTCTATGGAATCTTTGAAGCAAGCTCCTTGAGTTGAGGAGGGACTGTGAGGGTTTAGAATTGAAGCCAAGTAACATTGTTGTTAGGGCCTTCGATGGGTCGAAAAGAATGGTACACGGAGAAGTGGATATTACGGTGAAGGTTGGTTCTCAGATCTTTACATCTACTTTTTATGTGATGGACATTAGGCCATCCTACTCTTGTTTGCTGGGTCGCCCATGGATCCACAAAGTTGGGGCAGTCACTTCAACGCTCCACCAGATGCTGAAATACCCAGTCAAAGGGAAAATTGTGACGGTGCGAGGGGAGGAAGAGTACATGGTGAGCCACCTCAACTCTTTCTGGTATGTAGAGATGGATGGGGAGTTCATTGAGACCCCGTTTCAACATTTTGAAGAAGTTCCCCAGACACTGGCATCAGCTGAAACTATCAATGAAGATCCTCCTATGAAGATGGCTTCCTTAAGGGATTCCCGAGCTGTTGTTGAGAAAGGTGGGTGCGCAAAGTGGGGTCAACTACTTGATTTTGCACAGAAGACTAACAAGTTTGGTTTGGGTTTCACTGCAGAAGCTCAAAAGGCTGTTCGGAATGCACGGATCGGAAGACCTCCCCTGTTCATCAGCAATTCAGGAGTGAATGCCATTGAAGACGATGTGGAAGAGTCTGAATTCGACAGTTGGATCTATCCTACTACTGATGGTGGACTAGGCAATTGGACAGCAAAGGAATTCATCCCAATTTCTTTTGTTACCCAGTAATGAGACTTTTGTTTTGAATTTCTAACAGACAATGTTTTAAACTTTACAGCCCGGTGTCTTACCCGGGGCACCGTGGCCTCATTTGTGAGGGCTTTATGTGTGTCATTTACATATATCATTAATAAAAGCATTGGACGTTTCTTGCATTTCAAATTTTGAGCCCCTTGTTTTTCTTTTATTACATATTGCAAAATAGCTATTTTACACACACTCACATATACAGGTCTACATCCACTCTGGATCTCACTGGTAACGACTCTGCTACTGCCAGTTATGACTTCGAAAGTCCGATCAACTTAGCCGAAGACGAAGGTGAAGATGATTGCGAAGTGCCTGGTGAACTTGCTAGACTGTTACTTCAGGAAGATATGGCCATTCAGCCGCACGAAGAGCCGGTGGAGTCAGTAAATCTGGGTACAAAGATAGACAAGAAAGAGGTCAAGATCGGGACAAATCTGGAAGCTAGTGTTAAGCAACGATTGATTCAGATGTTGCGTGACTATGTTGAGATCTTAGCCTGGTCTTATGAAGATATGCCTGGGTTGGATACCGATATTGTGGTTCACCGCCTGCCTACCAAAGAAGACTGTCCTCCAGTGAAACAGAAGGTCCGCCGAATGCGCCCGGATATGTCTGAGAAAATCAAGGTGAAGTGATGAAACAGTTTGACTCCGGTTTTTTAGCAGTTACTTCTTACCCGCAGTGGGTGGCCAATGTGGTTCCTGTGCCGAAGAAGGATGGTAAAGTTCGAATGTGTGTCGACTATAGGGATCTGAACAGGGCCAGTACCAAGGATGATTTCCCTCTGCCTCATATCGCCGTTCTGGTTGACAACACCGTGCAGCATAAAGTCTTCTCCTTTATGGATGGTTTATCCGGTTATAATCAGATTAAAATGGTTCCCGAAGACATGGAGAAGACAACTTTTGTTACTCAATGGGGTACCTTTTGTTACAAGGTCATGCCTTTTGGATTGAAGAATGCTGGGGCAACGTATCAGCGTGTCATGGTCGCTTTGTTTCATGACATGATCCATCATGAGATTGAGGTATACGTCGATGACATGATTGCAAGGTCCCAGACTGAAGAAGAGCATATTGACCACCTTCAGAAGTTATTTGACAGGTTGAAGTTGTACAAGTTGAGGTTAAACCCGAACAAGTGCACCTTCGGAGTGAGATCCGGTAAACTGTTGGGTTTCGTTGTAAGCGATAAAGGTATTCAAGTGGATCCTGCAAAGGTGAAAGCTATACATGAAATGCCAGTTCCCCAAACAGAGAAAGAAGTCAGAGGCTTTCTGGGACAATTAAACTACATTGCCTGATTCATCTCACACCTGACCGCTACTTGTGAACCAATCTTCAAGTTACTAAAGAAAGATCAAGTAGTACGTTGGAACGATGAATTCTAGGCCACTTTCGAAAGGATAAAAGAGTATCTCCAAGAGCCACCCATTATAATGCCTCCAGTTGAAGAGAGACCTTTGATCTTATACTTGACAGTACTCGACAACTCAATGAGGTGTGTGCTGGGTAAGCATGACGAGTCTGGCCGAAAAGAGCATGCTATTTATTACCTTAGCAAAAAGTTTACCGACTGCGAGACTCGATACTCGTTGCTTGAGAAAACTTGTTGCGCTTTTGCATGGGCTTCTCGCCGGCTGAGACAGTATATGCTGACTCACACTACTTTATTGATATCAAAGATGGACCCAATCAAGTATATCTTCGAAAAGCCTGCTTTATCCGGAAGAATAGCAAGATGGAAAATGATCTTGACTGAGTACGACATCCAGTATACGACCCAAAAGGCAATCAAGGTAAGTGTGTTGGCAGATCACTTGGCACATCAGGCAGTGGACGATTACCAGTCTATGAACTTTGAATTTCCGGATGAGAATATCATGATAGTAACTGACTGTGAGGAACCTGGACCGGATGAAGGACCTGAGGAAGGATCCCGATGGTCTATGTACTTTAATGGAGCTTCGAACGCTTTGGGTAATGGCGTTGGTGCCGTGATCATATCTCATAAAGGCTCTCATACTCCGTTTACCGCCCGACTATGTTTCAACTGCACCAACAACATGGCGGAGTTTGAGGCGTGCATTATGGGTCTTTGAGCAGCAATTGACCTGAGGATTAAGTTCTTGAGTGTCTTCGGAGATTCCGCTCTCGTGATCAGTCAGATCAAAGGCGAGTGGGATACGAAACACCCAAATCTTATTCCTTACAAGGAGTATGTGTTGACATTGCTTCCCCACTTTGAGAAGATAACCTTTGAACACTTCTCTAGAGAGAAGAATCAGTTGGAGGACACGCTGGCTACGATGTCTTCTATGTTCAAAGTCAATTGGGACAACGAAGCTCCCCAGATTATCATTGAAAGATTGGAAGAACCTGCACATTAATATGATATTGAGACTGAAGAGGTAGCAGATAAACCCTGGTTCCATGAGGTAAAAAGGTAATTGGAGTCTCAGGAATACCCTGAGGGTGCATATGTTAATGATAAAAAGTTTCTGAGGAGGTTCGCGGCGAAGTTCTTCATCAACAATGGCATCCTTTACAAGCGTAACCATGATTCGACCTTACTGTGATGTGTGGATAAGAACGAAGCAGAAAAGATCATGACAGAGTTACATGAAGGTACTTTTGGAACTCATTCCAGTGGACACACCATGGCAAAGAAAATCCTACGGGCAGGATATTTTTGGTCCACATTGGAAGCCGACTGTTATCAGCATTCTCGGACATGTCACAAGTGCCAAGTCTATGCTGATAAGGTGCACATACCTCCAGTTCCTCTAAACGTCTTAACGGCACCTTGGCCTTTTGCAATGTGGGGCATTGATATGATCGGCGAGATCAGACCTACAACATCAAATGGGCATCGTTTCATCCTGGTAGCTATTGATTACTTTATGAAGTGGGTTGAAGCAGCTTCCTTCGCTACAGTAACCAAGAACGTCGTGGCATGGTTCATTCGGCATAATCTAATTTGTCGATACAGTGTACAAGAGAGGATCATTACGGACAATGGTACTAATCTCAATAATAAGATGATCACCGAACTCTGCAAGCAATTCAAGATACAACACCACAACTCTTCTCCCTACCGACCGAAGATGAATGGAGCTATAGAAGCGGCTAATAAGAACATTAAGAAGATTATGCAGAAGATGACGGTGACATACAAAGACTGGCACGAGATGTTACCGTTTGCTCTTCATGGGTACCGTACCTCAGCACTGACGTCAACAGGGGCAACACTTTATTCCTTGGTTTATGGCATGGAGGCAATCTTGCCCATTGAAATTTAGATACCCTCTCTTCGGATTATGAAGGATGCAGTTTTAAGCGAAGATGACTGGATTCAGACCCGGCTTGATCAGCCAAACCTAATCGACGAAAAGAGACTTACTGCTATTTGTCATGGTCATACGTATCAAAAACGGATGATCAAGGCATTTAACAAGAAAGTTAGACGACAAGAGTATCAAGTTGGGGATCTGGTAATCAAGCACATCATACTACCTCAAGGTGATCCCAGGGGCAAATGGACCCCTACTTATGAAGGGCCATTTGTGGTTAAGAACATTTTCTCAGGAGGAGCTATGATTCTAACCACCATGGATGGTGACGACCTTCCTCACCCCGTCAATGCAGACATAGTGAAAAGATACTACGCATAATCAAAGACCCGCTAGGTTGACTGGCCTAGGAAAAAATAAGGGCTTCCCGGCGAACCAAAAGGGTTCGGGCAAAAATAAGGGATGAAAATGAAAAAAATCTGTACACCCGGCAAGTCGAAAACCTGAAAAGGCGGCTTGGGCAAAAAAGGGTATCCCGGTGGACTGAAAACCCGAAAGGGCGGTCCAGGAAAAAATTAGGGATCAAAGCGTAACACTATGTCTCATTGGATCACCTTGCAACCAGACTTCGGTATCAACTATCAAGCTCGGACGGTGCTAATCAATCTGATCTACCTTCAACCAATAGCAAAGTGATGATACGCTAGAGAACATAAAGGCAATAACAGAGTTGGAACCCAGTGGGATTATTCACACAGCTGTTTTGTTTAGTTTTTCACAAATTGTGTAGATTCTATTATTCGGCGGTATTCTCTTACTAGGACGTCAACCTCTTGTACAAAAAACGCCTATTCACAGGCCAAACTTCAAAATCAATACAATTCATTTTCAAAGAAATTCCAAACTGTTTTTCCTTTATCTGTTTTGATTTGCAAAGAACGTCCAATGTTAATTTTTTATATATGCATTTGACATTAATTGCTGCTCATGAATATTTGCATGCGAAACAAAAGACGATTACGGGTAACATCAGAAACAGGGGCAATAAAAACTGTTCAAACTATACAGTTGCTCTGTCCACCAGGTACAAAGGTAGATTCAGCTGAAGAATATGGCTAAGATATCTTCACTCCCCGCAGAGTAAGACAGTAATGATAGCTCTCCCCAGCTGAGACTTGTAGTTGTGAATGAATCAGTAATATTCTCCCCAAGCAGCGTTTATCTACCATCAGCACTAAAAAGGCTTGATACCCCCGACAATCTTAATATTCCCCAATGGAGTATAAGAATGCTCCCCGGCAGGGTACAAGATATCCCCAGTGGATTCAAAGTTTTCCCAGCGCAGTCTGAAAAAGCTTCCCCAACGAAGTTGGGAGAATCATCCCCAGTAGACTCTAGAAGTTTATCCCCAGCGGAGTACAAAAATAAATCTCCCCAGTCGAGTTCAAAGGATCATTCCCAGCAAAGCTTAAAGGGTTATCCCCACAAAAGTCTAACAGGTTATCCCCAGCGAAGTCGCAACTGAGAGATCGTCCCTAGCGGAGTTCTTTCCTTTCACAAACAGGAATTCAATCCCCAATAGGATTCAATATCACCAGCGATGATAATTCATCCCGACGAAATTTATCAGTGGAATCTTCAGCAGAACATCTCTTCCCCACAGAGTAATCTCCTCATCGGTTTATTCCCCCAACGGAGTCATCCTCTCCTACGGGTTTATTCTCTTCGTTTGCCATCCCCAGCGGAAATGAAGAATCCAGCTCTATTCTTCAGCAGCTATCCGGAATTTATTTCCCCAGTTAGAAAAATTACATTACCATACATCATGATACAGGCATATACGCATCATACCACACAATCTCATTTATTTTGAGAGCATCATTGCTTGATATATATCATGCATTTCATACATCATGACATTGCATATGACTGACTCTTTACCTTTTCAGGGAAAGACGAATCAATAAACACCGTTGACTACTTATATGACCTGGTAGTCCCCTCAAAAACTACATCTATTGAGGGCTGTTTCAACGGATTCCTCAGAAAGATATCACAAGACTTTCATCTGGGTTCAGTTAAATCGATTCTAAGATTTTTTTGATTCTTATCCAGTCAAAGTTAATCCAAGACCTTCTCTGGTTCAGTCAGATCAACGCTAAGATCTCCCTGATTCTTATTCCAGTTGAAGATATTCCAAAACTTTCATCTGGTTCAGTTAAATCGATTCTAAGATTTTTCAGATTCTTATCCAGTCAAAGTTAATCCAAGACCTTCTCTGGTTCAGTCAGATCGACGTTAAGATCTCCCTGATTCTTATTCCAGTTGAAGATATTCCAAGACTTTCGTTCGGTTCAGTTAAATCGATTCTAAGATTTCTCTGATTCTTATCCAGTCAAAGTTAATCCAAGACCTTCTCTGGTTCAGTCAGATCGACGCTAAGATATCCCTGATTCTTATTCCAGTTGAAGATATTCCAAGACTTTTGTCTGGTTCAGTTAAATCGAGTCTAAGATTTTTCTGATTCTTATCCAGTCAAAGTTAATCCAAGGCCTTCTCTGGTTCAGTCAGATCGACGCTAAGATCTCCCTGATTCTTATCCCAGTCGAAGTTCCTACCTCCTACTAACAATCTCTAAATGGCATCTGTAAGCCCATTCCCGACATCACAAGGCTGATACCACTTCATGCGAGTGCAAATTTCTGGGCACTCTAGTGTTCAATCATCTTCCACCTTCGGATCACGAAAGGCACGAAAGCCAATCTATACCCTCGGGTTTAAGAAGATTGAACAGGGGAAGCTGTTGTACCCCAAAATTTGACCTCTCATATTTCTCAAAACATTGCAAAAAAAATCTCCAAGTGGCTCAAGGTTGCTCAAGAGTGGGTCAATCAAGTCATCTCCTAAGACAGTCAACCTCAAATTAGGGTTTTGTGTTGCATCAAGATCCTTGAGTCCAAATGACCTCAAGTGCTCTCCAATGTCCTAATATGTTCTCAAGATCATCCATGTCAAATTTCAAGCCTTGCAGAGGAAGTTTGCTCAGTCAATTGCTCAAAGGGTCCAAAAATCGACTGTGTTAGGGCAAAAGTCAACTGTGACCTATAAACAGTCAAACTTCAAGATTTTTTGTCAACATTATCATTTTGAAAGATATTTCATCATTTGATCAAGGGTTTATCATGATTCATCAAGGATTGCTCAAAATTCATCAAGACTCAAAAGTTGCTAAATTAGGGTTTTGTAGGAAAAGTCAACTCAACTTTGACCAAGAATAACTTTCTCATACTTTATGAGAAATGACCCATACAAAGCTCATTTTGAAGAGGATGTAATTTCCTACAATCCATCTTCATACCCCAAGATCATAAAATGCACTCACAAGAAGTTATAAATTTGGACATTATAGGTCATTTTTGAAAGTCAACAAAAACACCTTTTTTCCAAAGCTTACAACTTGAGCATGGAATATCAAAATGAGATGAGACAAAAAGGGTTGGTTATAGGACATCTCAAGATTTCTAAAAATTCCAAGAACACTTCCAAAAGTTCAAAATTGAATAAGTTATGCATTGTTGAAGTTGGACATTTTTGCAAAATTGCCAAAAGTCAACTATCCCCAAAACTTCAAATTTTGTCAAATGGGCCCACTCTTTTCCACTTGATTTGGACTTGCCACATTACACACGTGTCTTAGCTTCAGCCTTGAGTCCATTTGTCAATTTTATTATTTTATTTGATTTTTTAATGAATTATTTCACTTTTAATCAAATTAAATCAAATAAAATCCAAACATTGATTATTTAATCTCTTTTTGGCTATTTCAGGATTGAATCATCATCATCAAGTGTATCAAATTCGTATCAAGCATTCCATGTGCAAAAAGATTGGATTTTTGACAAAATAGGCAAGCTTTCAATGGTGGATCAAATCAAATCCCATGGCATCAATGTGCAAAGATTCAATCCACAAATGTTAACCTAATGCATTGCATATTACATATACAAGTCAAAGCACACGAAATTGGGACCTAGAGGCTGCAAGAACACTGAAAGAAAAACTTGGAAAAAATGGTAAAAAGTGCAAAGTCGAAATCAAGCTTGGAGGCGTTTTCAGAAGCAAGACTCAACAGCAATCGATTGTTGGGTGTCTACTCAACCTTCTGCAATCAAAAGCAAGCTCTCACACACTCTCAAACGCACTGTAAGTGATACACGCCCCCCTCTGAATTTGATTTCGTGTTTCAAAATCCATGCATCATTACAAGAGACCAATGGTATATTTGCAATCACTAGATAATTTCCAAGCTGTCCATATTTTGATTGTGTTTATCTGCTCTGTGGTGCAAAACGCCATTGTAGGGTTTCCTAGGTTTTTTTAGGGGTTTTTGTTACAGGTAAAATTAGACCTATTAATGGCCATGGACATGACCGGAGGAGAAAGACGAGCACAACCATGGTCTTGGATGGAGTTTATATGGCCTGAGATGCGTTTTTGGAATGACCTACACTTTTAGCTGTGGATTTAAATCCGCAGGTAATTTCCTTGCAGACCTGAGGACAGGGACGACCATGTGCCCCTATCTGATTGCCCCATTCGAATATTCGCGCGTTTTTATTTTTGTTCTGGCATATTAATGTATTTTCTCATATTATCATTATTGCTGAATATATTAACAATAGAAGCGCGTTGGCCTAGTGGAAAGAGGAGCTGGCAGTCACCAACAGGACCTGGGTTCGAATCCCCGGTCCTCCAAACACTTTGTTATATTTTTTCTACAGGTTATCCAGTGCAGATTCAAGCGCGTGGTGCATCATACTCCCTCACTCAATCAATGGACAGATGGCCCCAGGCCAAATCTGATGGCCCAGATGGAACGTCCACCATGGAATCAAGTCAAAGGCGCACATTGAATCTCTCCAAGTCAGCCAGGCCTGTGCCATTTGGGCCATCAAATTGCTGTTCAGACCTCCAAATCAGGCCCAAACCCACCTAAGTCTTTCTATTTAATTTTTTTTACTTATTTTATTTAATTGTTTTGTTTAATTATTTTTCATGATTAATTAACCAATAAAACTTTTTTTCTTAATAAAATTAAAACCAAAAAAATATTTTCTTGATTAACTTAAATTTTAGTATTTTCTTTTTATTAACAAAATCAATTAATTAATTTAGTTTTAATTAGGAATAACTCTAATATGTTTTTTTGCAATAATTAAAATTAACTTAGACAATTAGGTTTTTATTAACATTGATTAAATTTATTTTTATTTCTTTAAATACCAAAAACCCAAAAATATTTTCATTAATTAATTAATTTAATTTAATTTAATAATTAACCTAGACTAATTTATTTCCTAATTCAAAAATAACCAAAAAATCTTTTCTTTAACAATTAAAGGGTCAAAACCCTAAAAACTTGCGCCCGATTTAATTTCCTGCACGCGATCCATTTGATATCATATTTGTATTTGTTCCCGGAATGTAATAGCTTAATAGGACTTTAAATATTTTTATCGCTTTATTTATTTTCCGCATTTAAATTTCAAAGGGTTGCTTTTGGCGATGTAAATACCCGACGCCTTGTAATAGTTAGTTAAATTTCCGCATTTTATTTTCCACAAAATATAACTGCTAGATGTTTGATAATAGGGATACATGACAAGAATGAATGTTTAACCTAAAATCAACTTAGATCACCATTGACATGTACAAAGATAAAATTAACCGAAAACAACACACTCGCACATGCGCACTCTTAGGGTACACCCCACTTGGTTGCCTTCGTACACGGTCATTGAGTATAGGTTATTTTAGAGGTCGCCCTCTTGTCCAAAGATCATAGTCGCCTCGAAACGGTTGCCTCGGATGTTGTTGCCTCAAAACAAATGATCTAAGACATTAGGGTTACTGCTAAGGCGTCCTAACGTTGCTTTGGTGACCGTAAGTCCCTAAATTCGAATTGACCCTTAAACTCCAACGACGGTGCTACCTACTCATCAATAGTAGGATAGCATTGTCTAAAGGAAGATAGCATAAAACGATTCCTTTTTCGAGTAGGTAGATGGTTCTCAGGTACTTGCTCTTTCCAAAACAAAACAAAACTTTTTACACTTACACCTTTCAAACAAAAATCTTTTTCAAACCCACAAACACAAAGAAAAGCAAATTTTGAAAACAATATGAGCAAGTACCTAAGAGCCCGTGGATAACCACAGATAGAAAGGATGCTAACACCTTCCCTTTCTATAATCTACCCCCCGAACCCGAGAAATATCTCGAAAAATGAATTTTTCTGTGCTTTTTTCCTTTCCTTGTTGGATAAAATAAAAGACGGTGACGACTCTTGCTTACCGCGACATTTTGCAAAAACAAACGCAAAACATAAACCAGCATTCCAAAAAACAGTCAGTTCTTTCCCACCGTATCACACTATCCATTTCATCTTTCCAAGCCACCAAGCTGACACTATTCCAGCAGTCCTACTAATGTTGGTGCAAAGCCCATTTCCCGCCTAGCACATTTTTTCAAAAGCCCAACCTCTAATTGGCATGGCTTCTCTGAAAAAATAGTACTTGGCTGATAGCCTGCCTTAAGCAATGGTTCCACAGTTCAAATAATAGGGACATTGCATTTATAAACCATTGCATCATTTCAATTCATAACATTATCATGTTAAGCATACATAACATACATCATGCATACGTCAAACATAATCATATCAAACATACATACATACATTACATTCAATTATATATGCCCATGGAAATTGCGAAAAATCTCAAGGCATGACTACCAGCTAAGACAAACTCAAAATTCAAATCCAAGCTTATCACTATCCATTCATTTTGCTATCACTACAACTACCTCATTTGAGAACGGACACAATCGTCAAAGGTGCCGCTATCAAAATTTCACTAGGCAACTTACCTACGATTCGTATTCAAGGCCTAATCATCACTAGCCTCCAGGAATTACACTTGAAATTATCAAGTTCAAACCTCTCAAAATATTCAATTTCATTTAGTTATCATGTTGATCAAGCCTTGGTTGAGAACAAACACAACCGGCTTCATTTGCAAAATTCTGGGGTTTATTTCTTCATGGTGATAGTCTTGGTTGAGAATAGACACAACCGACATCATCACTAAATTTTGGGGTTAATTTCCTCATGTTGATAGCCTTGGTTGAGAACAGACACAACCTACATCATCAGTGAAACTTCAGTTTCAATCTTCAAACCTAACATTTTTATGCTAAACAATTACCTTGGTTGAGAACAGACACAACCGGTAAAAAAATCAGATCGCATCTTGGATCTAGTTATCTAATATTTGATCATCAAAAACAACTTTTTCTGCGACATAACTCAATGCGTCAGTCTCCATGCAGCAATGTGGGAAATTCGTAATACAACTCATTGCGTCAGTCTCTATGCAGCAATGTGTTTCCTCCTCTGTGATATAACCCATTGCATCAGTCTTCATGCAGCAATGTGGGAAATCTACGATATAGCTCATTGCGTCAGGATCCATGCAGCAATGTGCGAAATCTGCAATATAACTCATCACCTCAGTCTTCATACAACGATGTAGTTATTAAGCTTTACTAAATTATCTATTCCCTAGGTTGTGATAGATATGCGAATAAATATGCATAATCCATTGCATCAGTCTCCATGCAACAATGTATTATCAAAATGTTTTATTTATCCCCTAGATTGTGATAAATACACAGTTTCCTCCTTTGTAATATAGCTCATTGCGCCAGGCTCTATGCAACAATGTGTGAAATCTGCAATATAACTCATCGCCTCAGTCTCCATGCATCGATGTAGTTATCAAGATTTTTTCAATTATCTATCCCCTAGGTTGCAATAGATATGCGAATAAATCTGCATAATCCATTGCATCAGTCTCCATACGATAATGTATTATCAAACTGTGTTTTATTTATCCCCTAGGTTGTGATAAATACACAGTTTCCTCCTTTGCGATATAACCCATTGCGCCAGTCTCCATACAGTGATGTGGGAAATCTGCGATATAACTCATTGCGTCAGTCTCCATGCAGTGATGTTGTTATCAAGGTTTTTCAATCATCTACCCCCTAGGTTGTGGTAGATGTGCAAATTTCCGGTTCATATTATTCATTCTCTAGGTTGCTATGAATACGTGAATTCATCCTCGAATTATTTTCTCTCTCTCTCTCTCTCAGTTGTAGTGAACATGACGAAGTCAACAATATAACTCATTGCACCAGGCTCCATGCAACAATGTAGTTATCGAGCTTTTCAAATATCTATCCCCTAGGTTGCAGTAGATATACGAATAAATATGCGTAATCTATTGCATCAGTCTCTAGGCAACAATGTGTTATCGGACTTTGTTTTGTTCATCCCTTAGGTTGTGATGAATAGACAAAATCAAATCAAATAAAAACTTACTATATTAGTTTCCAAGCATTAGTAAGTCAAATTTTTCAAAACTTGTATTTTTGTAAACATCCAAAAAAATCTACAATCTCTTAGATACTGACGAGTTATCTGCGGCGTCGTGTCTAAGTTCTAATCAAAACTTCGGTTTGAATGTTGGTAAGATAATGCATCATCATGTATGCCTACTCTTCATATCCATGGGAACATTGTACAGTGCATCCTTATAACCTTTTAACTTGTGTTGTTTACCTCCTAGGTCATGGTAAATACGCAAAAACCTACGATCTCTTTTCTAGGTATTGGCGAGTTATCTGCATCGTCATATCTAAGTCAAACTTACTCTTAAATCATATCTCTCTATTCAAACTCTGGTAGGATGATACATCATTATCTTTGCCTTTTTCTTTATCCAAACTCTGGTAGGATGATACATCATCATCCTTGCCTATTTCTTTAGGCTTTGAGGTATGCTATATCAGCGTATCCTTGTTTAATAAATCTTGGGTTCAAATTTTGTGGTCTTCCATTATTTAATAACCCTTTGATATGAATGTGCGAGACCTGCGCATTCTCGCACCATTCAATTGAAAGGTAATTAAATAGGGGCACCTATCATACTCCAAATTTGTCCGCCCTTAGTGCTACCGTCAAATTTATTTTCGAACTTGGGTTTTAAAATTTCATTGGTTTAATTACATTAATATTTTGGGGTTTTATAAATATTGGTTCTAAAGTCCAGTTAAAAAAATAATAATTTATTTCAAATTATTTGTATTTTTAAATAACAAATACTTGCTCGTCTTCATGTATTTTTAATTGGCACTTTATTTTAAATAAGTAACATAGCACAATTGGTAAAGAATTAAGCTTTCAAATATGAGGTGGCGGGTTCGAATTGCTTATGGTACATTTTTTCTATTTCTTTTTGTTACTCATTTTCTTTCCTTTTTTAGAAATCGAGCTTGGGCTTTTCATACATTTTGGATAACTTAGTCACTAAGTTTTTTCTAACATAATTCAAGTCTATAAATAGGACTCTTGTCCTAAAAATTTATCCACATTTTTACAATCTCTCACAATTTCACTCATTCACACACACTTCATTTTTTTTCTGCAAATTTCTTCTTCTTTCAAAATTTTCTTTTTAATACTGTTGGGGATATTTTTGTTTTGGTCAATTATTTCATATGAGGCCTCCCTCTATTTTTCAATTCTATTTTTTAATTGGTTTGTTATTCTAACCATATGACGATGATCTGATGGTCTAGTTGTTTTCAAAAATTATTTCTTGACAAAACTAGTTATTCTCTCAATTCAAAATTGCACACAGACCACACACATCCAATACACACCGTCCAAATTTGTACACAGTTATGGAGAATTTATGCTTTTGGTTTTGGCTCACCTTACTTATAAATATCATAATAGATTCATGTAAATATATGAATTATCGCTACTCTTTTTATTTACGTTAACATTTTCCTAACTTATATGTGATTACAACTCATGATGTTTGTTATTAGTATTATCTTGGTAAATATAGAGGATATCCCTAATTTAGTTCTTAGAAAAAATTAACCAATTAGTTCTTGAAATCAATTTGTGTTGCAAAACTCATATACAACATCATCACTGCCTCAATTCATATATCATTATTACTCTAATATTTGATATATTGTATCACTGCCAACTAACAAATTGCAGAGTTTATGAATTTTATCTCTAATGAGCTTTGATTTCTATTTTATCCAATCACTACCAACAAAGAGAGAAAAAAACAAACTATATCACAAATCAAAGAAACAGGAAGAGGAAGCAGCTCAGTCACAAAACCCGTCAGTCTTAATCAATAACTGAAAAATAACTATAACAAAACATCACAAGCTGAACATAGCCCTCCACCGATGCAGCCAACCCACCTTCAATCGGCCTTCATCGATGCCACCACAAAATCCGACGAATCTGGAGTCCAACGACAAGAATTGCACACGCAACTCAGCCGGTGCAAAAGTCAACGAGAGCCCTCTGTTTCGCACAGAAAAACAACGTCGTCAGAGATCCACCGTCGAAACTTCCATGATCTGACCGTCTCCCCTTTAAATCCGGATACATCCACAACCGTCTCTACGCAATCATCATGATTCCGCTCAGATTTGCAAAGTCATTCTCTGTTAGCATCCTCTGATTTGTTTTCCATTATGGTTTTTATTCATGTAGTTTGATTAAGAAATGTTTGATTAAATGAGTTTGTGTATGAGATTTATGGGTGTTGATTTTGTTTGGAAAGAAATTAAAAAGAGGGATTGTGAAGGTAGAAGAAAGAATACCGTGAGGGAGGAAGAGATAATTTGGGATGAGTAATTTTTCTCTCCGTTTTACTGTTACTTATATTATTGCTATTATTATTAGTTTAATTTTAGTTAATAGGATTAACTTTAACAAATATTGAAATGGACCTTAGTCTATATATTGATCTAATAGCGACACCCCTTGTTAATTTAGCACCATCTTTAATTTATTTATTTCTTTTATTTATTTAATTTATGTAATATATATATATATATATATATATATATATATATATATATATATATATATATATATATATATATATATATATATATATATATATATATATATATATATATACACACACACAAAAGCTATTTAATTTCGACATATTATCAGTAATCAAATTTTACATCCTCGAGTAATTAGTGGTAGACTTAACGTTTACCAATTAGTTATTAAAAATACAAAATGTATTTTATTAGATTATTTAGTTAAATCTATTTTCTAATTAATTCAAACCTTTTCTTAAATTAAGTTAATTCAATATTTTACAAAGATATTAAAAATCACGCAATTCACTAGTGGACGACACGTGACCAATATCTAGCCACGTGATGAGGACAACTATATCAGATTCCCTCCGCATCCTCCATGACGAGTAACGCATGGCCAATATCTGGCTAGGTGATGAGGAGACTATATCATACTCCCTCACTCTATGCCCTACCATACGTGTCATAAATTCAAAATTCAAAACAACTAACTAACGATCAAACCATTTTTTTACTAACTTAATTAAAACTCTAAATAGATGAGTGGTGCCTAACACCTTTCCTTCATCTAGAACCGAGTCCAAATAACCTAGAATCTCTAACTCTTAGGGTTATCCTTTATATTCCCTTCCTTAGGATAAAAATTAAGGGTGGCGACTCTTATTTCAAAACCAGTTACAACAGAAAAGAATGTGATCCTCTTCTCCTTTAATGAGCAATGCAAAAATAACTCGAAAACCGCAATTACCGCCACCCTTGACATTGACGATTCGTTCAATGTATTTATGCATACAAACTGACATCTCCTTAATGAATGATATTTTTGGTGGAGAGGAGGTGGCTTTCTAATGCAAGCTCATTTGAAAATACTTTTATGAGATTTTAGAGTTGGTGAATCGGGAAAAAGTCTGTAAACATGTTCAAAATATGAAGGAGGCCACATAGGTGAATTGTCATTCGATGTAGGTTTGAACTTCTTAGGAGCTCTTTTTGTTTTTATCTGTTGGAGGATGGTCTCAAGTATGTGGTTTCCGGATATACAATCTTCTTCAATTGCTCTTTGATGTGGAATTTTATATTGTCACGGACTTTCAAAAACCTCTCTTGTATCACTTCCCATTCGGTCAAGATAGAAATATTCTATTTACCGTCTTTCATGACACAATCATCATCAAAACTAAGCCTTTTCCAATGAGTACAAACTTCATCCATTCGTATCAGACTATCAAGTTTCACCTTATTTGATATAACACAAGCACATGGGAGACCATAGATTTTCACAAGTGTACAACCAAATTTTGAGCTATCTGAACCTACATTATCAACTCTTTTGGCTTCGTGAAAAATATAATTCATAGTTGCTCGAGATATTGTTGTCGACCAACTGAGAATATAGAGTGTTGTCGTTGAACCAGCTTGGATGCCTCTGTACGAATTCATTGAAGCATGTAATCACGAAATTCAAATTTTTGTTCATTTTTAAATTGATTGCCAATATCTACCTCCTTCACAACTACACATGAAACATCAAGTGATACAATAGGTTTGAGGAAAACATTAGGATCCAACATATCTAACGAAAACATAAACATAAAATACACATGAACTTTACCTTGAATTTCAACTTCTTTTGTTCGTTTTGATTTGAAGAAACACAATAATGAAGAAGATTTGGAGTGGAAATTTTAATTAAGAATGGAAGAGTTTTTAAAAAGGGTATATGAAAAAAAATAGACATGTAGTCTAATTATGTAGGTGACTGTTTTTAGCAATAACACATTTCATTTTTCTAGAGATGTATCTCCAAAATAATCTAACATACAAATGTGAGAAATTTACAAATTTTCGACTAATTGTTCAGAGATACATCTTCATTTAACTCTAGAAGATGAAAAATATATCAGATACATCTCGTGAAAAAAATATGTTGGCCTATACAGTGAAACTATTTTTGCTTGTTGGCGTGTAAAACAAAAAATGCGTTGGAAAATGTATTTTTGAAAATTGAAGGACATTTTTGATTTTTCAAATGACTCTTGAGAAATTCCCTTTATTTAAACCATAAATCAATTTCGTAATTTTTTTTTTAATAAATATACACTTACACTATCATCCAATTAAAAACTATCATTTTGTCATGTCATAAATTAAAAAAAAAAAAAAAGTTTAATTAGATATATGATGATGATTAATTGACATTATAAAAATAAATGCATGGCCTCTTTTCTTAAAAAAAACCAAAATCAACAAAATCCACCGCCCCACCGAGCTTACCTCGCCGGAGAAAAGAATAGGCTAGACGGAAAACGCAGAGTTGGTCTCCGGCTTCCGGAAACAGTGTGGAATCCAGGGTTTTCGGGTTTTTTTCTTCTTTATTTCGTGATTGATAACATAAATCCCAACATTTAGTTTTTTTTTTCAAAGTGAATTTTGAGTATGACGGTGAAGATAATTTCAGTAGATACAACCCCGAATTGATAAATTGTGATAATTATACATCAGTTAAATTTTCACAGCATTGTAAACTATAGCCGGAGCATAAAACCCGATATTTACATTTTCACTCTCTATCCAAGTTATCGAATGATGAGTTTCATTAGTTAACCTAATAATTGCTACTTAAAGATTTATTTTCATTTGTATGCAGAATTTAACCTAATAAAGGGCTTTTCATGAAGCAGTAGAAAAGGATGGTTTAGAAGACGGGGAAGGACTTTTCAAATTGAAGGATAAGGGAGGTGAAGACGAAGTAGAGAGTGAAGACAATGAACTTGATGAGAAACTGGATGGATATTTCGGTTGACAAAATTATTATTGTAATACTTGTGTTTCCGAAATTGTATTCAGAATCGTATTGATTTAGGCTATTCACAAGTTACTTGTAATTGCGAGACAAAAATAAAAACACTGTTTTTTTTTTCATCAAATTGATTGTCTTGACGTACAAGAAAACAACTATAGCAGGTACATGATATATGTATAATTTAGTTGTCAACATTGAGTAAACTTTAATGTCATTAGTAATAAGTTTTTATATTAAATAAAGTAGTAGGAAGATTAAGAACCAATCTAATTTGGAAGGTCAAAAGTTACTAAGTTATGATAGTTTTTATTAGTAGCGGTTATCTTTTCTGAATTGTAAAAGTCATTGGGTCTATATAAGAACAATAGTGTATTTTATTTAACAAGAAGCAATATAGAAAAGTTTGCCTCTTTCTCAAAACCAACAATAGAAGTCTGCTTCTTTCTAACAATTTGGCATCAGAGTTCATGACAAACATGATGAATCAAATGCCGTTGCCACGACTAACGAAGTTAAATTATGAAAACTGGAGTATCCAAATGAAAGCTCTTTTTGGATCTCTAGACGCGTGGGATGTGACCTATGAAGGGTTTGAAGAACCAACAGAAGTTGGGGGATATACGACAGCTCAAACGTGAAGGGGTAAGAAAACACTTAGGGGGGGGGGGGGGGGGTTGAATAAGTGACTCTTTTTCTTTTTAAAACAAAGCTCAACAATAATGGAAGGACAGGGTTATTTTTATCCTGGTTTGTTTGAACTCAAACTACTCCAGTCCATCCGTCAAGGTGATTTCGCCTTTCTCAACAAGGACTTAATCCACTATAATCAACTGATTACAAACACACAACAACTGTTGTGACTAACAATGCACAAGTAATCTTACAAGTGACTAACACCACTAAGACTTAAATCTAGTCCTAGTCTACTTGAGAAATCTGACCAAACTTGGTCTCTCAAGAAACAATTACAAGAGTTTAACCTTACAGATAGTGAAATAAAATTTGCTTCTAATCAAGCTATATCACAACTGTGATTTTTCACTTAGAATGAATTTGCATAAAGTGTATGAACAAAAAGTTTGTGAGCCCAGAATTTTTCACGTAGTTTCTTGCTTCTTTTTGAAATTGATTGGTTAGTTGGCTTGCAATAAATGTCCTTCTATATATAGTAAGAACAAAATGACCGTTGTTGCCTTCAGAAAAGTGGAGAGCATTAAACGCTTGCGTGTTTCCTTGCACTATTCCATTTTCCAAGAAACTAGTTTAGACACTTGAGTGCTTGCAGCCGTCTTTGCATTAATGAGCAAACGACAACTTGTAAGAACATGTTTCCTACGCTTGACAAGACAAGTTGGCTTTATCGTTCTTTCAGAACATGCTTCAACGTCTTGAATTCAGAACATGCTTTACTCATCTTCTAGGCAGTGCTTTTCTTGCTAAGAACTTGATCAGCGATTGCTTTCAAATAACTTTGAACAACACTTGATTTCAAGTAATCTTCTGAGCAACGAATCCTGCTAAATATTAGAAGATACATTTAAATAAATTGTCTTACCAGAGTCAGCAGTTGCGCTTAAAACAAAAAGGTTCTTTCATTAAAGAACTTCTTCATAATTTTTAGCTTAGCACTTCAGAATGCTTCTGTCAGAACATTATCTGAAATATTCAAATATGTTCATCAGAGTATAAATTATCTAAAATATAATTTATTGTTATCATCAAAACTCTGAGATAGATCAGAACTAATCTTGTTATAACAAAACGAGGGCGTTGAAAGAGACGCGATCGAAGGACAAAACGATATTATATATGTTGTCCAGGGTTGTAGATGAATCAGGCTTCGAAAAAACTGCTGGTTCGGCTACGTGGAAACAAGCGTGAGACACGTTAGAAAAAGTGTTCAAAGGAGAAGATCGAGTGAAGCAAGTTCGACTCTAAACTCTTCGTGGCGAATTGGAGAGGATACAGATGAAGGATACAAAAACTGTATCTGACTACATCACACGTGTGCAAAAGGTGGTGAATCAACTCACCAGAAATGGAGAGACAGTAACTGATGCACGAGTTGTTGAAAAGATCTTGAGATCTTTAATAGACAAGTTTGAGAATATTGTGTGTGCAATAGAAGAATCGAAGGACCTTTCGACGCTCTCAGTCGAAGAGCTCGCTGGTTCTCTCAAAGCACATGAACAACGAAAGATGAAAAATAAAGAAGAAGCAGTCAAAGAAGCAAATCAAACCAAGGAATCGAACAAAGACGAAAAGGTACTCTTTTCTCAAAACTTTCGAGGAAGAGGACGTGGACGTGGAGGTCGTGACAGTGGTCGGAGTGGTAGAGGTAGAAACTTCAAAAAAGGACAATCGAGCCAACAAAATTGGCGTGGCAGAGGACGTGGTCAAAGAGGTGGTCGTTCGAATCATTCCAACTTCGAATGCTACAAGTGTGGGAAGTATGGTCATTACGCGAAGGATTGTAACTCCTACAAATGTTACAACTGTGACAAAGTGGGACATCTTGCAAAAGACTGTCGAATCGAAAAGAAGATTGAAGAAACAACCAACCTAGCCTTGGAAGCTGAATCCAATGAAGGCTTTCTCCTGATGGCTCAAAACAAAATCAACATTAATAATGACAATGTTTGGTATCTTGACTCAGGAGCAAGTAATCACATGTGTGGTTACAAACACTTGTTTAAAGATATGAAGAGAATTGAAGATGGTAATATGTCTTTTGGAGATGCATCGAAAGTGAAGGTCGAAGGAAAGGGCACAATCAATTACTTGCAGAAGGATGGCTTGATTGGATCAATCGAAGACGTTTACTATGTACCAGATCTCAAGACCAACATATTGAGTCTGGGACAACTTACAGAAAAAGGTGCTTTGATACTTATGAAAGACTGAACACTGCATTTGAAGGACAAAGTAGGACATCTGATTGCCCGTGTCAAAATGGAAAGAAATCGAATGTACAAACTGAACCTGAGAAACGTTCGAGAGAAATGTCTGCAAATCAAAGTGCAAGACAAAGAGTCACTATGGCATATGTGTTTTGGTCATCTACATCATGCTGGTTTGAGAAGGTTGGCGAAAAGGAACATGGTGCATGGACTACCAGACATGGATTTCGAAGGAAAGTTCTGTGAAGAATGTGAGCTCAGCAAACAAACAAGAACCTCATTTCAAAAGAAGGCAGAGTATCAAGCTAAATATATTCTCGAATTGATACATACTGACATATGTGGGCCAATCACTCCAGAATCCTTCAGTGAAAAAAGGTACTTCATTTCTTTTATTGATGACTTCTCAAGAAAAACCCGGGTTTACTTCCTGAAAGAAAAATCTGAAGCATTAGAGGTGTTCAAAAAGTTCAAAGTAATGGTGGAGAAGGCAACAAACAGACACATCAAAGAAAATCGATCTGACAGAGGAGGTGAGTATACTTCGATGGCCTTTGTGAAGTACTGTGAAGAACAGGGCATAAGTAGATTCCTAACTGCACCGTATTCACCTCAACAAAATGGTGTGCTGAAAGGAAGAATCGAACTATTCTTGACATGATTCGATCAATGCTCAAAAGCAAGAACATGTCGAAAGAATTCTGGGCAGAAGCAGTACAATGTGTTGTTTATGTTCAGAATAGATGTTCACATTCGAAGTTAGAAGATAAAACACCACAAAAAGCATGGAGTGAACAGAAGCCAACAGTTTCTTATCTCAAGGAATTTGGTAGTGTAGCTTATGCACGTGTATCAGATCAACGAAGAACAAAGCTTGAAGACAAAAGTTAGAAGTATATATTCATTGGATATGATGAGAAGACGAAATGGTACAAGCTCTTCGATTCCATAAGCAAGAAAGTGATCGTGAGTAGAGACGTTCGAATAAACGAAGCAAGCAAGTGGAAATGGAACAATTCGACAGAGGTTATTGACGCAGTCGAAGAAACAACCGTAGCTGTACCAACAAGTATTCCAACAGAACATGAAGAAACTGAAGATGAAGATGAACCTCTACAACCCAAAATGAGAAGTTTGTAAAAATTATATGATTCAACAAGTGAGGTGCATCTTGTGTGCCTTCTGGCAGATGCTGAAAACATCAGTGTCGAAGAAGCGTTACGAGACAAGAAGTGGAAAAGTGCCATAGACGAAGAGATTAGAGCAATCGAACGCAACAACACTTGGGAGCTAGTCGAATTGCCAAAAGGTAGTCAACCCATTGGTGTAAAGTGGGTATTCAAGAAAAAAATGAATGCTCAAGGAAAAATCGAAAGATTCAAAGCAGGACTGGTTGCGAAGGAATACAAACAGAAAGCAGGAATTGACTATGACGAAGTGTTTGTGCCTGTTGCAAGAATGGAGACAATTCGATTACTCATTTCTAAAGCTGCTCAATTCAAATGGCCAATATTTCAAATAGATGTAAAGACAAAAATTTTGAATGGTGTGCTTGAAGAAGAAATCTATGTCGAACAACCACTTAGATATATGATAATTGGAGAAGAGAAGAAGGTGTTAAAATTGAAGAAAGCAATGTATGGACTAAAGCAAGCACTTAGGGCATGGAACACACGCATTGACACATATTTCAAAGAGAATGGGTTCGAGCAATGTCCTTATGAACCTGCCCTATATGTGAAGAAAAATGGAAGTAATGTATTACTTATTGCTCTCTATGTTGATGACTTTATTTTTCTAGGCAGTGATATTCATATGATCGAAGATTTCAAGATCACCATGACAAGCAAATTTGAAATGACATACTTAGGTCTGATGAGATTCTTTCTTGGTCTGGAGGTTCGACAAGAAGAAGCTGGAATCTTTATCTCACAAGAAAAATATGAAAAGGAAATCCTAGAAAAATATAAGATGAAGAATTGCAATGCAACTTCGACGCTAATGGAACCAGGTGCGAAACTGTCAAAGTTTGATGGATGAGAACGGGTTAAAGGAAGAAAATATCAAAGCTTAGTAGGTAGCCTTCAATATCTCACATGCACAATGTCAGACATTTCACTAAGTGTTGGCATTGTAAATCGATTCATGGAGGAGCCAATACACACACATTGGAAGGCACTGAAACGAATTCTAAGATACATCCAAGAAACAATATCACTAGAAATGTTTTATTCAAAAACACAAAACTACAAATTAGTTGGTTATTCTGACAGTGACTAGTGCGGAGACATAGACGATCGAAAGAGCACTTCTGGATATGTGTTCTTCATGAAAAACACAACATTTACCTGACTATCGAAGAAGCAATCTATAGTAACACTTTCGACGTGTAAAGTTGAATATGTGGCAGCATCGTGGTGCGTCTGTCATGCAGTATGGCTTAGAAGGTTGATAAGCAAGATGAAGCTAAAATAGGAAGGTCCAACAATAATACAAGTGGACAATAAATCAGCTATCGAATTGGTAAAGAATCTAGTGAATCATGAACGAAGCAAACACATTGATGTTCAATTTCACTTCATTCGTGAACATGTGAAGGAGGGAAGTGACGAATTGAGGCATGTAGCAAGCAAAAACCAAGCAGCGAATATTTTCATAAAACGACTATCGAAAGAGATCTTCTACAGAGGCAAGAAGATGATAGGAATGCTGGATGGAAGAAAAATTTAAGTTTACAGGGGAGTTTTGTTGAGTAAACTTTAATGTCATTAGTAATAAGTTTTCATATTAAATAAAGTAGTAGGAAGATTAAGAACCAATGTAATTTGAAAGGTCAAAAGTTAGTAAGTTATGATAGTTTTTATTAGTAGCAGTTATCTTTTCTGAATTGTAAAAGTAATTGGGTCTATATAAGGACCAAGAGTGTATTTTATTTAAAAAGAAGCAATATAGAAAAGTTTGCCTCTTTCTCAAAACCAACAATCGAAGTCTGCTTCTTTCTAAGAGTCAAGAGGTTCATCCATTCCTGAGTAATAATGACGAAATGCACATGAAAAGTCTTTTGCATCATGGCCTCCATTGCATAGCTCTTTATATCTGTGCAAAACAAAGCCCATTGGTAAACAAATTTGTAATAATACTCACACTGTTGGATGTATTTATGACAAGGTTGCAATAGAAAAGTTCTTTAAAAGTCCTTTTTTTTCCTAGTGAAAAGTGTGTTTGCATCTTAAGCTTCACAAACACGTTAATTTCTTGAAAATTTTCAGTATTAGGTTAAGAAGAACCACAGTCTCACAATGTATTAACATGTATTAACAGCAAGATACTTGTCATGGCATACTTTAAGCTTATGCAAGAAAGGGAACTTACATCTCTTGAGCGTGAGATGTTAATGGGTATTTACATCCAGCCAGCTTAGCCGACTCCACGGCTAGGTTCAAGTCTTTGGCCTGAAGCATCCATTCAAATAAAAGAAATAAACAGAAAAAGAGTACATGTACATCATTATCAACCAAATAAACAAGAACAATTGAAAGTTGAGTTAAACCTCAGTTACTTACCATAAGCTTAGATGCAAATCCTCCATTGTAATCCCTTGAAGAGGGCACCCCTTCCATCAGACCAGGAACCGGGTTGTATGTATCACTGTAAGAATGCAACAATTAACTACTAATTTTACCACCAAAGTACTAAAGTATTAAATCTAAAATACACTATAGTCCTGCAGCTAATCGTCACGCTGAATTGAGGGAGAGAAGAGCTGCTTACCTACTCCAACAGCGAGCGCTGGAGCAGTTAAATATCTCTGTCAAGGAGCTAGCAGGAACACCTAGAGATTGGCCTAGAGCAAGGGCTTCTGATATTCCCAGCATGCTCACAGCCAAAGCCAAATTGTTACAGATTTTTGCAGCCTAATAACAAAAACCAGGGACAATATATAAACTTACAATAGCAACCAAGAGTGTTAATAATCCTATCCCAATTTTAAGCATGTTACTTACAGAACCACTCCCTGCTCCTCCACAATATATTGTACTTTTACCCATTGAAAGGAATAAGGATTTTGCGGCGAGAAGTGCTTCCTCAGAGCCACCAACCTGGGAAAATCCATATCTTGTTCATTACTATTTTTTTTGCCATAAACAAGAAAACTTTGCTGCAACTGTTTTGGAAATGTTATGTGATTATCATACAAGGCGTAACATACAATGTCATGTGATTATCATACTAGTATTCTTCTGGTTCCCATGATCAAATGCACGGTCTTTAAACCTAGAATGATTACTAAGGGTGTGTTGGTGTCATGCATGCCTTAAAACAGAAGCGAAGCATTACCATGAAAGTAAGTGTTCCAGCTTCTGCTGCAATTATGCTTCCAGATACAGGGGCATCCAACTTGACAGGCATTTCCCAATCACCTACACAATGCAAAACCATTCAGTACCACAACATTAAAAGGAATAAATAATTCAGCATAGTATTGTGAAGGAATTGTCAAGGAATTTTCTTGAACGACCAATTACTTGCTAATGTGTATGATATAAATAAGTTCTATGGTGCTAGAAAGAATAGCAAATTCACAATTCCGATTCGAGTAAATGTAGACGGAATTGTATTTTACGTTACCTTTCTTTTCTTTTAGAATATAATTAGATATTGTAGCAGAAAGATTTCTTGAAGTTTGTGGATCGATAGTGGATGAGTCTATCAATAACCACGGCCTTATGAGTTTCCCACCATGAAGCAAACCATTTGGTCCAGTATAAATATCAATCACCTACTTTAAATTATAAAAGGAAGTTATTCTGGTATCCTAATACAGTAAAAAAATTCATCCAAACTTGCAATCTAAGATTTTTGTTTCTTCATCAAGGATCTTTAATCGCAATCATAGCTCAAAAAATTGTTGCAGGACTATAGAGGAAATTGAATCTACAAACAAATGATGTGATGTATTCAACGGAAAGGAAACAACACTGGATTGAATATACTCACATGGGCTGAAGAAGGTAACATTGTAATTACAACATCACTTGCTTCTGAAACTTCATATGCTGTTTTCTTCGTGGAAACCCCCATTTGAGAGAACATCTCAAGAACATCGGAGTTTCTGCCAAAATTTTATAAACTCAGTATGAAATTAAAGAAATAATTCAAGACATCAAAAGTGTAATTAAAGGATGTATTAGTGTCAGAAAGCGTGATCAATCTAAAGCGTGGGTGGTACATTAACACCATACACATTCCTTCGAAATTAAAGAAGATGAAACGGCCTAATCATTTTATTAGTGCATATTCAAACTTCTCATAAGAAGCACACATTCACACTCATTACCCCAACCAAATATCTATATCATATGAATTGCAGCTACAAAGGAAACTTCACAAGGCATGCATGGTCATTAAGTTGAAGAAAAGGGTTTAAAACATTACTTGTCATGAACTGTAAGTTTGAATCCAGCTTTGATTAGATTATTCGCCATCCGTGATCCCATGTTTCCAAGGCCAATGAATCCAACATTCTGAAGAGAAATCATAGACAGTATCATCAGCTATGAGCCTCTGAAAATGTATAGTAAATTTACAAAACAGTTGATGGTCTTTCAACACAATCACAACAACTGAAAATAGTAAAATTGATCAACTTATAAAAGCAAAACCAATCACTTTAAATACTCATTTTGAGATAAACACAAAACCCCAAAAGGGAAGAATGAAAAAAACATAAGAAAAGTCATTACAATTATGAATTGAATAAAATTTGAAGTACCCAGATAAGAATTAGTATGAAAGATGCAAGCTTTGCATGGTATAAGAGACAAAAAGAAGGGTTTAGAAAAAGGGCATGTTAAGAAATACGAGTTTTGTGTAGTGGTGATTATGATCATCACAACAGAGTACTGAGACCTCACCTGCAAGTGATGACTGGTTGAAGAGAAAGTGCGTGGTGTTGTTGGTGGGAAGGTTTGAGAATTGCATTTGCGAAGAGAAAGCAGATATCTCAACCTGCAAATCTTCATACCTATCTTATTTATGCCCACTTCTGGCGTTTTTTCATTATAAAATGATGATGATGATGATGATGAGTTGGTTTGCTTTGTTAATTTAATAGTAATAATTAATTTTAAATGTTTGTTTTTTAATGAATATAGTAAAATGATAATTAATGAATTTATTGTGTTTTTGTTTTCTTTGTGAATTGTGATTATGGAAAGTAAAATACCATAGTTGTCTATTTTATTGCTTTAAATGTATTTTTGTCTATTAATATTGCTTTTTTTAAACATTCTTGTCCCCTATGAAAAAATAGGTTCCCCAATATTTGTTAACTTGAATTTTTTATGGTCCCTCATCATTTATCAGCTATTTTAATAACATGACATTCTAAGATTTGTCCAATAACTTGTAGTGTTATTAAAATCAATTTATTATTTATTTTTAATTTATAATTTAATATTTTATTTTTTCATAAACATTTTATTTAATTTAAAAGAAAAAAATAATTTATTAACTCATCAATTGTCTTCGCTCATCATTCCACCATTTTCGTTCGTCATCTTCAAAGGAAACCCTAAAATTGTTAAGTTTAAGAATCAAAGACGCACGAAAATTTATTCTGGTGTTGCAATGTATGAACCATCACCTTCATCCAAAACGCACGAAGACGACAAGTTCTGTCTCATGTATGAATTTTTATTTTTATGTCTACGTATGTGGTCCCAATGTGTCTTCTTCTCAATGTTTTGTTTGTGGTCCCAACGTGTTGTAACCCTAATTGTTTATCCTAATAGTTGATTGTGGTCCCAATGTGTGTAAGTCCGTAACTGTTTAATCTGAAATCCTAATCCTAAAACTTGTCTTATACATGTCACTTACTGAACATAAAGTTAGGCTAAGAATTCACCATCGGGGTACACTTGTTCACACTCCTGTTAAATGGTATATGGATGACTTTGTAACAGAAACAACTTGGGCATGTGATGTTGATTATATGTCTTACATAGAGCTGGTGAAATTGATTCATCAGGTGGAATATACAAGTATGAAGTGTATTTGGTATGTAAATCCTAAGTTTAGCTTTGCTAGGGGTCTTACACCTATAGGAAATGATAGGATGTACTAAAAATTGCAAAAGATGTTGAGGAATTTGAGTTGGTTGATGTCTATGTTGAGCATGGTGTTGATATCCCTAATATAGTAGATGAGGCAGAGTTGGAACATGATGGACCAATTTATGATAATGATGATGTTGAGGTAGATAATGCAATTGAGAGTGATAATCTTGCTGAGGGAGATAATCTGGCTGAGGGTGCTTGTTCTGGACTGAGCCGACACTTGCCCACCGTTGGGGAGGCCTAATCCGGCGTCTTTACCAAAGGCACAAAAGCATGCAGCCCAATCTAAGGACCGTTGGGTATTCCCCAAAGTGTTCGCTAGGAGAACGTAGCTCACGTGTCCATATCATTATCATCCAGCCCTCTGAGAATAACGAGTCCAACTCCTGCTTTCTCGGGGCAGTTGACCAAAGAGGAGGCCACATGCTGGACTCCATACACACGTAAACCCTGGTAGTCTTTGTTGTTAGACCTTATCGTGGCCCATCATTGAAGACCTTGGCCCAACGCTGGGGGCTATAAATACCCTCTCACTTAAGAGGGTCGGGTATTCATTCAATCACTCACTCATATTCTCATACTTGCTTGCATTTGCTTTGAACCTCACTTTGGCATCAAAGTGTCTTGTAGGTACCCCCCCCCCCCATTTCACATCCAACTGTTGCTCGACTTAAAGCTTGTGGGCTTAAACAATCCATTCTGATCAGGTACGACCAGTGGCGGCATCTGTGGGAATCCAGCTTCCCCGTCTCCATCTTTAGACCAAAGCAACTCTTCACCAAACTACGTGATTGTCATGGCCGCCCAAGCTGTGGATAATAACCAAAACGCCCACCTCGCCGACCCCAACAACAATGTTGGTGTAACACGGTAGGAGAACTGACTTGGGTGTTTTGCATTTGATCGCAATTTTTGTGGATAGCAAGAGTCGCCACCGACTTTTCTTTTATCCAACAAGAAAAGTTTGAAAAGAATAGGAAAGAACTTTGAGATTATTTCTTGAGTTCGGGGGGTAAGTTATGAAAATGGAAGATATTAGCACCCTTTTCATCCGTAGTTATCTACGGGCTCTTAGTTGCTTGCTAGATCACTTGCTTTTGTTTGAAGATGTGCTTGTGGTGTGGGTTTTGAAAGTATTTTGAAAACGTCTTTGTAATGGTTCTCGTTTTTATAAGAACGCGTACAAAGTGTTGTTTTGAAAATAGATCAAAGAGGTGTTTGTGGAATGTATTTTTGAAAGTGATTTTAAAAAGGTCTCTTTGTAATGGTTCTCGTTTCTATAAGAACGCGTACAAAGTGTTTTAACTTTTGAAAATTTTTCACATGAAAGTGTGGGTGTTGTGATACGGTGGGAAAAACTGACTGTTTTTGGAATGCTGGTTTGCGTTTTGCGTTTGTTTTCGCAAAATGTCGCGGTAAGCAAGAGTCGCCACCGTCTTTTATTTTATCCAACAAGGAAAGGAAAAAAGCACAGAAAAATTCTTTTTTTGAGATATTTCTGAGTACGGGGGGTAGATTATAGAAAGAGAAGGTATTAACACACTTTCTATCTGTAGTTATCTACGGGCTCTTAGGTACTTGCTCATCATTTTCAAAATTGTTTTCTTTGTGTTTGTGGACTTTGAAAAGTTTGTTTTAACTTCGATTTAACTCTTGCTTCTGTCCTCAAGAGTGTAATGAAGTGTTTTTGAAAACTTTGTTTGAAAAGGAGTGTAAGTGTGAGAAAAAGTTCGTTTTGGATGAGCAAGTATCTAAGAACTACCTACCTACTCAAAAAAGGAATTGTTCTATGCTAATTTCCTTTAGACAATGTTATCCCACTATTAGTGAGTAGGTAGCACCGTCGTTGGAGTTTGAGGGTCAATTCGAATGAGGGACTTACGGTCACCAAAGCAATGTTAGGACGCCTTAGCGGTAACCCTAATGTCTTAGATCATTTGTTTGAGGCAACAATATCTGAGGCAACCGTTTCGAGGCGACTATGATCTTTTAGACAAGAGGACGACCTCTAAAGTGACCTATACTCAATGACTGTGTACGAAGACAACCAAGTGGGGTGTACCCTAAGAGTGCGCATGTGCGAGTGGGTCGTTTTCAGTTATTTTTATCTTTGTACATGTTAATGGTGATCTAACTGTTTTTTAAATTAGGCATTCATTCTTGTCATGCAAGCCCTATTATCAAACATCTAACAGTTGAATATTTGCAAAAATTAAAGGTGCGGAAATTAAACTAAGCTATTACAAGGCGTCGGGTATTTACATCGCCAAAAGCAACCCTTTGAAAATAAAAGCGATAAATGTAGAATAAACGTCCTAATTAAACTATTACATCCCATGAGCAGTTACATTAAATATTGTAAAAATAATAAAAATAATAAAAGCGGTCCTAATTAAATTATTACAAACTGTGGCAGATACAATAATTGGGCAAAATAGTAATAAAGCGCGCGATTAAAAATTAGATTGACGAGAGAATAGGGTTTTGACCCTTCTATCCTAAAAAAAGAAAATGCTTTTTTTTGTTGTTTTTACTATTTTTTTAAGAAAAGAAATTAGATTTTTAAATTAAATGCAAAATTGATTGGTTATTAAATTAATTAATGAAAATAACTAAATGACATGTTTTTGGGTTTTTTTTATTTTAGGAAAGAAATAAAATAATTAAGTTAGTAATAAAACCTATTTATTCTAATTAATTTTAATTATGTAAAAAAGAAATTAAAGTTGTCTAATAATTAATAACCTAATTAAATTAATTACTTTTTTATAATAAAAATAAATATCTTGAATTTAATTGGATAGAAAAATGTTTTGTGATTTTTTGATAAAAAAGAAAATAATTTGATGGGTTAGTAAAATAAATAAATAAAATAATATAAATATAAAAGAATTAGAGAAAAGCAAACTGGGCCTGCAATGTGGGGGTGCGTCATCAGAAATCTCTAGGCCTGAATCTTCGAAAGCTTCATGCTCTAACTATGGTGTTTTTTTATTCTTGCGTGGTACCTATGATTCAAACATCCATAACTGTTCTATATAAACTCAAGCAAATGTTAGCATACCATAAAATATGATTAAAATTAGAGATTCGAAATTTAAATTTTTACCAAACCGGTGTCGTCAAATGGGGGTGTGCTAGGCGTGTGATGGATTGTTCTTGGGCCTTGAAGGACTCTTGAGGACTTCAAGAGGATGGTTTGAGGCTTGATATCAATTGAGAGAGACCGGAACCTCGAGATATGACTTGCACCAATTCTTTGATTTCTGGAGCGCTTTTTGAAGAGCTTTTAGAGAGCTTTTTGAAGAGCTTTTTGAGAGCTTTTTAGAGAGGATTTTCGTCCCTTTCAAGCTTGTATGGCTCTATATTTATAGAGGAGAATGAGGAGACAAGAAAGTATGGAAAGAATCTCCCTCATAATGTTGTGTTTTAAGACCATGATCAAGATTTGAAAAAAATGTCATATTTGATGATTTTATGCCATTTTCACATGTGAATGAACCTGGACATATTTGAAAAGTTATTGCATGAAATCAATTGACATAAACCAGCATAAAACTTTCCCAAAATGGATTCACATCAAAATTTACATTATTTCTATTATTTATTTATTTAATTCTGAATTTTAATGAATAAAATATCAAAATAAATAGCATAAATAGTAGAAAAATGTATGGGTGGGCTTAGAGGTCGTGGACCATGTTAGGAATGAGTTTCAAACTTGAAAAGATAGGCCCATTTTGAAAAAATCCAAGTTTGGTCAATATTTGCTTCATGCATTTTTTCAAAAATTGTCCAACTTTAACAATGCATAACTACCTCAATTTTGACTCTTTGGAGGTGTTCTTGGACTTTTTAGAAATATTGAGATGTCCTCTAACCAACCATTTTTGTCTCATCTCATTTTGATATTCCATTCTCAAGTTATAAGCTTTGACAAAAAAGGTATTTTTGGTGACTTTTCAAAATGACCTATAATGTCCAAATTCATAACTTCTTGTGAGTGCATATTTTAATCTTGGGGTATGAATATGGATTGTATGGAATTGCATCCTATTCAAAATGAGCTTTGGATGGGTCATTTATCATAAAGTATGAGAAAGTTATGCTTGGTCAAAGTTGAGTTAACTTTTCCTACAAAACCCGAATTTAGCAACTTTTGGGTTTTGATGAATTGTGAGCAATCCTTGAGGAATCATGATAAACCCTTGATCAAATGATGAAATATACTTCAAAATTAGGATTTTGACCAAAAATCTTGAAGTTTGACTGTATTTGGGTCACAGTTGACTTTTGCCCTAACACAGTCGATTTTTTGGACCTTTGAGCAATTGACTGAGCAAACTTCCTCTGCAAGGCTTGAAATTTGACATGGATGATCTTGAGAACATATTAGGACATTAGGGAGAATTTTAGATCATTTGGACTCAAGTATCTTGATGCAACACAAAATCCTAATTAAGGGTAGACTGCCTTAGGAGAGAGCTTGTCTGACCAACTCTTGAGCCACCTTGAGCAACTCAGAGATTTTTCTTGCAATATTTTGAGAAATATGGGAGGGAGAATTTTGGGGTACAACAGCTGCCCCTGTTCAATCTTCTTAAATCTGAGGATGTAGATTGGCTTTCGTGCCTTTCGTGATCCGAAGGTGGAAGATGATTGAACACCAGAGTGCCCAGAAATTTGCACTCGCATGAAGTGGTATCAGCCTTGTGATGTCGGGAATGGGCTTACAGATGCCATTTGGAGATTGAAGACGGGAGGATGGGCTTAAATATGCCATCTGCAGGAGTGTCGATCGCATAAGAGATTCCTTAGCGAGATCTCGCATACCTGTTGTTGTGGAAGATTCCGCTGGGGAAGCCTGATCTTTGTTGAGATTTAGGAACTTGCATGTACTTCAGCTGAGAGAACATCTCTGCTGAGTTTTAAGAACTTATCTGTAATTCAACTGGGGGGAAATCTGTCGAGATTTAGAACCTTATCTGTAATTCAACCGAGGATAATTCAGTTGAGATTTAAGAACCGATTAGTACTTCGACTGAGGAAAATTACTGAGATTTAGAACCTTATCTGTAATTCAACCGAGACTTATTCAGTTGAGATTTAAGAACCGGTCAGTACTTCGACTGAGGGAAACATCTTCATCAAGATCTAGGACTGTCTGTACTTCAACGGAGGATAATTCTGTTGAGATTTAAGAACTCATCCACACTTCGACGGAGGAAAATTGTCGAGATTTAGAACCTTATCTATAATTCAACCGAGATTAATTCAGTTGAGATTTAAGAATCGGTCAGTAGTTCGACATAGCTGAAACATCTTCATCGAGATCTAGGAATTGTCTGTACTTCAACGGAGGATAATTCTGTTGAGATTTAAGAACTCGTCCACACTTCGACAGAGGAAAATTGTTGAGATTTAGAACCTTATATGTAATTCAACCGAGACTAATTCAGTTGAGATTTAAGAACCGGTCAGTACTTCGACTGAGGGAAACATCTTCATCAAGATCTAGGACTGTCTGTACTTCAACGGAGGATAATTCTGTTGAGATTTAAGAACTCGTCCATACTTCGACGGAGGAAAATTGTTGAGATTTAGAACCTTATCTGTAATTCAACCGAGACTAATTCAGTTGAGATTTAAGAACCGGTCAGTACTTCGACTGAGGGAAACATCTTCATCAAGATCTAGGACTGTCTGTACTTCAACGGAGGATAATTCTGTTGAGATTTAAGAACTCGTCCACACTTCGATGAAGGAAAATTGTCGAGATTTAGAACCTTATCTGTAATTCAACCGAGGCTAATTCAGTTGAGATTTAAGAACCGGTCAGTAGTTCGACATAGCTGAAACATCTTCATCGAGATCTAGGAACTGTATATACTTCAACGGAGGATAATCCTCTTGAGATTTAAGAAGTCGTCCACACTTCGACGGAGGAAAATTGTCGAGATTTAGAACCTTATCTGTAATTCAACCGAGACTAATTCAGTTGAGATTTAAGAACTGGTTAGTACTTCGACTCGGGTAAAAGCTTCATAGCTGAGAACTTAACTGCATCCTTCCTGAAAAGTAAAGGTCAGTCATATGCAATGCATGATATATGTCAAGCAATGATGTTCTCAACATAAATGAGATTGTGTTGTATGATGCGTATATGCATGTACCATGATGTATGGAAATATAATGCTTTTATCTGGGGAAAATAAATCCCGGATAGTTGCTGGAGAATAGAGTTGGATTCTTCGTTTTCGCTGGGGATCGCGAATGAATATGATTGTGAGAATAAACCTACAGGAGAGGATAACTCCGCTGGGGAATAAACTGATGAGGAGATTACTCTGTGGGAAAGAGATGCTCTGTAGAGGATTCCGCCGATAAATTCAGTTGGGGATAGATTACCGTTGCTGGTGATAATGAACCTTGTTGGGGATTGAATTCCTGTTTGTGAAAGGAATGAACTCCGCTGGGGATGATTTTTCCAGTAGCGATCTTACTGGGGATAACCTTTTAGGCTCTACTGGGGAAAATCTGCCAGAGTCTACTGGGGATGATTCTCCAAACTTCACTAGGGAAACTTTTTCAGACTGCACTGGGGAAACTTTCCAAACTCCACTGGGGATATTTTATACTCCGCCGGGGATGATAAGACTTTTCAGTGCTGACGATAGATAAACTCTGCTTGGGGAGAATATTACCGATTCATTCGCGGTTGTGAGTCTCAACTGGGGAGAGCTAACATTACTGTCTTTTCTTACTCTGCAGGGAGTGAATGTTACTGAGACGCATGTTAAGGGTATGACGATGGCTTTATATCAAGACTTTTATGCCCCTGTATCTGTGGGAGAAAGTACCCGCGGAGGCCTTGTGGATCGAGTATTATCCCAACCTATGAGGTGTTTGGTAATTGCCGATTGAAATGACAAATCTTCTTCTGGTAGGCAAAGGACGAGATGACGGGACATAGTCATACACTCTAATCCCTAACTTTTTCCTGGACTGTCTTTTCAGATTTTCAGTCCACCGGGATACCCATTTTTGCCCAAGCCGCCCTTTCGGGTTTTCAACTTGCCGGGTGTACAGATTTTTTTGTTTTTATCCCTAATTTTTTCCCGAACCCTTTTGGTTCGCCGGGATGCCCTTATTTTTGCCTAGGTGTGTCAACCTAGCGGGTCTTTGTTCATGTGCAGTATTTTTTGACTATGTCCACGCTCTCAGGGTGTAGGGAGTTGTCATTGTCGGTAGTGTTGTGCTGCCATACTACCAGGAGATCTTCGTTTGATCATGCAAGATTCGTTGCTGGAATTCATGTCCAATGCCCCAAGTGATTCAGATGAAGATTTTCTCCTGGCTATTCGGCATCTTTGAGAGATTCCTTGAATCTTGACTTGACTGCCCCAGATGATGGACAATGATCATGCCGTGCCCTTTGATTGGAAGTGTTTTTCCACTTGAGGTGATCCTTTTTATTGAGAAGGTTTTTTTTGTTCACTAGATATTCGTCATGCGAATTTCTCTACTGTTGAACAAATATTCATATGCAACCAATGTTATTTTAAGAATGCAAAGCTTATGTCTGTCTTGAAATTTTTGAAAATGCATTTTTTAGTTAAACAAGTTTTTGTAAAATGTGATGTCAACTCAGGATTTACAGCAAGTCCTACAGGAGTCAGGATACCTTTTGTAACAGTATGCTTTCGAACTAACCCATGCTTTAGCTAGGACTTTTAAGGGTTATAACGTGGCCTGGTTCACGGTTCAAGAAACAAAGGATAAAGGCTCAAAACGTATTTGTACCCACCCGTTCTTCGTGATGTTTTTCGATCCTAAACTCAGCTAATCATGCATTAGATCCCATTTGAGTCTTTGCTCTGATATTCCAGTGATGGTTCGGATACTGACAATTTATTTTGAACAGGCAGTCATTTTTGTTGAGAGTTTGTAGGATCTCTTTCTTTTTTATTTTATTATCCCTGTCTTTTGCCTGAACTGTTTCTTTTTGTGATTACAGTCAGCGGGATGCCCCTGTTTTTTTCTTAAGTCTCCTTCATAGGTTTTGACTTAATTTTTATTTTGAGAGATAATGACTGCCTGTCTTGACGATTATAGGGAACCATCACCGTCTTTTGTTTCGGAAGGACGTTTTTGAAGCCATTCATTGTGCACCTGGATTAACTGAGAAAACTACCCTGCCCCAGATTGTGATTAAGGGTTTTAATTTGTGTGAAAAGAAAAACTCCTACTTCTTTGGCTCAAAGGGGTTGACTAGGGATTATCTTCCTTATAGCTCCACTGTTTAGGATTTGAAACAACGCCTGTACATCGTCAGCGGGGTCTGTTCAAAAGCATACTGTAGAGATCGTGGTATCATTTTCGTAATCCTCCCTCTAAAGGATTAGAGTTTTAATCGAGAGTTGAACATCACAAAAAGGAAAGCATTTTAAATATAGTGAATACAAATGGATTGATTCAAAACAGACATATGCAATGCATTGATAAAGTAACAAAGTTTGACATGAATAAATATTCGAACAAATCAAAAGAAAATTACAAATTGAAAATTCTAATGAACAAAAGCCTCTTTTGTCAGAACTTGTCACTTCAAATGGTGAGCCTTGGAGGATTGACAAAAACATTCCAGTTGACCATCTTGTGTGAACTCCAATGCTCCTTCATCAATCAGGTTTTAAATTTTGTATTTCAACTTCCAACAGTCGTCAGTATCATGCCCCGGGCTGTTGGAATGGTATGCGCACCTTGCATCAGGATTGTAGTTAGGTGAAGAAGTCTTAGGATTCAGATGAGGTCCTATCAATGTCACCAGATTCAATCTCAACAGGTGTAGCAAAGCTTGGGACAGCGGCATGTTGAGCTTGGTAAACTGCTTCTTGGGCCTATCCGGCTTACTCTGATTAACCGGTTGTTTATGGCGAGGTTGTTGTTGGACCCGTAAGGTAATAGCAACTTCGAGGGGTCCATTCTTCACCAACCCAAACCCTTGTCTTCTTGGAGGCTGATAAATGACTTGGTCCCTGGCCTCGACTATTTGCTTCATACTGTTGTATTGGTTTTGATGAAGCTGGTTGATAATGGTTCTCAACTCTTCTTGTTCCCGGGCTAAGCCTTGGATAAGAGCCATCTGCCCCAGCATTTGGGTTCTTATTGCATCTATCTAAGCTTGCAGTCGTTCCATCCGCTCGTCCTTATTGTCTTCAGGACTTTTCTTGACCAAGTTCCCGACGAGGAGCGTTTTCAACTCTTCCTGCCCCTTGGATAGGTTTAGGAATATTCCCCTGAACTGAGCTTCTTGAGTTTGAAGATCTTGGTTGTCTTGTTGGAGAGCCATTGCTGAAATAAACAGCGAGAACATGAGAGACCTGTACTGGGAGACCTATTATGCAATGATATGTATGATATATGTATGCAATGTTTTCAAGGATCTCGCGGGGTAAACAAGAAACTGTTAGAATTTGAATTTTGCAGCTTTTGATTGAAGAAACTTCGTGTCATCAAGAGTCCTTCTTCAAGAGTCAAGCTCACCATATCGAGTGGGTCATAGCCACTGACTCAAGTTATCGTGTTTTGATTTCTAGACAACCTTGGCTAGAGGAAAATAAATCCCCTTTGTCCCTTGCTAGATGTTTGATTTACCATAACCTGCATCACAAACCCTTGAGATTCTTGAAATGGTTAAGGAAATACTATGGTATGATGTTATGATGTGTATGTTATGCGTTTAAGCAAATGCGAGGTGATGTAAGTAAGTAAATCCGACAAGAAATCCAAGTTATTGGATAAGGACTGTAAACAAAACCTGCAAAGAACTCATGTTGTTAGATAACAAACATGTGTAAGTAGTTCAAGTTTGAAAGCACACAAGTCACACAAACAGCCTTAAGTTTAGGCTTGCATGAGGTTTAGGTATTACCCTCTTTCAGTTTAGTTGGTTCAACCTGTCCTAGTAATAGTAACCGGGTTCTAGAGGTTCTCAATATCACAGACCATCCTCGATCGGTCATAATTCCAGTTTAGCAACCTTTTCTTGCGGCCGGAATCATCGCGAGAGTATGGTCTCAATGAGTGTAGCATACTGCTACTTTTCTATGGCCAAGTTGGTCAATTATAGGTTCTAAGGTCAGTTGATGCTTAATGACCCATTAGCAGCCCCATACTCCTTGTTGCTCCACAAGGGATATCGGTACCAACTAATGCGTCACACCAACGTAGCTACTGCTTCAACCGTATCAGTCTATGCCGTACAGTTCCCTCACAGTCTATTGCTACTTACCTAAAAGGTGTCCCCAGATCCGTGTTAGGATCTATAGTAACTCTGATACAAAGCCCACAAAGATAAAGCAAACAGATCAAACAATTGAAAACAATATAATGAACTATTCTTAAGGTACACCCCACTTATTAACTCCCCAGCAGAGTCGCCAGTTCTGTGATACGGTGGGAAGAACTAACTGTTTTTGGAGTGCTGGTTTGCGTTTTGCGTTTGTTTTTGCAAAATGTCGCGGTAAGCAAGAGTCGCCACCGTCTTTTATTTTATCCAACAAGGAAAGGAAAAAAGCACAGAAAAATTACTTTTTCGAGATATTTCTGAGTACGGGGGGTAGATTATAGAAAGGGAAGGTATTAGCACCCTTTCTATCCGTAGTTATCTACGGGCTCTTAGGTACTTGCTCATCATTTTCAAAATTATTTTCTTTGTGTTTGTGGGCTTTGAAAAGTTTGTTTTAACTTTGATTTAACTCTTGCTTCTGTCCTCAAGAGTGTAATGAAGTGTTTTTGAAAACTTTGTTTGAAAAGGAGTGTAAGTGTGAGAAAAAGTTCGTTTTGGATGAGCAAGTATCTAAGAACTACCTATCTACTCGAAAAAGGAATCGTTCTATGCTAATTTCCTTTAGACAATTCTATCCCACTATTAGTGAGTAGGTAGCACCGTCGTTGGAGTTTGAGGGTCAATTCGAATGAGGGACTTACGGTCATGAAAGCAATGTTAGGACGCCTTAGCGGTAACCCTAATGTCTTAGATCATTTGTTTGAGGCAACAATATCCGAGGCAACCGTTTCGAGGCGACTATGATCTTTTAGACAAGAGGACGACCTCTAAAGTGACCTATACTCAATGACCGTGTACGAAGGCAACCAAGTGGGGTGTACCCTAAGAGTGCGCATGTGCGAGTATGTCGTTTTCAGTTATTTTTATCTTTGTACATGTTAATGGTGATCTAATTGTTTTTTAAATTAGGCATTCATTCTTGTCATGCAAGCCCTATTATCAAACATCTAACAGTTGAATATTTGCAAAAATTAAAGGTGCGGAAATTAAACTAAGCTATTACAAGGCGTCGGGTATTTACATCGCCAAAAGCAACCCTTTGAAAATAAAAGCGATAAATGTAGAATAAACGTCCTAATTAAACTATTACATCCCATGAGCAGTTACATTAAATATCGTAAAAATAAAAATAAAATAAAAAGCGGTAAAGGTAAATAAACGTCCTAATTAAATTATTACAAACTGTGAGCAGATACAATAATTGGGAAAAATAGTAATAAAGCGCGCGATTAAAAATTAGATCGACGAGAGAATAGGGTTTTGACCCTTCTATCCTAAAAAAAGAAAATGTTTTTTTTTGTTGTTTTTACTATTTTTTTAAGAAAAGAAATTAGATTTTTAAATTAAATGCAAAATTAATTGGTTATTAAATTAATTAATGAAAATAACTAAATGACATATTTTTGAGTTTTTGTTATTTTAGGAAAGAAATAAAATAATTAAGTTAGTAATAAAACCTATTTATTCTAATTAATTTTAATTATGTAAAAAAAGAAATTAAAGTTGTCTAATAATTAATAACCTAATTAAATTAATTACTTTTTTATAATAAAAATAAATATCTTGAATTTAATTGGATAGAAAAATGTTTTGTGATTTTTTGATAAAAAAGAAAATAATTTGATGGGTTAGTAAAATAAATAAATGAAATAATATAAATATAAAAGAATTAGAGAAAAGCAAACCGGGCCTGCAATGTGGGGGTGCATCATCAGAAATCTCTAGGCCCGAATCTTCAAAAGCTTCATGCTCTAAATATGGTGTTTTTTTTATTCTTGCGTGGAACCTATGATTCAAACATCCATAACTGTTCTATATAAACTCAAGCAAACGTTAGCATACCATAAAATGTGATTAAAATTAGAGATTCGAAATTTAAAATTTTACCAAACTGGTGTCGTCAAATGGGGGCGTGCTAGGCGTGTGATGGATTGCTCTTGGGCCTTGTAAGACTCTTGAGGACTTCAAGAGGATGGTTTGAGGCTTGATGTCAATTGAGAGAGACCGGAACCTCGAGATATGACTTGCACCAATTCTTTGATTTCTGGAGCGCTTTTTGAAGAGCTTTTAGAGAGATTTTTGAAGAGCTTTTTGAGAGCTTTTTAGAGAGGATTTTCATCCCTTTCAAGCTTGTATGGCTCTATATTTATAGAGGAGAATGAGGAGACAAGAAAGCATGGAAAAAATCTCTCTCATAATGTTGTGTTTTAAGACCATGATCAAGATTTGAAAAAAAATGCCATATTTGATGATTTTATGCCATTTTCACATGTGAATGAACCTGGACATATTTGAAAAGTTATTGCACGAAACCAATTGACATAAACCAGCATAAAACTTTCCCAAAATAGATTCACATCAAAATTTACATTATTTCTATTATTTATTTATTTAATTCTGAATTTTAATGAATAAAATATCAAAATAAATAACATAAATAGTAGAAAAATGTATGGGTGGGCTTATATGTCGTGGACCATGTTAGGAATGAGTTTCAAACTTGAAAAGATAGGCCCATTTGGAAAAAATCCAAGTTTGGTCAATATTTGCTTCATGCATTTTTTCAAAAATTGTCCAACTTTGACAATGCATAACTCCCTCAATTTTGACTCTTTGGATGTTTTCTTTGACTTTTTAGAAAGCTTGAGATGTCCTCTAACCAACCAGTTTTGTCTCATATAATTTCTATATTCCATTTTCAAGTTAGAAGCTTTGACAAAAAAGGTGTTTTTGGTGACTTTTCAAAATGACCTATAATGTCCAAATTCATAACTTCTTGTGAGTGCATATTTTTATCTTGGGGTATGAATATGGATTGTATGGAATTGCATCCTCTTCAAAATGAGCTTTGGATGGGTCATTTCACATAAAGTATGAGAAAGTTATGCTTGGTCAAAGTTGAGTTGACTTTTCCTACAAAACCCGAATTTAGCAACTTTTGGATTTTGATGAATTGTGAGAAATCCTTGAGGAATCATGATCAAACCTTGACCAAATGATGAAATATACTTCAAAATGAGGATGTTGACCAAAAATCTTGAAGTTTGACTGTATTTGGGTCACAGTTGACTTTTGCCCTAACACAATCGATTTTTTGGACCTTTGAGCAATTGACTGAGCAAACTTCCTCTACAAGGCTTGAAATTTGACATGGATGATCTTGAGAACATATTAGGACATTAGGTATAATTTGAATTCATTTTGAATCAAGGATCTTAATGCAACACAAAACCCTAATTAAGGGTAGACTGCCTTAGGAGAGAGCTTGTCTGACCAACTCTTGAGCCACCTTGAGCAACTCGGAGATTTTTCTTGTAATGTTTTGAGAAATAAGGGAGGGAAAAATTTGGGGTACAACGGGTGTATAAATTTTTGTTGTTGTGAGCAAGAGAGCAAGTAGGAGCATTCTACCTACTCAAAAGGTCTTTAGTGTTCTTTTCCTCCTCCTTTAGATGTTGCTATCTCATCATTGTTTTGGTAAGAAGCCCCATCATTAGATATGAAAGGATGAGCATGGGACGTTTGTATAGTCATAGAAGGCAACCTATGGGACGTTTTAGCAATGTCGTTTAGGGACTAGATCATTTACTGAAGGCAACATTAAGGGTCATCGAGGGACTACGATCTTTTATCGAGGGTCTTTGCTAAAACGCCCATATTCGAGGGACATGACTATTTTCCGTGGCAACAAGCGAGGGTTACCCTAGAGGTGTAAGTGTGCAAGTGTGTTTTATTGCATGCATTGTTTTTGGTTAGAGTTGTCTAAGATTTGTTTTTATCTTGCCACACCCTATTTTACTAGCAATGAAAAGTGGTAAGTTTGTGGAAAAATTAAATCATATGTTATTACATTAGTAGGGGAGTGGGGGTACAATTCACAAGTGGGATGGAGCGGATGTCTAAATATTACAACCATGTAGAGATAAGCTATGAAGCGGAAAAAAATATGAAAACATATGAAAATAATAGCATTAAAATAAAGGAAAGCAAATCCTTCGATTTTTAGTGTTGAGACATATTTCGAATCATGCATGTGTGCGTCAAAATATGCTCTCCTTCGACCCTGTTTCTACAAATCGAAACCAATGTGATTCGAATCGTAGGTCCTTCGATTCACACATCCCTTCTGCTTTCCTGCAAGTCAATGTGTTCGACGCAAGTGTGTATCGAAGCATGTGTGTGCAACGAACAAGTGTGTGTCAAAACACATATTCTTTTTCTTTCTACTTGAGCCTGTCGAAGCCTAAAGGCTTTATATCGAAGTATGCATATTTTTTACTCCAACATTTTTTAGGGTCTGTACAGATTAGTTCTTAAAGGAAAACACAAAAGATTAACATCAAATACCATGGTTATTACATGTTGGCCTCGAAGATGAATCAATAAAGATGCTTGGAATGAAAGAGTTAAATTCAGAAAGACTTACCTCAAAGTTGGTGTGTGAGTTTCAAACTTGAACTGCTGCCTGGACGATTCTGGAATTCGAAGAGTTATCGCAGGGGGTTTGCTTTTGGTTCGAAGAGTTGTCACAGAAGATTATCCTTGAGTTTGAACGAACTTCTATGTGTGGGGTATTCTGGATAGTTGATTTATAAGAGTTGGAAATATGAGATAATGGATTTTGATTTTGTGTTTGTATGTGAAAGTAGATTTTATTTTTGAATGAGAAAAAATTACAAAGGTTTCTGTTTTGTTTCCCAGCTCTCTGTTCTCTCCTCTCAGCGTCTCCATCCCCCTTTGATGTTGTGAAAAATAATTTATTTATAGAGGAGATTTGTTTTGGTTTTGGGGGGGGGGGACAAATAACATTTGAATTGTTTGGGTATACTGTCCCCTTGTTTTCTTCGATGCAGCTCTTATGTACCCTTTTTTGTATAAGAATGGGACTGAGACAATCCAGGCTCACCAGTATTTTGGAGTGTTGTGGCAGCTTGGTGCAGGACTGTCGCATAGCAGTACAACTGGATTGGGTTTGGCAGTATATAGGACTTTGGTCAACAAAAATCTTGAATACTTCACCCTTTCGTTTTGATCACTTCGACCAGACTCATCATCAGACAACAACGTTCATTTCCAACAATGTGTGTTCTTTGAATGGACCCATTATATGTCCTTCGAATCCACCAATTAGGATCCATAGTGTTGAAGAGTTTAGAGGTGTAATCTAAGTATGTTGCTTCGAAGGGTTTAATTGCCCAACTTGTGGATCGAAGGAGGTTACCTCGAAGGAAATCACATGCCCAACTTGTGGATCAATGGGGGTTGTGATACGGTGGGAGAACTGACTTGGGTTTTTGCGTTTGTGTTTGCAAATGTTTCGGTTTAGCAAGAGTCGCCACCGACTTTTTATTTTATCCTAAGGAAAGGTCAAAAAGCACAGGAAAGACCTTTGAGATGTTTTCTTGGGTTCGAGGAGTAGATTATAGAAAGGGAAGGTATTAGCACCCTTTCTATCCATGGTTATCCATGGGCTCTTAGTTACTTGCTTAGATCACTTGTTTTGCCTTTCAATTGTTTGAAATGGTGCTTTTCAATTGTTTGAAATGGTGCTTTGTGTGTGATTTTGAAAGATGTTTTGAAAAGAGGCCATCGTTGTGGCAACCTTTGTAATGATTCTTGTTTGAATGTATACAAAGGTGTTTTTGTCTTTTTGAAAAGTTTTCAATGTTGAAAGTAGGGTTTTGAAATTGTGTTGTGAAGTATGTAAAAAAATGGCAAGGATGTTTTTGCAAGTTTGATCAAGTAACTCAGAGCTATCTACCCTATTTTTACTCAAAGATCTTTCTCATGTTTTTAACCCTTTTAACAATGTTTTTTCACCATTGTATTTGGTGAACAACCTTGTGTTAGGATGTTAAACGGGACAGGCGCGGGTCATCGTATAGACCATGATAGCAATGGTGTCAAGTGTCTTTGGCAATTTTTCCTTTAAGGGACTTGATCATTTTGTTTAGGCAACTCCGATAGCGTCATCGAGGGACTATGATCATTTTGATTGTTTTTGCTTTGCCAAAGGACTTGACATGCAACCATGGCCCATTTTTGAAGGCAACAAGTGGTGTAACCCTAGGGGTGCAAGTGTGCATTGTGATTGTTTTTTCATGCATATTTATCTTGGATTAGGTCAAACTAATTGTTGATTGATTTTGCATACAAACCCTAGTTCTCTAATCATGGCATAATTGAAAGCGTAAATGTGCGAGAATATAAAAGCTAAGCTATTACAACATGATTATGGGGATGGGGGTACAAATTTGAATTGGGAATATTTTGACAAGAAAATAAATTCTAAGTTATTACAACCATATCGAATGTGCAAGATACAATATTTAACTGTACAATAATTGAAATAAATACAATAAATAAAATGTAATATGCAAAAATGTTTTTAATATTGTAAAAGTATATTTTTTTAATGGGAAATGTAAATAAAATGAAAAGTCACTTTTTATTATTTTTTCTATTTTTAGGGCAAGAAACCCTAATTTCTTAAATAAATAGTATTATTTATTAATTATATACAATAATGTATTAATTTGTACAAAAATATAAGTATATAAAAAAATGGTATTTTTAGTATGAGATATTAATAAAAAATAAAAATGTATTATTTTTGGTATTTTTTGTCCTAATTATTTAATAAAATATATATGTATATATATTAAATATATTAAACATAAAAAATAAAAAGAAATTGACTATTTACAAAAAAAAAAGAATATTTTCAAGAAAATGTTTTTAAATATAAATAAATGAAATAAATAAATATAAATGTATCTTTTGTATTATTTTGAGTTTTGTTTTTTTAAAAAGAAAATAGTTTATATATATATATATATATATATATATATATATATATATATATATATATATATATATATATATATATATATATATATATATATATATATATATATATATATATATATATATATATATATATATATATATATATATATATATATATATATATATATATATATATATATATATATATATATATATATATATATATATATATATATATATATATATATACTTAATAAAATGAAATAAATATCAAACAAATAGGAAAATTATAGAAAAATATTTTTTGGCATTTTTTATATTTCATATGAAAAATAATAAAGTCAGAACAAAAATAAAAAAGTCAAAAATAATAAATATCAAATAAATGGGCCAGGGGGTGTATTCAGCAAAAGGGGGGTATCAAAAGCAAGGCCAGAACCAAGCCCAGCCCACTGACTTCATCTTCTTCCTCTGAACTACAACACACACGTTTTGTACAGAACATGCCATCTCCTGATTCTTTGATTTTTTGACAAAACTCATAACATAAACATTGTAGAGCATCAAATAACGAATTCAACCATATAAAAAACTTGGATTAACTCTCAAAGACCAGAGAGAATTTCTCTGGCCCTAATTTTTAACCTAGTTTTTTCAGAAAGTTCATGAATGAAATTCTCTCAGCACGATTAATGTAAATGAAAACTAAGCATATGTATGGCTTCAGGGCTATGAGTACAACATATTTCATTCACAAACCTAAGCCTAACCATTCCTAAATAGAGAGATAGAAGTCCATGAAATACCTGTTTCAATTGACTTCGAGCTGGGCAATGTAGCAACCTTCAATGGTGTTTGAGCTTCTGTTGAGCTTGCCTGAAGTCCAAGGAAGCTTCTCCAATGTTTGGCTTGCTTTGAAACAAACTGAATCGTGTTGTAGAACTCCACCTGCAAAGCTTTGAAATGAAAATGGCAAAGTGTGTTAGAGGAGTTATAGGTTGCAATGGAGATATGGGATAGTTCAGGTGGATGGAATGGAAGGTGTTTGAACAGGTTTGGGCCAAAACGCACGAGCAAATTGTGTTGTGGAACTCAATCTGCAGGGAGTGCCCTGTTTTGCCAAAGGAAGATGATTTTGAGTTATGGGAGGTTTCAGGACTCAAAGGCTCGTGTTTTAGGTTCAATGTAATGTGTAAAAGTTGTCTCAAAAGCTTGCATAAGTTGGTTCTATCTGATGTTCTTGTTCTAGTGTTTTTGACAAATTTCTTGTATATGAAGCAAAGATGTCTAACTCCTCTTTACAGGCCTGTACAAGCCATCTTGTATGCTGCACACAATCCTCTAGGCCCCTCCAATTTGTGGACTTGATTTGCTGCATGAGATATGGACCAATGCTCAAGGGATTCAGTTTTGACATAAAGCACATTTTGGCAAAAATGGAAATGTCACTTTTTCTACTTAGGGATTAATCTTGTATGTAATGACCCAATGGCCAAGATAAAACCTTAGTTCAATGGTTAAGCATTAAATTATGGAGTGTAAGTTGGTTTTGAGGCCTGCAAGCTAGCACCAAACATGCTGATTTGAAAATGCAAGTTTGCATGAACATACATTGGCCATGGACAAAACTGATTTTTTGCCAACTTTGAGAATTCGATTCTCTCTAACCACAATGGTGTTTGAGGAGTTCCTGGACAATTTGGAAAGCTTGCAACATGTAATATAATCCATCTTTGTAATGCAACTTGAAACTCCAAGTTGAAATATGTGAAAAATGGCCAAGAAGATGGGTCAAAATCCTGCTTAGATTAGGGTAAATTTTCTCTAAGTTAAAAGTTTTAGGTACCCTTGTTCCAAAAATCATAACTTGAGATACAAGCTTCTTTTGAGAAAACTTTGTGAATAAAAGTTGTATACTTTGTGATGGACTACAACTTTCATGTTGAAATTTTTCTTTGAATCCATTTGCATCTTGGTGAAAAAATGGGACAACGTTAGGAAAAAAATAAGAAAATTTCATAACTTGGAAAATTTCTGTTATGAAATTTTTTCATTTTAAACCCTAATTTGCATTTTTGGGTTTCTTGATGAACAAGTTTCATAATTTGACATGTCTTGATGAAAAATAACTCTTGGCACTTGATTTTGACCAAAAAGTCAAAGTTTGACTTTTCAGTGTACAGTCAAATTTTGATCAGTTGACTGAGAAATTCATTTGTCAATCCTATGCACTTGAGATCTTTTGAACTTGTTGAATGGGTCAAGGCAATGTCATTGAGTCCTTGAGTCCATATGTGAGCTTGGTTTGCCATTGGCTAGGTCAAACAGTCAAAAATTGCCTTTGTGCAGTCAAAACCCTAAAATGACCATTTTGCCCTTTTGGTGATCTGATCAAATTTCTTGTGGAATTGTGATCCAAACTTGATCAAATGACCTATATGAGTTCATTATATTGATGTAGGTCAAATTTCATGAGGTTTGACTGTCAATTGGCCACAGTTGACTTTTTCCCCAATACAGCTGATTTCTAGGTCAACTGTCCAATTGACTGGGCAAAAATTTGAATCAAAGCTTGAAACTTGGTATGGATGAACTTATGAGTCCAACATGAAGTATGAAAGTCACTTTGGGCATTGTAGGTCAAAATATCCCTGTGAAAACTCAAACCCTAATTTAGGTCAATAATGCAAGGAAGTGTCTTGAGCAGAGCAAACCCTAGCTTGATCTTTAGTTCCAAGAGTCTTGTGATGAGAAAATGTTGGTGAAATGGGAGGGCAAATTTTGGGGTACAACAGTTTCCCCTGTTCAATCTTCTTGAACCTGAAGAGTTAGATTGGTAAATTTACCTTTCACGACTCGAAGGTAAAAGAGGATTGGACACTAGAGTGCCCGTAAATTTGCACTCGTAAAAAATATAGCTGAGGAAATGGGATTAAAGATGCCATTTGGAGATGGTAGAATCTTGCTGGAGATGGGCTTAAGGATGCCATCCAAGAATGTTTGTTGAGTTGCAATGTTGTAGGTCAGAAGAATGAGTATCAAAATGGTATCTGTGTCTGGGATGTTATTGAACTGTATCTGGAGACTGAGTCTGTATGAGCAAAAGAATGGCGTCCGTGTCTAGCGCGTATCTGAGCTGTAACTGTATTTGAACTTTGAATGAATATCAGAATGACTGCCTTGTCTGGAGTGTATCTGTGTTGTATCTGGGTAACAGAGAAACATATGTGTATTGGAGCAACTGTGTGTCGGGGGTAAACTATGAATGAGTGACAAAATGGCAACCGTGTCTGGAGCGTATCTGGACTGTATCTGAAGTTTAGATATGTATGAGTAGTGGAATGACCGCCGTGTCTGGGGTGTATCCGCACTGTAACTGGGATCTGAATAAGTGACAGAATGACTTCCGTGACGACTGCACTGGGGAAATCAAACTGCTGGTGTAAAGGACAGAATGACATCCGTGTTTGGAACGTATATGAACTTGGAGTTGATAGTTGAATCTGAATGAGAGATAGAATGGCTGCCGTGTCTGGAGCATATCTAGTCTGTATCTGATTGCTGAAGTCTGAATGAGTAGTAGAATGACCGCCGTGTCTGGGGTGTATCCGTACTGTATTTTGATTTGAAGTTCTGAATGAGTAATAGAATGACCACCGTGTCTGGGGTGTATCCATACTGTATCTGAATAATTGTTAATGACAGCCTTTTAATCTTATCCTGACAAGGGTAAAATGTTAGCTGAGACACAAAGTTATATTGCATGATATGTATGATGCAATGAATTATAATCCATGTTTATGACATATGAAATGTAATGATTATGCATGTAAGCTGAGTAGCTGTCTTGCTGAGGAAAATGAATCCTTGATAGCTAGAGATAATGAAATTTTTGACTGCTGTTGGAGAAAGTAAATCCTTGACCGAAGCTGGGGATTCCAAAAATCTTTGATTAACGAAGATGACAAATCTCTGCTGACTGCTTGGGGATTAAAGATCTTCGATTATTGAGGAATCTTAGGACCATTGCTGGGGATTGAAAATCCTTGGTGACTTGCGGGGATTTCAACAAAAGCTTTACCAACTTCTGCGGGGAATGAGAATTCTTCATGACTTCCCTGGGGGATAAGGCTTACTCTGACGACCTTTACTGGGGAATAAAACTTGGGAGACTTCTGCTGGAGCAATGAGACTGAGAATCTTCATTCTGTTGGGAAATGACCCTGTGGGGAGAAAGTATACTCAACCGGTGAACTCAGGAGTTTTGGAGTGTATGCCAAACTGCTGGGAAATCATCCTAGCTGTTGGGGAAGTTGAGGGAATTTGATCAATTGGAATTTTGACTTTGCCGGGGAAACGTACTCAACTTTGTTATGGATCTGAGTAATGCATGAGATCTCTTCTTGAATGGCATAAAGATATCTTCCTACACCTTCAACCTATCAGTAATTATCCTTTCCCAATTTTGTTTTATTTGTGAGCAGTGATTATATTCAAATGCATATGCCTATTTAGCAAAACATTGGACGTTTTCAAATAAAACATAAGTGTAAAAAAAAAAGAAAATGAAAGGCAAGCAAGTTTCTGCACTTTGAAGTATATTTGTATTGATTTTTGTAAGTATCTTTGTACAAGGGAGACAGACATCCTAGTAAGAGAATGTTGTCGTAAGAAAAAAAATTTATACAAAAATAAAGATGGCTATGTGTAATCATTCCATGGGGTTCCCATTCTGCTATAGCCTTCACAACTCTGAGTATCTGTCCATTCGTTGCTTCGTCCGTAGATGATTGGATTAATCAGAAGTTTGGAGCTTGTCGGTGAAGAGATTGTTCTTAAAGTGATCCGACGAGACATAGTCATACGCTTTAATTCCCTAACTTTTGCCTGGACCGCCCTTTCGGGTTTTCGATCCACCGGGAAACCCTTTTTTGCCCAAGTCGCCCTTTCGGGTTTTCAACTTGCCGGGTGTACAAATTTTTTTCGTTTTATCCCTAATTTTTGCCTGAACCGGCCTTTCGGGTTTTCGATTCACCGTGATGCCCATTTTTTCCCAAGTCACCCATTCGGGTTTTCAACTTGCCGGGTTGTTTTATGCGTAGTATCTTTTGACTATGTCTGCATTCGCAGGGTGCGGAAAGTCATCGCCATCCATGGTGGTCAGAATCATTGCCCCACCAGAAAAGATGCTCTTGATTACAAATGGTCCTTCGTAAGTAGGAGTCCACTTGCCCCTAGGATCACTTTGCGGTAAGATGATCCGCTTGATTACAAGATCTCCGACTTGATATACCTGACGTCTAACCTTTTTGTTGAAAGCCTTGATCATCCGTTTTTGATACGTCTGACCATGACAAACAGCAGTAAGTCGCTTCTCATTGATCAAGTTAAGTTGATCAAGCCGGGTCTGAATCCAATCGTCTTCACTCAAATCGGCATCCTTCATAATCCTCAAGGAAGGAATCTGAACTTCCATAGGCAGAACGGCTTCCATGCCATATACCAAAGAAAATGGAGTTGCCCATGTTGAAGTACGTGTCGTGGTACGATATCTATGCAGAGCAAATGGTAACATCTCATGCCAGTCCTTGTAGGTGACTGTCATCTTTTGAATGATCTTCTTAATATTCTTGTTCGCGGCTTCAACAGCACCGTTCATCTTCGGCCGGTAGGGAGATGAATTGTGATGATAAATCTTGAATTGCTCGCATAGAGCGGTGATCATAGTATTGTTCAAATTTGTACCGTTGTCTGTGATGATCCTGTCGGGGATACCATACCAGCATATGAGGTTCTGCTTGATGAAGCGAGCAACCACATTCTTTGTAACGGAGGCAAAGGAAGCTGCCTCGACCCATTTGGTGAAGTAATCAATAGCCACCAAGATGAAACGATGTCCATTGGATGTCGTGGGCTTGATCTCTCCAATCATGTCAATGCCCCACATTGCGAATGGCCAAGGAGCTATCAGAATGTTGAGAGGAACCGGAGGAATATGTACCTTGTCGGTGTAGACTTGGCATTTGTGGCAGGTGCGGGAATGTTGATGACAATTAGCTTCCATGGTAGACCAGTAGTAGCCTGCCCTTAGAATCTTCTTAGCCATTGTATGTCCGCTCAAGTGGGTGCCAAATGTACCGTTGTGTATATCGGTCATGATCAACTCTGCTTCAACCTTGTCCACATAACAAAGTAGAACACAATCGTGACTCCGTTTATAAAGGATGCCATTGCTCAGGAAGAACTTGGCAGCAAATCTCCTTAAGAACTTTTTTTCATTGACGGAAGCTCCTTCAGGATATTCTCTGGTCTGGAGATACCTTTTGATTTCATGAAACCAGGGTTGTTCCACTACTTCTTCAGTATTAATCTCATGACAGTGCGCAGGTTCATCCATTCGCTCGATGGTAATTTGGGGAGCCTCGTTATCCCAGTTGAGTTTAAACATGGAAGACATTGTAGCCAGAGCATCGACTAACTGATTTTCTTCTCGCGGAAAATGCTCGAAGGTAATCTGCTCGAAATGAGGCAACAACGTCAAGACATGTTCTTTGTATGGGATAAGATTAGGATGTTTGGTGTCCCACTCTCCTTTGACTTAACTGATAACCAAAGCCGAGTCCCCAAATACGACCAAAGATTTGATTCCCAAGTCTATAGCAGCCTTGAGACCAAAGATGCAAGCTTCATATTCAGCCATGTTGTTGGTACAGCTGAAGCAGAGTCGGGTAGTGAAGGGTGTATGGCAACCATCCGTAGAAATGAGTACCGCACCGATACCGTTACCAAGTGCATTTGAAGCACCATCAAAGTATAGGGTCCATCGGGATCCTTGTTCAGGTCCGTCATATGGTCTGTTTCCTTCAATGTTGTCCAATGTCATGATATCCTCGTCAGGAAAGTCGAATCTCATAGACTGATAATCTTCGAAGGCTTGATGAGCTAGATGGCCAGCTAGTACACTCCCCTTTATAGATTTTTGGGTAGTATACTGGATATCATACTCAGTCGGGATCATTTTCCATCTAGCAATTCTTCCAGATAAAGCCGGCTTCTCGAAGATATACTTGATCGGATCCATCTTGGAAATCAGCAAGGTGGTATGAGTCAACATATACTGCCTTAGCCGGCGAGCAGCCCATACCAAAGCACAACAAGTTTTCTCGAGCAGTGAGTAGCGAGTCTCACAGTCGGTAAACTTTTTGCTAAGGTAATAAATGGCATTCTCTTTTCGGTCAGACTCGTCATGTTGGCCCAGTACACACCCCATTGAGTTATCCAAAACAGTCAGGTACATGATCAATGGCCTTCCTTCAACGAGTGGCATCAGAATAGGAGGTTCTAGTAAGTACTCCTTGATCTTATCAAAAGAAACTTGACAATCCTCGTTCCATTCAACTACCTGATCTTTCTTCAGCAGTTTGAAAATTGGTTCACAGGTAGATGTCAGGTGAGAGATGAACCTCGCGATATAGTTTAAGCGTCCCAATAATCCTCTAACCTCCTTTTCAGTATGGGGGGCAGGCATTTCTTGTATGGCCTTTACTTTAGCTGGATCAACCTCAATGCCTTTGTTGCTGACAATAAATCCCAGAAGTTTACCAGACCTAACTCCAAAAGTGCACTTGCTTGGATTCAGTCTGAGTTTATACTCCTTCAACTTGGAAAACAGCTTTTGCAAATGATTAAGGTGTTCCTCTTTTGTCTGTGATCGAGCTATCATGTCGTCTACGTAAAATTCAATCTCATGATGTATCATATCATGAAATAGAGCTACCATGGCGTGTTGATAGGTTGCCCCTGTGTTCTTCAGTCCGAACGACATCACTTTGTAGCAGAAGGTACCCCATTGTGTGACAAAGGTAGTTTTATCCATGTCCTCGGGGGCCATTTTAATCTGGTTGTAGCCCGAGAATCCGTCCATGAAGGAAAAAACCTTATGTTGAGTTGTGTTGTCAACCAAGATGTCGATATGCGGTAGTGGGAAATCATCGTTGGGGCTGGCCCTGTTCAAATCCCGATAGTCCACACACATTCTGACCTTGCCGTCTTTCTTAGGCACGAGCACAATGTTAGCAACCCATTGTGGATAGGTTGTAACAGCCAGAAAGCCAGCGTTGAATTGCTTCATTACTTCAGCCTTGATTTTCTCGGACATGTCAGGTCTCATTCGGCGAACTTTTTGCTTGACCGATGGACAATCTTCTCTTGTAGGGAGACAGTGAACCACGATATCTGTGTATATCCCTGGCATGTCTTCATAAGACCAAGCGAAGATTTCAACATATTCATTCAACAACTGCACTAAGCGCTCCTTGACACTTGATTCCAGGTTGGCACCCACATTTACTTCTTTCCTGTCCTCCTCTATTCCCAAGTTGATGGTTTCTAACAGCTCTTCGTGAGGCAGAATAGCCAGCTCTTCCTGTTGTAAAAGTCTGGCTAACTCTCCTGGTACCTCATAATCTTCGTCAACTTCGTACTCAATGTGATTGACCAAATCCTCAGAGTTATCGAAGGCTGAAACATAACAGTTGCCCATGGAATCCGGAATGGATGGGTACCTGCATTTGTGAGTGTGGGTGTGTGTAAGGGATAGCCATCCTTAAACAAACAAAAATGCAAAAGGAAAGAAAAATGAACACAACAGTTTATAGATGAAAAACGTCCAATGATTCATTAAAACATGGCATATGATTATGAAAAGAAATCAAGCCCTTACAAATGGACCTACATGCCCCGGACAAGGCAGGAGGTGAAAAATAGTGTGCGAATTGTTTTAGTTATTACAGACCATAAAAATGGGAAATTGTTCAAAGGTAAAATTACTGGTGAATAAAGGTGATTGGAACAAAATTCTTTGCTTCCCAATTGCTCAGACCCCCTTCAACAGTCGGAAAGATCCAGTCTTCAAAGCCATTCTCCTCATCTTCATCTTCAACAACATTAATTCCGTGGTGAGAAATTTTGACGGGTGGTCCTCCAATCTTGGAACGACGCATAGCCTTCTGTCCTGCAGCTGTAAACCCTAAACCAAATTTGTCTGTCTTATGGGGAAAATCAGGCAACTGTCCCCATACTGTGCTCTTCCCCTCCTTGATCACCGCCTCTGCGTCCTTGAGAGATGCCATCCTAGGCACATGCTTGGTAACGATAGGCACTTCAACTGTTGTCTTTGCAATTACTATCTCAGGAGAAACTTCCTCAAAATGCTGGAACGGCGTTTCGATGAACTCGCCATCCAGCTCCATATAACGGAAGGAGTTGAGATAACTTATCATATATTCTTCTTCTCCATGCATCGTTATAATTTTACCCTTAGTAGGATATTTCAGCATCTGGTGCAAGGAGGATGTAACTGCCCCGGCATAATGAATCCATGGTCTTCCTAACAAACATGAGTATGACGGATGGACGTCCATTACGTAGAAGGTGGAATTGAATACTTCGGTGCCTACCTTGATGGGAATATCAACCTCTCCATGCACCATTCTCTTGGACCCATCGAAATCTCTGACAACGATGTTGCTAGGTTTGAGGGTCAAACCTTCGCAATCCAAACGGTCTAGGGCCTTCTTTGGCAGCACATTCAGGGAAGAACCAGTATCAACCAACACATGGGCGAGATTAGTTCCCCGACATTCAACTGACACATGTAATGCATCATTATGTTTCCTTCCTTTGGGAGTTAAGTCTGCATCTGAAAAGCCTAGGCCATTGTCGGCAGTAAGACTGGCCACACATTCCTGAAATTGGTCGGCCGAAGTCTCTTGGGGAACATGTGCCACCTTCAAGAATTTGATCAGGGCCTTAGCATGGGCCTCTGAACAGAGCAAAAGAGCTAACATTGAAATCTTAGAAGGGGTCTGCCCCAGTTGTTCTACAACATCGTAGTCACTTTTTCTGATTATTTTAAGGATTTCATCCATTTCTTCCTGGGTGGTTTCGAGGATAACCATAGCATTAGCCTTCGTCCTGACAGGACTTTCCAATATCCCCTTACCCTTGTCGGTATTATCAGCGGATGGTCTTTCTTCATGAGTAATCACTTCTTCAATCACTGGGCCTTGCACAGAGTGTCCAACAGGTGCAGAAGCTTGTAAGGGTCCGAAAACTGCTCGGGAGGGAGCAATCTCCAGAGAAAAGATCCGGCCACTGCAGGTTATCTTGCTTGTACCCGCGATGTTCCCTATATCAGGGTCTTCTTCAGAAATCTCTTGGACTGTTTCGATTTGTTTGATGTCGTGGTAGAAGATTTCTCCCCCATAATTCCACGGTATCATTTTGCTTGATTGGAACGGGACGGGTCCCGGCATGGTGATCTTTAAAGGTACACATTCGGAGTTGGGTGTAATCCTGACAGGCCTTTTGCAAGCCTTGGGAGGATTGTCGGAAATGGTTATGATAGCAATATCACAAGTATCAGGAGTAATCGGATTGAAAGTGTTAACGGGGGTTTTCTGGAAAAGTATCTCTTGCGTATCCATCAGGCGTTGGACACCCGACTTCAACATTGGACAATCACCTTGAATATTCATACAAAAATAACAGTCTTTACTACAACCAGGGAAGATCCCGGCTCTCAACAAATTTTCTTTAATCACTAACAAAGGAGTCAACAGATTGGCAATATCGGTAACATGGAGATTTTCCAAAACAACATGCACATTGTGGCCGTGCTTGGGCATTGGAGCGGATATAAAATTGGGCTTCTCAGGCGCCTCGAATTCTACTTCTTTGGAATCAATCAAGTCCTAGATTTTGTTTTTAAGTGCCCATCAATTATTGGTATCATGTCCAGCACTATCGGAATGGTAAGCACACTTAGCATTGGAATGGTGGTATGGAGAGGAAGTGTTAGGGTTTTTTGGCGCCTCCTTCAAACTAGTCAGATTTAGCTTCAACAAATGGGGAAGAACCTGTGTGGGTGTCATGTTGATGCGGGTGAACTGCCGTTGTGTCTGTTCTACCCATTGCTAATTAGGTCTTGACTGACTGTTACGAGGTTGATCATTTGACGAATTTTGAATCATCACGGCCCCTACAGTCGGACGGTGCTCAGTTCTTCCCAACCCCTTCTGAGAATACACAGCAGATGCTTCTTTCTTGGTTGGGAAAGGTTTTTAACAGTTGTGGATGCGGAAGCATCCTTTTGAATCTTTCCACTTTTAATACCGACCTCCACCCTTTCGCGGTCAAAATCAGTTCAGTAAATCCCGCAGAAGAGCTTCTGATTAGATGGTTGAAGAAAGGACCAGATAGGGTCCCCAGAAACATGTCAACTAATTCTCTATCTGATAGCGGTGGCTGCACCCTTCCAGCCAGATCACGCTACTTCTGGGCGTACTCCTTAATCCCTTCATTCGAAGCCATCCCCATACTTTATAGCTGAGTACAGGTAGGCGCCAAATCTGTGTTATACTGATACTGACGATAGAAAGAAGCTTCCAAGTCTTCCTAATTGTGGACCTCTGATCTCTCGAGCTGATAAAACCAATCTAACTGAGTGCCAGACAAGCTATCTTGGAAGAAGTGTACCCAGAGGTCTTTATCGGATGAATGAGGTTGGATCTTTCTAACATACGACCTCAGGTGCATCTTAGGGCAAGACAGACGGTCGTACTTGGTGAATGTTGGCACCTTGAACTTGGGAGGGATAATAATCCCAGCCACCAGCCCCAACTCCTCAAAATCCAATCCGGGAACTCTCTGCAACTCCATGGCTGCCAGTCTATCTTCAAGATTTTTGTACTTATCATCCGCTGGTGGATACTGTTGTTCGGAATAGTCTTCGTCTTCTTGCTCTTCCTCTTCTTCTACCTCAGATTCAGAAGGTACAATAACCCCTTTCCCTTTACCGATCCCTTTGTCAGATGTTGATGGGAACTCAAGAACCTTCCTAGCGTTGCTCTCGAACCTTCTTCTGAAAGTAGCCACTCTAGGTCTCTTTTTCTTTTTCTCTTTATTCTTTTCCAACAAAACTTTGAGGTCTTCTTGACCCTTTGCCAAGGTCATGAGGAGTTGCTAAAACTGTGAATTTTGTGCCTGCAGATCCTTTACCGTTTGCTCCAAATCCATCTTGCTGAAATAAACAGCAGAAAGATAAGGAAACCTGGCGTGAAGACCTGTTTATGCATATGATGAATGGTATGCTATTCATGTAATGCATTCAAGGGTTCAAAAATTCAAATTTGTTGCAAACAAAAAGAACGCACGTCATATTAAGAAGAAATTTGTTAGTACATAAATGCCCCATGGGCGAAATATTACAAAACTCCTAATGTAAAAAGACATTGCGCATCCTTTTTGGTGCGATGTAAGTGTTGAGAGTCTCCTCCTCATGAAGTTGGCGGGTAAGCTCCAAAACCTTCTTCTCACTGGCATAGAAGCTGGCTTCAATAGTATCCCGTTCTTCCTTGAGTTGGATCCAACTCTTTTGCATTTCTTCCCATGATGTTGGCATGTCAGGATGGAGGATGGTGTATGGAACCTCTCCTTTCTTAACAGGCTCTTTGATCAAGGGGAGAATGTGAGGGTATGGAATCATAAGATTTTGGGAGCGGGCTCGTACCCACTTGAGGTAAGGCTCAAGGGGGATGGAATTCTTGTGCCCCAGTGTCTTACTATCCACCTTGTTAGGCATCCTCCAAGCTCTGATGAACCTCTGTCGAAGTCCTTGCGCATCATTGTCGAAGTCAAAAACTAGGTCAGGAATCAGCATGTCATGAGGGCCATCCCTCCGAGCATATCCAAATTGTCTCAAGGCTAGACAGGGGTTGTAGGTGATGCCTCCCCTAATGCCAAGTAGTGGGACATTAGGGAATTCACCACAACGGTCAATGAGGATGACATTTTCTCTGGACCGAGAACACCAATGTACATCAGAATGTGTGAGGGTCATCAACCGTTGTGACCACCTTAAACCCTGCTCATTCTTCAGAACTAATTGTGGAAGGTGAGAAATAAACCACCTTGCTAGGAGAGGAGTACAACACATGAGAACACCTCTTTTCCTCATTGTTCGTGTGTAAAATGAGTGTAGGATGTCCCCAAGCAATGTAGGTATAGGATTCCTGGATATGAAAATCTTGACAGTATTCACATCTATAAGCTGATCAGGGTTTGGGAACAAGACTAACCCATAGATGAGGAGTGCCACAATTTCTTCATAGGCTTGTAGATCAAGAGAATTCCAGCAGTCTTGTGCCTTCTCAAACAGAAACTTTACCAAGAATCCCTTGACACACCACTTCTGGTTTCCCAATGCCCCTTGATATCAGATGGTTGCAAGTGTAATGCTTGAGCAACATCTTCAGGCTTTGGTTCTTTTTTCCGTACCGTTGTAGGGTAGTTGATTAAGAATAGGAATTCTCAGGAGTTGAGAAAATTCCTCCAAGGTAGGCACCAATTGGTAGTCAGGGAATGTGAAACAGTGGTGTAGGGGGTCAAAGAACTGGAAGAGAAGTTTAACCATGTCTTCTTCAATGTTGGTGTTGACTAAGCTGAGGAGTCCTACCATGTTTTTCACTGAAGAGAGAATTCTCTGGAATTCTGGATGTAAGCTCTTTGTAGTTGAGGAGGATTCTCACAAGTTAACTTGAATTGTTTTCCTGCGAAGAGTTTCCATGACCTACAAAACAAGAACAAAGATGAAGATCCAAACCCTTGAAATAGTTAGTGGATGCATATGATGCTTTATGATGTTTATGATGTATGCACAAACATATGTACAAGCAAGTCACACAAAACCCTAGTTTCAGGCTTGCATGAGGTTTCATAGGTAAGTACCCTCTTGAGTTTAGTTGGCTCAAAACCCTGTCCTATAAATAGTAACCCGGGTTCTAAGGAGCCTCAATATCACTGATTATTTTCTATGTTCATTGTGTTGGTTAGTAGCCACTTAACTAGCGACCAAAATATTCCAAGAAAACAACCCCTCAGTGAGTGTAGATCGAGTATCTACCAACTTCGGACTGCACCAAAGTCGGTAATCTCACTACCCCTAATAAAAGGCCAAGATGGTCAAGTAAGGTTCTAGTTCATTAGTGCTCTATGGACATCACTCAGCGGCCCCGTATTCTCTTTGATTGACTCAAAGGCTACCGGTACTCACAAATATGTCGCACTAATATAGCTATTGCTTCAACCGTGTCGGTATACCCCACACAGTTTCCACAACGTATTGCTATCTATGAATGTTTCCCAAATCCGGGTGGAGGATTTCAAGCCCAAACAAGAGAACAAAAATGTAAAGCAAACAAAGAAAACAATAGTCATGTCAAGGGTGATCTAAGCCCTAAGGTTACTCCACTTTTAAAAATTCCTCAGCAGAGTCGCCAGTTCTGTGATACGGTGGGAGAACTGACTTGGGTTTTTGCGTTTGTGTTCATAAATGTTTCGGTTTAGCAAGAGTCGCCATCGACTTTTTATTTTATCTTAAGGAAAGGTCAAAAAGCACAGGAAGGACCTTTGAGATGTTTTCTTGGGTTTGGGGAGTAGATTATAGAAAGGGAAGGTATTAGCACCCTTTCTATCCATGGTTATCCATGGGCTCTTAGTTACTTGCTTAGATCACTTGCTTTGCCTTTCAATTGTTTGAAATGGTGCTTTTCAATTGTTTGAAATGGTGCTTTGTGTGTGATTTTGAAAGATGTTTTGAAAAGAGGCCATCATTGTGGCAACCTTTGTAATGATTCTTGTTTGAATGTATACAAAGGTGTTTTTGTCTTTTTGAAAAGTTTTCAATGTTGAAAGTAGGGTTTTGAAATTGTGTTGTGAAGTATGTAAAAAAATGGCAAGGATGTTTTTGCAAGTTTGATCAAGTAACTCAGAGCTATCTACCCTATTTTTACTCAAAGATCTTTCTCATGTTTTTAACCCTTTTAACAATGTCGTTTCACCATTGTATTTGGTGAACAACCTTGTGGTTAGGATGTTAAACGGGACAGGCGCGGGTCATCGTATAGACCATAATAGCAATGGTGTCAAGTGTCTTTGGCAATTTTTCCTTTAAGGGACTTGATCATTTTGTTTAGGCAACTCCGATAGCGTCATCGAGGGGACTATGATCATTTTGATTGTTTTTGCTTTGCCAAAGGACTTGACATGCAACCCATGGCCCATTTTTGAAGGCAACAAGTGGTGTAACCCTAGGGGTGCAAGTGTGCATTGTGATTGTTTTTTCATGCATATTTATCTTGGATTAGGTCAAACTAATTGTTGATTGATTTTGCATACAAACCCTAGTTCTCTAATCATGGCATAATTGAAAAGCGTAAATATGCGAGAATATAAAAGTTAAGCTATTACGACATGATTATGGGGATTGGGGGTACAAATTTGAATTGGGAATATTTTGACAAGAAAATAAATTCTAAGTTATTACGACCATATCGAATGTGCAAGATACAATATTTAACTGTACAATAATTGAAATAAATACAATAAATAAAATGTAATATGCAAAAATGTTTTTAATATTGTAAAAGTATATTTTTTTATGGGAAATGTAAATAAAATGAAAAGTCACTTTTTATTATTTTTTCTATTTTAGGGCAAGAAAACCCTAATTTCTTAAATAAATAGTATTATTTATTAATTATATATAATAATGTATTAATTTGTACAAAAATATAAGTATATAAAAAAATGGTATTTTTAGTATGAGATATTAATAAAAAATAAAATGTATTATTTTTTGGTATTTTTTGTCCTAATTATTTAATAAAATATATATGTATATATATTAAATATATTAAACATAAAAAATAAAAAGAAATTGACTATTTACAAAAAAAAAGAATATTTTCAAGAAAAATGTTTTTAAATATAAATAAATGAAACAAATAAATGTAAATGTATCTTTTGTATATTTTGAGTTTTGTTTTTTAAAAAGAAAATAGTTTATATATATATATATATATATATATATTATATATATATATATATATATATATATATATATATATATATATATATATATATATATATATATATATATATATATATATATATATATTATATATATATATATATAAATATATATATATATACTATATATATATATATATATACGTGTATATATATATATATACG